>OX453264.1:14669083-15399978 GCA_949709985.1 Luffia ferchaultella
TAGTTTTACTTTTTATATAATTTAGTTACAATTTGGTTTCATCTTAACAAGAAAACTTACCGCGCAACTCTTCTTGCCCAAAAGTGCCCATCACGCTGGCGGCGTTACATGAATTAGACAAAATTATTTGTACATATGTCAGTTACTGTACCAAAAATTTATATTTACTACGAATTTATGTCTCATAAAACTGAATAAACGATGTTTTAGGTAGGTCTGGAATAGGACATGATTTTGTGTAACTATTTAGTATTTAACTAAATACAGATTAGTCTGAAACTGCAACACGATATGACGACACCATTTAAAACAATACAGAAAAACAATAAACAAAATCGACGAACCTCATGCAATACAAACTGTGCATAAGTGACATAGTAACACTATGACCGAGTAAGTACCTGTCAAATAAATTATTTGTATGATAATTACTGTACATAATTATGAGCAGTAAAACTTGATATGTGATTGTATGGAAATCAAGCATACGACCTTACGCTGTGGAGTTAAGCCTACAGATATACCATTACGATGATTGTAAGCAGGTACTATGTCTAACTTTGAATGTTACCTGGGATAATGTCCACTTTCATTATTCCAACTCTCAAAGTGAGGTAAAACGATGGATCTAAGTTGGCTGCGTAGCGTTCTCGAAACTATATATTACATGCAAGGTCCTTGTGTCTAATATTCCTAAATGCTTGAAGAGAAAAGTCATTGAACGTTATGTGTCGCCAGTCACAAGTTCAAAGTCACTCAACGTTAACAAATAAATTCGCAGGGAACTGAAATGTCCGGCATACGAGTAGTTCACAGAATTAGCAGTATTGACCCGGATGTCGTCGTAATATGGGACGGTCCCTCACTAAGTAGAGTGACGACCTAGAAAAGTTCACGGGCTACTTTTGACCAACAGGCCATGTTAGAAATGTCTAGAAGCAGACACCAATGTCCAGCAATATTATGGCCGTCTATAGCGAAACATCGAAAAATCATCATCCAAAATTGAAACATCTGTCACAAAGAATAGTAAAACGTTGTCTCTTTTTTATAGATAGATTACTTTGTCCGTTTTTCAATACCCTACTTCAAGATGTTTTTCTTGGTAATACGGAACCGATACCGATTTACCGATTTACCAGGAAAAGACACCAAAAAGAGACGAGATACATAATATGCCTTTAATACGTAGAAGATTTGTTAACTATACGAAAGCAAAACGACGGTGACGGGACCCTCGTTACGTTAAATAGGTTCACAATTAAAAGGTCTTTCGTATAACAACGAATCACAAAAGAGTACTTTCTTAAAGTAGGTGACAACTTATGGAACGCCATTAACCATTTATGGCAATACTCGTCTTTAAAATTGAAAATATGAGACATAAATCGCCGTATTTTTCGTTACCGTTGACTTTAGAGCTTTTAAAAGCTTCTAAGTCAACGGTAACGAAAAAGTATTTAAGTATTTGATATTGATTTCAAGTCGATACCTCTACGCATTCCTGAGAAGAAGGGTCTTTACAGACTTTATGGGTATTATTTTCCTTTTTAGATATAGAACCCTAAAAGGGCCATGACATTGTAATAGTTACTGTACATATTAATCTTTTAACTGCACCTCGTAATAATATAGTAGCGGGTTATTCCGCGTTGACACTAGGTCATCTCAATAATACTATTTCATTAAGCTTGGTGATCTCCCTTCTCCGCTCATCAACAATTATAATAACACCTGGGACATCCCACACAGCGCCATTTAGTCCCAAAGTACCAAGTATTATGCTTGTATTCTGGGTACTCGACTCGACAACAGATATACATATTTAAATATTTTACACACAGACACGGAACAAATAGACATCTTCATATACACAAGTATTTGTCCCAGGCGGGAATCAAACTCGCGACCAACGGAGCCAAAGCTCCGCAGTTAGGGTCTATAACTACTCGGCCAATTGGGTAGAGCAAAATGGAGAACTACACACTTGAGATCATGATTAATGCACATGATCGCAGAATGACAAATATTGTCAGTCCTAATTTCATGCATTATTTGTGTCCTGGCTCCATTACCATTGCCAAAATTAAAAGCATAAAAACCTATAATGGAACCATTGGAAGTCTACCAAAAAGTCAAATGTCGGGACAATGTACCAAAAAGCGTATGACGGCTGATCATCCTACAGGTGGTACACCGTCTAAAAGTGGGAACTTCCATTAGGTCGAACTACGTTTTAATATATAGGATGCTTTCACCTCGTTCTACAAAGACTTAAGACTATCATACTGTATACTGATAACGTTATCAATGTCGCAATTTAGCGTCTACATTTTAAATGTGATAAAAATAAATTCTCTCGTACATTATACGTAGCTACCTTGAAATGATACGTAGGAATAGGAAATGATGGATCGCCAAGTTACGCGATTTATTAATTTTGTATTTTTCCTTATAACATGAAAGATTACTCATGCGGGATGAATTCCATCTGAGTAGGTTTTCTTTTTCCACTGAGTATTTTATTGTTAATTTCAAATATAAGAGTCATCCCAGAATCATTTGGGATATTTATATTTTAATCCACTTATTTGATATTTAATTTTTTTAGTGTTTTAATTAAATTTAATTAAAATTTAATGTTTTTTTCGTTGCGGATTTTTCAAAAATTTTATTTTGGACTTTAGCGTCCTCTGGCGGCTTATTCAAACCAATGTATATAAACCATTGAACCTGTCTAAGAACTATCTATGAGGTAATACCTATGTAATGCAAAAAACTGCATCCAAATCGACCTAGCATTAAACAAGAACGAATTTACTGCGGCGTTCTCTGGTGGTTCATAATCGCAAAATGTGCCTAAAGACCAGTTCTTGGGCGATACTTATGTGACACAGAGAACTGCAATAAACTCGTCTTAGCCGTTTTAAAGACACAGATCTACCTAAAAATATGCTCGCAGCAGCGGTGGCAAGGTGTGGCGTGGTGGTCCGCGGGGCCGATATCCACGCGTTTAGCGAAATTTTAAAGTGATTACAAACATGCGCATGCTTAGACGCCAAAAATCTTGTGATGATACCTATGTAATGGGAAAAATTCCATCAAAATCGACCAAGCCCTTTCAGAGGAGCACAATTTTTGCAATGTTCCGAGGTGGCTTGTAATCGTAAAATCTGCTTAAAAACATTTTTTAATGTGACGCCTGTGTAATAATGTTTGTAATATATGTCGTGATAGCCGGAGCGCAGCGAATCTGTTTCAAATTTACAAGGCCATGTGGCCGTGGTTTAAATCCGGGCGTGTACTAATGAGTTTTTCCTGACTTAAGCATATTAACTATCATTGACTCCTTGTCTCGGAGAACACGTTAAGCAGTCGGTCTCGGTTGCTGTTACTAGATGGCGGTCGTTACAATCCGCCAACCCGCATTATAGCAGCGTGGTGGATTTAAGCTCCAAGCCCTCTCACCTTGCGGGGAGGTCTAAGCTTCTGCAGTGGGTTATAAAAAGGGCTGATGGAATAAAATGGAAACCTGTGCAAAAAATTACATTAAAATCAATTTAGTCGTTTTAGAGAAATGTATTAAATGCAGCGCGCTCTTTTGGCGTAAAACGGTAAAACATAGCCTATGTCACTTCTACAGTGATAAAGACATGTAAACCACGAAACCAAAACTGTCGCTTTCTAAGTTAATAGTTCATTAAAATCACGATAATGGTCAATTAAGTGACTCAACGCGTCGATTTTCTAAAATCTACTAAATAAAGTGCTAAAATATTGTAAGGTTCTGGGTTTCGTGTAACGTACACGTAAACTCACATAAGTGCGACCCTGCAACCAATTTGGCTCAGTTTACAGCAAAATAAAACCACTACTCTGATGAGCCACTGTGCTATAGAACCTGAAAGCTATTTTGACTTAACAACTCGTTCTCTGAACTGGACTTTCACTTAGAAATTTTTCGGTTGTCAAGCACACCAGTTAATATATTCGAAGGTTCAGGCGTTCTAACGTTTTCCAGGAAGGTCTCATGAATAGGTTCTTTTTCACTGTTTTTGTAGTAAGAACGTGAGAATCAGTCCACACACAGCAGTATACTAAAAACTGTGTCAGAGAACTCAGATAAAACCTTCTCTTTCATAACAATAGTTACCGTCAGCTGTGATAGCAATAAATATTCGATATAAACAAAAAATTATCATAATTTGGTCATCTTATATAGAGGTCACGTTCTCGTAACCTTTTCTGCAGATAAGCGTCTGTCAAAAGCACCGAACTTTGAGAGTAGCAAACTAGAAGGCGCGCGCTTATTAAAATCAACGGCTCAGAGCCAACAAATTCGTTTTATTGTTTACCTTTCATTCCAATAACCAATCGAGTGTACACAATATACCGTCTCCCTTCCTCATCCTGTGGGCTTAACCTATTCTAAATAAATGTAATACCTTTGGTTCTTAAATTAAACGGCCAATTTTGCTCCTCTATGGAACTGATTTAAAGCTCGGTGATTAAAAGGGTCCATCAGGAAGTAATTCTTGTAGCCTTACACAAAGATCAAGGAAATCTTGATATAAAAAAAATATTGGTGCTCGATCGCGATGTAACCATGTCGTCGTCTTCGCAACCTTTCGGTTTTTCCTATTATATGAAAACTAGCGACCGCCCGCAGCTTCGCTTGCGTAGACTACACATTTCTGTTTTAGGTAGTGTTAACATTCGGAATGGTTTATACGTAGGTACTTTTTGCTGAAACTAATATTGGGTACACTCATTCAAACTTTCAATCTTCATTCTCCCCACTCCTTTAAGAAAACCGATACTTCCATACTTTTCACCTCCCGTTTCCCACCCTTAAAATGTGGAAATCCAAAAATCTTGAAACACGTCATTATTTATTTATGTTAAAATTTTCATGTTTCTAACTTTAAAGAACAAAGGCTCTCATACAAAGCCCCTCCATCCCTCCCTCCTTAAATTTTAAATTTCCAAATATTCCTTTCTTAAAAAATTATTACTCACATTATAAAATAAACCACTGTTCCAAATTTCACACATAACAAATTTCATAACAGACACATAGACGTACAGACAGACAGACGTACAGACAGACGGACAAAAAGTAGCGTATGTCACTTTTGACCACCTTCTTTTCATACCCGTGAAATTTCATTAAAATCGGTTTAGCCGTTTTAGAGATTAGCTCGAATAGACAGATGGACGTAAATATGGACATTCAAAAAAAGTAGTGTATGTCATTTTCGACCACTTTCTTTCCACATCTGTGAAGTTTCATCAAAATCAGTTATGCTGTTTTGGAGATTTGCTCGAATAGACAGACAGACAGATAGTATTATTTTATACATATAGCCTATAGCCTTCCTCAATAAATAGACTATCCAACACAAAAAGAATTTTTCAATTTGAATCAGTAGTTCCTGAGATTTGCGCGTTCAAACAAACAAACAAACAAACAAACTCTTCAGCTTTATAATATTAGTATAGATTGAAAAACACGTTTAAAAATCTAGGTGAATGTTTCTCTTACATCACTGTTATACAATGTCTATATTAAAATTGTTGTGTAAAGTTTATCATGAAATCTGCGTCCTTCATTTATGGAAAGTAATGTTAACTTATCGGTCAAAATACTATAAACTATAGAGCGTACCGCAACTTTAATTTGTTACTTTACAATATGTAGAACATTTATAATAACGCACAACAATCTAATTAGTCCAACGAAACTGACCTTAATTAATCTTAAAAGTATTGTGAAGATTATGAACAGGTATTGTCGACAACGAGATTGTGTTTTGATGATACAAAACTGTTCCCATCTTTCGGCCTCCAAAATGGTTTGTGATCAAACGACGACAAACAACGCCACGATGAGAGTTCACGGTCGTGACTGTAATTACAATTTTTATACTAGAGTCATCATGAAAAAGCTTTTTACAAAAAACACTTGCTTAAGCCTATTTACCGACAGGGCTAGCCATATACACGTATACATATATACGTAGTACTCCACTAAGAACGGTCCCTACATATCTTTTCCGTTTCATCGACACTCATCAATCTTCTTCTTCCTCAATATTCATCTTTTCATTCATCATGAACACGTCTATTTGTGCCATGCCTTTGTGTTGAATGTCTATATATGTATATATTATAAAGAATAATTAAGTATGTATATCAGTTGTCTGCTACCCATAATAAAAGCTTTGCTTAGTTTGGAATTAGATGGCGCTGTGTGGGATGTTCCAGGTATTATTATTATTATTTATAAATCGTTATTATAGACTGTTTTAATACAAAGCTCAAAGCTACGACTGCTCAAAAGGTATTTCTTTTTGCGAATTATCAAAGCGATAGCTGGGCAAAAATGCGTACCTTTAAAAACTACTTACCCTAACATTAAAGTGTGCACAACATTACTAATATTAAATATTACGGTATTCGTTTTAATTTTGGAAGACCACAGGAAGGTTTGAAAAGAAGGATAAACAAGTAGTATACATAATTGGTATACATAATTAAATATTCTTTATTATTTATACACAAATAAATATTGTACACCCAGGCTCGGAACAAATAGACATATTCATGTACACAAACATTTGCCCCGGACGGGAATCGATCTTTTTCTTCTATTTTTGCAATTCTTCTTCTATTCGCTACCTTTGGTTCTGTAGTTAAGATCTCTAACCGATCGGTTAGAAACTCAATCAATCAATCGAGATACAAGAATTAGCTTTGGCAAAGCCAAAATTATGCAAACGTGTAGCCCACCGGAGAGAAACTGCCGGCTATCTACTAGTATTTTCATCTCTGAAATGTGAGGCTGATAAAGTAAGTGTGGTAGTATATAAATATTGATCGCACGCTTTGTAGGTGAATGCTTTTCGACGCTAGTGTCCAGTGAAATTAGACATCGAGGAAAAACGTCGAGAAAAAACTATCCAATGAATCGTTGTTTCGTACGTTTCAGTATTACACAGTATTTTTTGTTCGTGGGCACAACTGAGTTTCACAGAATACGCCGAGTTTTTTTTAGTCAATTTGTAAGATATTCAAAAGTCAACATAAATTCTTACAAATTGTTGAATTTATTTAATGATATAATAAATTGTGCTGTTTTGGTTATGTTATAAAAAAAATAACAGTGACAATTTGGTGTCTGTACAACAGTATACATATTAGGCATCTAGTTTATCTGTTTGTATTTTTGTTTGAATAAGAATCACTAAACCGATTTTCTTTAAACTTTCACTTGTAAAAAATTGCAGGTTAAAACATACTCTCGTTAATATACTCTATTTTCAGAAATAGAACAGCAAGAAGAAAACTAATGCAAAGAGGAATTACAGAAAATAGATCAGATAAGCAAAAACCGTTTTTACTATGACCTAAAAAGCAAACATTAAATATTTAAGTCTGCAGATCTTAATGTAATTTGTAAAAATGCGCAAAACATTTAGGCAAACTCGCAAACAAAACCTAGTATAAAATAAGTTTATTTTTAACTTAAGATTACCTTACACTGTCACCCAAAAATGCCATCCATTAATGTTAAAGAAACTTGTTGCGCGCAATTATGGTCTTTACAGTCAAGTGAGTGTAGGACGAAATTCCCATAATTCATTATACGAGCACATTATACGATCAGTCACGTTGTCATTCATCTCATATCACCATCATGGAGATGAAATGGATTTGATTTTCCATTAAATCGGAGTTCAGTCGAGAATTAATTGCTAATGCAAAAGACATTTCGTGTTTCGTGTGCAGGATCGAATACTTTATGTTTGTGTTTATGTGTTGCTGCTTTTTTGAACACAAAACCAAAATATTACGGGTGACATAATAGTACATTACGAATATTACGATGCAAGTACGGTAAGCTGCATATTATAGTCGAGATGTTTATAGACACGAGGCGAAGCCGAGTGTTTATAATAAACCGATGACTATAATAGCCAGCTTACTGAGTACGAGTATCGTTCGACGTTTTTCAATACATTTGAAATTAAAGTTAGGTACATACTTCAAATGTATTAATGGCGGGAACTAAAAGCGCGAGCGGGTTGCTTTGCGGAAACTTTTTGGACATTTATAAATCACACCCTAAGGGCCAGACAAGCATGGTTTAAAGCACTTAAATCATGTCAAGTTATTTTAATCTGCCATACTGTACAACACTTTTTTTTTATGTGGAACCCATGTTCCGAAAAAGCCTGATCGACATTGTGTTGAAGAACCTTACTTGATCCGAAAAGCACTTGACCGATTTTTTATTAGTTGCGTCTCGCTTGTCAGGTAGGTAGACAACCGACTCGAGCGCCATGAATGTCATACTCAACTGAACACACACGGCGTACTTAAGAGGTGGTGTCAGTTGTGAGTTGTGAGTCGAATTTCGAACTCAAATTACGTCCTAGTTTGGCTCAAAACACAATTAAGAAGCCAATGTATTATTTAAATACGTGACTCAAACTGTTTCACTCGTATGCTTAAATCGATTATTTTTATTTATGTTATGTGACTACAGTAGTCACTTCCCATCGTCGACTAAAGTTAACGTACTATTCATAAGACAATTATGTAACTCTATTGGAAATATATAGAATTTGTTGTTTGATATTTTATGATATTTTACGATGAAAATAAATTTCATTTCATTTAAAAAACGTACGGTATTTTCATTCTTAAAAAAGAGTATACGCAATTTATTTCAGATTTAAAATTTAACATATTGGTTTGTGGCAAAACTACTTGGCAGTTAGTAATACTTACTAAGATAGCTTATTTACCATGAAAAAAAAAACTAAAATCCTTTTCACCAATGATTTCTATTACCAATATAGTTTACTTATATGTACTACAGTAGGTACCTCCAGTCTTGTTTCGCATTATGAATTGATACTATACAACTATTGTATGTTCTCGTATCTAAGTACTCTTCATAACTTATTTAAACTAATAAAACAAAAATAATCAATATTTACCCCACAATAACATAAACAATCCAACAAATCGCACGACACTGAACAATAGCTTGTATATTTATATCTTAATAGCCCTCGTTGTTGTTACTCTAGTCTAAAACAATAAAAAACAACAATAGCACAACAACAACTTTAAACGTGTTAACCGTAAGAAGCGAGAAGTGAAACTAAACTAAATAAATGCGGTAGGAAAGCAATAAGTATGCGGTTGGTGTAGGTACAGATAACTTTAAAAGTGATTCATCGGGGACTTATTATGAAATTAGATTTTAATAAAAAATTCTGTCGAATTCAATAACAACGCTTCCTATAATTTTAAATAAAATAAAAAGAATGACTGCCGCATAGACTTTCTAACCATGTCAGCCATCTCAACAAAATCACAAAACCTTTTAAAGCGCAATATATATATATATATATATATATATATACGCTTTTACAACAAAATCCCAGTTGGCGTTCAAGATCTACTCCTTAACAAGTTTAAAACTACAATAAAACGAAAGCTCTATGCATAAGTTTATTATAAAGTATCGGACTACTTAGATAATGAAAATCCATGCGTGTTAGCCGCTTGCCTATCAGTTTCTTTCAATAATATTAATCGTTAAGTACTTATTGTAAGAAAAAAATGTTTTTAATTTTGTTAAGTTTATTACTTTTTGAAAGCACCTTTGTGGTGACGTTCTTCGATAAAGTGATAAAATTCATTCTCGTGACGTATTTCAAGATTATGTTACATAATTACGAAATAAAGAAATTTGACTTGGACTTCGCATTGACACAACCACCGACGTCAAAAAATACTATATTGGCACACTTGCTTTATTTACACAGAATGAAACGTCCAATTTTCTGGGAAAACGATGGAGTTCAAAACTTTTTTTAAAACTTGAAAAAATACTTTACATTTAATGTTTTGAAGTAAGAATACAACATATTTCAGCGTAATACTAAAATTAATTGAAAAAATGTACCATGAGTGATCAATCTGTACTGGTTCGAACGGCGCATCTATAGGTAGGTTGAAACCCACAGCGTCCGATCGAATACATCGATATGATTTTGTAATCTCAGTACAGTTCGCGCCAAACTTCTAGCTCGCTCTGAAGTCGACGTGAGTAGCGTCGCAGTAGCAAAAATGGTTAAATATCAAAGGGTCGAAATTAGACTGGGCACATGCGCAAAACGCATCCGCATTAACTTCACAGCGAATAGAAGTTTGGCGCAAGCTGTAACCATAGCCGTTCATGTGGGAAGGAATTTAGAGAGCGGCCATCGGTAATAGAGGTCGCAAAATCGTATCGGTGAATCGGATCGGGCGCTATGGCTGTGAGTTTATGTTTTACGTTCTCAATCGATGGAGACGCCATTTATTTATGAGGTATCAAAAATTATTAATTATTAATCTACTTTCGGTAACTTATATTTAACATGACTACTTATTAGACCCCCAAAGCCGTGTAACTTGTAAACTGTTTTAATGTTACTAATCAAAATCGTCATTAATGATACGATTAGTAATTATTATGCTATTAAAACCCTATTATCATTTATGTTCACAATACTTAATAATTTAAAATTTTCAAGTGTTCGTTTGATCTGTAAGCAACAGGACCGCATGAATCAGGACAAATTAAAAAGCGTGCGTGCCCTCAAATGTGATCAGATGTACCTATTCGAACTTAAATGCAGAATTTCAACAATTGTTTATTTGCAACAAATTGCAACAAACAATATCTCATTATGCAATATCTATAGTAACATTGCAAAACAAAACAATTGTAAATTTTGGTGAGTATCAGATAATTTGCTTTATTTTTATTGTGAAATAGTTTTGTACTTACTCGATCAACTGATTTCTAAAATTGTAGTTTGTTATAACAGAAAAAACATTACTGACAGCATCTTATTTTATAATAATAATAATTTACTAGCATAAAGACACATTATTGCCATAGCTAGAGACTAAAAAATTAGAAACCCATAAAAAACAAAACAATAACACAGAAAGTGATTATTACTTGTGTCAGTCGGACACAAGATTCATAGACCTAAATAGTATAACTACGTTATGACGTATATCAATATCTAATATATAAAATTCTCGTGTCACAGTTTTCGTTGCCATACTCCTCCGAAACGGCTTGACCGATTTCGATGAAATTTTTTGTGCTTATCCGATATCTATGAGAATCGGCCAACATCTATTTTTCATCCCCCTAAATGTTAGGGGTAGTCCACCCCTAAATTTTTTTTTTTTTAGACAAAATTTTTAATTTCTATTTTTTTATGATACAACATACAAAAATACATACAATCCTCAATTTTCACCCTTCTACGATCAACCCTTATTTTTTAATAGCCATTTTAGTAATTTAATAATTGCATAACTAAATATTATTTCGCAAAAGTGTAATTTATTTAATTAAGACTGACAGAAATTGTTGAAACGATAAATATTTGTGTTACGGGAACGAAAACGGGAAAGGGAAGAACGGGAAAGAGTTAAGACTGAAATAAAAAAGTTGTACTTGATGAGAATGGAAACAAAAAGGAAATGAGACCAGGGCCAGGAACGGAAACGATAAAATATTTATGCGATGGGAACAAAAACGGGAAAGGGAAGAACGGGAATGAGTTAAGACGGAGATAAAAAAGTTATTTTTGATGAGAATGGAAACGAAAACGAAGCTACACTAGGGCCAAGAACAGAAATAATAAAGTATTTTTGCGATGGGAACGAAAAAATGAAAGGAAGAACGGGAATGAGACAAGACTGAGATAAAAAAAGTGATTCTTATGAGAAACGAATACTACCCGTGCGAAGCCGGGACGGGCCGCTAGTGATATTCTAAATGTTTGATAATAATTTTAAATGAATTCCTTTAATTAATAAATATTAATATTTTTTAATGTACCATCAGCCCATTAACACCCTACTGCAGGGGCTTAGGTCTCCCCTCGGGATGGGGGGCCTTGAAGCATAATCGACCACGCTGGTCCAATGCGGGTTGGTAGATTATAATAGCTGCTATCTACTGATAGCAATATTTTTTTAATACAAAAAACAATTTTCAAATTTTCTGTTGTACAGAGAAGTAGTAAGTACTAAGTTGTGACATCACGTCCCTGTGCAGTCATTGAAAATATAATGTAAAATTAAGTTTTGAAAATAATAACAGAAATACTTAACTTAAAAGTTCTTTTTTTCGAAGGAATTTGATTTTATTTTTATATTTTTTTATCGTATAGAGTCATCTATATTCCCTATTCTTAACTTGCTGACAGGTAAACAACAGGATGGTTCGAGATGGGGTTCTAAGGGTGACTATCAGAATAGTTAAAGTAAAAAAAAACGTTTTAAAGAAACATACTTTTACCTTTGGAGGTGAATGCATTCCTTGGGTCGTAAAAAAAATACAGTCACTCACAAAACTGTCGAATTTCACTCTTTTTAATGCATTTTCTACCAGGTACACAAAATTTGTTTGGACCAATGAGTTTAGAGATTAGGAACCTCAGATAATATTAAAATTCTCACATTTCATATAAATGAGTGAAAAAAACACAAAATGGCGGTAATATAGTTTTTCGTAATATAGAAGAGCGTTTCTAATAAGAAACTCAAGTATCACAAAAGAATATGTATAAAATATTTACCGTACCATGTTAAATAATTTTTATTATATTATATATATTTAATTAAATAACTTTTGTGTTATAAATCAGATAGTGCTTTGTTCCACTCAGTCAAAGTGCTACTACTAGCTACTAGAAAAACTTCTTTGTTGCTAGCCCTAATAACACTTTTTAATTTCTTTTATTTTAATGTGATTACAGATCATAGATATGCTCAGCTCACTAGTTACAACAGTGTAACCAAACAATGTAACCCTTCAAATCTTGTTATGTATGTTTTTCTTCTTCTTTCCTCTTTTTATCATTTTTATCCCCGCCCCCCTCGCTCTGTCAGAACAATTTTTATTTAACTCTTTAAAATGAAACAATACATGAAACAATAGCATAGAACAATTATAGATGTGAACACTATTATTTTTCCTTTTCACTGTCTCTGAGTTAACCCAATTATCTTCGAAATCATTTAAGACATGGAGATGAAAATAAACAAATTACATAAGTTTTTTAAACAACTTTTTAATTGATCTTCTACTTTTCGGGATTGATAGAAAGAATTTTTTTCTGTTATCATAATTTAACAATAGTTTCGAGGGCTGTGAAAGTTGTCCAGCTGTCTAAATATTTATTGTTCTAATATTTCATTTTATTTAAAAAAAAAATTAATAATATTTTCTCATATAGTAATATTATATCCACTCACCCATACTTACTTATACGACCACCATTGTCGTGTTTCATTGGTTGTTTGGTGATACTCTGAAGTTTTTGTTACGTCTATGAGTGAATTATGAAGTAATTATATATCAATGGGCATGTGTGAGGACCAAGTGTTTTTTTTAATCCCACAACTTAAATGTTTTTGTAACAGAACATACGAAAACTCACAACGGTATATATTTTCTAACTTATTTAGACTATGTCTATATAGTTCTATACTAATACTATATGAAGGAAAAATTTGATTTTTTGTTTGTTTGTTACGGATTATTTACAAAAATTATTTAACCTATAGAAAGCTGCAGTATTGTTAGCGAGTAACGTCGGCTATATTTTATTTTCTAATTAGTTTTCCGTCCGCGACTCCGCTCGCGTGGACTACACATTTGCATCGGGACCGCTATAATTTTTGGCATAGAGATAGTTAAATTAAATAAAAAAATAAATTAGCTACTATTTATCCCGGAAAAAGGGGTACCATTGTGTAGGCCATGCGAGCAAAGCGGTGGGCGGAAAGCTAGAATATAATTATATAATTTAATATACATGGGCGAATGTTTTGTTGTACGGCCGCAGGTCTTGGAACTGTGGAATGAACAAATGCGGCCACAAGTATTTCTATTACATTTTGTTTAGATTTCTGTGGTTTCGTCGATTCGTTTTATTGACTCTTCGGCAGATATTAATCGAAAACTGTCTAGTTGTATCGACTGAGAGTAATCGAATATGCGTATCTGCTGTGGAAAAACATGTCATATATTTCATACATTTTTGCTTCCCCGGCAGCCGTGCCGTCGTCGTCGTGCCGGCGCCGTTGCCTTGCCGGCAAGTGGAAAAACGCCCAATAGTTCGCTTGAGGTTCGCCACGTACTTATTAGCTATTAGTACAAGGCCCTACTATATCGGAAAGAACAATTTATCGGCACGTCAAAAGTATATTTATAAAGATACTAGCGACCCGCTCCGGCTTCGCACGGGTAGCAGAGCCTATAAGTAGTGTTTTTTCTGTCGTAGTGTCATAGCAGCTTGTTGCGTCGAACACGTGGATTGGATTTAATTGGATTTAAATGTAACGTAAGTTCATCCTACTTAGAATTTTTTTTATTGTATGTTATTTCCAATTCTATAAATATTTGAAAAGGTAAAAAATAAATACATAAAAACAAACTAAAATATTTCTTTGCATACAATATTGATAACTTCCGTCTAATTTTACATCATGCGGTCGCGTCGGCTGTGGCCCCGTCCGCCCGGTACGCCCGCTTGTAGCGCTATAGTTTTTATATCGCGATGACTCCGAAAATGTTAATTTAAATTGTGTGGTGTAAAGGGCAATCATAATCTCCATGAAATGCTGAAGGTAAATAACGTATTTCATTTCATAAGGATTAATGCTGTATATGTATAAATTGCCGTGTAATATGCCATATAAATTGCTTTCCAATCACCTCATTTTATGACACCATTTCTTAAACATAAAATTCGGTATAGTAAGCTATCCATAAAAGATAGACATATGCCATTGCATACTTTTCTTTAGTCCTAGGAAAGAGGAACATTTCCTCCATACTTTATTTTGTTATGTCTCGAAGGGCGTTTTTGATGAAATATAATATATAGATAGCGTTTTTGATGAAAGCTCCCAGTTGGCTAGATTTTTTCCGACATCTTCAACAACAATCGGTATATTTTAACTAATTTTCACAAAACATAAATAGACTGCATACATAAATCTTCCTCTGGAATCAGTCTGTCCATTGGTGTCAACCATATGGCGCAGTTTATAATATGCAGTTCATCGCGTTTAGATAGACAGACAGACGCGGCGGGGGACTTTATTTTAAATAATGTTCATTCTATAATTCTACCCGATAAAAATGTCTTTATATTTTTTTTTTCTTTATATTTATATATAAAAACTACACTTTTATCGGGTGTTTTTTACTACATTGATCCGATAAGTTGTCCTGTTGAAAGTAACGACCTATTCATATATTTTGTTGCGACACGTACTGAATGTCGCATTACGTAGAAAAACCTTGGTTTTCTCTTTCATCGCCATTTAATTCATGGTGTGCTGTTAGGTAGGTATAAGAATAAGAATAAGAACGAATAAGACATGAACGGCGTGAACAGAACAGTTCGACAACAGAATGACGGATATACTGTCAGTCCGATATAGTGGGGGCCTTGCTCTTGAAGTGTGTCGATAAATTCTTTCATCACATTTTTATATTGATGACTTTGTATACTTTCTTAGAAGATCAATATTATGGTGAGGAACAGGAAAACGATATTTGTATTAGTTGAATATTATTTAAGGCTGAGACCGTTGTCAAGCCCTCTAATTTAAAAGCTGCTAACTCAAAAGTATTTGCATAAAAAAATCTGAAAATAATATTATGTTGTTCTATCATTCTTCCTGCAGTGAAATTAGTAGGATTGTTAAACAAAAAAAAATTTTATCATATTAAAAAAAAGTTTTTCCAAACCCATTTTCACCTTTTCAATGCTGATATCTTGCCATAACTCTTATAAATTTTTTTTTTCTCTAAAAAGATATTATGATTTTCTAGTGAATTTAGTAGTATCAATTGGTTATCTTCAAAAATAAAAAAGATATAAATAAAACAGTGCCTCCGCAACCGAAAATACGAAATAAGCTCGCAGCTCAGTTTTGCTCAGTGCACCCGCAGCTCTCAGGCAGTTTGTACATGGGTTTTAAGCCGAATTATTGTTTTCTTGATGATGAAGTATAAAGTGGAAAGACAACAGCTACGTTACAAAGGTAGATGCTATAAAAGTTTAAATGCGACAAATTTACAGCAGTTAATACATTTCATCGAGAATCTACTGCCGTTATTCTGACGTAAGTTTGTTGATGCGCTTTGGAAAACCTGGCACACAAAATTTTGAATAACAACTGCGTTCATTTCAATATAATAACTAGTCAAAATATTTAAAAGTTTTATTATTCATAACAGTTTTCTATCCTTTACACTTATAAATTAGTAGGGTAGCTTCATTATACAATAAAACTTAATATATACTATATATTTTTATTTTCTTTTTGTGTTTCAGTATTCAAGATGGGAAATAAAAGGAAATCAAAGGTCTATCAATAAAATCAAAGAAAAAGAAGGTTCCAACTTGAAAAACTTAAGGTTTTAACGAGCTCTATGTAACCACATTACCAAATATTTAAAAACTTATATTTTCCACCCAACGCAACCAACGAACCAACCAACGAAACCACCAAGCGCAGACCTACCGTGTTGGTACTCAAACCTACTATTTTAACGAGATATATGTGACCACGTGACCAAATTGGAAAAAAATGACAAAGAGAAAATACGAAAGATATAGTTTAAAGTAACAGCCAAGAGAAAAGAAGAACAAAACATCGAAAAGGAAAACGAAATAACGAAGACAGAAAAGGGAGAAGATATATCAAACGTCCCAAAAACCAAACGAAAAAAACTGAATATTGAGAATAAAAAAGAAAAAATATGAAATAAAGAAAGTAAAGTAAATAATTATATCTGAAACAATTTTTTTTCTATCTAAAATTATACGTAGACATTATTTCTGGTCTATAACGGTTATTTTTATTTTATTTCGTGTACGGTCCTTTTTTGATATACAAAAATAACTTACACTATAACCTATAAGTAAGTACATAATGCTCTTCCTGTAATGAGTACAACATGACAACATAATAACGTCTTTTAGAAACGAAAGACACAGATGGACAACAATAATGTCATCGGGGATCCTAAAATTGGTTCTTATTCGAAAAAAATCAATAATTATTTTTGTGTGTACACACACCCGTTATCCAATATTTTCACTTCCAATTCCACCAGTCCTTTATGCCTCATTGCGTAGGTTACGGCTCCGCTCAGTTAAGGGAGCTTGG
The DNA here is from genome assembly GCA_949709985.1 of Luffia ferchaultella. NCBI lineage: Eukaryota > Metazoa > Arthropoda > Insecta > Lepidoptera > Psychidae > Luffia > Luffia ferchaultella. The sequence continues at coordinate 14,686,370 of OX453264.1, forward strand.
GGTTTAATCTACCACGCTGCTCCAGTGTGGGTTGGTGAATTTTAACGACTGCCATCTGTTGATAGCAACCGGGACCAATGGCTTAACGTTCTCTATGAGGCACGGAGTCAGTATTAGTTATCTACTTAAGTCACAAAAAAATAATTGGTCCGCCTGCGCAAAGTGGTTGCGTCAATCCTTTAAGGCGCTTGAAAAACTACTTACAGTGATGAAAAAAAAATCACGCTAAATGAAATGGCTGAATTTGATACATAATTAAGAAAACCATAAAAACTGACTAAATATTCGGTTGCGTTATTCAGCAATTCTCGTTCAAAGATGCCTTATTGTGACAAAAAAAAAACTATAAGGTAAGTGACAGAATTTGGTACAGAAAGTACTAGTTGCACGTTAATTATATGTTTGTAGATTAGGTAACTAAAACGTTCAATAAAAAGTAAAGTTTCTATAAATCGATATTATTAATTTTAACCCCCGATAACTCTATGATATAATACTTCAAAGCTCGCAGGGTAGCATTAGGAACCAATCAGAATAAGATTTGGTCAGTAAACAAAAATCTAAGCAATCAGAGTTAAAAATGTTTTATGTTACTAAAGCGACTCGTGTTTTTGCAAAAACCTTATCTTTTTCCAGTAAGATGTGGAAATATTTTCACCATTGTCTAATTATCCGTGTTTTCGCAAAATCCCTAGGGTTTCTACAAAAATTCGAATTATCAAATCATCTTACGACATATACATTCGTTGCCGCCATATTCCTAAAAAAAAATAGTATTGGTATCACGCTCGTTCAAGGTAATGTCGAGCACATTCGAACCCAACATGAAGCAGCAAGACTGTCTACCACAAGACATCTGTCATGTCCATTGATGTAGACGACGATACCCGATTTACAAAGTTCCATTCGAGGCCTAAGTCACGTCAAGTATATCACTTATGGAGGCACAATTTTTTACTTCCTTGCTCTTTCTTCATCTTGTAGTATAATTTAGTATAAAACTTTATAATATGTCACTCTCTGGAAGGAAGATGTTTTCCTTGTCAAACTTATTAATAATACGTATGTAATAATGTCCATGGTATATATAATAGCCACACTTATAAATTATGGATATTTATATGATATATATCCATAATTTATAAGTGTGGCTACTATTTCCGCGAATTCGATCATTAGTTTTTGAACGAATAAACAAAACTATCTTAAACGATTTGGCTGTCGGAAAAATTTGCAAAGTTGAAAACGTCGATTTCCGTCGCCAAACTGGTTTAATTTTACTGAGTTTTTTCCTTTTTTAAACGATAGGGACGTTTTTTAAACGTTGTTATTTGTACGACAAAAATTTATTATTTTTAACTTCGGACATTTTAATCCATGGAATATACTCCATTAATTATAATATAGTTTATTGTCTAAATCTGTCAAATAGCCTCGATACTTGCTCAGTTGTGACTGAGTCACATGATTTTCAGTGCTCCTTTACGCTGCCTGTGACGTCGTCGGAAGGAGAAAATGCAAGTATGTATTGGTAGGCTTCAAAAAGACTAAAGTCTAAAAAAGAAGTTAAGACGATACTACTATTATCTACTTTTCTAAGATGCAATATAAACTACTATAATCTACACATTAATTTAAAACTAACATTAATAAAATTTTATTGTCCTTTTATCGCTACAGATAGGTTACTTGAGCATTACTAATATTCATAGACCCCTTAATGACAACGATACGATTCAACAAAGAAACAGCGTGGGCATCGTTTGTAGAACGAAAATTTTCCAATTAAAGACATTAATTTCTACTATAATTGAAAATAATCTTGTCTGTCAAATAATAAAGTGAAAAGAAAAGAGAAGTGAATCAGTTGCATTCAGATGCAATCGCGTATTGTTTCTCTGTGACTTTAATATCAGATTATTCCTCAGGTACTTACTACATTGATTTTAATTTCAAAATACGCATCGGACTCCCACACAGACGAGGGGGTTCCGCAAATGTCTTACATAATATTTGTATTTTAAATATTAATCGAAGTTTTAAGAATAATATAGTTTTAAAAATTAAATATTCATGTGTATATATATTTACTCTGACAGTTTTTAACATTAAAAAAAATTGTGCGAATAAAATTATCTTCAAACCAAATACGATTAAGTTAACAGAATATCCCAAGGAGACCGCTCAGTCCAAATAAAGTCAATTTTAAGAACTTTTTCACTCACGGCTACTCACGGATTTCACATTTAATTTTATAATATTAACAAAATAATGTATATTTTTATGTTTGTTTTTAATTGTTTCGTAAATCTAAACCGTACTTACTTTTAAAATATGAAATATTTACTTTAAACTACCCTACGAGATCATTTCTACAACGACCGTATGGTATCAAACACTAACAAAAAAATATATATAGAATGAGCTCGGAAAGACATGAGCAGTGAATTTTTACACTTGTCTTAAACTACAATGAATTTAAGGGCCTATGTCACACATGTGTGTATGCACTACCAAACAAGCAATATTCTAAAACTCCAGTAAAATTCATATTTGTTTTTATTATCAATAAGAATGCAAATACAATCCGTATAACTTTCCATGTAAGGACTTGAATAATATTTCATTAATAGAGTAATAGAATTAATTTTGTATTACGGAACTATGGTTTAGACACGTCGATACTTATGGTCATGCATACGACCTAGACTAGGGCATACTAGGACATTATTAGCGGACCTATGTTTTACATGTCTATGTAAATAAACCTTATAAGATAAATAATAAAAGAAAACTGCATGTCTATTGGGTACCGTGTCATAAAAAAAAGCTCAGGGTTTGAAGAGTTCCGCAGTCAGGATAAACATTCATAGTTAAAATTAAAATAAAAAGTTTAAAAAGATTTATCTTAAAAACCAGTCAATATATATTAATAATAATAAAAACATTTATTCAGAACATAGAAAGTATAATAAAAATATACACTGTAGCAAATATTTAAATCGATATCTAATTTGTTAGTTAAAAAAATATTCTTTAAGTTGTACCAAATTGATTTTATTATGAATTTTCTACACCTAGGTTAAAAGTGAAATGGAGGTCACACATTTTAGGACTTCAGAAGGGCATATCTCAATAGCTATTGACTTAAATAAAAAGTCATATTGTAACCTTTATATCATTTTTACACATAGGTGTATACCTATGTGTGATCGATAGGCCATTTAAAATAATGTTAAATATCATTTTCTAAGAAACTTTAAAAGCTTATACAATAATTTCTATATTCTTAAACCAAACATGATTGTTTGTGTATAAATTTTGTTATCGTATAATCTCTATTTTTGTATTTCCTTAATAAACATAATATATTTAATTGTAATGGAATACCCTATTATTTTGAATTGTGTGAGATGGAGTTAAAATTTTAATATAGCTGATCAATTAAAAACTGTAACACTTTGAAGCTATAGGTGTTTAATTAATGTGTTGCCATTGAAAACGCGAAATTACAATGTATTCCAAATAAGTACTTTTAAAGTATCTAATGTGTGACCACGAATCCCAACATTCCGGTGTTCTACTGCCATAGGCGTACTAAACTTGTAGACAAAGCTTTTAAATTACATGATATTTTTAGTATTACCACAACCATGAACGGTATATGTTCTTGTGAGTAAATGGTAGGTAAAAGCTTTCACTCACAACTTTGTCTGCGTCGAATTGATATTTAAAAATATCAATGTCAGAGTATTTTAAAGCCGCCGTACAAACTCTGATAAGTATCCCCTTTCACAGTTTTTGCGACTGAATTCTAATTGCCAAAAATACTGGTTTTCTTAATTTATGTGTACAAAGTTCCATAAAAGCGGGTTGACATTTTTTTCTGTTTCACCCCATAAAACCCCATAAGGCTTGAATTCCTGAAATCCGTCAAACACTATTTTAACTATATGTTTTCTCAAAATGATTATTGTTATATTTATAGTGAAGTAATTGTTTTCTAATTAAAAAGACAAACATTAAAAGGCGTTTATAACGTATAAGAAAAAGTTTATAGATTTATAACTTAATCAAAATAAACTCATTCTAACTTATTATTATTAAAACTTTAAGAAAAGAAGTACTTGTCCTACAAGCCATGACTAAAATTAGTATGTCACCTGTCTAGAGTACTTAAAGACGTATACTAAGAATAAAATTTAACTTTTTTTTACTCATTACTGCTATGGCTTAACCGTTTCACGACGATGTCACAGTATAAATTGAGACAAACAGTTCATGCAACTTATGCGCTGCTGTTGAACTTGTTGATAGAACACGTTCTAACTAATTACTGGATTCTGTGCATTTAAGACGCTTGGTACCATTTCATACATATTTTAAAATATTTCTACGATGAAAAATAAAGAACCGATTGTATTTTAAACACGACATAGCATTTCGAAATTGTGATTTGAAAATGTGAATATAAGTTAGTTTTAACGTTTAAGATGAAGAAACGCTGTGCAATTGTGCGGACGTCAGTTGCTATCAGACGGGGAAATTATGTTTCTCATAGTTAAACTCTTGTGCATTTGTAAAAATATGTACAAAGATTTTCATTTGTGTGCGTTCTAAAATGACTCGTAGCGTGACAAATGTTTTAAAATCAAATTCAAGAAAATACTTATATAATATCGTCGCAATTTTTGGACGGAATTGAAAAATTTGATATTTACTTATATCGTACTCGGAAAATCATAATGCATGCGGAATAGTATTCAAGAATTTTCCTGTTATGTGACTGATTACTATATGACGTAGTAGAGTACAATTAGCAACCGACAAAAAGTCGCTTTTACACACCTAGCATATACGGTATCTATATATTATATAAATAGGGTGATATATTTTTGCTGTAAAAACTATTAAAAGATAAGAAAATGATATCATGTGATCTTTGCTAATGTGTTTTTACCTAGATGTAGATACCCGACAGCGTGTTGGAATGAAACCCGTGAATCAAATAACACACCGGTTGTGTTAGTCGCAGATGTGCCTGTGCGCCCTTCGCGGTCCACATCGCTAAGCTCGCACTCTCATTGGTCATACGTTTGTTTTTTCTTGGTGGGATTATTTCATAAATTACAAAACACAAGGCCATATAAAAAGTTTATTCCAACTAGAATAACTCATGTTTAGAACCCGCCTCAAACGTTTCACGCTCAGACATACTAAGAAGCTGATTTTGGTATAAATGAAACAAATGGCCTATTTATTGCTCTCTGTCATTTCTGATAGTGTACATTATAATACTAGGACGCCAATTTACGTACTTGTCATATTTTCAACACGCTATCAGTAGGTACTTGTTATTTTTTATACTGTGGCAATATCAACTCGACATCTTCGAATACAAAGCACGAGTTAACTGTACAACATTCTTAGCGTCACGAATGTTTGAAAAAAGTGTACTAGTTTGTATTATGCTCATGACTATTAAAAATTACTTACTAAAACTTACGTCAGGCGATATCGTACCTCAAAAAAAATCTCGTGCGGGCGTAATCGTCTTAAAGTAGGTGGAGTTATAGTCATGCAGATTAAACAAAACGTTTATTTATTAAAGGCTAACGTCGGAACTATTTCTAGTATCACAGAGTCCTCATGGAATCATATTGATTGCTGAAGTCCGAATATTTGAAAAATAATTGAAGGCCTATATTTTAATTTAAAAAAATGCGCAGTTGTGAAAACTTTTTTACAAAATTCTAATCTAATTTGCCTCCCAAAATCAACCCTCAAAATGAAAATTTTACGCTTTATGTGTACAACCGTGATTGAATCCTTGAACTCTACATGTGCCGAATTCCAACTCTTTTCGGCAAACACATTAGAAAAAAATAGGCTGTCATAAATGAACAGACAGACATACACCGGAGTGATAAGGGTTACCTTTTTTCATCTCAACGGAATCCTATGAATTCGTTTTTATATCGAACATATTCAGCTTTGACATTTAAAATTTAATTAATTTCAGGGGAGGAAATGGCAGCAATTTTTATTAACCTTTCGTTACTTTCTTTGAGACGAGAATGCTCAAAAAAAATTATTATACCTGTTTACATTCGTCGCGGGTTTTTTTTCCAAAATGTTTGTTTGCTTTTGCTTTTTGTTTTGTTTGCTTTTGCTTTTTGTTTTGTTTGCTTGTTATTGTGATATGCTATTTCAGTTAGCCGGGAAAAAAAACTCGCTAAGAAGACATCAACTGGCTGTGTAAATTTCCGTTACGCGAACCAAGGCTTCTTCGGCCGTCATTTCACCACTATAATCGCAATAGATTATTTTCTTATTACTTTACCGAGATCGTCCTCAGCGTGTTAATTGATAAACATCACTGTTTATTACATTTGTGTAATCATGAGATTGTATTAAAAATTAAACTGTATAAATGTTATTAAACTAAAAACAAATAAATATTTTTATTGTAGAAGCACATTGAAACGGATGATAGAACATTGACAAACAAATAAAACACAATAAAATTATTAAATACAAATATTGATAAATAATTTTTAAACAAATCAACTTGTTTTTTTTTTATAAATAATGCTGTTCATAACTCGTATGGTGTTTATACGACCGATCGATTGCGGTGACCAACACAGTTATTTAGGGAAAAATAGCTTAAACCCTTGATGAATTATAGTGCCAATTACCGCCAGAGCGCTGATCACCCATAAATAGAAACCCATGGAAAAAAGAAATTAAATTACATTTGGATTTGAAAACCATTAGAATCACAAATAGTCGTTACATATTTAGAAAAATCGTTTCAAATTATTCATAATATTTTTTACTTTTAATATTTTATATTTCTTAGTTCATACTATATCATAGGTTTCAGTGTAATCCTTCACTAAAAGAACGGCGTATATAGCTAAAAATCAGTCATGCCTGTATTGGAACAAGAATAAAAACATGGTGCCACAAAACAATATTTGGCTTATTTCGTGTATTTCAGACAAAATAGAGTGAACGGTGGTGACATAAAAACGCATCAATTATTTACTGTATGCCTTTGATAAAGGATACATTCAAAAGCAATAAAATTAAATTAAAAATTAAAAAGAAAACATAAATGACTGTGATCTTCATTACCCACCCGTTTTTTTTAAAATTTTAAATAGTGGACATGAAATAAATCTATTGAAATTGTTAAATACTATACATGCTTTACACATGTGTAGTTTTTTTTCTATAATTTATGGCTTATTTAATATTTTAATTTATTTCCGTTTCACTTTACTAAAATAGTAATGTTACCTTAACTTGACAAACGCTATGATATTATAAGAAGTTTACTGTTCTTGTATTCATGGCCGCTGCTCAGTTGGATGTTGTGCACATACTATACGAGTATTTCCGGGCAAGACACGAAGATGTAACACTATTTGAATGATTTAATTATCATAAATTATGATGATTACTTAAAGTGTTATTATTACACATCTTCTTTTTTATTTAGGCCTCGCTTTGTATTAGAATCATTTTATGGGTACGTCTTATAATAAAGTATTCCAAAACAATATAAAACTAAAAATACGACGACAAAAAAAAAAACAGACGAAGTGCTAGTCGGATTCACGCATCGAGCGTTCCGTAATACACGATAACGTGTTATGTTTTTACCAAAAAATTTAGGGTTATATATAATCGCGACAAAAATATTTATTTAAAATTTCACAATTGTAGGTCAACGGGAGTGTCAAATATGCAGCATAAATGATCTTATTTTTTGATTTCATGGACCTGAGTATTTCAATTTGATACCTCCACGTGTTCCTGAGAAAAAGGGTCTTTACAGGCAGATAGACAAATAACCAAATGGACCTATTAGGATTCTTTTTTTCCTTTTGACATATGAAACCCTAAAAAAGAAATAATTTGTAAACAAAATATGATCCACTCGGGCTCTCACATCTCTCTAATCTAAGTTATATTTCAAAATTTTTTAAATAAAGTCAGTTTCTTTTTTTTTCGCAATGGCAGATTCGTGGATAGTAAAGGTGCCACTGACTTTTATATTGGTAAAAAAAATTGCCTCTCGAACCAACTATTTACAGTCTGACGAGTAAAACTTAACATAAATTGAAATTTGTCATAGAAAGCTATTGGCATACTGTTTCCGCGAATAAATCCATACTTGTGTGAATCGTTGAAAATCGTTTGACAGTTTTTATTATTAGCATTAAGAAAATATATTAAATATCTCTAATTTTGCCTACGAATATTTTTGTGTATAATATTATGTCACTGTGTCATTGTAACATGGTTCTACTACTGTTTTTTTTTTTTGCAAATGGTTGATGAAAGTGGGTCGTTACATACATGTAATTGCTCACCTGGATCCCGCAATACAGACTAATTAGTTCTAGTGCAGGATCCGCTGTTAAAACTAAGTAATATTCATACATGTAATAAGAACATGGAAATAAGGAAGTTTTTACCTATTTGTGTGTTTTTACCTATTATAATTTGTGGCCATTTTAGTACTTTTTTAGCTATTGATAAGTGAGATAAAATACTAGTCAGTCAGTCAACGTCATAAAAATAAAAGTAGATAACTAAGACCTATTTCAAGACGTCTGGAAGAATTTCAAGTTTCCATATTTCAAATTCCAAAAAAGCGTCAGAGTCAAACCGATTGCAAAATGAGTTCACACAACGAAAAAGCAAAATAAGTTTTGCAAGGTAACTTAATGTGATTACTAGCATTACATATTATATAATAACAATATTTTGCAGGCTTAAACTTAATTTTATATTAATTTTGCTGTTTTAAATATACTCCAAGCGCCATATGGTATTGGTACTACTCGAACGTATAGATACCGATAATTTTAAAATTGGTCAAAAATAACGAAATTACGTTGAAACTCTTTTCAGTATGCCACGTATTTTTAAAAAATAACGAAATTGCGTTGAATCTCTTTTCAGTATGCCACGTATTTTTACAAAGAAGGTTTAAATAAAATTTAAGGCATATTATTATTATTATTATTATTGACAAAATAAATTATTATTATTATTATTGTTTGGGGACACACATATTAAGTATTATTTTCAAATTTTTCTATTTCAAACAATACTAAAACAATACTAATTTAAATTCTTTGAAAAGAAAAAGAAATTTTATGCACGTTCTATGCAACACACGCAACTTCACCGCGCACCGCCAAGCAATTTTTTCCACAATGTATGTAACATAAATTTATGTACGATGTTTATCGATGGAAGTGGGTTTTATTACTTACGAGTATACCGTGTAAGTCTTTATATACCCTACTATGAAAGGTACGCTGTAAATGATACTTGAATTTTTTCAGTTATCGCTATCCGGCCTAATTTCTATAACTACAATATATATATGATGCTGCTATTTGCATGAACGTTGTCATTTACAAGTTGAAATGTATCATATAAAACGGAATTGTGACGTCATAATCCAATATTGTGCCAAAAAACAGAAAAAAAATTTGTAAATGTTTATAAAATAAAACTAATTCATATATGTCCATCGATTGACCCGACAAGGGAAATGGGCATTTCTAAAATTATCCTTAAGCCAATTTTAACTTGCGAGACGCCAGCTGTGCGATAACGTGATTAACATGAAAACAGTGAAAATTACAAAATAAAATAATAACCACCAAATTTAAAATACAATACCAACAAATCAAATCAATCGTAGCAAACAGGTCAAATCAATTATTGTCAATCCACACTATTTTCATTTGCTATATTTTTCTTTCATGTATATTACTTGAAGTGCATTGTAAAAAATTAATTTTAGTACCACTAGAAATGACTATCTCTCACAATACAGAGAATCCTAATGTGAGAGATACGGCACCTAATAATAATTTATTGTTAGTGTTGCATGCAATGCTTTCAAATATACAAATACAAAAGTGTGTATGTTTATCCTTTGTTCACGTCGTAACGAACATCGAAACGACATAATTTTTTGCACGGAAATAGTTGAAAGTAAACACAGTGTAACACAGGCTATCGAAGGTTCTAAACGAATATTTAATTGAAATTAATGACAGCGGTTGGAGTAAAACTCAAAAAGTCAAATAGAACAGATAGTACAGTTGCACGATCCATGAATTCAAGATATAGTTCTAATTGTGTTATATGTTTGTCCACGAAGGTGGAGTCGTGCGCAAAAATTAATACTACATAAATAACAAATAGAGACATGAATCGGAAGTTTAAAACCGACAAAGAAAAGACAGGAACATAGTAGTGATAGGAAATACCAAAACCAGAGTAAATAAATTATTTATTGGTAGAATTGGATGTTACTTACTTGATGAATCATTCTGAGGAATGACATTTTAATCTTTAGGATTGACAAAGAAATGGTTTATTTATGTAAAACATATTGCCAAATGTTTTAGAAACTAAAACAAAATATTACTTATATAGATAGGGTCACCCAAAAGTCATGGTCCAAACAAAACAAGGTTATGGGGCAGGTGCTGTCAAAATTACCGTATTTTTTTTTTCTAATTGTAAGCGGCTTACGAGTAATACATATATTTTTTAGTTCAATCGTTTTCTCGAGAAAATAAAAATAAAAAATATAATACTTTTAGTTACTTTAAAATATTATCGATTTTCTCTGTATTTTGAATTATATTTTCTTATATATTCCATAATTAATAATTTTTAATGATATTAGGTTATTTAGTAGGTAATTTCACTTCACCTTCAATAATTTTTACTGTATTTAATTTTTAAAAGTATGCTTCATGCAAGATTGCTTCATGTAAATAAATATTTTTTTTCTTGAATCTTAAATTTACTATTTTTTAAGAAGATTCACTTTTTTTTTTAAATCATAAAATTTAATTTATATACAAAACTGTTTATTGTCTTTTCACGTTTTTATTTCTATTATAAATAACATGTTTACTTACCAAAGTCTATTTGAAAACCAGTTCTTACATTACAACCAGTAAATAAAATCAACAAAATTTTTTTTTATCTTCCAAAACGATCGATATTATTGCGTTATTAACACTTGATATATTTAACACATACCTATACGTCACACGCGATAGTCTCACGCTATAGTTATCAGCGTACTGTGGACACAGTCTGTAGATCAACTGACCTATCATTCTCGTTTGATTACTATACCACAATGAAAACAAAAACGCCAGTAATTTAACGCAACATAAATTGATGAAATAGTTCTTACGCTATACGCAACTCTCAATCCAAGTATCATAGACGCAGAGTTTTGACAGAGGTATAGTAAATATGTAGCTTATTCCATCCAACAGCATTACAGTAGTTTTTTGTTGTACAAGTATGAGTTGCGGGTGTATAAACGAAACAATTGAAGACTCTAAAACAATTATTCTACGCGAGCCCCGCGCGCCTGCCTTCACACCTGCAATTTGGGTTCACGTTCGTTTTATAGTTCCAACAGATATTGCACACTTTATTAGACTATACGCTGTTGTCAATGAGCGAGTCATGTCATTTTTGCATTTTATAGAAATATTTTATATTTATTAAGAAAAATTAGTAAGTGAAAGAATGCAATAAAAAATTGAATTTAATTTAATTGATATTTACGAAAATGCCGAAGTTACAAATTTTTAAAATAAATCATGCAATGACGTCACTCAGTTACATTACTATGGGAGAACGTGGATAATTTGTGCGTAGTAGCACGGAGTGACATCACGAGCGGGTTGTAAAAACACAGACTTTGATTTATTACATCTCTGGTAATAATCGGTATTTTCCCGAAATTCAAAAAGTATAGTAATTAGTTTATTATACTCTAGCCTGTGAAATAGCGTATGACACATAATTTTGTTAAAGAAGACGCGGTCATTTTGTAAGTTTATCTACTGATTCCTATTAACTACTGTGACGGTAAGGAGCCGCATGTACAGTTGACAACAAATGAGATTTTTTTAAGCTCAGACAATAAAATTATTATCATTAAATACATAATAACAAAAGTATAATAATATCTGGGACATTTCACACATGTTCATCTAGTCCCAAACTAGGCAGTGCCTGTACTTTGGGTATAAGACAGCTAGGACATGATGAAGCTCGAACAAATTGTCAATATCAAACTTTAACAAAAACATTAATAATTCAAGGTGAATATACATTGATTATTTTATTTTAGAATATTTTAATTACTAACCAGTGGACTTAAAATTCAAAGCACCGATATTATCAAAATTCAAATATTCCTTTGTACACATTGGTAAGTGTTGTTTTTGAGCTGATTAATAAAACGCTTTCAACCCCTAATCCAAATATAACCCCATTAGAACTTGAATATCGGGAACCTATTCATATAATGCCTACGCATTTATGGATCAGTATACAAAATTTCAACTTTCTAGCCTCACAGCTTGGGCTATGTCAGTCACTAGTCAGTGGCCTTTTTATATACTTACCTACTAAACAATATAATCAAATACAACCTTTATACGAGTACAATACTGCACATTATTGCAATATTTTCCAGTCTGTCATTCCTTGCTGCGACATAATGCCTCGAGTGTTATATGAAGAATGAAATAAAAATTTCTGAATTTCGTTATTGAAATATTGAAGAAAAGAAGTTAAGTACACATTTTCATATAATTTCAGTAGGTAAAATCGAAAAATGAGCTTAAAATTGTTGACAATCGATCAACAATAACATACTTGTTTAGTGTAAAGGAAGTAAAAATAAAATAAATGTATTCACTTTAAGCTGATACCATCATAAATATAAAATAACTAAAGTTCTTTCGGCTGGTCAAGCGCGAATACATCTAAAAATATTATTACACAGTCATCTAACCGGAAATTCTGATTCGACTTAGTAACACACAAATGAATAAAATTAAGCTTCCGTGGCTGAATTCGTCTATGAAGTTTAGTGATGAACCAAATATCGGTACCTTGAAAATCCTAGAAAACAATAACGTCATTAAATTAATTGAGTGACATCCTTTAATGTCGTTCTCCGTTTAAACGCGCGATACATATCTGCATCTGGTTACAAAGAAAACGAAATTAAAATAATACATGGGTGTATACCTATTATAATAATTTAGCAATTACAGATAACAATACTCTAATAGCATATCTAATTTTTGGACCTTGGTCTTGAAGCTTTAACGCCGAAGAACGTAACTTGTCTCGGGTTCCGCATGAATGACACTCCAAACCCTAACATCCGTCTACCGTTTGTTCCATGGTTTTAAAATATATAAAAACAAATGTGTATAAAACAAAAATCACTTTATTATTATTATATGATTCAAAATCAAATTGTCGACTTATAATGATAAAATGTAAAATAATTATTTCCAACGTTACCTAACAAAATAATAATAATGACACATACAATGCAACAACATCTAGGTCCCAAACTAAGCATTAGCTTATATTTTGGGTACCAAGCGAAGACACCACATACATATAACAACCAAGACCCGGAGCCAGTATTAATATTCATCATATAAATACTGACCTGACCTGGAATTCGAACCCGGGACCTCCAGTTTCGTAGGCAAGGTCGCTATCCACTAGGCTAAGCGGTCGTCGTGCACAACATTTATAACCACATATTGCGTATTTTCATGTATGATTCAGGACAGACTTTTCAGGAGAGCTCATAACGGCCAACGCTTAAAGGGGTAACCCAAAGTGATTAATTTTTTTAACATCCCGCTATCCAAGGGAAGTTATTTGTTTGGGTCTGATTTTCGAAAATCGAGTTTTCAGCAGATCTCCACGTTTTGAGGTCCAGGGAAGCCATTCTGACCATTTTCGGCTGGACGTCCGTATGTTGTGTGAAACTTTTTTTTGTCGTATGATATCTTGAGAACGGATTGACCGATTAAGACCCGCGATACGGCGTTTGAAAGGGTTCATCGAGATTTAAATCTGATTAGATATTGAAGTCAATCGGTTTAGCTCTTTCAAAACTATTCAAAAAAATAAACTCAATTTTTTTTTTACGTTTTTTGTAAATAACTTGGAGATTTTCTAACTGATTTACTTGAAACTTTACATACGTTTTTCATACAAAAAAGAATTGCGTCTAGAGCCGCCAAAATATCAATCTAACGACGCGTTCAAAAGATATCGCAGTCTACAAATATTCGAAAAAGTGTTTTTTTGACATAACTTTGAGATTTTACGACCAATAGATTTTTGACTTTGCATAAAAGTTTTGTGCTTACAAAATTACACATAATGCCATAAATTGCAATAAAATTAAACGAAGCGTTCAAAAGACATCGCAGTTCAAGTATTTCCAAAATAACATTTTCTTTGATATGTCCCAGGTTTCTGAGCTTGAAGAACTCTAAATGTATAGAAATTCTATTTTTGGGCTTGGAGAGCTCGGAAAATGAATATTATGAGCTCGAAGAGCTCGAAAAGCACGAAAATCGATATTTTGAGTTCGTAGAGTTAGCTCTAGTTCTAGCTAGATAACTTTCTAATTTTCGAGCGCTTTGAACTCGAAATTATCGGGAAGTTTCAAGGATGGTCTGGAGGGTCAACCTATTTTTTTTAATTATGAATAAAAATGGGCGTAGCTTCCTAAATCTTTCTAAGTGGATAGAGTTTGGGATGGAGGCACGGAAACAATCGATGATAGACTTTTTAAATCTGACGTATTATGGCATTGGGCGTATTAAGATACATCAGGAAAACGGTGTCGGCCGAGGGTCGGTATGGGCATTGTACTTTGCATAACTTATGCAATGAATTATATATTTATTTATTTACGGAACCCTCTAAGTATAGATCACATACCTACATTACAAACTGATTTTCTACAAATCGTCACGAACAGAACGAATGAGCTGACCTTCACGGTTATGATTATCGCGTGACTGGAAACTAATTAGTAAAAATGTCAAGTTGTTCCGAATGTTTCGGTTTGATAAAGAAAATAAGTGGCGCCACTAATTTTCGGCCAAGAGACAAAGAGTCAAAAATACGTGCCCCAAAAATATTAATTACGCAACTCAGAAATTAAAAAGTATCAGTAATTAATTTTAATCAAAAGACATATATGCCCAAGGAAATTTTTGTAAGAGTCGGAAAGACTTGGAATGACTGTTTTCGCCAAAAGATATTTCTTAAATTATTGCTGCAATAATTTTATGCGTTTCGGAAATCAGAGATGACCTTCCTTGATCTGTTGGTTATTTCCAATTCGTATTTCGTACAGCAGAAAAAAAAATACGAGCATAACTTCATAAAAACACTTTACCCAAAAACTTAGCAAAAATACTAAATCTATCGAGGTGCAAAAACAATCACATCTAGACATTTTGGGTATCTTTTCATTAGTAATTTTATTTATTTGATTGAAATTATGTTTTTGGTAAAATAATAACAATTTATTGAGCATACGGGCCGTGCCCGTACTTCGGATTGAAGCCACGTCGCTTCGCAAAGTGCAGTGAAACTATTTTGTTTTTTTTTTCGTTAATTGTTCTACATTGCGATTGTTCCACAAAACGTTGCAATCAGCAGGCAATGAAAGCCTGCCTGTGATTAATAGACGTGTAATTCTTAGAAAAGTATTTATTTTCAGTGGCAAGAAGTGCGCGAGTGCAGAACGGGAGACATGGCTATTTCACTTGGCATGAGATGGCGTGATAAAAATTATAGACCACTGTATCATAAAGATTTGTCGCCTATATAGACGGGACTGCGGAAATGAATGAGTGTATTCATCACATGATGACTTCCCTGATTGCTACTCGTCATCCCAAATTGACTACTTATAGCTTAAACCATTTGTTTTTATGTTAGTCGCTTCATAGTCCGAGAGTTAGTGACGAATAATGGTCAGGAGTTTCCAAAAGCTGACATCTTGTTATATGATTGAATATATAGTGATCATTCATAGACTGCAATCAGCCAGTTAGTTTTATATGAGTTAGCCCATACGTTTATTGTAAAATCAACAATAAATACAGGTACCGTTATTTGAAAACCTATTTTTTAAGTGAAACGTGTAATGGCGTTTGAATGGGAGCCAAAACATTCAAAACAAACAATAGACAGGATATCGCGTCTGCCATTTGACCAGCTTCGCACCTTATCGAGTGTTTCCGAGTTTTGTCTTACACACATTATATATCTATCATCTATTCTCATTCATTGAATGTTTCTCTGCAATGCATAAGGAAATTTAGTTATAAATATGTGATGTATAACTGATATATTATTTTTGGCATGGCCGTTTGCCTATCTGTCTCTCAGTTTGAGTTCTAACGTCGTTATTTTCCAACGAACTGTTGATCTGAAACGTTGCTGAGTATTTCTCAACAATTCTCATGTAAAAACATTCTGAGTGTTCGTCGCGTTGTTTTCATTAATTTTAGATATTTTAAATCTGCCAGACGTCCGATGATGGCTTACACGTCTTCTTTGTATAGATTTTACATAAACAAACGTGATTGACTTGTCACTAATATCCTTATGTTCGAAAAATCAACAGCGATTCAAATAAAACATTCTTTCAAAATCAATAAAATCTGGCACCACGCGTTTGGTTTTTTGTGCCACGCGATGTGCATTACTAACGCTCTAAATTTTCTGAGTGATTCATTCATCTTAAATAGGTTCTACACTCTTCGACGACAAAACGATAACTTATCGGCGATCTATTCATATAGAGATACCGAACATGGTTACCAAAAATAAAATATTTACTTTCATGGCTTCGATGTGGGAGTGAAAATAAAGTGTTTCAAATCAGGAGCAAAATTATTTTCCTCTTCGAGTGACATATTGATCCCTTGCTATGCAGTACGCTCAAGAACAACTCTGCTATGGGATGGGCAAATAACATCGATGAGACTATTGGGGTCATTCTTCAACCATACAGATGTCACAAGATCTAGAGGTCTGGAGGGCGATGGTGGTACAGGCTACCACCATAATCACGCCTCGTGAGTATACGATCAAAAAGGAGAAGGAAGTCGGATTTCAGGAAGTCGATGACAATTTTTTATCACGGTCATCCCGGCTATTAGACACTAACTTGTTGATACATACGTACTAATTTATGGCTTTAAGGGTTCCAACTTCCCGGTGCTTAATTAATAGACAAATTCTACAATGTATGATTACTCTGGTATCTTGATACTCACAAGAAAAAAGTTATTGAACTTTTTTATTGAGATATAAAAGTTCAACAGGAAACTTTTGATTATAGAAAACGTAAATTCAATTTTCTAGCGCTAAAAAAATAAACAACACGAAAGTGTTATCTTCGAAGTGTTGAAAGTTTATAAAAAGATACTTCTTTGATGTCGGTATGAAATATGAAGAATCAATAATAGTTATTTATATCTACATACTAGAGTTTGACATCGGCTGCAGCCGTATTAATTTCCGATATTGAATTTTGTTTTCTATATAGTTAATATTGTTGCCACTCTTTTCAACATTACCTTGGAATTATGATTAATATGAGGATATATAGAACTATGTATATAATTGTGTTGCTAATAATAAGCCATATTAAAATTATTAACTTTGTATTCAATGCAAAGATTGCATAGTCAATTACTGATTTGTATTCACTTTATGCCAAGTTCAGTGCAAACCCTCGATTCTAATCATAGTTTTAGAAAAAGTAGGTAAGCATCTCAGGGAAGTACCTACCTAAAACTGAATTTTGGTTTGATTACAGTTGTATGTAATATTACACGTTTTAAACTCTGAACGCAATATTTATGTATGCTACGAACCGGCGGCAGCGGCGCGGCACAGTGTAACCAGTGACCATTTAACCATACATGGTATGATGGAAGATGCCGCAGTAGAATCATACGAACGTCGGTAGATATAATTAATGTTAACAATTTAATTGTCTGAATGAATAAATGAATGAACGCTTGACCGAGTGGTAAGAGACCCTAACTGTGGAGCCAATGGTCGCGAGTACGATTCCCGCCCGGGATAAATATTTGTGTGCATGAACATGTCTATTTGTTCTGTGTCTGGGTGTAAAATGTATATATATGTATATATTATAAATAAAAGGATTCAAGTATGTGGTATGATATCAGTGGTCTGGTACTCATAATACAAGTTTTGCTTAGTTTGGGACTAGATGGCGCTGTGTGGGTTGTCCCAGGTAGCGTTATTATTAGCAAAATGTGAAATTCTGTCAGGCGATTCCATCAAAAAATTATGCCAAGCCTCGCAACACTTTTACTATAAAAAGTTTTGAGCTTCCACCCCATTTACTCTCCCAGATCCTCTCCTATCACATTTGACTGTGAAGTCAGCAAACTACTCAACAGTCAAACTACATTGCAATGGCCATCGGAGGAACCTAAAATGGTTTTTGTTGTTTCATTCAAGTGAACGTTAATAAACTTTTTTTAATAACTTATATTGGCGTTCATTCACTCATATAAACACAAAACAAAGAATAAATTACAAATAACGTTGTATTAGCATTTGCGATTAATTGTATATTGCGGATAAGCAATTAATATCATTAAATTTAATTATTTATTTATTTTCTCCACGGCTAATAAACATTCTCAGAGTACAGTATCTTAATTATCCCCGCTTTGTGATTGCCATGTCCAAAAAGCACATTAAATGAAATTATTGATCAATTATTACAATGTCATTAAATATTATTTTATGACATAATATCAACCTAGTTTACAACTATCAGGTCATTTACTGACTTAATTCGCAAAGGTAACAATAAAATGGCTGACTTGGTTTTTCTCGGGATCTTAAAACTTTTTACTTGACATATTTTTTACATGAATGAAAACATAATGGGACTAAATGTTTTTTTTGTCAATTTTTCGTTTCGTCTTTGTGATTCCATTTCTTGCACAATAGTATACATTTCCGTAAAACCATGTAATTTTGTTATTCCAGGGCGTTTCAACTTTTTAAGCCTCAACTGGAATTCGAAGTAAGAACTTTCGATTAGATGTCGAAAATATTCTGTTTGAGTTTAATTTTCACTTTACCTGTAACAACACGGTTTATCATACGGTTAGCCTTTTTACCTTTAAATGCGATGAAGCGGTAAAGTATGTGTATGTTACCTATTTTGTATGTAATTTGACAGGAGAATTTGGTTTTAATAGAGTCAGAAATGTTGCTTCACAGTATCGAAACTGTCAAACGCAATTTCGTGGGGTGAAGGCCAGCGTGAATGGACCTCGCGGACTGAAACTCGCCATCTCGCCAAACGGGTACACCAGCTACACACCAGCTAGCTAAAGTAAGAGTGGTTAGACGGTAAACGCAGAAAAGGTCTTCTAGTCAATTCGTACTTTGACGGGTAAGGTAGAAGTCTTGCTTAAGCCCCTAAAATGAGTTTTCTCTGAATTTTGTGCGTATATATAGTTTACAAACGGTATAAAAATATATAGTGATGATTACAAAACCAAGAAAAATAGTTCTGACTTTAGAATCTTTCCTTTAAATGTATTTGCATGTCTCTAATACAATTACTTGCTATTGTCATTAAATCAGGCATTTGTAATTCTATGTGTTTATCTCCTTCGACGATATATAATAGCTTGTTAAAAAGAATTGAATAAAAAAGCAAATACAGTTTTAAAACAGGTATGTGCTATCGGGAAAAAGAGATTCAGGGATGATTTTGAAAGGAATGATGCATTTCGATTTTTTGGTAGCAGGAATAATAACGTACAAAGTAAAACTATCGAGTTTTAAAGAATGGAAAGTAATAGAAAAAATACAACTACACACATCAATAAAGTCTAAACAACATATACAAATTTCAATTTTACAATGTGTTTTCACATTAAATCCTTAGTATTTTCTTATTTATATTATTTTTTAATGCTTTTTTGATATTAAACAACAATTGTTTTTTTATATTTATTTTTCAATAATCTTAATTAACAATAATTACGAGTAAGTACTGTATGTACGTAATACAAAGTAAGGTGCCTAATCAACTAAACTTAAACTAAAATTAAATGGTTGTACAAAAATTGCATAAATTTATACAAAGTGTGGCCTCCTCTGTTATGGAGAACTTGCTGGCACCGATTATTCATAGAATCGATGAGACTGTTAATGTTATCCTGCGGCAATTTGCTCCCAATGAGCAATTACCGCAAGGCCAAGGCAATACCAGGGTGTTTTCCCTTGCCAAGTACTACCGTGTGTGCAAAGCTGTATGCAAAGGCGTATTGTCATGCATCAAGGTGAAATCGGAGCCAAGCGTTTGTGCGAATGGACGGACATAAGGCCTTAGAACATCCTGAACGTAATTTACAGCGTTCATGTTACCATTTACAAAAACCAGCTCAGTTAGTCTGTTCTTCATAATACCCACCCCACCCATACCATAACTGTTGAGCCGTTGTATGGATGCACTTCCTGAACGCACCTCAGTCTTTCAGTATTTCCAGGACGACGGTACACTCTTCTTCTAGTATCAGGCTTGAACCCAAATCGAGACTCATCACAAAATAAAATTTTATCCTATTGTTCCTGGGTCCATGTAATGTGTTCTCTACACCATTCATTTCGACGAGCGCGATTTCCGTGACGTATCGGTGGGCACCTAATTGGCCGTCGTGCTCGTAGACCATACTCATGCAGTCGATTTCGCACAGTTTGGCAGCTAACAACAACACCACTTGAATTTTGTAGTCTTAAACCTATCTCTCGGGCGGTTAACATCGGCTGGCGTCCTGCCGTGTGGTTGTACACCTTCCTCGACCTGGTTGCTGCTCAGCAGGATCTCCCGTGTTAGTGTAACGCTGATGAAGATGGCAAATAACGCTTCTGTTGACACCAAAATACTGATATACCTGTGAATGACTTCTTCCCGTTTGCAACATCTCTACAGCTCTTTGCATTTCATCTGCGTTCAAATGACGTCGCTCCATGACGTAAAAAATGTCTCAAAATCCAAATTTGTTCAAAACTTTTTCAAATTATTGTTTACACACAGACAAGTCAACCTTATAGACCACGCTTTGACAGGGAGTAGCATTCGCCAAGGCTACGTAGTGACACTACATAACTACGTCACTAGTGAGCCGTCAGTTGGAAGCACGTCGGAAGCCATTAAATTGTCAATTTTGAACGAGCCAATGAAAACTAGCCGACCTCTCCCCGCACCCCGCCACTTTTTGGCGATTTCGTTTTTGTACTGACGTTTATTAAAGCGTGGTCTATAGGTTGACTGGTCTGTGTGTTTACATTATAAAATTGATACAGAATACTAAATTTTAATAAGCAAAGAACACGCTATAAAATTCTAACAAATGCATTCGCTTTTGAATTTGTGAAAAAAAAAACAAATGATACTCGATTTTTTTTACAACCAGCCAGTATGTCTTCTAGATCAAAAAAGTCTATATAGGTATTACCTACTTGGTAAGAAATGATATAATAATTGATTAATAATTTGAAATAGTATGTGTCGCTTAGACTTTTTTGATGTGTGTATATATTAAGTGGACGTTGGGACTTGACAGATGAATCCCAAAATTTTTTACAGAGAAATGGAAAAGAACAAAATGCGAGTAATGCAGGAAAGAGAGTGGCGAAATTTAAGAACAAAATCAAATCTACAGGAAAAAGGTTAAAAAGAAATTTTTGGAGAAAATGAAAGAAGGATAGAGAGAGGAAAATCAAGTGACAGAGAAAGACTTTATGAAGAAAACGGCTTTAGCGAAGACGAACTGAAAAGAAGGGACAAGATAGCGGAAAGATAGAGAATTTGA
The DNA here is from genome assembly GCA_949709985.1 of Luffia ferchaultella. Taxonomy (NCBI): domain Eukaryota; kingdom Metazoa; phylum Arthropoda; class Insecta; order Lepidoptera; family Psychidae; genus Luffia; species Luffia ferchaultella. Next base: position 14,708,182 of record OX453264.1, read on the forward strand.
TAGAAAAAAGAGAGGTGAAAAGGCTAGGGTAGTCGGAATATTGAATAGTTAACAAGAGGCCAACAACGTATCAGAAAAAAAGGAGAATCGAGGAAGTTAAAAGATAATGACAAGATTTAAATGTGGGAATCTGGAGAAAAGAACAAGTTTTAGATGGCAGATAGAATAGGAAATGCAAAATGTGCGGAGAGAGAGATTGAGTACTTGATGTAGCAAGTAGGGTGAGAAAAAGAAAAATAGGAGAACTATTGGAGGAAAGTGGAGAAAGTGAACAGTAAAATGGGTAGAGAAGTTAGAGAAGTTAAGAAAATACAAAGAAATAGAAAATACTAAGAAAAGAAAGTAGAAGAGAAAATAGGAAATAAGTGATGGGAGATAAAGGTGTGAAGCAAAATTACTGCGAAAATATATGAAACCAACTCCGAGACTCTGGCCCCGGGCTGTTTTGTAAATAAATAAATAGTACCTCATTTGTAAGAGTGTAAAATTTGCCAATTATTTGTTTTTACTATACTACTATTTCCCAATCGCACGCTTTATTTATTTATTCGTGATAATTTTCTTTTTAATACGCTTTCGGGTAATAAAACAACACGTAAATTAAAAAATTATTATTTATTTTTTTAACTCTCAATTATAATAACGGATAACAAATACATTTTTATATTTCACTTCGATTCGAAATAACATTTTACATTTTTATGGTGCTAGGGGGAAAATGTTCATATGCTTAGACTCTCGAAAAGGTTAAGCTTTATGTGTAATAATTAAAACAGTATATCTAATATAATAACAATATATACAAATATCTACCGCCTTAGCTATTAAACTTAAAATCTATGTTGCCAAATGACAAAGTACGTTTTAGAGTGACAACCAGAAAAACGTACAGTGATATAGAAATATTTTTGAAAGAGGTAGTAAGTACATCAAAAATATATAATCACTACACATCTAAAGTGTGTCTGTACCCGAAAATCTCCAAGTGCCCAAGAAATTTAAATCAAATTCACAATTATTAATTAATTATTTAAATTGAATATAATACGTTAATCGTATACGACAATTTTGGCAATAAATTAATTTTTTTTTTGTTCTTTGAATGTTTCTTACTTTTTGTACAAAACTTCTCGTAACTAATGTATATTTTTTTAAACATGATTTTTGTTTTATTCTGTACTTTTCTTTAAATTAGGTGAAGTATTTATACAAAACCAAAATAGATTTTTAAATTTTTGTCTTTGTCTCGTCTGTCTCTAAAATTTGAAATTGATGGTAAAATTATTAGTTAAAAATATTTTTGAAATATGCACAGAAATGTGTATAATTTTATCAGGTTTTCCCTAAATGAGTTTTGGATAGACATACATTATCTAATCACAATTTGTTCAGATAATGTGTAGAATCGCATGAAATATTTCTGTTATTATAACATTAAAATATGTTAGTCATAGAAAAATAAAATAATTCAAGAACTATCAGTTACTGAAAATAAAGTAAGAAACGATAAACACAAAATACTCGTAATATGGAAGTCAAAAGTGGACTAAAAATTTATTTAAGACACAAAAACTTGTTTTTTAAACTACTTTGTTTTTAGTTTTAGGTTACATTTTAAATTCGAATTTCGAATCAAATAAACGTTCCATAGGCCAAGAGCTAGAGGCAAATTTCAATGACGTACTTTATTAGAGCTATTACTCAAAGCAACTCTCTAAGCATTCACCTATATTATTATTCTTTGTTTATTTAAAAATAAAAATACTGCAGCTTCAAAAAATCTAAAATACACTGGTGCAGAGAAATAATATGAAATGGAATTACTTGCTATTCTTTAGAAAGCAGAATTATCAAGAAAGTTCTCCCATAAATCGAACCAACCGCAAATCTGAGCAAAATTACAAACTCAGAGATTACACAGACCATGTGCCATCTTAAAATATTGGTATGTTAGTTTGTCCGTCCGTTTGTTCGTCCGTTTGCACTTTAATGTCGCTATTTTACATTGGTTTTTTTTTCAAACTTGGCGCAGAGTTTCCCTTTGACATCTTGTTTTGGAGCTGATTTGAGGAAATAGAGGAATTGAGACATCAGTAACCATTTATGTTTAGTTCATCATTACGAAGAAAGTTCAAAATTACCGATGAAATGAATTTAGGTTTAAAACTGCCTATAAGTATAATTTCGTGCCCCCGAACAGCGCGAACATAAAAAATAAGCCAGTCCAGTAAAGTGTCATGTTTCCGAACAGCCAAAACATGCCCTTAATGTATTTGTTCATAAAGTACCTACTTATTCATAACCACGTTTCATGCTTCTGAATACGTAATGTTACTTCTTCATCGTCTTATTTTAGTCTGTGATAATACGTCAATTTATTTTAGTATGTATTTTTGTATTCTAGTTTTCCTGTGTTTAATCAATGGTTATTTCTGACTCACGGATATGCTGTTAAAGTGACAATATTTAAATTTAACTACTTAATAAAATTATTAGTTCCATCCAAAAACGTTACTTCCGCCCGAAAAAGATCTGAGTTATTTAAATTGCGCCTCAAATTTTACTTTAACGTTCAAAATAATAATAATGATACTGGGGAATGAAACAAACATTTCAATCACATGACAACCGTCCCTGTAATAGAGATCCCCCCGTCCCTGTAACGATTTTTACGTATATACCTACTTAACACCTCTTTTTAAGATATTTCGTCCTTTTTTTAAATATTGAATTTTTACCAACCACCATTACTTTCCAAATTCTTACGTTTCACTTGTTTTAACCTTATTGTGAAATTGCACTTGATATGAATTTCAATGTTTAATTTATTTAGATCTGTTAGGTTGTAATATTATTTGGAATATTAAAAACATACCAAATAGCAGTCTTAACCAAATTACATTATGCAAATATCTCCTTAAAACAATTTTAAAGGTAACTTCAACCGGAAGGTCCGGAATGCTTTTTATTTCTAGAAATATACATATGATTTCACTTAATGCAATACAAAATTGTATAATTTTAATAATTTTTGCTTTTCCGCAATTTCGATTTGGAAGCGTACTTCAGCACTTTGTTCTTTCTTTTGTGTACTGAAGAAATATAAATAAGTAGGTCTTATAAATACCTATAGATAATTTCACTACTTGTTTTTCGGCTACTTATTATGATATATGAAAAACCCAAAATAAAATTTTATTGTAAGTAAAGACGGTGAATTCTTAATAGTTATTCAAAAATAAATATGCCAAAGTGCTTTCATTTAAAATCATTGTTTTTTTTTTAATGCATGACGTGAGGCGTGACAAACATTTTCTTTAAATGTCTAATTCATCTCATAGAGTAATGATTAAAAATAACAAATTCTGAAAAAACAATTTCAAATAAATTTTTGAATGACCATGTATCTATTGTCTTCCGTTCATACCTCACAAAGTTTCTATATTTTCAAGATATCGATATTTTAGAAACATTAACATTCGCACAATAATTTATTTTTTATTTATTTATTTCCACAAAACAGTAAATTACCAATTTATAAATATGTTTAACAGGAGTGAAAAGAAAAATGGAGGACCTCTGTGTCTGAACTAGGAAAACCTGTGCTTCAGACAACAGAAATAATTAATGTGTTACATTTGTAAATTAGAAATTCTTACCGGTCACATATTTTTCTAAGTCATGCGTTTTTATATTTCTATTGTGAAATAAAATAAAATTACTTTGAAATTAATTTACAAAATATAAAGTATAATTACATCAGAGGCGGCTTTGGAAGATATTTTGTAGTGATGCAATTTGAACGGCGACAGTAATTTTTGTTCGTTAATTTGCGATTGAGTCAAAAATAAAATAATATAAATAGTACATACAGATTCTAAATTAATAAATTTTAGGTAACTTTAATATCGTTAAATCATTTTATGACTTTGCAGGTAATAAGTAGACTTGTTTGAACGAAAACTGAACAAAACGAATCAGATATATTTCCGAAATATGCAACGAGAGTAACGATCGTCCGCCTCGGTACTCCTCCTGGATACCGTATAAGCAACCCACCGACTGACGAGGTCAGAAAGTCACTTGCCGCAGCACCAACAAACGAGAACGTAGTGCATTGCTGCATTAATTAATAAATATCCGGCTTCTCCGTTGAAACTATGCCATGTATACAACGCTAGTGAAGCAAAGTCTTCGCTAGCCTCAACTCAGTTCAAAACGCCGCAAATCGAAAACGAAGCAAACTTTGGGGCAAATAAATTATTCTATACAATTAAAAATCTTATAATTTTATTTTTAACTATGAAAGTCTAGTGTGACTGGAATCAAACTTAGTTGAACAACAAACAAACTATCAAAATAATGCAACTACAAACGTAGTCATTAGGATGCATTGGACATTGCGGCAAATTACATCGTATTATTTTCGTATTTTTTGAATTCATCAAACCTACATGGATGTAGATTTTTAATTGAATACATGGAATAACGTCGTGTATGAATTTATAAAAACATTAAAAATAAAAGGACAAATATTATGTGTACTTTTGGACAAAATACAACATGAAAAGGAAAATAACATCAAAATACAAAGCGCCAATTAAACGTTTTACGTAGGACGGAATTGTAAAACAAGTATGTTTGATCCAAAAAATAACAATATTAGGTTTACTGTCTTTGTGTAAGAAGAAGTCACTCGATTCTTTCATTGCAATATTAACAACTAAGTTATGAAATTATTTCATGAACTAGCTACTATGGTGATCCTCGTTTGTTCTGGGGCATTCGAGGTCGTAGGTACGGGAGTTTCGTTTGCTTCTGCTGAATTTGAAGTTGTACCGTTTCTGCAATTATCAGTCATTTGTGCTACCGATATGGTGAGTGGTTGCGTTATTGGCTGGTCTGGTTGAACAACTTGGTTGCCGTTCGCTGGTAAATAATTAGGATAATGTACTCCGACCACTTCTTCGTAACTTGGAGGCGCCATCATTTCTGTAATTTTATTTAAAATTTATCAATTATTAATTAATGTATACGATTTATTTAATTTCACTAAAAAAATTATGTAATAAAATAAAGTAAGTGTGTTTTTCATACCAAATATTTTTAGCGTGGGGTCAACAAGACAACACATAACAGTAACACAAGAATAAATGTACAAATTCCATAAAAGTACAAATTTGACTAGAAGCTCTCTTCTGCGTTTGCCGTCTAACCAGTCATACTCATACTCTAGCTAGCTGGTCCCAAATGGCGAGTTTTAGTTCGAGTTTTAGTGCGCAAGGTCCATGCGCGCCATTCTTCACGCCCGAGAAATCCCCGCGCGCCAATCATCAACCCCGCACAATTGCGTAATGTCACTTCGATATTGTGAACTGACATTTATGTCTCTATCAAAACCAAAGGCTGCTGTCAAATTAAGTTACTCTATGAGAAATTCACTTTGGTTTATGTAAATTAAAATAAATACAGAGCAAATTAACATAAATTCTAAGTAAATTAAATTCAAGTCCGCAAATATGTAAACCACCTACATTTGAAATGATTTTGCAAAGCAAGCCTAAGTTGAGATATTGGTTTCTTGCATTACCATAAGCTCTACCATTGTCATTATTCACACAGAGCTTCATAAGTTAACTACATGCATTCGAGCAACTTTTCATTTTTTTATACACGTTCGTAATAAACTGCGCAGCTTATAATACCGTCTCTAATTTTTGTCCTGAGGCAGACACTCAATAAAATTATTTTAATCGATAAGAGTGCGTAAACGTTCGTGCTAAGTAACAAGAAAAAAAAAACTTAAATGCACGGAGTTTTTTTCCGAAATTGTTTCAATTTGCACATGTTCAACATGAAATTAATTGCAATTTAAGTTTTTTTTTTCTTAGGAGGTATCAAAATATTAAAAAAGTTAATAATGTATAAACCTAGTTTATGTTGATCTAAATACCTTTTTTGGGGCCAATCGGTTAATGTTTAATGCAGTGCAACTGTTAGCGCCCTGTGTATGAAAATTTGCCACTACACTCATCCCTTTAGTAACCTTTTTGCAACTCGGCGAACTCCAATACGTCTAATGTGCTAATTAGTACTAATATAAAATGTAAGTGAATGAATTGTACCATATTTGGGTGGGGGCTGTATGTTGTGCGGCGTAACGAAGACGCTGGGCGGCGGCTGTGGAGAACTCCCTCGTGGCCCCCGCTCCGTATACATCCGTCTCGGCTGCGATTCGCGCGTTTTTTGCCCTGGAATGAGACAAAGGAATAGTTATAAACATTTGTATGTCTATTTATGATAGATGTCGTCATAATTCTTATTATGGCTATTCTTTACCGAAATTAATTTATATCTTGCTATGTAGGTACGTAATATGCCCAACAACTCCAACAAATATGTAATTTTGTTACAATTTTTTTTTTAAATACGTCCAGAAATTTGGTATTACCAAATATCCGTACATTAAAAATTCAGATGTAAATATATTTATCACTTGTACAGAATAAAAAAAATCACTTAGCTTTGTATTAAATATTTAATACTGAATATCTTCGTATTACTTTCCAAGATATGTGTCATTCAAGTACAAAGTATCCTCGATTGATAACATATCACCACTTAAGCAAAGGTTTAACATTGAGTTATTTAATTTTTATATTTTGAATACTAAACAAAATTAAAATAACTTTTGAAAAATATTCTACCTAGAGTAATATGTTACCGGTTTGATGTAACACTAATTACTTATATTTTTTAATATACCTAATCCGATGAGACGAAGGCAGCAAAACAGAAACATCCAAATAACAAGCAACGCTATCAATACCATGACATACCAGAAAGTCATTTCTGTTAGTGAAAAAGTATCAGAAACTTCAGAACTATCTTCCTCTGAAGATGTATCATTCGTATCAAATAAATTATAAGAAGGGATATCTGTTATCGGTGCCATTTTTTATTTATATATTCTACAATTTATCTTATATTGTTACTATGACAACTAGAAAATTTATAATGTCACTCTATAATTATTTCCGAAAAAACAATTACGAATGTTTATTTTCTTAACACTTTCTATTCGATACTTATGATTTAAAGTATTTTTGAGACACTTTTTTTGTAACTTCACATATTATTTTATTAAATTATTAGGGTTTATTTATAAGATATGTATATTTTAACACAAATAAAATACAAGAGCACGACAAACATGCAATATCTATTCTAAAGTAGTCTTTCTTGTTTTTATCATTTTATCTCCCCAGCCATTGACAATATCTGTTATAGATTGTGGAATTTAAGATATGGGCATACCGAAAAATATTTAATGTATATTATAAAATATTCAAAATTTCACTATAATAGTTTTGAAATTGGCTTTAGTAATTACTTCGAATTGCGGAGAATCATTTTCTCATTTAAATTTATTTTTATTAATTTAAATGAGAAAATTATTCTCCGTTATCCGTCCAATAAAAATAGTTAAAATTTAAATGTGATTTATTCACCAGAAAAGAAAAGCTGGCAAGAATTTTTTTAAATGCTTATAAGTTTTAATATTCGTTTTAAATCTAATAGGTACTTCGTACAAGATGTATTAATAAACGAATAATCGCACGAAAATCGCTCCTCAATCGATTTCGTCCAAAATGAGTTTCTGTATTTACATATTTACTTATTCATTGCAGAGTAAAACATTAGAATACTGTCTATCCACACACTTAAATAAAAATTTGTTACAAGCTTAGAATTAGTTGATATTTAACTACATATATTAACTACCAAATATGACGGGAAATGACATGCCATTTGTTACGTTTCTAATGGAGACACTAAACTATCAAACGCTTTTAAGCTGACTGCATCAAAGTGCGTAAAAGCTACTCGCGATGTGGAAGTTACTCGTGACCATGTAATTTTAACTATCTTGCCTTTGTTAATTTTTATTCAATACACATTGTGTTTCTAATATCGTCGATAAGTTTCTTTATTTAAAATTATTTAGACACTATAATACTTGGAAAGCAAGAATAACTTTCTTCAGAATCATTAATGAAATCCGTTGTAATATGTTTTATAGTTCGTACGAGTACAATTGAAAAATAAAGCTTAAGCTGTCCGCGTAAAAGCTCATTCTTGTTCAATATATCATTATAATTTACGAAATACTATGTTAATGAAAAAATATGTTTTACTGACTTGAGACTTTTATAAATTTACCTACTGGTAATATTGACACGTTTTCTACCAAGTGATTGAATAATAAATTAATTTGACAGCAGCGTTTGGTTTTAATTGTGTTTTAATAGAGTCATAAATGTCAATTCGAGTCAGTCGGTCAGTCACAAATGTCGAAGGGACATTTCGCATTTTCATGGGGCTGAAACCGGTGTGCGGGGATTTTTCGGAGGTGCAGAACGCCGCGCGGGGACCTTGCGCACTGAAATTTGGACTAAAACTCCCTATTATAAACCGACTAGCTTTAGAATGAGTGGTTAGACGGTAAACGCAGAAAAGAGCTTCTAGTCAATTTCTACTTTTATGGATTGTATGAAGTAATTTTAGTAAAAACAAAACACACTAACCCAATGTTTATTTCAAATTATCAGCAATGTATTATAATATAAATAACATGTATTTAATAAAAGAATGTATTTTAAAAATATTTACCATACCAAGCCAGTTTCATGCACAGTATAATAAATGACATTAACAATAAACTCGTCATAAGTGTAAGATAAAATATAGCACTTGAAGATAACTCATTACTTCGATGTGTTGTCAAATCGTCGAAAAAATCAACATCACTAACAAAGTCTCTTTCCACGACACTGGGAGCCATTTTACAAAAATTATTTCTTAGTGGAAATAAATTGAAAATTTTTCTTTTTTGACGACACACTTGTCGCTTGTTTTTCACAAACGAAAGGTGTCTACGAACAATTAATGTTTTCTTAGGAAAATTTTTATTTTAAAATAATATTATAATCACATGTTCGATATTCGATTTGAAACCGACTCACGTCTTTTGCTGTTACTATTTTATCAGTGGAAACGAATTCGCTGATAACACGAGATTTTCCAAACACTCGTTCACAAATAAATTCAAAAAGTAAAGAAGAAGTTTAATATATTGTAGGGCTCATGACTCACGGAGCGATCACCAGTACTTCGAAAAAATTAAATAGTTGCTCCGAATTCGATTCAAAAACTCGAATCACGTATGTGTGTGTGTACATTTTGAATCTGTTTTGAATTCAAAAAGTATAAGAATGGGTTCTCCAGCCGTCAGGCAAAAAAGCTGGTTTTGACACAGGTAGCATTAGAAGGGCAAGTCGAAAGTTACAAGGCTGGATAACAATACGGATGTGTTTTAAAAAATAGAGATTATGTCAAGCTTGTGAATCATGTGTGAAACAAAAGGATAAAAGTTACATTTCAGCTAACACTTAAGCAATTCCGTAATCTGAAAGACATATACCTGGGCTCATTGCATGCCGAGCCCGAATAATAGCACTCTTAGGAAAAATGAATAAGAAAAATAATAACATGCTACAATAATTATAGCTTGGTTTAATATAAGAAATAAGTTTTCTTCATTTGCTTCCTTTAAAATATTCATTACCTATTCTAATACTAAATTACTATGTTTGTAAACGTATGTTTGTAAACGTATGTTTGTAATTTTTACTTATTTATGTTCTGTTGCTATCGAAATGAAATGTTGTACATTTAATAGATAAATAGGTGATGTATGACTATGCATTGAAATATATCGAATATCTTAATCGTTATTGAGAAATTTGACTTGAAAAATAGTGTTTTCAGCAGTGTTTCAGTAAGGGAGCCTTATTGCGTTTGCTAACTTCGTCTGATCTAAATTATTGTATTAATTACCGCCACGTCAGAGTACACCGTCATTCAGTGATAATATTAACCACAATCACTCATTATTTCCAAGAAAATCTTGTCATTCTTTATACCACTTTTATTTTTTATAATAATTATTTTTAAATTTTATCAATGGTTACTGTACTTTATGAACGCATCTTAACAATTTACTCTTATCATTTCGTCATCGATACCTATTTTTTGACGTACCTATCACTTGGTATAGGTAATTCTTAAAATAGCGGATATTATACGTTATTCGTAAGGAAAGTAACTAAAACTGGTAAAGTGGTAACCAAGTCACGCTTGATGGTTCGATATTTCCGAAGGTAGATCGATACATACTGGCAAAAAGAGTAACGCAATGGCATTAAAAATTAAAATAAGTGTCGCTAAATTAACGAAATTGCTTACAGGTCTTATTGCATATTCTGAAGAGTATTTAGAATAGATTTATGAATAAATATTTTTAGAGTTTAGGTCTTAAAAATTAATTTTCATTTATGTTTTTATAAATGAATCAATGTTAGTGTCGTCTATTGCTATTTAAAAAAAAGGCTACTTAGCCTTAGAATATTTAAAAATTAATTAAATTAACTTTTCGAAACAGAAATAATATACATATCAGACAATAGATGGCAGCACATGTATTATTCTTCACAAACAATATAAAGAGAAAAGAGTTCTATTTTCGTATGTTTGTAACGAATTAACTCAAAAACTACTGGACCGATTTTAATGAAACTTTACACACATAAAGAAGAGGTTTTGCGAGGTGATATGGGCTACTTTTTGTCTGTGTGTTTGTCTATCTGTTCAAATAGGTAGTTTGAAAGCTGAAGAGTGATACAGGCTACTTTTATCCCGGAAAAAGAGGTACCGGTACGTACAGCAGTGTAGTCCACGCGAGCGAAGCCGCGGGCGGAAAGCTAGTATAGTATGAGTAAACCGTGGTACACGCAATGTCAGTATTCAGTTTGCTACACAATTATGAACAATCGATTTGCGGAATTCAAAAATTAAAGTTACTGTATCTAATTATGTTTATATTCAGTGAAGTGAATGAAGGTATAAAATATTGTATGATATGGACGGAACCATTTCAAGTAATATTTTTTTTTTAAATACGGATAAAAGTAAATACTATATGCTTTTAGTATTATTATTATATTTTTTTGGCTTATTTTATTTTTATTTTATTATACTTTTGTTTTATTTTATTTTCATTTATTAGAGACAAACAGTTATTTACTTAGCTTAGATAATAATCATGTTATTTCTCATAGATCTGGAGCCTGTACGAATTTAGACCAATGTGAAATTGTAGCATTCGTGACAACATAACTCTTAAAAATGTTTCATTTTAAATTGTTAACAATGTATATTTAATATATTTATTATCATGTAATTTCATTTAAAAGTAAATAAAGTATAGTAATACAAATTGTAAAAACACGCCAAAATAAAGGTATATGTTTCAGTCATATTTATAAATCACGTGAAATTCTAACAGATGGCGCTAGTTATCCAATATTTTTAAATCAGTATTTATGCCATTTTCTATATTGTGTATTAATCTATACTTTGTATTTATATGCAAAGTTATAGACGCGTGCAACAATAACACAGTCTTAAGCGTAGTAGGATAGGACTACTAAGTACAAATTACAAATTATATTGATTCTAATCATCGGTATCGAATCATATTACCTATACCTACCTATTATAAACACATCATAACTAATTCTTTTGTTTATGACATTGTAGGTAGATACCTAGATAAACATGAAATTATAGATAATACGTATTATTTTTTTAAGATAACGATTATGTAGATTAAGAGATACTTTACCATAAGTTTTTTAATTTTCCGAAAAACAAAATAATTTTCATACAAGGGGTCCAATGCGATAGTAAAAAATGGGCCATAAACAAAACTATCAAACAATATACATACCTACGTAAATACATGTTAAATTCGTTTATTGTCATAGTTACAGTTTAAAAATAATTTAGTAAATTACTATATTATTATTTATAGTAAATAGCTGTATAAGTGAATATAACAAAATGAGCTTCAACTACTCGATACTAGATGTCACAATTTACAAAAATTGTCTTACCCAAATATCTCAAAACCAATCCATATAGAACCCAAAAGAGCAAAATGTTGAGTCCGATGAACACAATTATCGCTAGTAAGTTATCCATTTATGAATTTTTTAATTTGTTTTTAAATATATACAATTCACACAATGTTAATTCACGTACTGAAGCAAAATCGTTATTTTTTTGTCTCTACGATCGAATTTATCTATAAAAATATTATTATCTATACTTACATATCGAGGATTTCGTTGATAAAGTTAATTGCGGGCGTTTATAAAGAACAAACATACCTATTTGAAATCTGTCACGCTGAGTTATGGGGTTACGTGTCCATATGTTTTAATTTTCCTTAGCTCAAAATGCACTCTACACATTTGTCTTCTTTCGATTTTAACACAATCATATACAGAATTCAAGCTATTTCCCCACCGAATTTCATAAAAATCGGTTCAGTTCGGTCTGTTAACTGTGAAAAGGTTACCTAGGTACCTACAGAACATAGTCTCTTATCTCCTTTTTCAAGGTGTCGTAACATTTTGCTTAGGAGGTTAGTGTAGTTGCCGCCGCCATTTTTGAATCGTGTTCACTGATGTAACTTATTTTAATTGATAGAAGAGTTAAGTAAATATGTTGTGACAAACGTCAAACTCAATTAAACTGTCATATTACGGAATATTTAAAGATTAATAATTGATGCTTTAAGTTTTTAAACGGTTGTACCTACTAACATTATTGTAAGACCTTATTACATATGTAAATATGAAATTCCTAAATAGAAGAACTATCTAAAATTTTCGTTAACAGGCATTAGCATTAAATAATAATTCAAGAAATGGCCAGATTGGTGCTCCTGGAAAATGTAGTGAAGTGTACTGAGTGGAAATAGGTGAACAAAACCTAATAATATAATTTGCTAATATTTTTTTTAAATTACACTCTTGCGATATGACAGACACTTTTTCATACACTAATGAGTCCTCCTAAACTCTATTTATACCATTTAAATGTTTGACATATATTATCATTCATTTCAAAATGAAAGACTTGATCGGAAATTTTTTGTAAATAAAGTTCATATTTAAATAACTACCTACATTGAAATTGTAAAGGTGAGAATCATAAAAAAAATTTTGTCATTATCGCAGGCACAATCTTAGGTACGTGCAAAAAAACCTAAATGCTACGGACCGTACCCTACCCTACCGTACCCCAATCGAAATGTTCAACTATTGTATGCTTTGGGATTTCCTATTATACCACAGCGCAGACGTATAAAGTATAAAGAAATGACTCCATACAGGATAATACAAATTGAGCTACATTTTTCCCTATAGGTAGCCACGTGTATCTATTCAAATAAAAGGGCTTATAAAATATTTTTTCAACATTAATATAACTTTTTAATCAACTAACTACATTTTCGATATTTTATACGATTTAACATGTCAAAAGCTCAACACGTTTTTTGTTTGATCTCGTTTAACAGGTTTTACGTTACAGAAGCGCCACTAGTGAACATTAAAATGTGTCAACTGTACTCAGTATATTATACTGGATTAAATTTTTCTGAAAACGTGACGAACTGACTTTGTTTTTCTAGTTACTGTACAAATTTTCCAATTCAAAAATGTTTATTTAGAGTCATGTCAATTAAAATATGCAACTAGGCTGCATATTTGAGTTCTTTTGGAGTTGTATTGCAGTTCAATAAACATTTTATAGTTCTTAACTGTATATGTTTATTAATATGATATTATATTAATATGTATATATAAAAGTATATTTATACAAATTGTATGCTCGTTGGAAAGTCCTCCGAAGTTAAAATAACATTAACACTAGCCTAAGGGGTCTTGACCTTTGTATTGACCCTGGTCACATATCAGTCGATAATTGCATCGCAGGATATTGAACTTGTCAATAATAATACTGAGGGAATAAGTTTGTGTTATCGATCCGGGAATATACAGAGGTACCTATCTGTATCTTAGTGGTAGTATCTTGAAAATGTCACATTACAAAAATTATCTGAGTCGGATTTCCCAAAATGAGGGAACAAATCAATTTTTATTCTTCAACTATACGAGATTGTTTTACAAATATCTTACGAAAACGTTATCTTACAATACGTGGTCTCACAAATTTTGTCCCGTCGGACTCGACGGTTTCACTAATTTTGGTTTCATGGTCCCACTATTACGTCCCACCGATAGCAACAAATGTACATAACTTGGACACATGGTCCCACTTATAGTTTGATTGTTTTAAAATGAGTTTGAGGCGGTTTCAGACGGGTTTTTAATGAGTTTTAGATTTATTTAAGATCGCTATAGGATATATTTGAGACTGTTTTGAGTTGACATGGTTTTAAAAAGATTATAAACTAGATACGCTCACGTTCCTCTAAAAACCTTTGAAAAATCATCTTAAAATCATCACATGATTTTTATTTTATTTATTTTCGTAATGTTTTAGTAAAAGTATCTCAAAATCATATTTATTAAGATGAAGTGTACTTTTGTCCATATAATACCTTCAACTAATAAAAAAGTTTAAAGTGACATTCGATATTAATTTCTTTCATCGTTTCTACTTATTTTTATTATGAAAACGATTTATTTCTAATTTTTTAGTATTATTGTATAAGTTATTTAATGGATCAAGTCGCGTTCAAAAGTAATTAGATCGCTGATCACTTTTCACGATACCTATGTAAACGTGAAATATTTATTCGATGGACATCGAAACCGAATTTCAATTAATGATTAACAGTCCAATCCACGCAAATTTGGGTAAAAATCACTCCGGACGAAAGTGTTCCATACTTGTATCAAAGTAGGTTAAGATTCTATAAGTAGAATATCTTCCCGATAAATAGGCGATGCAAAAGAGAAGAAGCGACGCGGTGGGGCAGGGGACACTTCCCGGCAATCACTACCGCGAGCGTCGGGAGAGCAGATAAAAAAGGTTTAGTTAATGTAAAAAAGTATTAAAATGTCACAGAAGTTTACGTGTGTCTAATAGATTTAATTAATACGATATATACGAAGCTACGAATAAAAATGATATATATCCCTACACGTGTAAACCGGCGTTAGTTCCGAAGAAGATAACTTACTCACTCGGGGCCGCGCGCTTTAAGTACTTTGCTTGTATCGTAGTTAAACACGAATTATATATTTTGGACTGCAGGTTTAAATTGTGCAAATTTCACGTTTAGGAATACTGAACCGTACACAGAATCACATTCTAAATAAACATAAACACTACCATCCTCTTCTATATTCCGTGATCGGTTCATTATGTCACTGATTAAATAAATAGATATAGACGAACGATAAAAAAATCTTTGTTGAATTTGTATCAGACGTGGATTTGATAGTTCAACGACAGATATAAATAAACAAACACAATATTATTGGTAACAAAGGCTGGTACAAATTGAACATATAATAATTTCAATTGTCGACATTATCACTATGTAAAATTGTACACTGATTCACTTCTATTAATTGTTTATAATAATATCTACATAATGCACATTTCTATGAATTATTAGATTACTAGAATATATGTAAATCATGACAAGTGATTGCACTTGTTTTTATTTTCTTTCATCTCACTAGACGCTTGGGAGCCAGTGAATGAAAAAAGTATAAAAGTATAATTGACGTATAAATAGGCCCCAGTTGAATGGTGATAAGGTGGGAGTATCTTAGGTGCGGCATGCACACTACACTTTTTTTCCATAAGTCGATTTATATATCTCTAGTATGGAATCGATTAGCATTAGAAAAGAAATTCTCAACCAACCAACCCGCATAGGAGCAGCGTAATGGATTAAGCTCCAACCTCCCTCATGCCGAGGGATGGCCTAAGCCTCTGCAGTGGGGCATTAATGAGCTGATGGTATGGTATGGCATGGTAAGAAATTGTGTCAGTTGTGGCGCTATTTTATTTCGTCGTTTTAGTACAAGAACACTTCTATAATAAGTTCATGCTATATGCAAGATACCTAGGTGTAATTACACGAGTGATGTGCTTTGGTTATCATAAAACTCTCGTCATATAAAATCATGGAAATCGGAATATACGATGTATTTATGTCGTTATAATAATTACCCCAAAATGTATACCAAAGAAACAAGAAGGAATGTCAAAGCCATAGTCACCCTACACGGTCTGTAATGTTACTTAACAAGGTCATTGAACTTCGCATCTGTCATCTATTCATTGCCTTTGAGTATGAGTGTACTTTATTGAATGCTAGACGAGTTCGAACGTTTTCAGGAAATCCCAAATAAACTCCAATGTAAATAATTTTGTACTTTGATTATATTTTAATATAATTTTTATATCATGTGTGTCAGTAACATATTGTATCATATTTTTTCAATTAAATAATTTTGTTGCATAGCAATATGGTTCGTTATTTAAAAACCGGAATCGAAAATTGAAATTGAAAAAAAAATATATTGAAGAACATATAATCATCTGGAATTTTTTCATCAGCTTTAACTTTTCTTACTATTTTCATTCGAACATCCCATAAATGCAAATATTATTGTTTATAAATTATAAAACTAAATAAAGCAAGTGAAAAAATTAAAAACAAATAATGTTTTCATAAAGTTGTTCTAATAGTTTTTTTTTTTATATAATCAAATAAAAATTATCCTGTTTTGTAATCAACTGCTTTGAAATAGAACTTTCAAACATTTCTAGTATTCTTCTTTTTTGTTCCTTATTTTTGTAATTGCTTTAATTGTTTATTGGTAGACCAGCAAGCTTAGATCGAATCATGGAATTGAAAAAGCCGTGGAAACGCAAGTTCTCATCAAATTAGTACCTAAACAAGAATAAATTTAGTATATTGTAATACTGTCCAACTAAAGTCAATGAGTATATAGTACTCAACGAAATAAAACAAATAAAAAGTACTCACTTCTTTTAGCACATCTGTTGATGCAAAACCACCAATAAAATAAGCACAGCAGCATACAAAATGCAACAAAACTCAAGATGGACCTATACATTGTCTATTATTTAACGATTTATTACTAGTTTACAATAATATATTTTTATTGTGATCCTACAGCGTTTTACATTATAACTACAATATCCACAATAAATTTTGTTCCGAATGACACATTGCGGATAACGTTATCTCATTATCATGCAAATAATCTTTTATATAATACAAAGTTTGTGTGTTTTGTTGTTTGTTTCGTTTTAAATGACTTATTATTGTATTTTAAAGTTTTCAATCAAAACCAACAGCATCATCATAAAATATGTGGACGTATACAGAATGAGGTTTTAATGACCAGACAAATTTTAATATAATGACCTTTGAGAAAAATCAGTTGGCCGTCTTGTTCCTTTTTAGTATCGTTCAATAGGAAAATATTCAGTTAAGACTACGTAACCCTTTCCAAAAACTACCAATATACTAGTCACCCTTCGCGAGGGCACCAGTGCACGTGCACGCGCCCCGCCCACATGCCCAATGCCCCGCCCTTTCGCTCTATGCAAGTAGAAGGTAGCCAAATTTTAGTTCATTTTAGTTTTTTATCAACTCAGTAATATTAATAGACCATAATTTAAAAAAAAATATTTACAAAAGTGTGCAAGAAACACATTTTTTTAAATGTTTTAATTTTTTTTTAATTTAAGTTTATTTTTACAATTTATAGATTTTATGAAAGTCTACACTGTACGATAAAGGTGCAGATATTTAAGCGATAAAAAAAGCGAGTTACCAGCGAGTGTAACTAGAATAATCCATACTCAATAGTCGACATTTACTATTTTTAATACAATAATTTAATCGCTTTACGTTTGTCTCCTGTAATAGATTAACGTGTGCTGTTAATGTAAAAATATAAAAAATACAATAATAAAAAGTACAGAAACAAACAGACAGACATACTTTCTAAAATAAATAAAAAGTACAGAATTCACTATACTAATTACGTTCGATTACGTTTAGGTATTCTTTCACTACAAAACACAACAATTTTTATAATCGAAATATTGCAAACAAACTTTACTGTACATGATGCGTGTCATGGAACGAATGACCTTAAATTGCATTAAGGTGGGTACTAATAAACACTTACAATCAATTTAATTTCGCGTTCCACTGTTTCCGACATGTCGACATGCTTATGAAGGCTGAGTATTAATAGCGAATCATGAGATACACTACAAAATTTTATTTGTATATGTTAAAATTTCTTAGTTGCTAAAGAACAAAATGTATAATTAATTTCCTTTGAAAAAGAAATTATTAAATGCCATATTAGTGATTACTTTTCATAATACTTGTATTAAAGAAAAATGCACGTACCATTCCCAATCCTAAAACTGTATCCAATTTTAAAATGGTGTTTTTAGATCCCCGTAGCGAATCACAAAAATTCCTTGTCGGAATTCAAATTGACAATGTAATTGGAGAAGCTAAGCAATCTTTAAAATATTTAAGAGAGCAGAAAATCCCTGTTTGGCTATATTCTTGATACAGCCGTAGACCGTAAGCAATTTTTCCGTGCATACTTCTATGTATTCCGTGCATACACCTTGTATAAATTTATCATATATATTTTTGCTCTCTGGGGATGGAACAAAACTTTATGTCGGTCAATAACACTTTTCCGACAATAAGTAAGTGTAGTGAATAATTACGTAGGTTATCACCTGCTAAAGTGAGATGGAGTTGCTTCATCTGAATATACTTTTTTTCTAGTTTTCAAATGGATAGAAAATCCATGCCTTTTTCTTTTGTCAATAATGTAATCAAATAAAACAAAAAAAATTAGTAAATGAAAAAAATGCAATAATTACAATGCCAATAAATCAATTATTTTCATATTCTTCCATTCCTTTCCATTCCACCAGCCCTTTTTATACCCCACTGCAGGGGCTTAAGCCTCCCCTCAAGATGAAGAGGCTTGGAGCTTAAATCCATCATGCTGGTCCAATGCGGGTTGGCGGATGACAACGAGCGCCATCTATTGACAACAATCGGGACCGATTGCTTAACGTGCTCTCTGAGGCACGGAGTCAGTGATAGTTATAATGTACTTAAGTCAGAAAAAACTCATTGGTACACGCCCGGATTAAATTCACGGCTACATGGCCTTATAGATTTGAAACAGGTTCGCTGCGTTCAGGCTATTACGACGTACATTCTACATACTACTTGTATTACTTCTACTTGTACATTCTTATCAATGAAGAAGTAACGTTTTTTAAAGTAGATGTATTAATCAACAAAACGATTAGCTGTTGCACCATATTTCATAAACAGAATATATGAATGAGGCTTAAAATATATTCAATTAAATGTACTATTATAGGTAATAAAAACTTTCCGACATAGTTGTGTTGATGGAAGTATCACTCGATAATGACTTTTTACGTAATTTTTAGGAGTTTGATAACGAAGATGTCCCATTTTTCTCTTTATCTCTTTTTAAATTTTTTTATCTTTATGTGAATTTTTTTCCCTGTTAGGTAATAAAAGCGAAAACGTTCGTATCAGTACCTAAATAATAGTACTAAATAGTTTAATTAACATTTTGTTAATAAATTTATAAATAATAATGTACGTACCTGAAAATTGTGGTATATTTTTTTAAGTGTATTGGGTAAATGAAACAGGATTTAACTGAATGTAAAGTTGGAACTTCATAAATAAAAAAAAATAATGTGGCCTATAAATTTCATTGTTTGTTAAAATACGTACGACCAAAAGTATTGCCTCGACATTTTTAAAAAGTTAAAAAAATACGTGATACTAAATGACTGACTGATTGGGCCAGGTGGTTAGAGACTCTAACAAACTACGCCCTAACTGCAGAGCCAAGGGTCTCGGGTTTCATTCAGTCAACAGAAGTCAGTATATATAGGTATATTGTCAGTAGTCAAGTCACAATACAAGATTCTAGACTCAAGCAAGTATAGACTTCTTTCTTAAATGATATGAAATTAAGGAATAGCTAATTTAAATCGACATAAAACTATCCATTAAAACCAAATGCTGCTGTCATAATATTTTTTACTAGTCTATGACAAATCACGTTTCTATTAACGGATTGTCACCAAAAATTGATATGGTATGGTATGGTACTATTTGTGAAATTGTTATCTATCACATAATTAAATGTTGGATATTCATACAATTTATGTGAAAGTCATTATCTTTAAACTCTAACATCCATCCAACGCGTGTTGTAAAACAGCTCGAGCGACATCTAGTGGTAAGTTATTATGTCCTGTGACTACACTACTACTACTAAATGTTTTTAATAGATTCTTTAAATTCTTGAATTTTAATTTATTGTAGTATTTTCGTCTCCATTTTATATATAAATAGGCAAAGACAAAAAGTTTAGTACTTTTTTCTCTTCTATTTGTCAATCGTGTTCTCCCTCTTTTTTTGTTTTGAATTTTAGTGTTATCAATGAAAAACATTTAGAAACAGTTTTTTTCCCCCACCTTCAACTTAGAGTTAAAGCATTTATTTAGAGGTCTATAACTATTAAACTTTTATAGTCAATAAAAAAATAAACATTCTAAATAATTTTAGCGTTACCAAATGTTTATTTAATTAAAAAAATATATATAACATGTGGTATCTATAAATAACGATTTTTGAATATTTTCGTTTACTTGTGTTGTAAGACCTAGCTATTTGCCAAATTTCATAATTTAGGTCAACTTTGTCAATTTTGTGTTTTGTGTTACGAGTTTCAAAATGTACGGCCACAGACAAAAATGATTTTTACAGCTTCAAGGGACCGTAGACTTAAGTATTTGATATTAATTTCAACTTGATACCTCTACAAATTCCTGGAAAAAGTTTCAACACAGATAGACAGATCAAAAACAGATAGGCGGACGGACAACCAAGAGATCTCTTAGGGGCTCCTTTGTTCCTTTTGAGGTACAAAACTTTAAAAACAATTCTAATATTTATGATGATTTAATTCATTATAAAATCTTCACAAATGTTATCTACTCTTTATTTAAATTAAGAAACCATGAACAATATCGTACGTAGGTATTTTATCTTGAATCCTGTAGATGACCAGAATAGAAATGTGTTGAATGACTCACTGTTTTTTTACTTTAATTTATATCCATCATCCATCATCATCATCAGCCCTGCCTCTCCTCTGCAGGATACGTGTATAGGCCTCTCCCAAGGCTCACCACCACACACGGTCCTTCGCCTTTTGCATCCAACTACCCCCGGTATGGTGCCACTTGGCCGAGGGGCGTCCAACGCTACTCGAGAACGCGTCTACCAAAGCGATTATCAGTTCTACCGAAATTTATTGCAGGCCAGCCTTAAAACGTCGATGACCGATGCTTTTTGCAAATTTAGCAACCTAGTTACGTAACATTAAAACAATGGAAAGTATTCTGAGATATCTTTGACCTGCGATATTACATCGAATTAACAAGTTTAGTATGAAAAAGAACCACTGGCCAGCAATGAGGAACGTGTTCAGAAAAATCTACAGGTGACATTTGCCTAAAAAATAAACTGTAGCATTATCGAACTGGCAATAACTTTGTGGTTTAAAAAACACTGAACAGTCTCTTTTTCTTAGGGTTCCGTACATTCGAGATAAAAAAGAACCCCGATAACATCACTTTGATGTCTGTCTGTCTGCCTGTCTCCAAATCCACTAAACGAAATAAGTTGAAATTCGGTACATACACTAAGTTTGGCAACCCAGTCACAGACAATTAACGTAAATAAAAAATATCAAAGAATACAATATGAAAATAGATTATTCCCCTCCCCACACCTATCTCTGAAACTACTAATGGTAAAATATTTGAATAAAATGAAAAATATAGGTCTTCACTTATATTTTACAAGATAACCTAAGCAATAACGAATTTTTATTTTGGAATTTGATTTTTGGGGTAAAATAAAAGTTAGAAAATAATAAAAACAATTACTCAAGTGTATCATGTTACATATAAAATAATAGTGGTCATTTTAAGACGAGTTTTTTATTTTATTTTGAACGCTTCATCGATTTAGAGAAAATATACGAGAATCTCAAATTACCCCCCTCCTATATCTCCGAAACTACTGAATATGAATTTAAAGAAAAACCAATATAGGGCGTTACTGCAGTTTACAAGAAAACCTCAACGAAAATCGAATTCCCGCGGGAAACGCAAAATATTCACAAAGAGACATTTGCATATGAAATTTACTGCAAAATTTCACTAAGAACTATAGATTCAAGTGGTCTAATGATTACTATGATAGCCTTCATAAACGAAGGCATCGAGGTCGACTTCTAGCCTAAATTTAATTTGACAGGTTTTTTTAGGCTTAAATCATTTTCTTCAAGACCTCTATCATGTGACCAGCTTCTCTTTTAGGGTTCCGTACCTCAAAAGGAATAAAAAATGGAGCCCTTATAGGATCACTTTGTTGTCCGTCTGTCCTTTTTCTCAAGAGCGCGTGGAGGTATCAAGCTGAAATTCATATCAAATACTCAGGTCTAGTGTTCCTTGAAGCTATGAAAAAATCAAATTTCTAAGCAATCAAAAGGTACAGCCGTTTATGGTGCAAATTTTGTACACTCGCAAGGGAATCAAAACCTACAGGTTACTTCCCATAAACTCTCTATATAATCTCTATAAACACAGAATCTTGAAATTTCGTACGAAGCAACGTCTTATAGCACACATAAAGGAAAAATTTTGGAAACATTAAATTTTTGATTACCTACATCACACATTCTTTTTTTTAATAACTTTATACTTATTGCCCTTTTCCTCGTGTTATTTATCTTGTACGGTGGTATGGAACAATGCGTGTGCGAGTCCTACTTGCACTTGGTCGGTTGTTTTACGTTAAATAAGTATGAGGGAGGTGATAGACTATTTAAAAAAAAAATTACTATTTTGATCTATAGCTATTCTCTTAGTACTATAGTGGATACCGGCACGGCGGTAATTGACACAATAATCTAGTACATCATAGGCCGAGGCCGTTTATCTTATGTATTATTCGGGGCCATATCGTGAATTCATAATATGTTCGCTTTTGTGTCGTGGCCAAATCATACAACTGATCACTTCATGATGTGTTCGACTTTACCGTCACTCGTCGTTCCGCTCCACTTTTGCTCCTCGCATTAATATAATATTGCCTAACCTAACCTAATCTATGAATTTAGAGATGATGGACCATCGATCTATATTGGCCAAATTTAGATTAAATCTGAAAGCGAACACGTCATTGTTATTATAACACTGTATACTTTGCAAAAATATTGGTTAAATTCGAAATGCGCCACTCTATCTGCTACCACTAAGAAATTCATGTCAGTGGTTTAACATTTACACACATCGTATGACCTCTAATGGACCTGTAAATACCGACCATTAATTAATCCAAAACTAACGTCACTTAAATGCTTATTGCATAAGCCCAAGTCTAATTCGGTATAAATTCTTGTAAGTTTACTGTCATATGTTTGTCTTTATCACCGTAAAAATCTACACTCAAACCGAGCTTATCGCGCCTTATCAGTTTTAAATTAATATTAATAATATTAATTATTAAAATCTATCTTAAATCTTAATCACTTAATTTTATTATATGATACTAAAATTTGGCATTAATTAAAAATTCAGTATTTTGAGCGTAGCTTGAGGATCATGCGAATATATTTAACTGAGTTGTGCTTTTGGGGTTGTACCAAAATTTTTAAATTACCGAAAAGTCAATCAATATAAAATAATAATTATATACTCACTGCAAAACACTACAATATGTTTGGATAAAACACACGCCAAAATCGATATACCAATAACCGCTGGAATCAAAACTAATGCAGATACGTCAACCATGGCAATTACTAAATTATTTTAAAATTTTACATATAAAGTTTTTTAATCTTACTTCACTACATTCTTATGCAAATCCTGTCACAGATTGGACTAGGTTAAAACGTAGACCGAAAAGGGATAATTATATACGAAAAAAATAATGTTTTGGCACTCATCTATGCGATAGTACAATCTAATCTAAGTGCGGTGAGTGGTATGTGCCTAAAAGCTTGTATCCTTAATATGCGGTGACGTCATACTAATATTCCAATCACGATAACGTATCGAAGTATGGAAATGTGCTATCGGTGTAACAATCGCTAGAGTGTGATAACACACACTTCGATAAATTATTATTAATAAAATAAGTAAGCTTAAAACCGCAGTATGCTTTTGAAGTAAAAGAAACCTAAAAAAACCTGCCTAGTACTGGTAAAACGCATTTATCACTACTTCCCGCCAGATGGCACGTAACCGCACATGTCAATTTAAAACAAAAATAAATTTTGTGCAATACACCTAACTACAAATTGACTATTTTCGGATTTTCCCCTTTACTTGTCCCAGTGAAACCTTACTTCTTGTCTTTCATTCTAAACCAACGGGAAGTACTCTATATAGTCTTTGATTTAGGTACTTCTTAAATCGCGGTTAATAATATGCGGTTTAAAAGGCCATATTTTTTAAATGCTGTGCGCGCCATCTGTTATTAGGTTTGTTAATAGTATGGGCGTTTTTTCTAGGCCGGCACGGCATCGGCAACGGCTGGTTCTCCAACACCGGTGGAAGTAACCACCGGCAAGTGGAAAAACATGTCATACATTTCATACATTTTTGATTCCCCGGCAGCCGAGCCGGTGCACGCGCCGGTGGCGCCGTGCTGGTGCCGTGCCGCCAAGTAAAAAAACGCCTTAAGTATTACATCTACAACTTTTTATAGTTGTTACTATTCGATCCTAAATTACACAAATAAATATAAATATATAAGTTATATATGTTATTATATATTATTACTTTAGCTTTAAAATTATTGTAATTCATTAACTATTTACCCTATTCTGAAGTAAATGTTTATTTATTTATATAGCGGAAGCTTTTATTAAATACACACAGATAAAATTATAGCAATTCATGATTATGACGGTATAGAAATACAAATTGACATAAATTTTGTCCATTACAATAAAGAATTATTTTATATACATACGTCTTCTCCAAGTCAGTCCCCAAATATAGAAAATGAGGATTATTGACACTGATAATATTACAACTCGTAAAATAGTTGTTGACATTTTTAATTTTGAATATTTTTTGTAAAAAAAAAATCGTTTCTCCGCCACCCACAACACTGCAATATGAAAGAACTGACGGAAAAGGCAGTGACTGGTAATTAGCTATATTGTACGCTTTTGCTAAATTCTAAGATAAGTTATCAGCTATATATTGATATGATTCTGGTATCTTTTTTCCGATAGCTACCAAGGCATCCTTCCAAACATAATTGCAAATAATATACTGTACTAAGTAAATAGCTTAGAAGTAGGTACGATGAGATACCTATCGCATTGTGACAACAAAAATGTGAGGAAAAAAATATATGCCACGGACTAAATATACGCCACTTGACATGTAGAATTTTGTGTTAACAACATGTGAAATTCGTACTGCAAAAGAAAATACAGACTCTGAAATTACATTTGAAGTGTAATTTTATAAAAAATGTTCGTTTGAAACTATAATAATGACAAGTAAGATCTGTCTGATCCCTAAGTCTGTCACTTTCCTCAATTTTTCAATCGTTTCATAGTATGGGCCGCTCTATCTTGATGATTTTTCTATCTAAGGTAAAAAGTGTGAACAATAGAAATACGCCACAGACTAAATATACGCGAGTTGATGTTTTGGTATAGCACTGTGAAAAGTAGAATTTGGTGTGACGCACATGTGAAAATAGCATGGAAAAAATTAATTAAGATCCAGAAAATTCAGTTGTGTAATTTGATAAAATATTTAAAATGTGATATGTATAGTGATAATGAAATACGGTCTGTCTAATTTTTGAGTTGTATTTTGGTCGTTGCAATGAGTTGTCTTTATGGTTTTGATATTCTAAGATGGGAATGTACGGAAGTATGTGCTTACATGATGTAACTCTTAGGGAAAACAAATAATATCATTAAAATTCAAAATAAAAAGATGATGAGCATGAACACCCATTTTCCCCTTTTAGTTAGAAATTATTACTGCTCGAAGCTCAACTTTAACATATTACGTTTTTCTTGCGAAATGTTCATAAAAAATATAAATCAGTAAGAAATCAAACACAAAAAACAAACGAAAGCTAGTTCTGACGATTCCGTATCTCAAAAAGAGAAAAGAAAGTTGTAAAAACTCAAGCTTTATGTCGACGCAATCAAAAAATATGCCCATTTATATAGTACGTATGGCCATAATTTCTCACTAGCAAGTAAATCAAATCCTTTAAGGTACTTTCGTTAACTAGAATCATAAAATTTAACAAGGAACAAGATATCAGAGCAGATACAGTATTGGAAAAAATTTGAAAATCGTTAATTTATATTCAAACCAAAAAATTAATTTAAGTTTTTATAATATTTACCCTTTATCTCAGAAATGCATAGAAATATCAATTTGAAATTATTATATAGTGCTTAAGTTTACAGAAACTTTAAAAAAATCAAGTTTCTAAGTAAACCCAATAAAAAAATTGGTCCAATTATGGTGCATATTTTGACACTCGCTAGTAAATCGAATCTAATAGAATACTTTCCCGTTGACCTAGAACATAGACTATTTAATTTAATATTTAGACATAGGCCAACTACTCCGTGACCTAGAATCGTTAAATCTGAAGAAGCAAATCTTACAGCTAAGTAAAGAAATAATTTCGAAAATCGTTATTTAGTTGCTATATCAGATAAATTTATTTTTATAATACTTACAATTTAAATTTGCCTTTACGTGGCATTCTGGTAGCGATTATGGATAAACAGGTCAATATATGTTTATAACTATAGGTAGCAAACCCTAAGGGCGTAAATCCGGTCGCACTTGACCGTTTTTCAAAGGAATATTACCTACTAAAATAGTGGTATATAACGGCCAGTATAATTTTCACATTACTTTACGCGATTACTTTTCACCCTGTGCTTACTTCTTCACATAGGTACAGAGATAAAGTTGTAAGACTAACATGTGTTTGTAATCTGTCTAAATCCAACTCGACTTTCTATAAATAATTTAGAAGTAGTAATTCAAAGTCATAAGTCAAAAAAGCAGTCATGACACATGTTTTATTGTATTTCGAATGATCTATTGAATGACACCTCAACCAATGGAATAAAGGAAAAATTTAATATCGTTACTTTATAAGGAAACTAGGATTTGTGTTGTGAACATTGAAATCTAAAAGACGTTCATATTTCAAGACAGTTCTAAAATTCAACTAGAGAAATCCTATCAATTTTATTCAAATAAGTTTAAATTATACCTAGTAATGTTTTCGGGCCAGGAACACAAAAACAAAAACAATATAATAAATGGATTGTGTACGTTCATAGATTTCGAAATCTACAATTTCATTTATTTTTATGTCTGTCAATAGGTGTGAAGTATAGACTTTGTACTCTGTGGCATAGACATCCGTTATATACTCTGTTGTACCATTCCTTACCGTCATGTAAAATAAATAATACACACATGTTCTTTATTAATGTTTTATTGTCGAACCTTAACATTACATGGTGTCAGAAGTGATAATAAACGTTAAAGAAAAAGAAATATGTGAGAAAGTTGTAAGATGGCAACAAACGACGCAGTATCTGGACTAAAGCCGCCAGCTAACCTACAAGTTGACTCGGACAAATCAACCAGCTGGAAAAAATGGCTACAACAATTTGAGTGGTATGCCACTGCCATTCAACTTGACAAAAAGCCAGCCGAGGTCCAGGCAGCAACATTTATGGCTGCGATAGGCCCGGATGCGATCGAAATCTACAACAGTTTCAATCTTAGCGACGCAGACAAAAATAACCTACAAGTCATCAAAGATAGGTTTATAGAGTATTTTGCGCCAAAGACAAATGTATCTTTCGAAAGATATATATTTTTCAAGATTGAACAAAATGAAGATGAACAATTCAACGAGTTTTTGACCAGAATAAAAACCCAAGCAAGTAAATGTGAATTTGGCAATTTACTTGATGAAATGTTGAAGGACAAGTTAGTATTTGGAATTAGGTCTAATCAAGTAAGAGAGAAATTATTGACAGAAGACAATCTAAACTTGACAAAAGCAATAACTATCTGTAAAACAAGTGAACAAGCTTCCAAACAACTGGACGAGTTCGAAGGTAAAAATAAAACAGATAAAATTTTAGTCGTGAAAAATAAAAATGTCAAAAAAGAACAAAACGAGAATTTTGACTGCAGAAGATGTGGTGCAAACCACGCACGCAGAGAATGCCCAGCGTTTAATAAACCGTGTACTAAGTGCAATAGAAATGGTCATTTTGCCAAAATGTGCAGAACTAAAAAGAAACAGAAACATAGAGTGAATACGCTAGATGAAAGCTCTAATTCTGAAGATGATGTATACATATCTGCTATAAGATCCGGAAGAAAGAAAAACTGGACAGAAAAACTACAAGTTGGCAATGTGAAATTCACAGTCAAACTAGATACAGGAGCAGAATGCAATGTATTACCGAAATACTTGATGGATAAAACAAAGGCAAGTCTGAAATCAAGCCGAACAAGAAATTTAATAAGCTATACAGATGATAAAATGGCGGTTCTAGGCGAAACAGAGCTACGATGTAAACTAAAAAATGAAGAAACAAACATTTTATTCAAAGTAGTGAAAGAAAAAGTCACACCGATCCTAGGACTTGATACCTGTGAAAAGTTAAGACTTATAGCAAGAGTCAAAACATTGAGAGAAAGTCAATGCACAGATGATATATTTGAAGGTTTAGGCTGTTACAAGGATTATGAGTATGATATCGACCTGATCGAGAACCCAAAACTCGAGATTAAACCATCAAGAAGAATTCCACATGCTATAAGAGATGAAGTAAAGGAAGAACTTGACAGAATGGTGAAGTTAGATGTCATAGAACCAGAAACAGAGCCTACTCCTGCCGTGAGCCCTATGGTAGTTGTCAGACAAAAAGGTAAAATAAGAATCTGCATAGACCCATCAGATGTAAACAAAAACATTCTGAGACGTCATTTTCCTCTTACTACTATAGAAGAGATTTCAGCTGACATCAAAGGCTCCAAATTCTTTGCATTATTAGATTGCACTAAAGGATTCTGGCAAATAAAGGTATCAGAAAGAACACAAAAGATATTAACATTTGCTACCCCATGGGGAAGATACTCCTTCAAGAGGCTCCCTTTTGGCGTATCGTCAGCGCCTGAAATATTCCAAGAAATCCTAACAAATTTGCTCAGCAAATTTAAAAATGTGAAAGTATCGATCGATGATATTTTTATATATGCAAAAAGTAGAGAAGAACTACGCAAAACCGTTGGTGAAGTCATAGAAGTACTAAAGAAATCAGGCTTCAAACTGAACAAAAATAAGTGCATATTCGAAGCAAAAAGAATAAAATTCCTAGGACATATTGTTTCTGCTAATGGGTTAGAAGCAGACCCAGACAAAGTAGAAGCTATACAAGCAATGAAAACACCTACAAATAAAACAGAGCTACAAAGACTACTAGGGATGATCACATACTTAAATAAATTTATACCCAACATGTCAGACCTAACCAATCCATTAAGAGATTTGTTACATGAAAATACAAGTTTTACATGGGAAATTCATCACGAAGCAGCTCTGAACAAAATAAAACAAGTACTTCAGAGTCCTCCAGTACTGAGACTATATGATGTAAACAAGCCTGTAACTCTAACCGTAGATGCAAGTTCAAAAAATCTTGGCGCTGCACTTCTTCAAGAAGGACAACCAATAGCCTATGGAGCAAGAGCGTTGACCAAATCTGAACAGAATTATCCACAAATAGAGAAAGAAGCGCTCGCTATACTGTTTGGTTGCAAGAAGTTCCATGAATATGTTTATGGTAAAGAACTCACAGTGGAATCAGATCACAAACCACTGGAGACAATTTTCAAGAAAAACATACAATCAGCTCCAGCGAGGTTGCAACGCATAATGTTTAATCTTGCACCATACTCACCAAAAGTTATATTTAAAAAGGGCACAGAAATACCCTTAGCAGACTTTCTTAGTCGAGACTGTGATGCATCCAACCTAAAATATGAAGAAGAAGAAAATTTGAAAGTTGCAGTGATACTACCTATGTCATTAGATGCTAAAGAAGAATTAATCACTGCTACAAAAGAGGATCCACATTTACAGTCACTGCTCAAGACAATAATGCACGGATTCCCAGAAAAAGCCAAAGAACTTCCTATTGATCTACAACATTATTTTAACTTTAAAGAAGAACTAAGCTATCTCAAAGGAATCATTTTCAAAGGTGATAAAATTATAGTACCGAAATCACAAATTCCAAAAATTTTAAAAATTATTCATCAAGGACATCTAGGCATACAAAGCTGCCTAAGAAGAGCCCGACAATTCCTTTACTGGAAAGGACAATATGATGATATTATAAAATTAGTCAAAGGTTGCTCTGTCTGTGAACAAACACAAAGAAGCAACACCAAAGATACAGTGCTAGTCAAAAAGATTCCTACATTTCCATGGCAAATAGTTGCATCAGACTTATTCGAATTGAATGGAAAAACTTACTTAGTGATCTGTGACAGTTACTCCGGATATTTAGATTTTCAACAGCTGAAAGGTCAGTCATCATATGAAGTAATTGAACAACTTAAAAGATGGTTTTCTGTACACGGAGTACCACAAGAGCTACAAAGCGATAATGGAACACAGTATATGTCTAGAGAATTCAAAAATTTTCAAAAAGAGTGGAGATTTAACCATGTCACATCCAGTCCACATCACCATCAAGGAAATGGGCTCGCTGAAAAAGCAGTTCAAACAGCAAAGAACATACTAAAAAAATGCAGCATTGACAAGTCAGATGTTCAACTCGCTTTATTAAATTGGAGAAATACACCACGAAATGATCGTTTAGGTTCACCTAACCAACGCCTTTTCAGTAGAATTACCAGATCTCCTATACCTACAAGTGATAAATGCTTAAAACCAAAAATAATGCAAGGAGTCCCAGGGGAATTACAGCGACTAAGAGAGAAACAAAATACAGTAATAAACACACTACAAGTCCAGTCGACTTTGAAATCAACGATAAAGTCAGACACAAAGTTGCTCACCGACACTGGGAAGGGGCAAGAGTTATAGACAAGCCTGAAGGTTTACAAAGATCAGTAATAATTCAAACAGATCAAGGCCAAATCTTACGCAGAAACTTCAGTCATCTGCACAAGACAGAAGCAGACATAACCAGCAACCGAGTGGTAGTACCTGAAACTAAATATACAGATGAACCAGCAGTACAACAGGTACCAGCACAAGCTCAATCACCAGCTGTTCCTAAATCAGTTCCAGCATCAACACTTTCATCACCATGCACTTCCAATCAGATGCCGAAGTCAAACCTGGCTCAATCTGGGACGGCCCCACGGTCAAGATTTGGTAGAATAATCAAACCAATAAATAAACTTGATCTTTAATAATACTTAAACCAATAAGTTGTGCAGTGTACCTAATGTATATTCATCTATAATTATATATTTACTGTAACTAGGCTCATTAACTTAAACTTAACTGTATAGTACCTACCTATTTTCATGGCAATTAGAAATTTAATGTTACCTAATAATAAGAGTTACCTAGCCAGAACAATATGATGTAATCAGGTATATAATTCCTAGATCTTAGTAATCTCAAATATAACTGTACTAAACTGTAATGCTAACGCTGAGTCGAAACAATAAGTTAAACTTGTAAACTAATGTTTAAGTATATTTACAAAGAAAGGGAGATGTGAAGTATAGACTTTGTACTCTGTGGCATAGACATCCGTTATATACTCTGTTGTACCATTCCTTACCGTCATGTAAAATAAATAATACACACATGTTCTTTATTAATGTTTTATTGTCGAACCTTAACATTACAATAGGTTTTTATATATAAGTAATCAAAGTCTGTCTGTTTGGATAAAAAATCAGTGTCAAAAAATATAAATATCACTTAACTGTTCGATTATAATAGTCGATTTGCATACGGTTAGTATGGCATAGCGATAGTGTGCGATCCGTTCAGTTAAAGTTAGCCTGTGTTTTTGTTTACACTGCAGCACTGTGTTCCGAGGGTCCGTCCGTAGATTATATAATCAATGCAATATAGTGACTGCGTGAATTGAAATACTGACAAAAAAAGAATTAAGAAATGTTTTTTTTATAATTTTCCACTATCTAAAGTACCTTAATAGGCACCTTCCAACAATAATTAATTAATGATTCACGAGTTATGCTTATGTATGTTGCAAGTCTAATTTCAAATCTATACGGTTTGGAGTTATTTCCATTATCATGGTCACGGCTTTATACAGTTTATGTTTATGTCATCTATTGGTTATTTTTTGTACTAATTTGATAAATAACATAATAGATGGCGCTGTTATTAATTTTTAAATCATTTTTTTACTATTAAACACTAGATGGTAGTATTACACAAAAAAAACCTTTAAATGCAGAAAGATGAACATAACAATATAATAGAAAAATAGTACATACTTCTATTCCAGCAAAAATCGATGAGACAAAGGAGCAGGCCAAGACAGAATGCAGATATGGCTATTATAGTTATCATCATTTTTATGAATTAGGATTAATTATACTAATTAAATGCAATTAAATTATTTAGCCTCTGCATTGCCTGAAGAGAAGTTTCCACACAAACTGACTACAATTAAATGTTATAGTATTCGATAAGTTATCAGAAATCTTTATCTGTGATGCGAAGGATCGATGAAATTGGAAAATTTAAATATTTATCTAACAAACGCAAGCGATACGCCAACACATGGGTTCAGTAACGATTTATTAGTACTTTTAACAACTAAACATGCATACCTATATAAACTCACCTATATTTAGATACATAGGCAAAGACTGTAACAGTTTGTATGTCCCACGGCCCCACTAGAATTGGGTTTATGTTTACAAATAACTAAAACACTATGTAGTTTTTCTGTCAAACTCGTAATAGTAGGTACCTATGCCAATCTAAAGCCTAACTTGTCAGAGACTGGTAGTTGAAGAATTGTCACGTTCGTCTGCATGTCTGCTTCTAGTGTGTAGCGACCCTGCTTATGAAGCTGAGGGGCCCGGGTTCGAATCCCAGGTCGGGTCATTATTTACATGGTGAATATTGATACTGGTACCGGGTCTTGGTTGTTATATGTATGTGGTGTCTTCGCTTCGTACCCAAAACATAAGCTAATGCTTAGTTTGGGGTCTAGACGTTGTTGTGATGTATACGTTATTATTATTATGCAATTTTATTCGCAAATGATTAGTTGTATAAGTACAAATTTTTCATGCTCATTTGGCATGGTCATTAAGTGTTAGTAAAAACATATTTTTACTTACCCCCTCGAGTGGGATATCGTTGGATACAGAGATCGTAGGGTGAGTAGCTCATTAAATGATTATCTATATTATAATTGTTGATGGTTTTTCGAAATTAGATAGGTCTCTACTATGTCTATGGTCTCTACGAAATATCCGGCTGTGAAGTGGCCTTTCTACGTGAGTTTCACGTCCCCCCCCCCCACTCCCGCCCCTTTTAAAACCACTCTTCTGGAAAACCATGACATCTATATATTAATAAAATTGAAGTGTCTGTCTGTCTGTCTGTCTGTTCCGGCTAATCTCCGAAACGGCTAAACTGATTTCAATGAAACTTTGCAGACGTGCAGAGAGCATTACCGCGGGTAACATAGGCTACTTTTTGTCTGTCTGTCTGTCCATCTGTCTGTCTGTTTGAGTTGATCTCAGAAACGGCTAAACCGATTTCAATGAAACTTGGCAGACTTGCAGAGGGTATATTATCAGAGGTGACATAGGCTGCTTTTTGTTTGTCTGTCTGTCCGTCTGTCTGTCTGTTCGAGCTCATCTCCGAAACGGCTAAATCGATTTCAATAAAACTTGGCAAACATGTAGAGGGTATTATCAAAGCTGACATAAGCTGTTTTTTGTATGTCTGTCTGCCAATCTGTCTGTTTGTTCCGGCTAATCTCCGAAACGGCTAACCTGATTTCAATGAAACTTTGCAGACGTACAGAAGGCATTACCGGGGATGACATAGGTTATCGTGTTGGTACTCAAACTTGATGTTTTGGCGAGATCTATGTGACCACGTGACCACATTTTTAAATGCTTATATTTTCGAAACCATCGATCGCAGACCTATCATGATGGTACTCAAACTTGATGTTTTGAAGAGATCTATGTGACCACGCGACCACATTTTTAAATGCTTATATTTTCGAAACCATCAATCGCAGACCTATCGTGTTTGTACTCAAACTGGATGTTTTGACAAGATCTATGTGACCACGTGACCAAGTTTTTAAATGCTTATATTTTCGAAACTATCAATCGCAGACCTATCGTGTTGGTACTCAAACTTGATGTTTTGACGAGATTTATGTGACCACGTGACCACATTTTTAAATGCTTATATTTTCGAATCTATCAATCGCAGACCTATCGTGTTGGTACTCAAACTTAATGTTTTGACGAGATCTATGTGACCACGTGACCACATTTTTAAATGCTTATATTTTCGAATCTATCAATCGCAAACCTATCGTGTTGGTACTCAAACTTAATGTTTTGACGAGATCTATGTGACCACGTGACCAAATTTTTAAAATCTTATATTTTCGAATCTATTAATCGCAGACCTATCGTGTTGGTACTCAAACTTGATGTTTTGACAAGATCTGTGAGCAGGTGACCACATTTTTAAATGCTTATATTTTCGAAACCATCAATTGCAGACCTATCGTGTTGGTACTCAAACTTAATGTTTTGACGAGATCTATGTGACCACGTGACCAAATTTTAAAAAGCTTATATTTTCGAAACTATCAATCGTAGACCTATCGTGCTGGTACTCAAACTTAATGTTTTGACGAGATCTATGTGACTACGTGGCCACATTTTTAAATGCTTATTTTCCGAAACTATCAATCGCAGACCTATCGTGTTGGTACTCCAACTTGATGTTTTGATGAGTTCTAAGTTTTCATTTCTATCGGCAGTCCCTATAACTGCCAACAAGTTTTTTGTCTGTCTGTCTGTATGTTCCGGCTAATCTCCGAAACGGCTGAACGGATTTCAATGAAACTTTGCAGACGTGCAGAGGGCATTACCGGAGGTGACATAGGCTACTTTTTGTCTGTCTGTCTGTCCGTCTGTTCCGGCTAATCTCCGAAACGGCTGAAGCGATTTCGATGAAATTTTGCAGACGTACAGAGGGCATTACCGGGAGTGACACAGGCTAATTTTTGTTTGTCTATCTGTCCGTCTGTCTGTCTGTTGGAATTGATCTTCGGAACAGCTTAACTGACTTCAATGAAAAGATTATCAGGAGTGACATACAACACTTTTTGTTTATCTGTCTGTCCGTTCGTCCGTCTGTTTGTTCGAACTGATCTCCGAAAAGGCTGAACTGATTTCAATGAAACTTTTAAAAATGTGATTAAAAAATTGTCAGGGGTGACATACAATACTTTTTGTTTGTCTGTCTGGCTGTCTCTATGTCCGTTCGAGCTAAACTCTAAAACATTCAAACCAATTTTAATGAAGTTTCGCAGACGTGAATAGAGGATGTGAGGAGTGACAAACGCTACTTTTTGTTTGTCTGTCTGTCTGTCTTTATGTATGTTCGAGCTAAACTTTTAAAATTTTTAATGAATCTATGCAGACATTAAAATACGTTGTCAATAGTGATATAGGTCATTTTTTGCCCGTGTGGTTGTCTGTCTTTTTGTTCCGGCTAATCTCAAAAACGACTAAACTATTTTTATGAATCTTCACAGACATAAATAGGAAGTTATCAAGAGTGACATAAGTCGATTTTTGTTTCAGTGTTTGTCTGTCTGTTTGTTAGGGCTAATCGTCGAAACGGCTGATCTGATTTTACTGAAATTTTGCGAACATGAAGAGGGCTTTGTCAAGAGTGAAAAGCAATATTTTTTTATTTACATATATAAAATCGTAGTGTCTGTTAGTCTGTCTGTCTGTTCCGGTTAATCCCCAAAACGACTGACTGATTTTGGAATCGATTAATAGGATAGCTATTCTTCATGCTAAAATGGCTAAATGGATTTGTAAGAAATGAGGTATAGAGATTTCTTAGACAAAAAAAAAGTTTTAGAATGTTCTAGAAAGTGTTATAATGTTATGGAGCGTCACGTTCCTTTAACTGTCCCAATACAACTGCGTAGTCAACGCGAGCGAAGCCCGCGGGCGGAAAGCTAGTTATTAAATAATTTTATAGGACCACTATTCTGACTATCTATAGAGTTGACCAGTTCACGAGTTATAGCCGATCGAATTTCAAATCTAAACAAATTAATGATTTGATTTTTGATTATTTTTTGTTGGTCAAACGAGTTCAACGACCGCGTTGACCTAGCATTATGTTAGTAACCGCCACACTAGTGCGGTAGGCAGGTATGCTCGTTATTCGGAACAATCATACCAAATTGTTTAATTTATTATGCGATACACTCATCTACATCACTTTGGTCCACGAGTGACAAAAAAAAACTGTTCAATTGCAAATCGGATTCACGTGGAGATGATACCGTATTATAAATCATCAATGAAATCATAATATTATCTATTATGTTTTTTTAATCGGACTGAGTGGAAATTGAACCTAACTTCACGTAGGTATAAGTCGGCTACCACATTAGCCACTAGAAAAATGGAACTTATTAATCCTCGCTAAATTTAAAGCAACACATTTTATACGAATCTTTAACGAATATTTTCCTTTTCCCGTGGGAATTTATAAACGTAGTATTTTCGTTTGGATTTTCATGTGAACTGTGAGAGAAACAACGATTCACATTTTTCGCGAAATTTTAGGTTCAATAGTTTCGAAGTCAAAGATGCTTAATTTTTTTGTATTTTCTTTGATGAATTATAAAAGGTTTTTTGTTTCCAAATTCCCTCCCCAAAATGAACTCTTCAAATGACTAGAATTCGTTTATCGCTTGGGGTTTCCTCTTATATATCAGTAAGGCTTATCTTCTTATCTATTTACTTTATAATTTGAAGCTCAATACTCAATATTCAAATGTTTATTGCATTCTATGTAGCAAATACTGGCATATACAGAACATGACACAGCACAGATCACGACTTACATAGACCCTGTTGAGCAAAGCAAATTAATAGGAGAGAGCAGGACTCTTATCTATTAATGAAAACCAATTGTATATGTTAAAAACATAAGACTATGAAAGCAACTACTAATTTACTCTTATTCCCTTTATTAATTTCCTCAATCCAATATTCTATAATACACATTATTATATTAATATATCATTATATTGTTATTAATATTTTTATTGTTATTGTTATTATTATTACCATTATTATTATTATTATTATTTTTATTATTACCATTATTATTATTATTATTATTATTATATACATACAAATGAATGCACGCCCATACACCCGAACATACGTACACTTTATAATATTTATATTGCGGTTATTCTGAGGTGAATCAAAAATAATCTGTAAAATTGAGCTGTAAAATATTCTTCTATGTTATAATAGCATTTCTCGTGCAATAATAATTTTAATTTCTGCGTAAAATTTGAATCTTTTTTACTTCATTTTTCAGGTCATCACGTAGCCTGTTGTATACTTTTATTGCCATCACATATGGGCTAGTAGAATGTAAGGCAACTCGCGAAAATGGCAGCATCAACCTATTGCCGTGTCGAGAAGAATGTTTCTTAACTACATCGGAACGTTTTGTAAAAAAATTATTATGTTTTCTCACAAACTTGTAAATCTCCAAAACGTAGATGCTAGGTAGAGTTAATATTTTATATTTATTAAAATACGGTTTACACGATTGAATGCTTTTTATATTCGCTAATTTTCTGACAAGTTTTTTTTGTCGTATAAATAGGTCTGACGCATCTACGCTTTTCTCTCATAAAATAACGTCGTAGCGCAGCCATGCATCTGCATAGGCATAATAAGCAGACAGTTTCGAGATCAGTCGTTTTCTTTATCTCCCGAAGTGCATAAGTGAATCTCAATCATAATTATGTGATTACCATCGTGTAACCATCAGTGATAATGGTAAATATGCGTATATTGAGTTACAACATTCGTACCAAGTTTTAGAGAAA
This sequence comes from Luffia ferchaultella, assembly GCA_949709985.1. Lineage (NCBI taxonomy): Eukaryota > Metazoa > Arthropoda > Insecta > Lepidoptera > Psychidae > Luffia > Luffia ferchaultella. The sequence continues at coordinate 14,746,503 of OX453264.1, forward strand.
ATAGCCTGTAATAGATACGGACGGACACCAGTGATCCCTTAAGGGGTTCCGTTATTTCATTTCGGATATACAGAACCCTAAAAACCTCGTATAACATATGTCCACAGGTCCGGTGGAACGGGTGGTTACTCTTCCAGAATCACTGCCATTTTCTTAAACATCACAATGAAAATTTTGAATTAACAATTTAAAAAAAACTCACTTGTACAATTTTTCACCATAATAGCAATAATACACACTTTAACATATAAAAAACACGCAACAACTGGCATCAATAGTATGTAATATATATCTAAAGAGTCCTCATCCATTTTCACTCTGTTTGATGAGTATTTTTAAAAGTCAAAGGAAGTCAAGTATACATCCTAAACGCAACGCAATTCTTGAATGAGTGGTGCGTTCGTATTTTATGGCTCTCGATTGACGTCTTTCGCCTAATCAGGATTATGTTTTTATACACATGTGTTGGCATTTTATAGATAATTTAAAGCCAAAGGAAAATACACCTATGTTATGATTGCGATTGGCTTAATACATGTACTTTATTTATTTGTTTTTGTTAGCAAAAATGTCACAACAAACATCTATGCTATACAAAAAGTTGGCTACTTGTTATCGGCTTAGATGCGGCTACTCTACATTTAGTAACATCTCAAATTGCTAACCTGATGTCCAGATCGCGTATATGACCGGTTGGCTTGCAGCGGTTTAAAAAAAAAATCAGTTAATGACCCATAAAAATTGTAATTATTTTTTTCAGTTAATGTAAGCTGGGGCCATATACAAAGGAAGAACGAAGTAGTGACGGAAGAAATATATATAGATGGAATATGTGTGATGCACGGTGTGGTGCACCCTACTAGTACCGTCAATGAAGGCAAAAATCTGCCACTGATTTCGTTGAACCTCCATAGATTTGGATGAAAATTTGGGATTGAGTATGTTTTACCCTCTACTTCAAAAGAGACATATGCTCGTCTTGCGCTTTTTGCATTTTAGGGGTGAAATCTACCTTTTTGGTTAAGAATGGGAAAAAATGCAGATTTAACCATTTTGGCTTAAATAATTGTGTTTAATTAGATAAAATAAATATAAATTATAATAAATATAAAATATAATCCTAATTGATAATGATATTCGCTACTAGCTGACGTATAAGTCAAGAAGCGTGGAATATATGACATAACTTACGACCAATCCAAATTATTATTCTTAAATAGCGGAAACTACACAGATTATAGTAAGCGTCACTTCCGTCAGAATAAGCGTCACTTCCATAAAAAAAAAATTCTGAGTTACTCCCTAGTCGCGCCTAAAGAAGTTTTACTTCAACAACAGATTTGAATGATCATCGAAAGATTTAAAATTCAATTGCATAAGAATAAAGATTTTTTTAAAGAATTTGTTTTATTAGAAATAGAGATAGATAGAGATTCATAGAATAACATATGTCATCTTTCTAAAAATTTTAAAACGTGAGGTTAAGTTAGTTCTAATTATGAACCAATCAAAATTTCAAATTTTAATTCTATATACAGCGTGTTACACGAAATATTAAGAAATACCTAGCCACACCCTTAGCACAGCCTTATAACTTCCAACTTTTTGACAATAGCTCACAATGCACTTTATCCATCTACTCATTAAAAAACGAACAGCTTTAGAATTATCAAAACTTTTTTATGAAATTTAATGTCCCACGACCAAACTTATTTTTTTAAATTTTTTAAATTTTCGTAGTATCCCTTATGTTATCTTTCTAAAAATTGTACAACGTGAGGTTAAGTTAGTTCTTGTTATGAACCAATCAAAATGCTTTTTCTATCCACTCACCAAAAACGAAGATCCTTAGAATTATCGTAAGTAATTTTTTTCTGGTTACGCGACTATAATCTCAGTCTGTTATTTTGTTCTGATTGTTGACCATTTCAAAGCATTCGACGCCTTATCCATATTGACCTATCTAAGGATATTATTTTTTCGCTCTATACTTCATGAGAAAAATTTTATATCCTGCAGTTTTGAGTTTGTTTATCCCTACAGCTGAGAAAAACTCTGTTCGTTCACCCTTAACAATCTACTCGTGCAAGATCAGGTATTAGCAGGTTGACTCCCTGTGATCTGTATTGTGGTTACACACACGTTGCAAAGTAAAACAAAAATAATTTTATTATACAATTTTAATTTTATGACACAAAAAATGTCTTTCAATATGGAAATTTCATCCTAAGTAATTAAAGTAAGAGAAATTGCACAAGAGTACGGAATCGACAAGGATACATGACTGTGTAATATTCTTTTTGTTATTGAAAAAAAAAGAACTTGAAGTGTGTAAACTAAAACTAAAATTTAGGCATGAGTTGGTTGCGATTTTACGAAAGAGGAAGCCGGTTTTGGTAAAAATTTCTTTACTGGTTCGTAATTTACATTTTTTTTTATATTTTAAAGTAATTGAGCATATAAATCGCTTTCATAAAAAATATTGCCGTTCTCCTCCTCCTGAATTGTATGTATATACATTTAAAAGGCCTTTTGCTTGGCAATGTAAATAATAACAAAACAATAAAAAAAGAAGCAAGAATTATAGAAAACCATAGAACTTTATCGCGGTGTTTGGTATTCTGGTGGAGTTTGTTTGGTTTCTTCTATGAACAGTTGAGAAGCATTGCATTATTTTGTGCATGAACATCCTGTTTAAAGTACTATTCCATTATGTGATGTTATCAGGTATAAAATGGTTAGCACACCTCGGTGAAGTCAGTAATTGAAATCACTTGATTAACAGTTAGAAAACTTCGACATAATCTTTGACAAATGGTTGGGTAAATACAATCTTTGTCAAATGGTTGGGTAAATACAATCTTTGTTTTAAAACCATAAATCATAGAAAAATATCCATTACAATAATCCCTGTGATAAAATATATGCATTGATTGTTATTAAAATATTGATTGTGAAATTGTAAAGAGTTTCGTTTTATGCAAACCAAAGTTACATATTGTTTTCGGAAGTAAAAATTCAGATAACTTTCAGTAATCTAAACGCATTTTTATTTTCTATTCTCGAACTCTACTCACGTAACGGAGTTCGTATTGTTTAATTTTTAAGGAATAAATGTTTTGAAATACTACTCAAAATAGAATTTTATGACTTTTTATAGTCAATTCGTTTTATATACTTGATTTATACGTGAACCGCGTTATTGACGTGACGCAATTAAATCTGACTATCGGCGGATGCATAAACTTTATGACCTTTCTTATTGATCTTATGTTATGTAGCTACGATAGTAAAAAACATTTCACTGTATGCACTGCACACCTGATGCGTCATGTTGTATGAAAAACTTTAATTTATTTGTTTTCCAGATGTGTTTATTACGTGTAAATTATTTTTAGTGATTTTGATTCGTCTCTGAGAAAACAATGTGGAAAATATTACAATTAAAAGCATTAAAAATAAAACAAATAAACATTGTAAGAAAATAGATATTGTTTGAGTGTCGAAATAGCTATGATTCAGAATTAACTATAGGATTGTGGCCAGACAAGGAAAAGCTTATCTAAACTATTATTGATCTATGTTCATTTATCATATTAAGATAGTGTATTATCTTGAACACGCGTTTAAAACGCTGTGACTGATAGCTTTTTGGTCACCAGTTTCATACAAAAATCTAATTTACGATATTAATTTTCTTCATTAGTGCAGTTCCTGGGGCTTGAGTACAGACGCCATATCTGAACCTGAACACTGCCCCAAACGGTCGACGGGCGAACAGAGAAGTGCATCTCACCAACAAGTCTAACATTCTCGCCATGCACGCTAGGTTATAGCAAACTGAGTCCCCCACCTTACTGTAAGGACCCACACGCACGATTTATGTCTTTTTCACGACTTTAGCTGCTATTTGATCAAAATACAAAGTGTTCAGATTTAGAGCGCAGGCGTCTGTACCAACTTTCAAATTGAATCGTTTAGTAATTATAAACTTCAAATATCGTTACTTTCACGATTAGCTACAAGAAGGGTACTTAAAGTGTGTGTGTCTTCCTTTAGGAAATCGTTTATGGAATCATATACCATTATTTTACTTCAAAATTCAAATTCAAGACATAAGATTGGTTAACGGCTTTCCTAAATTTATGTAATGTTCTAACAAAAGTCTTTATTTTTAAGTGCCTAGTTCTTCGATATCACACTGACTTCGGTGTCCATAACACTATGTTTTGTCCGGTTACGCAATTAAATCATTTTCCACATGAAACAATTTAAGACGACCCAAGAAACTGCCCTTTGAATGTAAGAAATTCTAGATTTTAAGAGAAGTGTGTCTGGCAAATTTCCATACAAACAGCGTTAACTATATAACGGTTGTACCATAAAATTCTATAATATTCAGATAAGCAAAAACTAGGTTCAACCGTTTTAATTATTTTTTATTATTTTTTGATACATAGAGAGACAGAGAGAGAGAGAGAGAGAGAGAGAGAGAAAAAACTTAATTACGTGGGGTTTTTTTTTCGTTTTTATTTTTTTATTTTATTTTTCACATCATGTGATAATGCAATTTGTTTTATGTTGAACATCTTAAAAAAATAAAAACGGTTGAACCTAGTTTTTGCTTATCTGAATATTATAGAATTTTTTGCGGCATCGGTTGTCTTAAGTCTTCATCTCACTCTCACTTGAGTAAAATAAAATATCTTTTAAAGTTTATTGTTTAAGTTGTGCCATATACATAGCACATCTATTCACCAGTTATTATTATTCTGAGATACTCATATAGAACGTTGAAATGAAGAAGTCAAAGCTCAAAGTTATTCACAATAAGCCACAACCTCCATTTCCTTAAATACTGTTTAAAAATTTAGTTTGGACATCTTAAATTCATATGCCTAACTATTCTCGAAATGACCCCCGTAAGTTTAGGTGGATTTTTCTTTTTTCTATACTTTAATATTAAGATTGAAAAATACTTACATTAACTTATTAGTTACATAGCAGTGGCACAGAAGAAATAACATTAAAAACAGAAACACAGCAAATGGTAAAAAAACCAAATAAAGTTTGTTTGTTAGAAATTTTGACATATTGTCCGAGTTTGGCATTTCCGTTATTTTTCAATCAATACATAAAGCTAAATTAAGTAAACCGGCACATTTACTAACACTTACCGGTCGATTTGATATACTAATTTTTATGACGAAATTCACCATTTATCGGATGATTTTATCTATATGAAAATAGTTTGTCACCCATTAAAACTCAATGCATATCGATCCAGAAAGCTATTGTGTGAAACGTGTAAAATCCATACTTTATCGCATAATTTTTATCACACATTAGCACTTATTGTATCATTTTGCATATTAGACATTTGTGGTGTTTGTCTATTTTCGGCTGTTCCCTTCATTAAACTATTTACTTAATTGAAAGGGTGCGTAAACACATCGTTAACAGCTCGTAGATACTTATAAATGCCATATACGGAAATTAGATATTTGGTACTTAAGAAAGCTGTTCTTTTAAATCTTTTGGTTTGAAAAAATATGTTTTCTTAAGTAATACCTAATTCTAGTTTGTCTATAGGTACAAGAACCAGTCTCATAAGAACAGAGCGTGCAGACGATTCTTTAGCGAAAATATTGTGAAAAAAATGGATTTGCAAAATATTACCATGATATTAATATCGTAAAAATTTGGATCAGGTATTGTAAACTAAATATATCAGTTAACAAGATTTTTATAATTTTTCTTTGGGCGCATAATCAAAAAAATCGGTTTAAATTTTTAAAATATTATAGAGATGGATTCGAATTTATAGAGATGGCATGCATATAAGGATTGGGTCTTTATTCCGATTAGTGTTTTAACAATAATTATTTCATACTCACATTAATTTATTCGCTTTATAGCAATGCCTCAAAAGAAATACAATTGCGATCAATAACACGAAAAACGGAATGAAAAGCAAATATAAACTGTTAGTTAAAAATTTGTATACATCATCAGAAGTTGACATTTTAAGTTATTTTAACATGTATTATAATAAACATTTAACAATAATCGGTACGATGACTAACATCGACCGGCTATGTTATATTCTGCAGTTTTAGGGGAAATAAGTTTTTATCGATAGCTTTTATCTCTTACATCAAAAAAGTTTGTCATCGATTAAAGTTCTGTAATTGTGTACAATGTTTTTAAGTAAGTAAAGTAAGTAGATACATACATATCTAATATTTATGCACAGCGTTTAAAAAAAATTAACTATATATTTTACAATATATATATATGAATATTTATTTTATACCCTTCATAAGTAATAAAACTGTAACATATTTTGAACGTTTTCGTTTGTTAGTAGGTTCGTAATAGGTTATTAGGTTAGTGGTTCTCGAAGCCGAACCTAAATGGGCAGTGACATGAGAACAGCTAAGACCGCACCGCACACCGCATCCATCACAGTCTAACAGACAGCTTAAGAACCTGGCACATGTACGCAGTACGACATGAAAGTCATCGTATTCTCCAGCAGCCCAAACGGATGACACTCCAAGCCCAATTGTCTCCGGTCCTGGTTAGCTTGACGTCACGCAAAATGCAAGCATTAGCTCCGGCTCCAGCAAGCATTAGCTTGTGTTTTGGGTACCAAGCGAAGACACCGCATACATATAACAACCAAGACCCGGTACCAATGTCAATATTCATCATATAAATACCGACGCAACCTGGGATTCGAACCTGGAACCTCTAGCTTCGTAGGCAGGGCAGGTTCGTTACCCACTAGGCTAAGCAGTAGTTGCCATATCGGTATTATATACAGCCTTTTTGTATAGTTATTATTGATTTTTTTATTAATTCTGGATCCTAAAATAACATTAGCATATAAAGTTTTTTTTTTAAATTAACGTCATATTTTAAATGTATTAAAGAAACGTAATAATCATTTTTTCGCATCATGTATTGACCTACACCGACAAATTGCAACATACCTATCTACATTTTTTTTTTCAAACAAACTGTATTTATATATCCGATTTATATGTTAAGTATATTTTTAAATATCTGTTAATTTCTCAACAGTATGATTATGTGCATGCACTCGCATATCATAAAAGTTTTTGTTTTCACTACAAATATTTTTAATAGCCACAGGAACTGTAAGAGTATTGACTCCATAAAAGTTCCAATCGATGACCTCAGTTTAATGGTATAAACATTTTCGATTTCGTACGCATCATTTTACACAATTGACAAAATATGAAGCAAACGCCGACGTGTCAAATTGTAAAGACACAAAATGTTAAAATAAATATCAAAACTTGGACAACGAGTTTGAAACAGGTCATAAACCTAATCGAAACGCAGATAAACTGTTAAAAGAAAAACACGACACAAATGACTGATCTTTGTATCTTTAGACGAGATAAATGATCATCGGAAAATATTCGGACGGATGTCCCCATCAATGATGAAGTTGCGTTCAAAAATTGATTAACAATGACATAATTATACTATGCTTACATCGTAAGTAGTATATACGTACATAATAAAACATAGAGTGAATTATTGGTCAAGCTCGTGTCGGATCCGCATAAACTTAGGGTTCCGTGACATGTGCTACACAGAAAAAAAAATATTTATAAGTACCTACCTAACAAAAAAATTGATTACTAGTTGCCTAAAACTTGTGACAACATAACTACTGCTATAAGTAATCAAACTCAGTTGTACCAGCTTACTAACCAGTAACTTTATGGCGGATCGGAGTAGGTACAACGCTATAAGCGTACTTGCGCAGGTACAGTCATATAACTCTGATTCCATTACGTCTCGCTACACCTAATACTGGTTACTGCAACGCGACTTGTGCCTATGTTCGGATCCGCTATAAAGTTTGATTAGATTTGTAAGTTTGTTTAAAAATTATCAAAGTTTTGCTATTTTCATGGTAACACAACTACTTTTGTTATCCACTTTTTTCAGTGTTTATGCGTTTCTTGTATGAGGACCTCCTTTAATTATTAACTATTTAATTTTTATTATTTGTTGTTGTAGGGACCATAGTAATACACACTATGTGTACAAGTGCCTACCTATTACGGTTCAAAAGAAACATCCCTGTGACGGATGGCAGTGGAGCCTTAGGAATAGAGTTACTATTGGCACAATTTTGGCACGGAGCCCTAAAAATTATGTTCACGTCCTATAGGATAAATACTTTACAAGTTTTTACAAGCTGCATATACCTATTTATTTTTAAATTAAAGTTGACGACAAAAATTTTAAAATGGTCAAGTATGAGTCGAACCATTGTACCGCGGGTTATGTCCCATCAAATTACCTATAATTATTATGCATGAACCAAAAAAATTGTGTTCTCTTTGTTCAGTTCGGGATCCCGAAGGGTCCAATTAATATTTAATCGGTTCGTATTATTGGTTGTTTTACTATAGAACCATATTTTGACCAGGTACGAACCTTCATTGTATTGTCATTTTCAAGACAAAGAATATACATTAAAAACCTAAAAAACACGTTCTTCTCTTCATTTTTTACTTTTAAAAAATTGTTTATTAGTGTACCACAATAACACATATTTTGTGAACATTTTAACAGCCTTTAAATATGAAATGGACAGACAGACATATGGCATAAGCTTAGTAATAGGCCCCATTGGCACTTTTTGACAGTAGTAAAAGAATTAAATGACAATTGTCATTTAACGACTTAGTATTACCATAATTAAGAAGAAGATGATTTTGTATTACAGGTATTTGTAATATTAAACTAAACATAGATTATGAAGAAAATTACATTAACGTGCTTGATGTGATGAAGTTATTCAATGTGTAATAGGATTAAATTGCAAAAATTATACACAGTTTATTAAATTATAAGTCCAGATTATTACTACAGTCATTATGGTACATTCTACTAGCAATATTTAAATTATTATTTTAATTTTATTCTATTTTAAATACAAAAGTAAATTTCTAATATTTAGAAATTTATTTTTAACACTAAGTTTTTATTAATATAATATTTATTAAATTTTATCCTCTCGCGAACATTTTTGTAATAGAACTTACTTTATTTTTATTAATAAAATAAAAATAGATCACTAAAATGTATTTAACGAATCCTTGAAGGAATAATTAATATTTTGTGGAATAATATGTTATTCTGGTGCTTTGTAATAATTTAATTAAATGGTTTAATATTAAAATTTTGAATATTAAATAAATACTCACTCGTTTTATACATCATGAAGAATATTCTAGACACACATAAAGCTATTAATAAAAATAAAGGTATTAAAGCGTACAAAGAAACATTTTTCATTTCTTCTGAATAAGCACTAGCACTGAGATCCATCATTAAAAAAAAAATATTGAAATATGATTATTTTTAATTTAAAATAGGTATTTCAGTCATATATTCCTGCATAGTATTATAAATTAATATTCAAAAGACTATGCTGCGTACAATTTAACAGATCGTATAAAGTGACTAAAAATATTAGTGTCACAATTTATAGGTAAGATAAGCTACTCTAGAATATCAATCGAGACAAAATCGAGACTGAGTTTTACATAAAATATTGTACCTATTAATAAAACTTGGATTCTCTGTCATTTTAAGCCCAATCGCAGTGTCTGTCATTTAACACTATCTCAAGACCGTAGAAAATCACAGGAAAAATGATTAAAATTAATTTTTATCATATATTTATTTATTTCCAATTTATTTGCAATAAGTATGTTTTATTTACGGAAAAATACGACTTTTGATTTATTTTTACTTTCAAATATTAAGAAAATCATAATTTTGCACTATTACAAAGGAACTATTTTAGTTTAAAATGAATAATATTAATGTTTTTTTTTTGGCATTTGAGATGGTTTGTACATTTTTAACTAAATTTACGAAAACCTTAAGGTAAAGTAGTAGGTATAACTTTCCCCCACCATTTCATCCTTTACATTATATTCTGTAAAACAACATACGGCAATTAAAAGAATATTCATCAACGATTTATGACGATCCTTCATTAAAACTAGAAACTAGATCTATTGTATATTGTTCGTCTCAATTTCAATCGAGTTTCAAAAGTAACGTCTTGCAAACAGCCACTACAAAGACCGATAACTAAAACCTGTGATAAGATAACCCCTGGTTGGCTTTTTGTGTTTTTGAACTAAATTAGCATAAACCGGGTTATGTTGATATACGAGTCGTTTCTGTCTTAGAATCCCACCGTAAAATTACATAAAACACATAGCTTCATCACTACATTTTATAAAATAAAGTCTCCCGGCGCGTCTGCCTGAACGCTATAAACTCAAAAACTGAGTAGGTAGGTACCGAACGGATTGGCATACGATTGACACCAATGGACGGAGTGATTCAAGAGAAAGGTTTATGTGTATAATTTATTAATGTTTTATGGATATTAGTTGAAAAATGACAGATTATTGTTGAAGAAGTCGAAAAAAATAAAGCCGGCTGGGAGCTTTCATCGAAAACGCTGCCTAATCCCTTTGATATATATTATATAACAAAACAGTGTCTGGATTAATTGTTTCTCTTTTATAAGGCTAACGAAAAGTCCGAGATTGCACAATGTCTATCTTTTATGGATAGCTTCCCTCGCGAAGCCGGAGCCGGTCGCTAGTAATCCTATATAAAAGTTTTTTTCATACGAGCAGTATTTCTTTAATTTTAAAGTAACCAAAACTATTTCAGTTGATGAGTTAAATTATTACTCATTATTGTTAAATTTTTTATTCTTAAATTATTATTCATGGTGCGTTTCACAATTTTTTTTACGAAGCTGCTTCGATAATTAAGTAATCTTACATGTAACTGAGTGACCGGCTTCGGATTATGATAATTATTAAAATTTTAACTTGAATTGAAGTGCAAATCATAATCGCATTATGAGCATTTGTGCCAAACAGAATTGTCATTTACACCGCCCTACATTCGTGTACCCCTGGCATACCTCGTCACCGTGAATAGTTATTTTCTAATAATCTATGTGTATATTTATGATTTTCTTCTATCTTATTAAATAAATGTAAGCAAGTTTTGGAAATAGCCAACGAAAAAAGCTTTAAACTTAGTTTCCCTAAACGCATGCATTCAGTAAACATAGACATAGATAGGATGTCATTCACACTAATGCAACGTAACGTTACCCTTATATACCTAGACTTCGTCTAGATATGTGAACTGTCAAACGCTTGTCACATAAGAAGAGTCCAATGCACTCTTTTGATATCAATCGTATAGGTGAGCACAATCTAATTCAGAAAGATAGACAGAATAGACGTCTATCTATTCTGTTTATTTTCTATATATATAAATGTACTATAATATTAAAATTCCACTCATTCATAATCGACGCCGAAGTGAATCCGCTGCAGCGAATCACATGTAAGCGTCCATTAAGAACGAATTTTTTGAAATGCTACCACAAGGGCACAGACAAGTCAACCTTTAGACCACGCTTTAATAAACATCAGTACCACAGCCCAAGGGGGTGAAATAGAAAGGGTGAGTTTGTATGAAAAGACGTCATTTTTCAAGTTAAATGCATAACAGTTGATATTAAGCCTTTGAGTTGAAAACTAAATATGTCGAGTTTCAATAGATTTTTGAAATTTGCTGAAAATTGAGCTGCGCACGTGAACGTCCATACGATCGCTCTTCAACGATTACTACGTTAATACACATTTTAATTTTGGTATATTTCGAATTGAAATCTCATTAGAGTTGGAACTGGGTTTATATAGAGTCGTAAATTAGAGTCGTAACTTCTATAAACATTATAGTTATAGAAATTTCAAAGCTATTCAGTGTTATGTTAAATTACCCGCCAGGATTATAAACGCGAAAGTGTTTGTTGGTTAGTTGGTCCGTCCTTCTTTCACGCAGCAGTCGAGCAACGGACCTGCGTGCTTTTTTGCATGGATATAGTTTATGAGTTGAAGAGTGACACAGGCTACTTTTATCTCGAAAAAATACTCGGTTCCTGTGGGATAGCTAATTTTCATGTTAAAATGAGTCAACGGATTTTTGGACGGCGAAAAAATTTTCTAGATTATCTTACAAATTTCTCGGAGCGTGGCATCATTTTCGCGATCCCGGTGGAACTGTGTAACCCACGCGGGCGAAGCCGGAAAGTTAGTAGGTATATGTATACAAACGTTACTTTAATTATGATATAAATATATTGAGAGTAAAACACTACAGTATCAACCGACCTAGTCGCGCAAAGTTTACTTGCACTTGGTGGTTTCTTTTATAACAAAAGATAATAAAATCATACTCACACCAAACTTGTAAGCAGGCCGCCAAAAAACCACCTAACAAAAGTGTCATCACGAAACCAATCACAAATGCAAACATTATAAATAAAATTTTATCTAAAAAAACACAATGATCATCATAGAAAAAAATAAAAAATATCCAGGTGATTACATAAATTTATTTAAAAAAAATATTATAGACGGTAAGCCTAAGTAAGCCATAAATGTCTGTCCGGAGTGTACAAAGTTTGAAATATTAGTTAAGTAGGTATAACTATTATATTTCCTGCAAAGTAACAGGTTTTTAGAATTGCGCAGTGCCACCATCCGAACCAACGCAGTACCACAGCTCTAGCTGTCATTACAGAATATACAGGTAGAAAGGGTACCTACTGCAGGGCAGGACATATCGCATTGGACACTATACATATAATCTGCTCAACAAGTACCTATATACCTATCAATTTTTCAAACCCATTTTTTTCTTTTTAAGATCAGCATTCTTATAAATAATATTTTTTAAATATGTATGTAATTGATGAAATTGAAAAAAATTAGAAGTATAAATAAGTGAAATATATATATGTTTTTTAATTTAATAAAACTAGGTGTCTGCAACCCTAAAGCGCTGTATCGCACGACAGCATTGTTGTGTACTGTGTATGTATGTACCCACTAAGCTATGGAAGCGACTATTTATTTGGTGTCTGTTAGCACGAAACATCGAGCTCAAGAAACGTCAAACAATTTCCTAGAAAACGATAGATCAACTTTAATAATCGATCCTCACTAGCGACAGCGTAAAAAGTTTGAATGTAGGTGTGTAAATTTACTGCTAATTCTTCTCTGTACCATTCATGGCTCCACATCCTGAAACCGTTTCCCAGCCTTAAGTTATTGGCAGGCCATTGTAATTTTTTCTAAAAGAAGTTGATTCAAAGACAACACGAATAGTGCACTCGAGTATGCAAAAACTAGCTCCCTAGCTGCAATGTCGGGCCCCACTTACTCCCGGGCCCGGGCTGATAAAAAATGAGTTTGAAAAAAAAAATATTTCATTTAAAGCGGTATAATGTCTACCCTGCAGTTCCGTTCAAAACCTGAAAAATATTGAAGGGTCTTGATACACCTACTATAATGAATAACTATCTAACTGTTGATAACATTGATTGATGGCTCGTTCAAAATTGACAATTTAATGGCTTCCGACGTGCTTCCAACTGACCGCTCACAAGAGACGTAGTTATGTAGTGTCACTACATAACTACGTATGTAGTTATGCAGTGACACTACATGCTATTCCCTGTCAAAGCGTGGTCTATAAGGTTGACTTGTCAGTGTAGTAGGTATATCAACGCGAAGTGTAGACGTAGGTAAATCAGATTTCGTTAGTTTCAACAATTAAACTAAACAATAACCATTTCAATTTTGTGTTAAGATTTGAATTGGATTAAATGACGTTAAAAATGTGAAGTTTTCTTCTAATTTGGAGGGCATTCTATACTGAACATCAGAAAAAAAACAACATCAAGAACAACATCAAGAATTTAAAGTTACCTACTACAAGCAAACGAATAAAGTAAATTAGAATGTATGTTAAAAATTATCTACGGAACCGTATTTCCGTTTTATTTCATTATTGTTTTGTACAGGTTTTTTGCACTTGGGTTTTTCAACCTTGGACGAATATTAAATTATGCCGTCATCAAAGTACATATATAGTTGTTTAGCGCCATCTAGTAGTCAATAGTATAACAAATTTAAAACTTACGGCGATGACGACGTTAGATGCGGTTCAACGCTAGATGACATATTTTACGTAATAAATTTCTAAAGCTATTTTCTAAAACGTGCTAGACATCACTAGCCGTGAAAGAAAATTTGTTTGTTTGTTTTAGTTATAGCTTACAAACTACAACATATTAATATACAGTAATTTCGAATTCATAACTAGTTCAGTTTTTGAGATCACCTCCATATCTAAAAAAAAAACAGTCTAAGATTGCCTAATGTACCTATTAATTATTAATGCCTAATATATTAACTATTTCTTTATTTTTGTAAATAAAAGAAAATAAATAAATTATTTATATTACTCTAGACAATGAGCTGTATACAATGACACCGACATGCTAGGCCGGGGAAGGAGATATTTTCGGCTCCATTTTAACTATTTAAATATTGTATAGAAGCTCCCCGCCCTCAAATTTTATTTAACCTATTTAATCTCCATATCAATATTTAGTTTCGAGGCAACATCGTACACAATATACCTTTCAAAGCTGTAACTTATTCCGTATAAGATCGGGAGACCTGTGACCATAAAAGTACGAATTGATTAGAGGCCCTCTTCTGAATTTACCCTCTAACCACTCATACTCTAGCTAGTTAGTGCAAGATGGAGAGTGTCATTCCGCGAAATCCCTGCGTGCCCGTCTTCACCCTCGCGAAATTGCGTATGACATTTTCAATATTGCGAAGTGACCTTTCTGACTCTATTCAAACCAAACGTTGCTACTAGCAAATGTATTTACTCTATGCCTGTGACATACGGACGGACGGACAGCAGAGTGACAGCAATAAAGTGTCGTTTTCCCCTTGAGTACAGCACCCTAACAAACTAAAGAAATCACTTTTAATTAAATAATGTATTTAAAAACTCGTGAAAATAGATCACTTACCATACACGAAGAATAAACAATACGAACAAAAGCAGGTTATTATGAAAACAGAAATGACAGCCAAGAATGGCGCGAAAAGTTGTAGATACTGGACCATTTTAATCGTTTATCTTTTTGACTTTGATACTTTTTAGTAAAAAATATACTCGTACGACGGAAAATATCAGATACTAGTACCTAGTCGACAGTAACCGCAAAATAATAAACGAATACGTCATCCACGATCGCGTTATCTATTTGATATCCGCTAATTGTTAGATAAAACTCACGACTCACATGTTCGTATCCAAAAGTATCGGTTTTCCTACTAAAAATTGTGAATACGGGCGCCATATCATTATTCTGTTATCTATTAATATAATACTAATAATTATAATAATTATTTATTTCAGGCAACAATAGCCCATAAACAAAATAGTAAATAAAAACAATCAAAACATAAAGAATGAAAATATTGTTACTTACATATTAAAAAGCCAGGATAAACTATAACTATGTTACTCTCCACCCTTTCAAATATCTTTGTCCAAAAATAAAGTTGTTTCGTTACTCCAGCACTTTGCCTGTGTTACACACCATTAACTCGCTCTTGCCTGTTATTTGGATCTGTCAAGGGCATTTGGTCTAGCACATATCGTACGACGTCTTATGGAGTAAATTACATCATGAAACCATTTCACCTCCTGAGATCATATCACTATTTAGGTATTGGTGTTGTACTCAAAAGAACAGTGTGAGATTGGGGTGGTTCAAATTCGAAAGTGTATATCAGTGAGTGTGGAGTGCGACAGGGCGGTTTGAGTTCGTCGAAACTCTATAACCTGTATATTAATCATCTGATTGTTGGACTCAGCAATGCCAATATTGGTCGTCATATTGACGGAGTGTGTGTAAACAATATCAGCTACGCTGATGACATGGTGCTACTGAGTCCGTCGATCGGTGCTTTGCGACGGCTTTTAGTGATGTCCTATGCGGTGGCCCATGTACTTAAATACGTATAACGCGAAAAAGCGCGAGTTAATGGTGTTTAAGACAGGTATAAATACCTACTCAGAGTTACCTGTAATTTCGTTCTTCGACACTGAGAAAAATTTCAGCATGAAAAAAGGATATTGAATACTTAAATCGTGGTATAACTTGATTTAGCGTAGCACGGTATATTACACCATGCAGCTGCAGAACAAGTCTGTCTGTCTGTGAGTCTGTCGTCGGTGTAGTTTTGAGATGTATCCGTATTAATGTTATATTATATGTATTTAAGTCTAAGGTATACGTTGACTGTATATTTCTGAAATATACGTTCGTCTGTACGAAGGATTTCTCTCAGTGGATGAACCTTTGTGTAGGGTTAAAAAAATTAAATATTTGGGTCACAAGGTCACAGAAGACTTAAATGATAACTGTGATATAGAAAGAGCGTAGGTCGCTGGCTGTTCGGTGCAACATACCTGGCTCGCAGGTTTGTGCGCTGTACAAAATCAGTTAAAATAACACTTTTTAAAGCATACTGTCGATCGTTTTACAAGTGCAGTCTGCGGGTTTATTTTAGGTGGCGGGCTTATAGCGATTTGCGTGTTCAATATTATATGACAACGCATTTAGGGTGCTGATGGGGCTGCCGTGGCGGTGTAGTGCGTCAGATATGTTTGCAGAGGTGCATACCTTTAATGTCTCTGCCATTATGAGAAAACGAAGTGTCTGTGTACCGGCCCGTCTTCGCGGCAGCGCCAAGAGTATCCTGGGTTTGTTTGTAGATCGATGGGATTCGCCAATACTAGGAATGTGGTTGAAACTTCACACTGAATTTTAAAATTGTGTGTTTGCAATTTCTAACATACACTAAGAAATAAGTTACTGTTATTAACACAATATGGATTTCCTCTGAAACAAATGTCATTATTATTATGATTATTATTACGATGTCAAGATACAAACAGACAAACAAACTTTCGTAATTAAAGTATTTTTTTTATTTTCGTAATTAGAGTATCTTCGAAACGACTGGACTGATTTTGATTCGGTTTTTTGCATTACATGAGTATGACCTAGGACAATCTCGACGCGTTTTTTTATGTTACATAGATATCACCTAAGAGCAGGTGCTTAGATAAGGATTGCGGATATAAGCCACTAGGGGGCGCTACAATGAATACATTTCTCTAAAACGGCTGGGAGGGTCCCTACGCAGTTTTTTGCGTTACAAACATATTACATAAGAGCATGTTCTTAGATAAAAGTTTGCGGTCATGAGGCACCAGGGAGAATTGCGATAGCAAGTTGTTATAAAAAGCTCTGAGGATTTTGATGCGGTTTTTTGTGTTATATAGATATCATCTAAGTGAAAGTTCTTGGATAAGGATTGCGGCTATGAGCTACCAGGGGGCGCTGCAATACATACATTTCTCTAAAACGGCTGAGAGAAGCTCTACGCGGTTTTTTGCGTCATAAACATATCATGCACCTAAGAGCATTCCTAGAGACAATTTTCGGTCATGGGTCACCAGGGGGCACTGCGATAAATATGTTTTTCTAAAATAGCTCTGAGGATTTTGACGCTGTTTTTTGTGTACATAGATATAATGTAATAGCAGATTCTTAAATAAGGATTGCGGCTATGAGCCACCCGGAGGCGTCGCAATAAATACGTTTCTCGAAAACGGCTGGATCTGTAAGCGGTTTTTGCGTTATATCATCTAAGAACGTGTACTTCGATAAGGTTTGCGGTCATGGGCCACCAGGAGCACCAGGAGGCACAGCAATGGATATGTTCTCCAAAACGATTGGGAGGATTTTTACGTGGTTTTCGCATTACATAAGTATCACGTAAAAGCAAGTTCTTATATAAGGACTGTGGTTATGTGTAATGTGGTTATGTGGAATGTGGCTATGGGGCGCTACAATATATATACGTCTTAAAGTATTCTGAGTTTTGAGGCGGTACAAAGTTCACCGGGTCAGCTATATTATATAAATATGTACGTCGCGAAAGTTTAATTTATTTAATTAACTTTAAACGGGAAGGGGAAGAACGGGAATGAGTTACGACGGACAGAAATTGAGACGATAAAATATTTGACAACGGAATGAAGTATACGTATGCACATATAGACTCAATATACGTATTTGTCTTACTTTCATTAATTGTACGTTTATTATTAGTGAAAGTATCATATTAGTAATTGATGAATAATGTTCATAGTTTTTTGTTTCAGACGCGGAACGTTCATCGCTGGCCATATAAACCTTCCCCTCGATCTCCACAACACACGGTCATGGGCCACCTGTAACCGACAGCGGCCCACTACCTACGAGGTGTCAGTCCACTTAGTGGAGGGCCGTCCCAAGCTACGACGCCCGGTTCGTGATCGTCACTCGATAGATTCGCTTTCTTTCCCAGCGATTATCGGTTCTACAAGCGATGTGACCTGTCCATATCCACTTCAACTTGCTGATTTTGTGAGCGCATCTCGATCACTCCAGTTCTTCGTTGCGAATTAAATTCCGCAGGGAAACGCTCTTTCCTTAGAACATCGAAAGACTCGGCTTAACGAGAACAACATTTAGAGACCGTGTCTCATTTCCATAAATTATCATTTGGAGACCGATCGGCTGAGTGGTTAGAGACTCTAACACCGGGGCCCAAGGTCGTGGGGTCGATTCCCTCCCGAGACAAGTATTTTTGTGCATGAATTTATCTATGTGTTCCATGTCTGGGTGTAAAAAGTATCTATGTTAGTATATACCATATTTAAAAAAAATATGTATAGGTATGAATACCAGTTGTCTAGTACCCCATAATACAAGCATAATACTTGCTTACCTTGCGATTAGGTGGCGCTGTGTAGAATTCCTCGTGTATTATTATCAATGGTCACAGGCACTGTTCAAAGACCTCAAAGTTCAGTCTTTAGTTCCTAAGATAGGTATATCGGACCCAAAGACGGTACACTTCCCGAACGCTCCTCAACCAAGTTGGATTCTTTGCTTGACCTCTCTATCGAAGTTGGAATTACCGACGATTGCTTTTGTATGTTAAATGTTTTAACTATAGGGATCGCGTTTTTTAATATGTAGGTTGTATTTTGCACACCGGTAACGCTGAAGACGTTTGACAGTAAATGAGAAAAAACAGAAACACTAAAAATAGATATAACTATTCTTCAGAAATCTCTTAGTGCGAGTCAAAATCAAGGTATGAGAAATACGTAAATAAAAAAAATCAATAAATAATAATACTCACGGAACACTCTGAAGACGTAACGTCCCATAACAATATCGCACAATCTTAAATACGAGTACACAGCTATCAGGAACACCAATAAAAATATTAAAAAAATTAATTCCTTTACGCTCAAAAACATATTTGTAATAAATGTGGAAATATTTTTAAAAAATCACAAATATTATAATAAATTAAATCATTACAAGAGAAAAACATAGAATATACTATTAAAACAATATAAAATAACCTGATCTGTAATTTTGTCGGATTATCGCTTTTCTACTGAGTAAGCGTTGATGCAAAAATCTTATTATTCAATCTAATTTTAAGAACAACTATTCTATACTTTATTATATAAAAAATAAGGTTCATATTCCTTCAACACGGTTAAAAAGTTAAACAAACTAATCTGATAACTTTATCTCGCGAGATAAACGCTATATCTACTATAATGATGTCAAAAAATAATGAAACATTTTTATTAAAAATCAGGACTATCTCGTAGCACACCTTGTGGCCCCCTTAGCGAGAGCCGGGTGCCCGGGTGGGGTTGGCTTTAAATTTCACGCTTTTATTTTAACAGCTCTTAAAGCGTAATTTCTATTTCAAGCCGCAATAACAATAATTTTTGTGGTTTTAAAAGACGAAAGATGGTTTAGCCATTCCTCAAAAAATTATTATTTTCAAGCGACGAAAAAAGAGTCTCAATTCGTGTATTTTTACGTGTGTTCGTGCATAAACTTTTGCTGCGTAAGTCCGATTTACATGATTTTTTTATTGGATAGAGTATTTACCTTGAAATCAGTTTAATGTGAACTGATGTGTTGAATCTAATTACACATGTATAGTTCCGATGACAATACAAGAAAATATAGAAACCTGGAGTTAACTCCTCAGCGATTTACAGCAACTACCTCGCGTTTGGGCTTATATTATTTCATTTAACATAATGAGATCTTTGGACTTTACTGGGTTATGACTATCATCGAGGGACTGATGATGTAGACGGAAGACTATGGAGTCCTGGAATATCTATTATCTACTATTATATGGAGTATGGAATATCTATACCTGGAATATATAAATATATAATAAAATTCCAAAAGAAATGTTAGACTTGAATTCTAATCAATTTATAAAGCGAGTTAAAGTCCAACTCATGAAAAAAGCTTACTATTGTATTACCGAGTATTTAAATGATAAGTGCGCATGGACATCATTGTAATAGTTGTAAGACTTTAAATTAAAAAAAAAAACAATTAAGAAAGACATATATTTAAATAAAATAAACAGAGAGGAGTTTCTTGCCGGTTCTTCTCCTCCTAGTTTTTGAACCGGTACGCATGGACATCATTGTAATAGTTGTAAGACTTTAAATTAAAAAAAAAACAGTTAAGAAAGACATATATTTAAATAAAATAAACATAGAGGAGTTTCTTGCCGGTTCTTCTCCTCCTAGTTTTTGAACCGGTACGCATGGACATCATTGTAATAGTTGTAAGACTTTAAATTAAAAAAAAACAGTTAAGAAAGACATATATTTAAATAAAATAAACAGAGAGGAGTTTCTTGCCGGTTCTTCTCATCCTAGTTTTTGAACCGGTACGCATGGACATCATTGTAATAGTTGTAAGACTTTAAATTAAAAAAAAAACAGTTAAGAAAGACATATATTTAAATAAAATAAACAGAGAGGAGTTTCTTGCCGGTTCTTCTCCTCCTAGTTTTTGAACCGGTACCTAATCAATTTTTACGACTTTCAATAAGTGTGTGCAAACATCTTATATTGAATAAAAACTTTTTGAATTTGAATTTGAATTTGAATCTGGAAAGAACTTGTAATAATAAATTAAACCGATAAAGAACGAAACTGAAAAATGAATAATAAACATTTTTAGTTTTAATAACTAAGGTCCTCCACAAATCTAAATAAATAATTGTGCGCCAAATAAACAACAAAATTAATTACGTAAATAGCCAATGATGACACCGGTTCGGTTTAATGGTGTAATATTCTTCGTTAATTGTTTATTTGATGCCGACTCAAAATTAGTTACTGAATTAGTTCAAGTGCTTGGTTATTATTATATGAGCCCTTTAAAAAGTAATTAAAATGGCAGATATAGTAATTATTATATGTGGCCATGGTTTGTGTGGACTCAATTTCGATTTCTTTTATCATTTTTGTATTTTTGGATTGACAAACACATAATAATGCTGAACTTATTATAAGAGTTTTTGTTATTTCCTTAGATAGAAATTATTTTGAAGTAAGCGGTAATAAAATCTACCAAAATTTTGATATTCCATATTTTATGCTGAATCGACTGTCGTTATATCGACTAATCGAGTAATCGAATCGTCTATCGAAATCGACTATCGAATAAGATGAAGAATAAGAAGAAGAATAAGACGCTGCACTGGAAATATCGCGGCATCAATGTCAACGGCGAATACATCTTTCACCTCCGCTTTGCTGACGACATAGTCATCATGGCAGAGTCGCTGGAGCTACTCAGTGAAGTGGTAAACGGCCTCAATGCCTCCTCAGGGCGGGTGGGACTCGTAATTCTCGTATATTCTACCGAGACCGGTAACCGTAGAGGGTGCGACTCTAGAAGTTGTGCAAGACTATGTCTATTTAGGACAAACTGTCCAGTTAGGCAAACACAACTTCAACAAAGAGGCCGACCGAAGAATTCAACTGGGCTGGACTGCTTTCGGGAAGCTCCGTCGTCTGTTCTCGTCGCCTCTACTACAATGTCTGAAGACCAAGGTCTTCAACCAATGCGTTCTGCCTACAATGACATACGGTGCCGAAACATGAACTCTCACGGCAGGACTGGTCCACAAATTTAAATTCGCTCAGCGCGCTTTGGAACGGGCGATGCTCGGTATTTCTTTGATGGACAAAATCAGGAATACAGAAATCCGTCGAAGAACTAAAGTTATCGACATAGCCGAAGTGATTAGCAAGCTGAAATGGCAATGGGCTGGTCAACATTTGCTGTAGAACCGACAACCGATGAGGTAGACGAGTTCTCGAGTGGAGGCTACGTACCGCGAAGCGAAACGTTGGACGTCCATCGGCCAGGTAGAATGATGACCTAAAGCACCATACCGGGGATAATTGGATGCGAACGCAGAGGACCGTGTGTGGTGGCCAGCCCAGGGAGAGGCCCATATCCTGCAGTGGAGAGACACGGGCTGATGATGATGACATTTTATACGATAAAATGTGCACAAAATAACTTAATAAGAACTTTAGTTTTGAAAATGGTAAAATAGCCCAATGGAATCACTTTGGAGCACTCTATAATGAAGGAAATAAAATAAATGTTTTAAATTACCTCCGAAACTTACAGAAGCTCAGGTTAAATAATTTTGGTGTGACATGAGCTTCAGCACACGGAAGGAGCCAAGAGCGATCACTAGTATCTGTAAAATTATGATTACGAACGATGATGTATTTTCTCGTACGTTTACTTTAAATGTGGAATTGTGGTTTTAACTCATAGGTGAGGTTATTTGAAATATTGAAATATTTATTCAAACGTTGAATGTCTTGGCAGATCTCGATATGCACGGTGCATGATAAATGACGCTATTAAGTGGATGCACGTCCGTCTGTTACGATGCGAGAATATGCAATTTATGACCGAGTGAATTTAAAACAATCACTGCATTCTATTTGTTTATTTGCATTTGCATGTTTTCACTTTACTTTTAAACCCTCAACTAAGGGGGCATATGTTACGTTTCGCATTTATATATTTGTCTGTTGCCCTATAACCTTTTACAGGATAAACAAATATGACAAAGCAATTTTATGTGCGATTATACCTGTTCACAAGGTTTGACTGATCGATTGGCCGAGTGGTTAGAGACCCTAACTGCACAGCCAAAGGCAGCGGGTTCGATTCCCGCCTGGGACAAATATTTGTATGCTTGAGCATGTCTATTTGTTCCGTGTCTAAATGTAAAAGTATCCATGTATGTACATATAATATTAAAAAAAATAAAGTATGTATAAGTTATCTAGTACCCCATAATACCATAATACAAGCATAATACTTGCTTACTTTGGGACTAGATGGCGCTGTCTGGGATGTCTCAAATATTATTATTATTATAAAAGGTATGTTTTAGATATTACGATAAAACACACTTTAGTTAATAAAAGCGGGCGCATCGGTATGCGGATTGGCAGTAGGCATATATCTACCGCAGAGAGAGATACAATAGAGAGAAAGATACAATAACGACCGCTTAGCCTAGTGGGTAGCGACCCTGCCTACGAAGCTGGAGGTCCCGGGTTCGAATCCCAGGTCGGGCCAGTATTTATATGATGAATATTGATACTGGTACCGGATCTTGGTTGTTATATGTATGTGGTGTCTTCGCTTGGTACTCAAAACACAAGCTAATGCTTAGTTTGGAGCCTAGACGTTGCTGTTCATGTTGTTCATGTTCATGTATACATGTCTCTTATGTGTAGGACACTATTTCAATTTATAATTTTAGTACATATACTTTAACAATTCAGTTTAAGATGTAAATGTTGAATAAAATATGTTTTATGTTACCTATTAACATTTTTAACTTCCTGCTATCCAAGGGAAATTATTGATTTAGGTCCGATTTTCGAAAATCGAGTTTTCATCAGATCTCCACGTTTTGAGATCCTGGGAAGTAATTTTGACAATTTTCGGCTGGACGTCCGTATGTGTGTGTATGTATGTAACTTTTTTGTCGTACGATATCTTGAGAATGGATTGATCAATTAAAACCCGCAATACGGCGTTTGAAAGGGTTTATCGAGACATAGATATGATTAGATTTTGAAGTCAATCGGTCGAGCTGTTTCAAAGAAAAAAAAATATCTTTTTTTAACGTTTTTTTAAATAACTTTGACATTTTCTAACCGATTTACTAAAAACTTTATATACATTTTTTGTAGATAATAAATTGCGTCGAGTACCGTCAAAAATATCAAAATCGAACAACGCGATCAAAAGATATCGCAGTTTACAAATATACGAAAACGTTTTTTTTTTTAATATAACTTTGGGATTTTAAGATCAATCAAATTTTCGTTTTGCACAAAAATTTTGTGCTTACAAAATTACATATAATGCCGTAAGTTGCATTAAAAACGAACGACGCGTTCAAAAGATATCGCAGTTCAAATATTTATAAAATAACATTTTCTTTGATATGTCCCCGGTTTCCGAGCTTGAAGAACTCTAAATGTATAGAAATTCTGAAAGCTAAAGAGCTTTTTATTTTTAAGTGCTTTCAACTCGAAAATAGCGGTGAGTTTCAGGGATTGCGTGCAGGGTCAACCGATTTTTTTAATATGTAATGACGCCGGAATTGAATATGATATGATATGTATGATATGATATGACATATATTATATTGTATTGTATTTTATAGTGTTGTATTGTATTGTACTGTGCTGTATTGTATTATATAAGGAAATAGTTATTCTGAAATGACATATTGCTGAGTGAAATGCCGACATTTATATTATATTTTTTAATGACGCCGTTAAGATATTTTAATTATATTTTATTAATATTTTAATAAGAATTTATTTAATAAATGTCGTAGAAAATCTGATTAAAGTTTCCAGTTTTATATTGCCGTTTGTGTACTAACAAATAACAATGAAATGTCTCTTAGTGACGCAGATAACCTAGAGTAATTATGTTTAAAATAATTTTAAACGAAATAGTTTAGTACTAGTAGAGTATGCTATCGATTTATTAAAAAACTTAAATAAAGCGCGTTTCTATTGCTTTTCGAGTAACTAGATTCGAGAGGCTCGAAAAACACAATTTTTTTTTTGTAACGTATATAATAGCATCTTTCTAGGTTTCTACATTTTTGTTTGAGCAAACAAGTGAAACGCAAGCAAGTACTTTGCGGAGATAACATTACTTTTACTGACAGACAGGTCGATTTATATATCTTTACTACATTAAAACTAATTTATTCGCAACATTATTTATTTATTATTGTATAATATTCTTAATTATTGAAAACTTTAATATTTACCATATTTATCTGCTACTTTTTCTCCCTTTAACACAAAACAAGGTGTTTTATTTTTCTTTCGTTTATTAACGATGCTCTATATATAGCATTACAACATAAAGAACGTAAAATACAAAATAAAACCAAAAATATTTACGTTGCATTCGTATGTATGAATATGTGTAAGAAAATTCTCCTTATTAGTTTTATTTGGGTAGATAATTTTTTCATTATCGTTTTTTAAAATTAAAACTACAATGCAGTCCATGCTCACGTATTATTTAAATATTCGTTAATACAATAATAAGCTCTCTTCATAAGCAGAAATTAAATACATTTCATAAATGTATTGTATTTTCAATAGACTATTTCTTTCTTTTAATATTTAAGTATGTATATCAGTTGTCTTGTAACCCATAATACAAGCATAATACTTGCTTATTTTGGGATTAGATGGCACTATCTGGGATGTCCCATGCGTCATTATTATAATTTTTATTTTTTATGTAATTTTCTAATAAAAACAGATACTAATGAAAAAATTATTAACCTTTGAAAATCTGAACCTAGGAATTAATAATATATGCTTCATTTAGCACCTATTTAATTTGTAGCCAACACCACTTACGAGATGGCGTTTATCACGCACCTATGCATATAAATTTCATTTTCATAAATATATTGACAACAAATTGTAAGAATGTTGCTCCACAAGAATCGCTGTTTTATTTATAATGTGCAAGTACCTTTGAAAATTATCTCTGAAATGTATGCCTTTTAAATAACTCCATAGTCGAACCAAAACCATAACTTCATACTACCTTATAAACTACTGAACTATTGTCTCTCTTTAGATACATCGCCAAGTAACCGATAGTCGTGGCTAAGACTTGCTCTTCGAAAGTAATTTGCTTTACTCATTGGTCAACTTAAACTCGCTCTTGATAGATAAACCTGGAGCCAGATTTCTTCACTACTCTAAGTTCTCACTGAATAGGCGTTATCCAAAATTATGTTACATAATAATAATAATAACACATACAATCACAACAACGTCTAGGTCCCAAACTAAGCATTAGCTTGTATTCTCTTGTTTGATAGGCGAGCTCTTCCATTTTTTATTATTATTATTATTGGCTTTCGTCTACCTTTATGATTTTCTGAAGTAAAGCCGAATGAGAGTCGGCTATATTTCCGGTAACTATATTAGGTAACTGATCTGATAATTATTTAATGAAAAGGCTCCTGCCCAGCCCACAGTTTTCGACCGCTTCCAAAATTTCTTTTTTTAAACGATAAAAAATATATCTGCCTCAGAAGCCTTTTTTCACTATTTTCGATGATGGTTTTCGTTTTTGAAATAATCAACGTTTTGTCCGAAAAATCGGTAAATTTTGTCTTTTTTCACCTTTTTCAATTTTCCGAGGAAATTTAGTAAACGATTTTTAAAAATTTGGTATCATACGATACTTTATAAACCACTACATTTTTTGACAATACTCTTTTTTGTGTACAGTTATAAATTTTGGAAATTAGCCGAATTACACTTCCCCACGAGACCGATCTGATAAACATTTTCAATGTTGTAAAGTATTCAAGTATAACGTCAATGTTTTTGTTCAGTGCCCATTGGATCCAAGTGAGGGTAAAAGTGTAACATTTAAGATATCTATAATATAAATCTACACTTTACCTTACCTAATATAATACATATAGAACAATCTTATTACAATAATGAGTGTAGAATCGGCATAGAGCGTCGAAAAGCGTGGCGTTAAAAATGAGCTAATTAACTTAATATGGACCTGTTGGCGTAGATAAGACTTTCTGTGTTCGAGGTAACTTTTAAGTTATTAATGGTACGGATATAAAATTTTGTAGACACTTGAACCTCTTATTGCAGTTAAGTATGGCTGTTCTTGAGAGAATTCCTAAAGGGTCAATTCTACCGACGTGTGAAATTTTGTAAAGACGCTTAGGTTTTGTTAACAAAAGAGGGAAGCTTTTGGTTAAATCCTGATGCTGCAAAATCTGTCTATTCACAAGAGAACTCTGTTAATAGTACCGATGAAAGGATGTAGGGAAATGACGTAGTGCGTGTAGAATGAAAGCAATCACTAAAAAGAAAATAATTAAAAATGTATTAAAATATTCCTTTTAATATTGGCTGTAGTTTTTAATAAAGATTTAAAAAGTAAAATAAATTTCTTTTTGACCCTGATATTATTCATTAAAAAAGCGAAAGCTTGCCGTAAGATAAAAACAAAAAAAAAGATAAAGAGATAAAATTTCTCTCTACTCTTTGAAACAAGTTGTAAATCTTCAATACTATTCAGCGGTGTCCTTGTCAAAAAATATTTATTAAATCATTTTTAGTACATTTTAATATTTTTTTAAATAATAGCCTGTTTAAAAAAATACTTATTTTTTAATCATGATCTCCGACTAAAAGTTTATGCAATTCCTATTCAAATTATTTATCTTAGTTATGCCTGAAATTTGATTACATGAAAACATGAACATTATTAATAAATCTGGTGCACATTAATAAATACGCGTGTTGACTATGCTATTACTTCACTATGATTATGAACAGCTCTAAAGTATATGAGTAGGTAACATTGAGAGACATTAATATTTTTAATGAGTTCAGAAACGAGTCTGTTTCTAGTTTGCCAAATGGGCGAGTCAGGTTTTTAATTACTAGTGCGTAATAACTTAACCACGCCCACTGTCTTGACAATGTCAGGGAACCAAAATGTAGGGTTAGCAACGGAAACACTTCATTAATACTTTTTAAATAGTTGTTGCAAGCAATACAAATTGCGTAGTACAAATCTACGTAACATAATTTTAGTCGATTGACAAAATAAGGAGGTCTAAGTATAATAATAAAACCTGCGACATCCCACAACGTAAGCAAGTATTATGTTTGTAGTATGGGTACTAACAACTGATATACATACTTCAATATCCTTTATAATATATACATATATAGACATTTTACACCCAGACACGGAACAAATACACATGTTCAAGCACACAAATATTTGTCCCGACGGAAATCGAACCCGTTACCTTTGGTTCTGCAGTTGGGGTCTCTTACCACTCGGTCAATCGGTCAGTCAAGTAATCTAATCGCTCAATCGATCGGGCAGTCTACTTCCACGAGGGTTTGTCTATTTGGTATTTGGTGCGTTTTCGCGGCTAAACTTCTGGAATGATTTTCAAATTTATGTACCACTAGCGACCAGCCCCGGCTTCGCACGGGTAGCAGAACATATAAGCCGTAGTGTTTTTTTTTCTGTCGTAGTGTCGTATCAGCTTGTTGCGTCGAACATGTGGATTGGACTTAATTAGATTTAAATGTAACTTAAGTTCATCCTACTTGGAGTATTTTTAATGTATTGTATTTACAATACTATAAATATTTGAAAAGATGAACAATAAATGCATAAAAACAAACTATAATATTTCTTTTTATACAATATTGATAACTTCTGCCTAACTTTTACATCACGCGAGTTGCGTCGGCGGGGGCCCCCGGCCGCTCTGTTTTTATTTCGCCATAACTACGAAGATATTAATTTAAATTTTATGGTATAACATGCAATTATAATGAACATGAAATGTTGAAGGAAAATAACGCATTTAATTTGATAAGGATTAATACTATATTCGTATAAATTGCTTTTTAATCACTTTATCATTTACCATTTTTTTAAACAATAAAGTAGGTATAAGTAAGCTATCCATAAAAAATATACATATGCCATCGCAGACTTTTACGGCTTTTACAACTGGGGACTTTATTTTATAATATGTAGTGATGATCGTGAATTGGCGTTTGTTTAATATTCGAAACCTTCCTATCAAACGAGAGGAAATAGCGTGTGAAATACGAAAAACCAGTGTGATGTAAAAGTGCAAATCATATCTATGGCCAACGCGAACGCAACGATGGACTAAGATAAAAATATGCGTCCGTTTATGATACTATAGGGATTGCAATATTTCGGTAGAAGTTTGTTTAAGCAATAACCGTACCTACTCATATACTATCATTCGTTCTGGCGCCTCATTTTTTAATTATAATTTTTTTATTTAATTCATTAGTATTCAGTGTCGTATTTAAAAAATAAAAACTGTTTTGTTTGGATTGTCATCATCATCATCAGACCGTATCTCTCCACTGCAGGCTAGAAGCCTCTCTCGAGGCTAGCCACCACATACAGTCCTCTGCCTTTCGCGGAAGCAAAGTGTTGGACGTCCCTGGCCAGGTGAACAGATGACCTGAAGTACCACAACGGGCGTAGTTTAGCGTTTATATTTCTATAATTCATTTTCTTCAGAGTTTGTTAAAAAAAAACTTTTTATTTGTTTACAAAAGTGGTAAAGCTCTTGTTTGGGATGTAACTGGCGTAAGAACTTTGTGTCAAAGTTATATATAAAAAAAAAACATGTAATAAAACTGGAGCAGCTGCTGAGACAGCAGCTTGCAGGAAAACAGCCAAGCACATGGAACTTTTAAATCGTTACCATTTCATCCCTTTTGCTGTCGAGACGATGGGTCCCTGGTCCAAGGATACCAAATCATTTGTCCACGATTTGGGTGTCGCGCTGTGTCTGTTGACAGGGGATCCTTTGAGCAAGGAGTACTTTGTTCAGAGGATCAGTGTCGCAGTACAGCGCGGCAACGCGGCAAGCATCCTTGGTACCCTGAACCCATCGTCTCTTTAAAATTTTGTCATTTATCATAATTTACATAGTATTTTTTAATTTGTAAATACTTTTAGTTTTACTTTTTATATAATTTAAAATTATGGGTATAAATTAATTTTATTTGGGTGGATCGAATGTCACTTCAGGCAACTAGTAAGTTCGATATTATCACATATTCTTACCTATTACATACAATTACGTATTCAAATATGGTTAATACGAAAAACAGAAAATAATGATGTATACCAAAGACATAAAACTTGGGGTCAACTGACAGTGAAAGATACACAATGTTCACTAGAGATGTATTGGGAGCCCTAAAAAGTGTCTTTCAAGAATCTCATCTTCACTAGACTTACATGCCTCCACTACTGGAATACGACCCTTCATCAAAACTGAGTTAAGGAGTTTGAAACATATACCCACCGCCCTGGTTTCGTACGTGTTGAAAGCTATTAACCTTCGTCTTTATAGAAGTAATGACGTCGGCAGAGTTTCTTTCTTCTTAAATATGTTTCAGTTACGTCAAAAACAGTTAATAGGATAAGCCTTTTGATTTCACCTTAAACTGTTTCTATCTCAACCGACTTTTCCCAACAGGTTGAATAAAATAGTAATAACAGACAGTAAAGATCGTGTGGCGATGAAGATGTTCTCAAAATAACCACCAAATACGTTCAATTTTAAAGTCCGTAAGTGCTTTCGTTCATTTGACTTTATCTGCTGGTCTTCATTCAAGAAAAGCAAGCAAATGAATTTATAATACACGTATAGCTGCGATAAAAAACTCTATACGAATTAAATAACAGTTGACAAGTAATTTCTCGGTCTAAAGGTTAAATTAACATCTTCCAGCAAATAAACTTCACGATTTAACACGCATGCTGACCTTACACGAGAAAAATACTTTAAGAAACGAGTGAACTCATACAAAATGAATGAGTTGTGATTTACCGTCAATTGTCTGTTCGTATGTATTTTTCTTTTTCACCTTCGTTACTAATTACTACGCTCGAAGTAGTAATTTTGTGTGTGATAGACATTTTAAACGATTTCGAAATTGTTTTTTAGGGTTCGGTAATCAAACTGGTCGGAACGGAACCCTGTTGTTCTTGCTTCCATGTCTGTCTTCACGTAAAGTACACATTCCAAATATTTAATAGTACACAAATATAAATATTATTTTAAAGCCTAATTTTGAAATTGTAAATGTTTGGTGAGAAAATTATCATGAAAAAAAACATCATTGAAATGGAGACGAAATTCCGATAAGGAAATAACAGAGTTCATTTACTATACCTGGTGTTATATTGAAATTAGTTCAAACTGATAGAGCGCGTAGAGCTTATCGAGCTAAACAAGAAATTAAAAAAAAATATAAGTATAATAAATATAATCACAAAGCATCTAAAGTATGACAACGAAAATTGCACCGATAGATTTAATTTATTAATAAAAAAAAACGGCCAAGTGCGTGTCGGGACACACACAATAAAGAGTACCGTAGTCGGAATGAAAATTTATGGTTTTTAAATAATAACTTCAAAAATAAATATCTCAATAACTACTATTACTTACTCACTCAATACTTACGTATTCAAATCGATTTTCATTGAACGTGTTTTTTAAGTTTCACAATTATTTTTTTCCTAAGCTTTCCACCCCGTAGTTGAAAATTTATAAAAAGATTTTTAGAACTTAGGAGCACATACTTCAATAACTAATAACTTGAATAAAAACGCTTTTTAATACCTCAACAGCATTGTTCAATATCTATCTACTCATAAGTACCGCACACGTTAATATGTGTTGGATTTTTTTTTACATCTCTCAAGTATATGTTGCGGCTAATCACTCAAAAAAAATACTACAATTTCCCTACACCATTAAATAGCGCAGCGGTTCATAGATAACACCTACTTCCCATCTCTCATCTTTGTAGGGCTTATAGTCTCTGATTAAAATGGCCGTGACACTCGGACCGATAGTCAGACAAACGGACAAGACGAAATTATAAGGGTTCCGTTTTTTGCTATTTGGCTACGGAACCCTAAAAAGGCCAACTTTCATGTGTAAGCGTATGACCACGTAATAGGTGTAACTAAACAAACCAAACACTCACCACTCCATAATAATCGTCCCTATCAATTATAACCGTAAGGAACGCGCGACAACAACGCTGGTACTTCCATGTAATGTTATATGTATAAAAAAAATATCGATGTTTTCTATAGATTAAAAGTAATGTAGAACTGACTCCTCAAGACGTATAAATGGGCATTATTCAAAATAATGCGACATGGTTCAATAACAATTTCTATTTATCTGAATAGGTGTCCTTATGCACCAACAAAAATATGCGTTTTCATAAGAGGCGTAATAACAAAGATGTAAAAACAAAATGTGAAAACATAATGTGACATCACTACACGTGCCTTAAATTATTAGTAATCTATATATCGTCATCAGCTATAAATTTTTTAACAATCGATTATTCTTTGAAACTTCATAAATAACATTTTAAGGAAATTACAAAACTATTCCAATTTGTCTATATTTCAATAAAAAAATATTCAAATGTATTGACATAATTTTTAATTAATGCCCATTAATTCGTTACTATGTTTCAGCACTTATAAAGTAAATAGCAGAGACACTCCTTGTATCAGTATGAGTTTAACGCATTTCTAAAATAAGACATCGTGGACTGGAACAATTAATCCTCGATAGTTTAGCAGGCATGATATAGATTATGATGATGTATGCATAAAAATGATTACATTCTTCGTTAACTTTATTTTCACACCCAGACATTATTTTCATTACATTAACAAAAAGCGATGGTCCAACAGCCATGTCGGTAAAGACAACGAACGATTAAACTTATTTTAATAAATTCATAAATAGCCATAATTTATGTCGTTTCATAATTTTGTTCACCTTGTTCATCACCTTGTTTCCGTCATTTCAATATTTTCAAGCTATGTATATCACTATAAACTTGAGATACATATAGATATGAAGACGAAGAAATCCCCCAGATATTAACCATCACATTAGTAAAGAGAAAAAAATATCAGAACAATCGTTGCCTAGTCTTAGTAACGTAACGCATCAGGACTTTATCTCAAGTGACTTTTTTATTTGTCTATATGTACCCTATTCATATATTATAGAGTTTATAGTGCGACGCTATTTCGAAATAAAACATTAAAAAGTTGGAAACAGGAATATTTATGCTAGCCCCAGAATAAGAAGGTTCAAAGCTTTTAGAAAGAGGTAGTTTAAAATCCTGACGACAGATAGAAATTTGTCTCAGAAATATAACTTTGCCCGATAGAGACAAATTTCATATGTTAGAGATATCAATTGTTTATATTTAAAAAAAAAGAATCGAAATTCTATGCTGGCGATGAAATAAAGACTTTACTAATTATTAATATATTATTTTTATCCTTGGGTTAGTCTGTTAGGTAAAGATGTCAATATTGTAATTGCTGTAATTCATTATTATGAGCTGTAATAAAAAGGTTATTTAAGAATAATAATAATAATAACACACACAATCACAACAACGTCTAGGCCCCAAACTAACCATTAGGTTGTGTTTTGGGTACCAAGCGAAGATACCACATACATAAAACAACCAAGACCCGGTACCAGTATTAATATTCATCATATAAATACCGACCCGACCTGGGATTCGAACCCGGGATCTACAGCTTCGTAGGCAGGGTCGCTACCCACTAGGCTAAGCGGTCGTCAGATAATACTAGAACACATTTAAAATTTAATTTAAATAAAAGCCTACAAGATGTTTTTATTATATCGAAACAATAGAGTGCATCTATATGTATATTTTCGAATTGAGTGCATTAACGAAACGTTAAAATATTTTAGCAACTGTTTTCGATTACTCTGTATCATTTTATTCCTTTATGGCTCGGGAGCTTCTCAATATGCAAATGTTTCCCATCTTTCAATATTTTAGCGTTTCGTTTTATTGGTAGGTGTTAATTTTATTAAGATAGGATCTCGATCGAAGTGTGCCCATGAATATGCGATACAACTTGTCAACAAGTTATCAACTTGATATTTCAATGAATCTTCAATGTGTTTATATTTATACTCACGTTATGAGTGGGTGTGAGACGTGTGCATTTATTTTCAAGTAGCTGCTGCTCGAAGCATGGAATTATGACGGATAGAATAATCTAAATCGCATAAGTTAACCATTGCTCCCTTTAATTTAAAGGAAATTATTAGCATACTGAATCTCGATTGGTTTGTTTGCGTGTCATAAAATTCCTTGAGATTTTATTCCTTTCAAATTGTCTAAGTTCACTATGATATAGACAAAGAAATAATATTGATGACCACCTCCAAATCCCATAAAGTTCTTCAGTTCAGGTATTTAAAAAAAAAAACAAGCGTAATTTCCAATAATAAACAATGACACGTGTTTTTATCTAATTAAGCAATGTATACAGTTTCGTGTTGATATAATGAACAGTTTACAAAAAAATAGTTAATATTGTAATTTAGGATACTATCTAGCAGTTTTTAATGTTTTCTTTTATACGTAACGAAATTAAATAAATAAAATAAGACATCAATTAGTTATATCCTGAAGAATCGACAGATCAAATAATTATTGAGAAAAACGGCGTCATTTCTCTTTATTTGGTGTATGTATTACCTATCATTTAAGTGAATCGTGTTTGATAATCACATTGGAAGAGCTATTCGATCGCTAAAGCGTTTTTTAGTTTTTTGAAATCACTTGAAATCAGAGGTTCGTAGCATGGCTCCGCTCGGCGTCTTTCCAGTTTATAATGACAATGTGTTATATTCCCTGAGGAAACATTTGTATTTGTGTTTATTTAATATAATAAACAGCTCCCAGGGGATACCTATGTAGTACAAAAGCCGTATCGAAATCGACCAAAGCGTTTCAAAAAAAAAGCGTGTATTCCAAGTTTCCCTAGTTGTTCATAACAAAAAAACTTATTTATTATCTTGTTCTTACTTAAACTTACCTGAACTTGTTGAACAAGATCGGCCTAGTTGTTTTAGAGAAAAAAAGGCACTGCAATAGCCTTTTGGTAACCCATAACCGCCAAAACTTATTTAATAATTTGCCTTTAGATAATACACAACACGAAATATCGCATTAATACAGGGCCGGCCGTTTTAGACATATCTATTGAAGCGCCCCATGGTGGCTCATAAACTCAATAGTTTCCTAATAATTTGATGAGATGAGATGTATGGACCTTTGTGTATTGCTTATTCTCTGGTTGTCTATACTCGCAAAACTTATCTAATAACCCTGCTCTAAGTTGATACCTATGTAACACAAAAAACCTCAAGATCTGTCCAGCCGTTTAGAGAAACATATTTATAGCAGCTCTCTCTGGTAACTTGTCTAATAATTTGCTTTTAGAAGATGATAGATGGTAAAAAATAAATAAATACCTACGCAACTCAAAAAACCGCGTTAAAATCGACTTAGCCGTTTCGAAGAAACGTACCTATCTACTGCAGCTCCCTCTGGAGGTCTATTACCATAAAACTTGTCTCTTATTCTGTTTGGGGTGATACCTATTTAAATACTGAATTTCTTCTAAATCATTAAAGTTGTACCCGAGAAACCAACCTACATATGTATATATCATACAAGAGTAACATTGATCGTTTAATAGTGTGCCATATATGAACATCGTATATTTCATAATAACAATAATAATGTATAAATGACAATAACGTCTAGGCCCCAAACTAAGCATTATCTTGTGTTTTGGGTACCAAGCGAAGACACCGCATACATATAACAACATTTATGTCTATCGAATGTATTTAATGTAATTCTAAGGACCCGAGAACAAAGTATCGTGTCGCTTATTTTGTATGTGTAAGAAGTTATCACGTCAAACAAAAAATAGATATTCGTTTGAAAGTCCATGTAATATAAAAACGTCATTGTCCACTCTTACTGTTTCTTTCTTTATTATACGAAACGAAAGAGACGGAATGTGCCTGTTTGTCTCTACCCGCCATTATATTATAGAATTAGATTATGACTAAAAAACATACTCCGTGATCTTATTAAAATTTTCATATAAGGTCTTCCTTGAAATGAGAATAGTTTGAGTGTACGTTGTGAATGTAAAATATGTTTATTTGAATAAATCAACAACCATAATGTTGTTTACAATTAGAGTTATATAGTTAAAACTTAAACTAATAAATTTTAGTATTTTTGTCTATCTGTCGCCATTTCATTTTCTATTATTTTAGATAATAATAATGATAATAACGTATACATCACAACAACGTCTAGACCCCAAACTAAGCATTAGCTTGTATTTTGGGTACCAAGCGAAAACACCACATACATATAACAACCAAGACCCGGTACCAGTATCAATATTCATCATATAAATACTGACCCGACCTGGGATTCGAACCCGGGGTCTCCAGCTTCGTAGGCAGGGTTGCTACCCACTAGGCTAAGCGGTCGTCTCTAGGCTAAGAGTAAATCTATTCATATAAGTTTACATACAGATACTTTTGATAGATTAATGTCACACTAAGTAAAACGCTAAGTACCTATTCACTAATCTTGTCGTTCATTCTTGTAAAATCTGGGCGTCATATCAACAGTGACAATACATTTATCTTTCACTTCGTTGTCATCACATATTAAAATGTGTTAGACATTTTGGTTGCTAAGCATAAGCGCCTCACAAATTCGAAGGTTCAAATGGCTTTATGCTTTCAGAAAGTCGTTTATGTTTCACCATACTTTTTAGAACTGAATTAGTGATGGCGAATCGCCGAGTTGTATGTCATTGTTTTCAAACGAAGATGAGCTTTTTCAAATTAGTTTACTTTTTCTAATCACTAACTTTGTTTAATCTGATAACTATTACAAAATATAACTATAGTAACTTCATGCGAACTCCCTGAAATAGACTAAATGTTAAAATGTTTAATAACATTTTAAATGTTTAATAAATAAAGAATATAGGTACTTTGCGTGTTCCGGCACACATGAGTTTTTTTTTTATTTTGCTTAAGAAGAATTTATTGTAACTACCTAGGTAAATAAAAAGGAAGTAAATCAGAACATCAATTCACAAAAAGTTAACATTAATAATACAATAGTAAATCTTGTTACAAAAATATAAAAACCGTTTTCGGTTAATTATGACATCGTACATCATAATCTTTGAATGGACGTATTAAAAAAGTATTGACAAAGGTCTCCGAGAATAAAAAAAGTTAAACGAATGCTTTTTCGATCGAATTATTCAAAAGCTCGACTCCTTCTGTGTTAAAGTTATTAGTTATGATTGGATTGGAAAGACTGTTGCGCGTTTTCATACATAAACGTCAGAAAAAGGCCATGTAGGAATTATATTTATGTACATATATATATATATTGGATTGGATTGGAAAGACTGTTGCGCGTTTTCATACACAAACGTCAGAAAAAGGCCATGTAGGAATTATATATATATATATATATATAACTAAGTACATAATATGTACATAAATATAATTCCTACACGACCTTTTTCTGACGTTTGTATATGAAAACGCGCAACAGTCTTTCCAATCCAATCATAACTAATAACTTATATATATATGTACATAATATATATATATATATATATATATATATATGTATTTGGTATATGCAGTTAGGGTTACTTTGTTATGTAACATAATAAAATTAAAAAATTAAAATAAAATAATAAAATTATTTTCGTCTAGTGCTACTAAAACCTTTTATACTACAAAGCTGCGGTAGTAATTCCATGTATTATAAGGTAGAGAAAAATAACTATTGATTTGTATCATAAGTTCTATTTCGTATAAATGATTGAGTTAAATGATTAAGCATGCACTCGATGACTAGGAGATTTTTTTTGATATTTTAATTATTTTAGTACTAAATCAGTAAAACAACAATATATCTATTCTTTAGGTAATAAATACCCGCCAACACACTAAAAGTAATTAAACTTGTCATATGACCCTTGTTGGTCAATGTTAATTCTAATAAAAAAATCATTACAATTAATGTCCGTGACTAAAAAAATTAATTTGTAAAAATGCATACTAACACAAACATTTAAAGACATACTTATTATCATTCACATAAACTTTTATCAAAATCAAGTGACAACACAAATATTTATATATAAATTTTATGACGCCTGACAATGGAAACATAATCCATAACAATGGTTCATACAAAAACGGAGTTAACAGCATCCTGGGCGATCTCTAGTTGTGTTCACGTCATACATCTCAAATGCACTACTTATATATCACATATCCCATTCTCTACGTTTTTCAACGACACAGACTTTCCTACTCAAATAAATCAATTGTTGTACTGAGTTTTGATGGAAATGTATAATTTAGTTTCTTTTCTAATTATTTGAATAACTAATTTGTTACCTGTTACAGTTCCAATCAACCTTTATGGCGGATGTGAACATAAGCACAAGTCGCGTCGCAGTAACCAGTTTTAGGAGTAGCGGGACGGAGTGGAGCGAGGGGCATATGACTGAACCTGCACAAGCATGCATAAAGCGTTGTATTCCGATCCGCCATAAAGTTTGATTGGAACTATACTTACCTAAATCATTTGCTTTGACGATAAAAAAAAAATATAAATAATTTCAAACCGATAGCAAATACATAATAAAAGTACTGGATTGGCATCATAAATACAAATAAAAAATTTAATGGAAACAGAAAATTAAATCAACTTGCCTTTGCATACTTTACTGCAATTTTTATTCGATTGTCTTTTAAATATAACGAATAGATCAGCGCCCATACAGTATAGTCACCGAGTAAATTTATTCTACGTATTTGTTGCAATATATTGTTTATTTATATGACTGACTCTTACTCTATGATCTTTTTTATCTTTAGACGAAAAGAACCCTAACAATACTTAAGAATTAAAAAAAAAAACTAAATACAAGTTTGAAATGTAACATATAGCTCTAAACACGTAGGTACATAGTGAATGTTAAGTCCATTATTACTAATTTACAAATACGCCATTAATCTGACACCTTGAGTAATAAATAACGAATATTACTGCAGTCATTGCCTATACAAATTGCCACAAATTATCTATCATCAAATAATTCAAGATAACCTCCGTGCTTATATGTTGCGGTCATAGAGCTTGAATTGACCCCTAGGGTCTAATTCCAATCTCTATTGCCATAGCGAACAGGACCACGTTCGAAAATGTCAATTGTAGGTATAATAGCTTTATAATTTACAATTTTTACATTTCGGTAGTTACATGGAACCTATAATGAAGAGATTTTTGTAATTAGAAAAAAAATCACGAATTTTTAACATCGAGCGTCTAGGTGTCATCGCGCATCCCTCTCTCCCTTTACTAAATCACTCTTGTATGTTAGAGAATCCGAATGGGATTAGAACACTCAGTTTCCGCCCGAAATTACGCCCGTGTGGTGTACACATTGGTGTTGTTAACCTTGGTAGTTGTTGAATTCTAGCTTTAACCCAAATAATGATTGTCCGCAACTATGTTCGTGTGGACTACAGGCTTTTATTTTTTCAGAAATTAATTTATTAGAACATACTTATTAAGTACCTACAGAGCTATATAGTTCTTAATATCTTCTCTTTTTCTCTTCTCCTTTTTTTGGTATTTAGCATTTACCTACACTCTACTTGACGGACGTTCCAGCTTTGCATAGCTCTCAATAAGAAGTGACGTTCTGAAATATCTCGCGGACACTCATCGTTGATTATAGATGGCTCAAAACCGTTTCTCGTAGAGATATATCGTATGACTCAAGTTCTTTCCAACGATACTCTAAGCTTATTTTTTTGGTTTTCAGCGTTTAGCATTTATGCTGTTTTTAAAAATTTTAAATTTTGTCGGTTTGTCCGTTTGTTTCTTTGTTTATAGCTCCATAACTTAAAAACCATACTATAAGAACGAAATCCACCAATTTTGATGAAATTTGCCTCTATCACCTGTAGGTTTAATACCTACTTCAAACTTTTTAAATGTTAGTTTTTTTAAGGTCGAAAACTTTTTAAGTGTAAATTTTATTTCAAGCTTCATAAGTTACAATAAACATTTAACATTAAATATTTGTTAATTTTATTTAAAAGAAAAACTCTAGTCTTTATAAAAAAATTTTAAAATAGTTTTTATGCAATTATCATCCACATTAAAATTAAAAAAAAAGAAGTAATTAGAATAGGTCCATCGGTTTATGAGATACGATGCCACAGACACATATATATACAAGACATAAGTCTCAAACTTATAATACCCCTCTGTACAGTATGACATTATACTGTCGTATAAGATATAGACATTTTTGATAATTAAACATTTTTAATTAAAAATAATATCTATATTATCGAGATCCTATAAGATTTTGATTTGCTTTTTTTTTTGGATGTCTGTCATGTCTATCTATCCGCTAGGAAAAAATGTTAAATTGTATTCTCCATTTAAGTGAATATTATGTTCTTATAAAAATTAAGATTCTTTAAACTGAACTTAAATTTTTTTGAAAATCTATGGGTAGCCGAAGAAAAGTTTTACGTAGAAATTAAATCCGAATACGTAAGGACTTACAAATAAAAAATAAAGTCCAAAATTAGATAGAATCAAGTTAATCACTTAATTTAACAGCTAATAACTGCTGATATCTTTAATTTATGCATAATATAATGTTTAATCCAATTCCAGATAAAAATATACCATATTTTGTACACACGTTATATTAAACGGAATTTTTGAGTAATACCTATTTATCTTTAAAAAATGTTTCTTTGATTTTTAATATAATTCGTACACATGAGTTTTACTCTTGCATTATAAATGATGTTTACTAATAAATAAAGGAACAAACAAATCATCACGGTTTTTGAGGTATAATTTCATACTGTGCTCCGTTTTTTACGTCCTGGGTTGAAAATATTTGAACATAGTAATATTTGAGTAATCTTTGAGTATGTATATCAGTTGCCTGGTACTCAGAATACAGGTTCTGTCTGATTTGAAACTAGACGATCGTGGGTAAGATGGCCCAAATACTAATTAAACTAAGAGTATAATAGCTGTATGAAATTTTTGTATGTTTGTGTTTGTAACAACTATGACGATTGTTACAAACAAAAACTATTAGATTTCAATGAAGCTTTTTTTAATGTCCGTTATGATTTTAGAAGTGACATATACATTTTACGGTTGTAGGCCACCACGGGCTGCTATAGTGGATATAGTTTCTCTAAAGCTGATGGGTCAATTTTGATGAGGTATTTTTTTTTTAAACCACATGGAGATCACCTAACAGTAGGTTATAAAATAATTTTTGATGTTATGAACTACCAAGAAGCGCGGCAGCAAACTTGTTTCTATAAAACAGCAAAGCTGATTTTGGTGAGGTTTTTTTGCGTAACAGGTATGATCTAAGATATTTGGCATGTAGTAGGTAAAATTTTTCATAAAATGAAGTTGGAAAATTTGATGATTGATGAAAAACGAAAAAAAAAGAAAATGAAAAAAATGGCGCGGGAAATCCAAATCTCTCACTGGCACTTTAGTGTTTTTCTCTATTATGTTTTGTTTTTTAATAGAAATGCATAGCTTTTTTGGCTTTTAATAACGATACGCACCTGTCTAAGAGCAAGTTCTTAGCAGATTTAGTGGTATAAGCCACCAGGAGGCGTTATAGTGGACGTGTTTTTTTTAAATGGTCGGGTTAATTTTGAGGCGGGTATTTGTTTTACATACTTAGCTATTGCCTCAGAACAGACTCTTAGTTATAAGTGGCCAGGGTCAGGGGGCGCTGTACGATATTTAACGTTTAGCCCAAGCCTAATGATTTTTTTGAAATAATGATTAAAACAGATGAAATAAAAAAATTTAACAATTCGCGACAGTAACACCACAAGTAAGGAGACATTTAAAAGTGGTCTCTTGAGTTTCTGAATTTTATAGAAAGTCCCACTATGGCCTGACACGTCGCATCTATTTGGTGGTGCCAGTACAAATGTGTAGTCCACACAACAGAGTCGCGGGCGGAAAGCTAGTAATCTATTATACAATTATTTGTGCACTTTTGATATGCCACTCCAAATCACATTTGCGATATTGAATTAACATCTTGAGAATTAAAACTCGAGTATTTGCCTCTAATTGAATTATTATACCTTTAAAGTTATCCTTATACATACTACAAATTAATGACCTTTCTGTGTTTCCCATTCAATCAATTCAATTCAAATTAGGGAGCGGCCATGGCCTATTTATATACACTTTGATAGCATTGTAGTATACTTTCGAAGATTTGAGAAGACTCGAATTTTAATTTGAATTTTTTTGCTCTGTACCTCCAAAGACTTACAAGTATTTTCCAAGGAGTTTTCATATTAATTTACTTAGTGCATAACCTCTTCATTGATTATCGGT
Source organism: Luffia ferchaultella (assembly GCA_949709985.1). NCBI lineage: Eukaryota > Metazoa > Arthropoda > Insecta > Lepidoptera > Psychidae > Luffia > Luffia ferchaultella. Next base: position 14,789,001 of record OX453264.1, read on the forward strand.
ACTTCTCCATCCAGAAAGTTCTGTGAAAAACGAGTCAAGACTAGTTTTATTTAAATGGGCTTTTCTGGTAGGTGCGACAACGTCAGAACCATCTAATATAAAAAGCGAATCATTTGACGACGTCAATCGATGCAGGTCGTCAATGATAGATGACAACATAGATTAAGTGCAGAGAAATAATACACATGTACCTTTTTACTGAATGTTACATTAGTGACCTGTGAATTTTACATGTAGACAGTTCGTTGTGAACCGTGTTTAGTGAAATAAACTTGTAAAAACTTGTTATGTAATTCGACCCGAGCAAATCCATAAGCTATTCGTAGTAAGGTATAATGTGCTTGTTACGAAGTTACGGATTTGTCAGTAATTGTATGAAAGGTGACTATTATCTGTTATTTACTTTAATGTAAACACACCCGTCGCTACAAAACGATATTTATTGATTTGTTCGCGCGTTTTGAGATACCTATTCTGTCAATACACGGCTTAGCATATTTAAGTTTTTTTAACTTTTTTCATATAACTCATGGATATTTGGTGGAACTAAGGGGTGACTTGCATTTCTAAATAAAATACATTATGCCGACACATGCGTTTATGACAAATATATTAAAAAAATCATGATTATTTTATGAATTTCATACATAGATACAGTACATTATTTTAAAATCGAATTAAATTGAAAAAAAATTGAATTGAAAAAATTGAATTGAATTGAAATTAAAATCACTCATTCTATTCCTTCAAAAAAGTTATCAAAGAATCTATTTAAATTTTATTTATGTTTCCGTTGCTCACACTGTTTTCGTTTGTTATTTTTATTAGTTTTATTGATTGGTTTTTTATTTAATTTTGTGTTTAATTTTCTTTTTTTCTTTGTTTACCTGTGTGACTGTAGTGACTATAGATTATAAATATTTGGAAGCATTTTGTTGGACGTTACAATACTCTCAATTTTATTTTAATTTGCTGTATGTGTAATCCATGTAAACGTCTGTTTTTATTTCTTGAAGAAATAATATATATATAAACTTATATGAACGAATTAAAATAAAAGCCATTTTTTCGTGTTAATTGTAATAAAGAAAAAGAATTCCTATTTAAATATTTGCAACTTGAGAATAGTTCTCTATTTGCAGACACATTTGCATAAAATGTGAAATATTGTTAATCAGCTTATAAATGTGAAATATATTGAAAGGTTTCTTGCGCTCTGTGGGTCGATCTACGAATCGAAATTGTTCTTCTTAATTACCTGTTGCTCATGTATTTGAACCTGGAAAGGTTATATGCCTAACTTTGAATTTATTTTTAGGTTGGTAATGAACAAAACATGACATTTGTTAAGAATCTTACAAAAATATTCTAAATGTCTATAAATGAATACATTCCGTTGGTATTCCATCAAAATCCTAGTTTATTAAAATTGAGTGGAAAATATGGTTCTCGTTTTTAGTTTTGGTAATATTTTCATGGCAATTTCAACCAGCGAATCTAGTTTTGGTTTAGTATATTTGTTAACTTTTCTCTCATTTAGTAATATTGAAAACAAAAATTGGAAAATCTAAAATGTCACGCCTCGTATTCTCATTTATCAATTAAAAAAATAATACTTTTAGGTACCACTATAATAGTTTAAAAAAAATATGGCGTGAATTTTTTTTAATTTTATTGAAGTATTATAAAACTACAAAAGTTTAGATGCTAGTTTTCGAAAAGGTTCTTCTAACATCAATCTATTAAAGAAATTAGGCTGTTCTTCGAAAGTTACCCTCCTTCCGAAGTTTAACGCACATATGACATAGTCCGTTTTTTGGACTATGATAATTTTTTTAACTTTTTGTAATAGTAAATATATGAATTATTAGAGTTCAAATGCCTCAAAAGTAATCGTCGATAAATTATCTGGTAAATTATATACGATTCATTATATTTTCGTGGGCCAAAAACAGTCCAGCAATGTTTGAATGTGAGAAAATTAGGCGCGTTTTTAATAGCGACATTAAGGCGTGCTATATTAATACCTAATAGATCAGACCTGTCAACAAAAAAAAAATCTTGCTTTCGCACGAACTTCTTACGACATTGGAAATGAACCTAACGGAATAAAGTAAACACACATATTTTGGATAATATTTGTCGAAATAATTTTTTTTTGCAAAAAAAATAATACAACTGTATCAGAATAAGCTTAAAACTTCGAAATATAACATTCTGTACGACATTTCGATAGAACAAACCGAATTAGTACGAAATGTAACACCGACGCATATCCAACTTCCAACTAAGGGCACCCTTAACCACTACTTCCGGTTGTTCGATTCTAACAATTTCAGTCTAATTACCCCGAGCTGTTTTCTTATTTTTTTCTTATTCGGACCTAGTCCTTGAGATATCGGGCTCCCAAAATGAAAATCGGGGAAAAAATTGCAATTTTTTTCGTTTCTTTCTGCTATTTTTTTTGTTTTTGAACTTTTTAAAATTTGTCTTTTACCATCTTGTAGAGTTTGCTAAGCTGCGTCTTTTGACATCACGTTTATCTCGATATCGCAAAAACTCTTCGTGCAATCTGCCTGTCTCACAAAACTCCCAAATGACCTTCTATACTCCAACGAAAAAAAGTCATTTCCAATGACAAAAAAATCCATTGGGAAATTCTCTAATATTTTATCTCTCACACGGACGTTCAAATAATCGTAGGCACTAACTTTGTGATGGTACATTGCTTTTAACGTGAGACTCGGGCTCGAAACTCGAATAATGGGCTCGGAGCAAAATTTTAAAATTGTGCTGATGGTCATTCTAGAATAACTTTTCAATAATTTTTTTTAAATTAACGAATTTACCAAATATTAATGAAAATTCATTTAACGTTGAAACTGTCCCTGTGACGTCATCCGGGCAGTTTAGCTTATTGCGCTGTGTTCTACAATAAAAAACCAAAGCAAAAAATAAATAAAAAATATAGAGGTCACTACGTCAAATGAAATTCAAATCCTCATGAGTCAATAAAAATTGTCATGACTTTATTTAATCTAAGATAATGCAAGCATCTGTCTAGTTTTTGTAATAATTATTATATTTTTTATATTACATTTATAATATTACATTATATTACATTTACATAATGTAATACAAACTCCCAAAATCGATAATTAGCCGCACTGAGTCTAGGTTCCAAGAACGTGTTAAGAATACACTACCGGTAAAAGAAAATAAAGTCACTGATTTTATCTATGACAAAAATATTTGGAAGCAGGTGCCCTCTACTTCGATATCCCAAGAACCTTGAGTAGGTACCTAAAAGTTGTTGGATATGATAAATTGTAATTTATAATTTGCTTGTTATTGCAATGACTGTTTGAAATAAATTTGTTTTGTTTATTTAGGTATATTTTTGTTGAAACTGTGCAAGCTATTTAAATTCTGTTTGGATAATAATTTGTTTTAATATTTGATTATTTCATTTTGTTGACGTTAAAAAGTGTATGTTTGTTATACCGATTTTGAATAAATATAGTTTAATTTCTTTTGATTTTACACTTCTTGCTTGACGCAATACAAAGATGTGATCGTTACAGCCTTCGAGTAGACGTGGAGAGCGATGTTGAGCCACGTGTAACCGACGACGGCTGCGACCTTTACCAAGTCGTCAGTCCGCCTAGTAGGGGGCCGTAATGTAGATTGACGACCGGATGGGTACGACGACATCTGATTCGTGATTGCCATTCGAAAATCTATATTTTCTTTAGCGGTCACCAGTTCTGCATATGATCAGTTCTGCCGATTCAAGTGCGTAAAAGTTTTTTAAAAAAGTAGGTAAGTTTATAAATGTTGGTATATAACTTTAGTTCATATAAATGAAGTATGGACTACACGTAGTAAATAATTACGTAAAAATTTGAGAAAAAAAACAGAAGTTCAAAATTTTCAATTTCAAATATGATTTTTTACTCTCCATAAAATTTATGCAGACTTAATCAGGCGTGTAATCACAAATTACATCGTGTTTATGAACATTTGTTTTTACAATAACCATACTTTGTTAAATATAACTTACTAGCGACCGCCTGCATCTTCGCCTGCGTAGACTACAAATTTCGTTTATGGGTTTCGTATACTATTAACGTTCGAGATGGTTTATACGTACTTTTTGCTGGAATCAATTTGGGTTACATCCATTCAAACTTTCAATCTTCATTCCCCTTCCACCCTTTAAAAACACCGATACAATTTTTCATCTCCCGTTTCCCACCCTAAAAATGTGGAAATCTAAAAACCCTGAAACACGTCATTATTTAAGATCCTCCATTCCCATCCTTAAGTTTGAAATTTCTAAAAAAGCCTTTCTTAACTCAATGCTCACGTTATAAAATAAACCTATCTTCCAAATTTAAGCTTCCTAGACCTAGTAGTTTCGGCTGTACGTTGATAGATCACTGAGGACAAACGACAGACAGATAGACAGACAAACAAACACAAAAAGTAACTTATGACACTCTTTACAACCTTCTTTCACGTCTGCAAAGTTTCATTAAAATCTGTTCAGCCGTTTTGGAAATTAGCTCGAATAGATAAAATTGAATTGAATAGACACATAGACGTACAGACAAACAGAAGGACAAAAAGTAGCTAATGTCAAATCTCTTGACAACCTTCTTTCCCGTCTGCAAAGTTTCCTTAAAATCTGTTTAGCCGTTTTGGAGATTAGCTCAAATAGACAGGTACACGTGCAGACAGACAGACGGACAAAAAGTAACATTTGTTAGTTTTGACGACCTTCTTTTCATACTTGTGATGTTTCATTAAAATCGGTTTAGACAGATGTTCAAAAGTTCTGAATGTCACTTTTGACTACATCCTTTCCATAAGTGTAAAGTTTCATCAAAATTGGTTAAGCCGTTTTGGCCGAAGCCGATTCAAACAAACTCTTCCGCTTTATAATAAGTATTTCTATTATATAGATTAATAGATTATAAGATAATAAGAAAATAAGATATTACTGAAAACCGTATCAAAGTCTATTGTGTGGTTTGGAAGTAAAAAATTAACGAACAGAGGCAGACATCGAATTTATTTTCTCCCGCTATAGTTTTCATATTTCGATAAAAACTGCTAATTTTAAGGTGTAAAGGGCAATTATAATATGCATGAAATGCTTAAGACAACTAACGTATTTAATTTGATAAGGACTAATATCACGTTTAAAAAACATCTTCGCAAATAGTACATTATGTTAGAACAAATTTGTGTAATAAAAAAGGTTATAGTAAGTTAACCTTAAAAGATACACATATGCTGTCGCGGTCTTTTGGTTAGAACTTTCAAAAGGAACCATTCCGTAATACATGATTTTTGCTTAACATCAACCGTTTACGCAGCGCGCGCGACGGAAGCTCTCAAAAGGAATAATTTTTACCGTTTTTGTAACATTTTTCATTGATGCTCCACTCTTATTGGTCGTAGCGTGGTGTAGTATAGTCTATAGCCTTTTTTGATAAATGAACTAATCAACACAAAAATAATTTTTCAATTTGAACCAGTAGTTCTTGAGATTTGCCCGTTTAAACAAACAAACTCTTCAGCTTTATAATATTAGTATAGATAAAATAAAAACTTCTTAATAGACGGCGTTTTTTGAATTGTGACTCTTCATCGTCAAATCGTGGGTGGGCCAAAATACTGGCGCGACGCACCAATAATTGCAACAAGCAGCAGAATCGACACAAGTGATTGTCACAAATAAGTCCAACTAAAGCTGTAGTTATATAACTAGTAACTGACTACAATTTAACCACAAAATATAGGTATTAACTGTTTACACTACAACGTCAATAAAATATATTTAAATTTGCAACCTCCTACAAACGTATTTGCATAACAGTCAATAATAAATACCGGTTAAAGACAGATTTCGTATAATTTATCAGACAACTAGTTGCGGCAACCGTTCGCTGTCTATTAATGAAGTAAAGTATAGCTTTTCTGATGATCTTCTTACTTTTATTTCTGCAAAAAATCTAAACAAATCAACGTATTTACCTTATACACACCTTTTACGAAAACAGGAATAAATCCGGACTACCTTTCTAAATGCTAAATGTCAAATAAAATAAATGCGTGCTGTAAAATTCACAGCTGTTCACAGATTTCTGTCTATCAACTAAACAAAGGTGCGTTAGGGCAAAGCATCGGTGTGCTTATTCTAACATACAAATAAAAATTATGGACATCCAAATTGGAGCAGCTCATGTTCTCATTTATTATTAAAAATTACTATTTTTAACTTTTACCACTACAATAAATTTAAATAATGAAGCACCGAATCATCGGTTTTTAATTTGTTTAATTATTATTAAACTACAAAAGTTCACATTGTGCTTTTCGCAAGGGCTTTTCCAATGAAGAATATAAATATATTAAAAAGATAGGCTGATTAATAAGATTTATTGAAAGTTATCGTGGCTTCGAAATTTCAAACAATAATTTGACAGAGTCCGCTTTTTAGGCTATTATATATTATCAAGCCAAAATAATTGACCAATGTCAAATTGACTTAACAGTACCTTAATAGTAAACCTGGATAAAATGTCTGTCAAATGGTAAGAGTATACAATTTCTTATATTTTTGTCAAGAAATGTCTGGGAATAATTGAATATGAGGAAATTAGACTTGTTTTATAGCAAGATTAGAGCACTACCCATAATTTTTAGCATTACTTGGACAAATAAACACCATCGCAATATTATTATTATTTTTGTTGAAATAACCGATAAAAAATTTGAAAAGTTTAGTCAAAAGTTTTTGGTGATCTATTGTACTTAAACGTAAAAGTTTCATAAAATGAATTTATAGATTCTTGATTTATAAATATTCCAAATAAATATATACATAAAGAAGTCAAACATTCTGACAAACAAACAAAATTAATCTGGATTTAGACATAACTCAAAACTCAATAATACTTTAATGTCTCTATATTATCTTCCTTGTAACATATTACAATAGTATATAGATAATAACTGTCTTTGCTTCATGGTATAGGTAGATATAAAATAATCGTAAATAATATTGTATTTATTTAAGTGAGAGTGAATTCAAATGCGGTTTAAAATAGAACTAAAAAAAACTCAAAAAACTTTTGTCCAACTTCCACGCATTATCTTGCTCTCGACTAACTAGTACGGCCAACAAAAATAAATAATTAACGTAAAAAATTAACATAGGCATTTGTTTAGTTGGGAATAATCATTAAACATAATTATTTATAAATCGGGAAAGAAAGTCAATAGTTGATTTCTCGTATTTATTTATTTAACAATATGTTCATGCATAGGAATAATGGTTGTAAAATAAATTTATTTTATTTGTATTAATTTTACTTAAAAGATATACCTTAACGGTGATACAATGAAAACAAATAAATCTAAGTTCCTTAAACATCTGATATTTGCAAAAGAAAACCCATCAAAAACAATACTTGTCAAAAAAACCAAGTCTCGCAACTCAGTTGTTCTGCGGTAAAAAGTTGTGAGATCCATGTAATACCAAGTCGGTTATTAATTTATAAACAGCATCTTATAGTGACGCATATCAATATAAAAATTCTTTAATGTTTTATATAAATATATTGAGACTTGGCCATCGCACTAAATAATTGAATTTACATGTGTTTTCAGGCGATTGAATTTACACGTGTTTTCAGGCGATGGCCAAGTCCCAATATATTTATATAAAACATTAAAGAATTTTTATATTGATATGCGTCACTATAAGATGCTGTTTATAAATTAATAACCGACTTGGTATTACATGGATCTCACAACTTTTTACCGCAGAACAACTGAGTTGCGAGACTTGGTTTTTTTGACAAGTATTGTTTTTGATGGGATCTCATTTCTTTTTGTATTTTGTAGACAGTTCTACTTTTTTCCTTTTCGGTACCTTCTACTTATTGTATATATGTATATCTACCAGCAACGAATTTTCTTAAAGCCCTCTCTCTGACTTATGAACTTTTCTTATTTTTGTATTATTTTCTTATTTTTTTCTTATGGGCTTAATTTTCTTTGCGGTCTTTTCTAGATTTTTTAGTTTTTCCTTAATTCATACATCAAACACTACTTATATTCCAAATTTGAAGCTTCTAGGTCTGCTAGAAGTGCCTTAGAATTTTGATGATCGGTGAGTCAGTGAGTGACAAAATTAAGAAATTTGACCCGTTATAATTTCTTAAAAATACTGATTCAAATTGAATGAAATTTGAAAATATGCTTATATAATATGCCTGCATGGTTACTGAAAATTTCAGTCTTCTAGGTTTATCCACAACGAAGTTACAGGGGGTCGAAAATGGTCTGAATTGCTTCGAGAAAAGGATGGTACGGCCGTGACGCTTTTTCGCTCGACTTGGTGGGGGCACGACCGTGCCCCCAGATAAAACATAAATGTATTAGATTTTTATGTCTTCAGCATTGTATTTTTATTAATCGAGTAACAAATAATTGAAAATATTGCACTTTTCAGGCAAAAGTTGATTTTTTCATGTCGCAAATACACATGTAGGAAATAGATAAGTATTGAAAACTTATTTTACGTTTTCATGCGAATTACATTCAAAAAGATACAGGTTAGGAATAAATATGTATTTATTAACCCAAATCGCTTTTGTTAATTTTTATTCTGTCGTTACCAATACCAATGTCAGAGGTGAGTTCGGTCGAGTCAGGTCGTGCTCTCAACTTTTTGCTGTCCATACTTTTTCTTTGGATGGTAATACGATGCGATCTATAAGTTTCGAACAAATACTTTCCTTTCAACACAATGTTTATATAAGAGTATTGTTCTGATTTATTAAGAGATTTTAAAAAGATTTTAAAGTTTTCTTAAATATGGTTTAAGTCTTGGATAGCGCCAGTATGTGTGCTTATTGGATGACGAAAAAAAATTGGAAAATTTGAACATTCTAGCACGCTCGGAAAATATTGGAAATATACTCTATTTAAATTTACATGATAGATCGAAAACATGCAATCAGTACATGACTACCTTTGCTTTCCCGACTGCAAAAGGTAATATTTTCTGAGTATGTTGTATATGTATGCATAGACACATCTATTTCTTTCATATGGTTTGTAGCTTAAACGACTTGATGGATTTAAACACATTGGTTGTCGTTTGTTAGCTTGCATTTAAATGTTTCATCTGCTAATCGAAAAGGAGGAGGGGGGAGATAAAGAAATTGTTATTAGAACGATATGGATATCATGTGAAAGTTAATAAAAAGCCATATAAAAATACATATTTATATAATAACACTTTTATGCTATCATTTTAACACAAACTACAAAACAAAGCACTACACAGGATTGGTCCGTTGTAGTTACATGTAGTACACTTGACAATTTTAGTTTTTTTTTAGTTTAACTGGAAATAATTAACTGAAAAAAGAAAAACAAGCTCTATGTAATCAATCTATGGAACGTGAATGAAACATACTATCATAAAAAAAAATACTTGAATGTTATACAAGGTATTGCAGGGGGGACATTAAAAAAACAAATCATATTTGTTTTAAAAATTCAAATAGATTTTTCACTTGATGACCTCAACCAAAAATATTTTGGTAATTGGTTTGGTCCCGTCTGCAACACACTATAACATTCAAGTCATATTTGATTTCAGTCATGATAATGTAATTTATTTACATGCTATAGATTATAGAGCTTGTTTTTGTCTTTTCAGTTAGTTATTTTCTAAGCAATCCGGTTTAAACAAATATCGAAGTTTTGTTCTCAACAGCTTTAATATTATATTAAAATTTTAATTATGATATAATGCATACAGTAAAACGGAAAATAACTTAATGAATTTTCATTAAATTTAATATATACACTCAGATTTTTCATTATTTCGTATAGATAGTGAATTCGAAATATTATTTTTTACTTTAAATTTTATGTGAATATTTATTAACGTCGTTTTCTTATTTTGAACTCCAAAGCTTTATTAGCATTTGCGAAAATTTCTGTCTTTGTTCTTGCAATGTCCTTCATACATAATTATTTAATATGAAACTTGCATTCGATTTCACGTACACTTTGGTACCAATGAAAAAATGACACCAATATTAAAAGCTTGCTCGTTGGCAATAATAGGAATTTAAATAACTTATAAAACTCATAGTCATAAAGGCATGCTTGGTACTCAAATACGTATAAGTAAATGCTTTTCTCCAAACCCAAAACCCAAGTGAACCGACACGATTGGGCAGACATCTATAACTTTTCTAATTAATTTCATAACGAATAGTTCCTTACTGAACAATAGTTAAATGCGAAACCGCGACATTCGTTTTCATATAGCCTACTCAAATATTCTTGGCTGACTGACCAATTGGTTGGTTTGAGTAATTAGAATAATTACAGTAATTAGCGCCATCTAGTTTCAAAGTAAGCAAGTATGCTTGTGTTACCACAAGCATATACTTACTTACTTTGAAATTAGATGGCGCTGTGTGGGATGTTGAATGTATTATTATTATTATTGCTCGTAAATAATCGACTGATTGTGGTGGTTTACTAACCCTCTCTGTAGAACAAGTAATATGTGAACACCCTCATCCTGAGAGATGTATCAGACGTACGAAATCACCGAACACTTAGCGCATATTCCGTTTTAAATACTTATCTGAATTTCATTTGACACCAATCAAAAAACGTAAGACAATTTGTTTTATCGATTCGCACCGAACTTTTAAAAGTGTTTAACTTAAAAAGCAAACGTAACGCCTAATTTGAAAAGTTATCTGTCAGCGGCAAAATACTTTCTTAAGTAGAACGTCACTAATTTTATCTACACCCATAAAGTTCGAGACGAATCGCTACCGTCGATATTTTTTGTTGGGAAATTTTTTTGCCGACCCTACTTTGGGGAGTTGTAACAAAAAAGTGTCATTGTTAGCTGTTGGCGCTATTTGTTCACGAATTAATTGGGCCGCTCTATTACGGTGTTTTTCACCTTTTTTTATCCGACGAAATACGTTTTTCACTTCTTTTAGGGTTCCGTACCTCAAAGAGGAAAAGATACCCCTATAACATCAATTCATTTTGCACTGTCCGTATGTCTGTCTGTCAAGACCCTTTTTCTCGGGAACGCGTGGAAGTATCGAGTTGCAATCAATATTTAATATTTAAGTCAACCCAACATAAATTTGGGTCATTTGTTCAGCATATTTGTATACTCGCAAGTAAATTAAAACCTATATATATAATTAAAATTTTCTCCATTCCATCAGTCCATTAAACCCCACTGCAAGGGCTTAGGCCTCCACCTGGGGTGAGGGGGCTTGGAGCTTAAATCCACCACGCTACTTGACAGCAACCGGGACCGACCGCTTAACGTGCTCTCCGAGGCACGGAGGCAGTGATAGTTATGTACTCAAGTCAGAAAAACTCATTGGTACACGCCCGGATTCGAACCACGGCCTCTCGGTCTTTTAAAGAAACAGGTTCGCTGCGCTCGGGCTATCACGACTTCCTGTTCCCCTACAATCATAAAATTTAGCAAAAAGCAAGATCTTACAGCACAAGCAAAAGAATAAATCCGAAAAACGTTAGCTTGTAGTTGTATTTAAAAAAATAAGTATATTTATAAATTGAAATATTCCTTTATATGGAATTCTGGCGACGAATAGATCTAAACTCGTCAATATACTTATATCCATAACCGTACGAAACCAGCAGAGCGCGAGTCGGACTGGCACTTGGCATTTTTTTTAAGTAACATTAAGTAGTTTTTGACCCCGTAAAAGGAATGTCGTTTTATATGTGAATGAAAGAGCAAGTTTTTGATAATTTGGACGAATATTTTGGAAGTCTGGTACCGTAAGGCCGTCTATTTCGCTGTGTTAGAAGGCTGTATTAAGGGTCCGTCCTATCAAAAATCTAACAATATTACACATTGCAGTAATACAAAATTGTGTTTTCGTGGTACAACGCGTTTATTTTTTATGTACAACCACCCGTAACTTTTTACACGGCAGTGAAATTTTAATGAATCTTTTTTTATTGGATAATATGTATACCTCAAAGCTGGTCCCGCTTAAATTAGAAAAAAAAATCACTTCTAAGGGTAAAAAAATAAGAAAACTATTTACAGTGTAGTTCGATATTGATGATTCTTTTTTTTGGATAGGGTATACATCTCTGTGTGTTACTTTTATTTAAAATTGAAGAAAAAATTATACCCCTAAGGATAGAAAATAGGGGAACGTTTCACAGAGTACTCCGATTTAGATGACTCATTTTTTTATTGGATAGGATACATTTTAAATTGGTTTCCTTTAGATTCGAAAAACAAATCTACCCTTAAGGGGACGAAATAGAGAAGAGCTTTTTACAAAGTAGTCCAAATTGGATGATCCTTCTTTTATTGAACAAGTCATAATAAAGTCTGGTTTTAAAGGGAGTAATACCAATTAACAAAAAAAAAAACGAATAAAGAATTAAACTCACGAAAAAAAACAGAAAAGAGATAAATTAAAAAAAAAGTTTACTTAAACAAAAAATTTTACCGACGAAAAAAGAAAGCGAAATATAAACCTTTTTTGTCTTAATAACTAAACAAATTTTGAATCGACGTCAAACAAACAAACAAGAAAATTTATTACGCATACATAGGTAGGTACAATGATGGCAGTGACAAACAGCGACAGCGGGATGCATTGGATTGGTTTAATGATTTAATGAACTTCATTGTTTGTTTACTAATAATTTGTTTAACGAATTATTTTCTGTTTTTCAGTTTTTTTTAATTTTTAATTTTTTTGACATTGATATTACAAAACGAGCAACCGTCTTGTACGACTCAGAAGTGCAATGTGCGTGGAATTTGTGTCATTTCGACATATTTGTGATTATCTACGTGTATTATAAATTAACGGTTTTATGCTATATTTTATAAATAAACAAATTCATGAGTATTACCTGTTAGTAATATATTGTGGTAAAAAGAATGGTTACATGCATGTCATTCCGATCATTCAACTTATTTCATGAAAACTGACTGACCCCTAAAACTGTCATTGCAATGACAGTTTTAGGGGTCAGTCAGATTTCATGAAATTAAAAGTTATATTACGGTCCCACACAATGCACCTATTCACGAGTACGACAGGAGCGCCAGCCCTCGCTCTATACAACAAATAACAAAGTCTGCGAATAAAATTATTGCGAGGGAATTTAAGAGCTCTCTTTAAGAATTTCCCTGCAAACAAATCCTTTGAGCGTTTGTAATAATATATCGAAATTAAACTTTCAATTTATTAAATACTAGCTATGTTTAAACTTAGATTGATTCGTTTAGCTATTTTAGTATTAAGAATAGCCTGTCTTTCTCACAGGAACTGTGTGTTTTCTTGAATGAAATTAATCCTGTGTGTTATTCCGAGCCATAAAATACGTCTGTATTAAACTTCACAAAATCTGTATAGCTGTTTATGAAAAAGAAAACCATGCATTCTTCTGGGATAAAGAGCAACCTATGTGTTATTTTGATGAATAAGCTATATTACTGTAAAGTTTCATCCGATTCCGTTGAACCTTTCGCATGTTACTTTCAGTAGGGGACGGTGCAAAGCGTTCATAGCTCCATGGCATATAACAAAAAAACTGGCCAAGTGCAAGTCAAACTCGCGGACTGAAAATTATCTATTTAAAAAATAAAATGTAATTTTTTGATACCAAAAAATTAATTTTAGTTTGATAGAATTTATGTGTCGGAGGGAGCTGAAGTGCTATTCAAAGAACAGGAAATTGATCTGTTACGAGCATTATCCAGCAAACAACATTTTGTATTTTAGTCTCCTTGTATTTACACTCAAATTCAAATTTTTCGTGTGGTCATTAAAGGCTCTAGGTGATCAGGAAGTTGAGAGATGCAAATATCGGGATGATTAATCATTGGCTATCACGTCCTATTATCATTGCTGTTGACTACACACACCCTAAAATTTACAATTTTCAGATATTTTTTCCTTCCTTGCTGCTGCTGCTGCTTGCGTGCTGTTAAGCCTTGCTCCTTGCTTTTTATGATTCTAGGCCAACGGGAAGTACCCCAAAGAACTTGATGAATGAGCTTGCTAGTATCAAAATATGTGATATTTGCCTTAACTTATAAGTTTGAATTTGTTACACCTCCAAGGGACGGTATTCATTAATATTTGATAATTATTTCATTTTATATCTGTACTCGTTCCAGAGAATTAAGGTCTTGGTAAAGAAGTAATAAAGCGATCAAGTAAAGGTTCCCTTTTTTTAAAGTGATCCTATGAACGTAATTTTTTATACCGATAACGATTAGGTATGTAAAAAATTATGAGTCGACTTTTGGCTCTTGCATTCTCATAAAAAAATTACGAATGAATTAAACAGAAATTAAGTTATTTGAAAATTTGATAAGGTAACTAACCTTCGTCTCAAATACATTTACTGCAAATGTTTTTGTAATTTATTTGTAATTTTCTAATTTATATATGTTTAGTATTAAAATTGACTAAACTCGAAATTACTAATTTTCTGTTTTATTTTATTATGATACAAATTTAGTCACAGTTAAAATAAATAGTTGATAGCTTGGTTTTGGACCTGCGTCAATAAAATAGTGCAAGATTGCCTTTCACCGTTTATATGGAGAAAATCAATTAGCACAACTTTAATATGTACATATCAATTAAATGTAATCAAAACAAATTGTGAAAACAATTGAAAACATCAAATAAACACAATTTAAACATCAATTTATAAGTAAAAAAAATTTTTGTTCTTAACAACTCTAGGAACCTTAAAATGAAATATGTCGTAGTGATACTCGTATAATTATAGATACTCATACAACGGTTGAACTATAATGATCAACAAATACTGCAACAAACGAGGGTTCGTATTGTGTATGTCCGGTTGGACGGACATGCACACATCACTGTTATTTATCGTTTGAAATGTTTGATTAGAGATGTTAGCTTTTGGATAGGCAACATGTTTTATCTAAATGCACTCACAAAAACACTCCCCTTTAAAGATGGCTTGGTGTTATATTTTATCTACAGAAATTGAAATATATAAGTACTTACTAGAAATAGCACGGTGGATTTGACTTTGTCGCCATCACGCGTTGGTGACTTACGTATTAAGTATTTTAATCTGACAGTTCATCAATTTGTTTGTAGATTATGTTAGCGTATCGAGTATATTTTTATATTTAATATACGGCGTGTTTGGCTGAACGTAGTCCAAATTTTTAGAGTGTGTAGAGTTTACTAAACAAAACTAAATATTAATGACAAAAAAAAAATTATATGTTTTTTTCGGTCCTCGTTAGTTTGCGCCATCTGCTCCCTTGAACCTTTTTATTTAGTTTAGTAAATTGTCCATACCAGCCCATTATGCCACACTGTAGGGCCTTATTTCCTCCCCTCGTTATGAAGTGCTTGGAAATTAATCCAACACGCTGCTTCGATGCGAGTCAGTGAATTTCAACGACTGCTATCTTATAATGGCAAACAAAACCGGCAGTTTAACGTGCTCTCCGATACACAGAGTCATATTTACTTAAATCGGATAAAACTCATTTGTACATGCTTGTTTCTGGGTTTCGAACCACATCCTTCCAAGCAAGAAGCGGGCTCGGTACCACTCAGTTCTCAGGATATATACACACGTTGGTAAGCTCTACATGCTTTACTAGTTTGAACTTTGTAGAAATATGTTTTCAATATTGGCCACCTCCCTTGAAAATCCAGAACGGAAGACCCAAAATATAGATTAATCTGTCTGTACTTTCGTTCAACCATGTATAACTCAAGAACGACCAAATCTATCGGTATAAATATTGCACATCTAAACGGATGAAACCATTACCAGTGTATGTGTATATCATCACGCTGCTATTTTTAGCAGCAGATTAGTAATAAGAAAATCTCTGTAGAGCGAGATTTCACAGAATACCTAAAGCAGATAAGCAAAAACGGGTCAAGAGTGAGTAGGTTTCTGTACCTACTCTTCACCAACAAACAGTCATTATAGGAATCGAACACAATTGTTAATAATATTAAAGGCTTCCTTTCCAATAGATTTATTTCAGTAACTTAGCAAGTGACAAAAAACATCAGATTTTCTGTTATATACAACTTAATATTTACTAACTTTGAAAAAATCAAATTTTTAGCCTTCGAGTCCTGGAAAACGGGAGGCGGTACTTTTTCTCTGCTTCACTTCGCTTCACTTCATCAGCCCATTTTTACCCCACTGCAGGGGCTTAGGCCTCCCCAAGGTGAGGAGAGGGGCTTGGAGCTTAAATCCACCACGCTGCTCTAATGCGGGTTGGGGACTGTAACGACTGCCAACTATTGACAGCGTCCGAGACCGACTGCTTAACGTGCTTTCCAAAACACGGAGTCAGTGATAGTTATGTACTTAAGTCAGAAAAACTCATTGGTACACGCCCGGATTCAAACCATGGCCCCATGGGGCCTTATAAATTTGAGACAGGTTCGTTGCGCTTTGGGCTATCACATTTTTCTCTGCGGACTTTTTGAAATATACATAGTATTTCAATCACCACAGCTACTACGTCAAACATTTAAAAAAAATTTGCTTGTATACAGCTCTTTCAAACGATATCTCACACCTCACAGGATACAAAAAAAATCCTGAGAAGTTGTTTAAACAGGCGCTGTTAACAGGCGGTGTAACAGTCAAATTTCAAAATTGTTTTCGTAGCATTTGAGAACAAAGCTTATGACGAAGAGTCAGGCACATGAGTATCCTTCGAGTGTTCCTTTTTTTTCTTTTATAATATCAAAATGAAATATAATATCTTATAAACCGTACTTCATAGATGAAAGAAATATTTTTTAATATTTACGTGCAACAAAATTAAATATTTCAAATCACACAAGCAGATTCTGCTGGGTACACGTGCTACCACTTCGGATTAAGTGATAGTACGCGTACCTTAAATGCGTTCATATGTGCCTATTGTACAGTGCCTAGTGTCTATATACAAAAGTCATTATTTCCATAGCGAAACAAATCTTATTACATTCGGAACCGAGAAAAAAAAATGAAAACAATTGAAAATATATTCAAAGGAAACTTGCGACATTAGTTTCCATACAAAAATGTTAACATAAAATATCAGACTTACTTTTAAATTCACAGGCTTGAACCACACCAACATGACATTACACAATAAAATAGTATGGACAGTTATTTTTTAATATCTAGTTAACCTATTCTTTGAACATAATTACATTTTAACAATAACAAATTCTTATTACGTAGATATAATAATTTACATTGTGCAATTAAATTACTCATCCAGTGATTAACGTACAGAATCACGTAACTACAGACTGACAGACGGACGGCCAACGCTGACAATCTAATGAGGTTGTAATGAGATAGGGTTACCAGCAAAACAAGGTCGTTGACCATTTTTCATTTGTGTGTATATATTGAAGTACAGATAGGGTCTAGATTAGAGATGTTACCCCGAAGCTAGGTTATATAGGTAACTGTATTTTAAAGCATTATCTTGTATGCTGATTTACAGTTAAATCTAATTGATAAGAAGATGAATCAAAAACTGAGCTCTATAGTTTATGTGATTAAGCAATTAAGAAAAATAACTGCTATGCTTACAGTTAGGCTGACATATTTTAGTTGCTTTCATAGTATGATAAAACGTTTTACTGTATCGTTATTTCGAGAAAAGCTGCTGACATACATATAATATTCGTTTTCCGAAAAAAAAAATCTATTCGAGCTATATCTAATTAAAATCAAGATATAGTCAAAGAGTATTTTCAAAGAATGTAACATTTACTAAAATATAATAATATCTGGGGCATCTCACATACGGTCATCTGTCCAAAAATAGGCAGAACCTGTGTAATGAATATTACACATACTTAATTTTTTTACAACGTATACATATATAGATATTTTACTACAAAACCTATATAACGTATATATTACGCAGAACGTATTAAAATGTATTAGTTAAGAACGTGTTAAACAGTCACTATTTCGAAAAAAATTATAGAGGTCAATCCAATTTCAGCTGCTGGACCTATGTAAAAGAGTCTATACTTCATCACATCTCCATAACACACAGTCTAGGGCCACCTGTAACCAATGGAGATAAGTCACTTTTATATATATAGTCAGTCTACTTAGTGAATGGCCATCCTAAGCCGTGATGTCCGGTTCGTAGTCATCATTCGAGAACTTTTCTTCTACAGCTGTTATCAGTTCTGCGAGCGATGTTGAATGACCTGCCTATTGCTACTTCAATTTGCTAATTCTCTGTTTCTAAAACACGCTGAGTAATCATGTGCTTGTTGACGAGGCTGATATTTATTTATTGTGTCAATGAATATTTTAATGATGATCTTAATTGTAATGGTTTCCACTATCTGACATTCTAGCCATTTAGTTTCTTTATTTTCATAGTCAATATTTAGGTTCAAAATTTAAAATACTTATAGCTTATGGGTATTTCCGGAGGATCACATATATATATATATTAAATACTTTTTGTATTTAATATATTACACAGTAATCACTATGCAAAGAGGCAGATATATTCTTACATTTATTCATGCTGTAGTGAAATATAGTATTAAGTTAGAAGCCGGTATAAAGTATCATTGTTCATGAGTAGACGTTTATGTAATGTCTACAAAACAACGATAATATGTGACACATTTTGTTCTAGATTTAAACCACACTTCTGTTTATTACAAAACATTACAGAGAATCAATCCAGAAACCTACAGACTTTAGAATGTTTAGAAATGTCATCAGAGGCGTGGCGTATATGCCAATACGAATCTAATCGTCTAGATTTAATAGTTATCATTTATATAACTTTTGAACCTCTCAGTTAAACCATACCTGGTTGTGTAAAGGTATTCATGTAATAGAAAGGCAGTTTGTAAGTATTTTTGTGTATATCCATGATGTATTTAGTTTGTATTGGTGTGAAACTAGCGAAGTTATTTCCTATACAAATGTGTCAACAAAATATTTGTAGCCTTTTCTAAATTCAACACACAAAATATATAATCAAAAAAAGAACTAATAAACGTGCATTAAATATGAAACCCAGTCCAAACTTAAATTAAACTGAAGCGGCTGCACCCACATGATTTATATTTGAATTGTTTCGGCTTTAACGCGAACCACATCAGCACATACGTATGATCTATAAAACTAAATTTTTCATTGTGATTAAAATGTATTACTTTTATATCTTTCTTAAGACTTCTTCCCCGACTCTCACTTTTTCGAGATGATTTGTGCTGTAAAAATCTCCTTGAGCTTTAATATTTGGGTATAGATGGGTGGTATGGGTTCTTTGCGTTCATGGCCTACACCTATATCAGTTTGAAGCAAATATACTAGCACATATTCACGACGAAAGCTACTTCTGTGGATAATGTCCAGCGGTTTAACTGTGAAAGAAAAACAAATATTGTATACAGACACATTTCCGAGGTAAAAAGCAATACATCCATAAATTTTAAGCTATCTCTATATCAAACATCATCAAAAATGATTCAGCGGCTTAGACCTAAAAATGCAACATACAGACTGACATACAGATATGAAACACATAACCGATGCCTTTGAAGAGAATCTCAAAACAGAAAAAAAGTATTTATATTTAACGACATACAAAATTCCAAGAAGACAGCTCCTGCAGTTATAAAAATAATGAATATATATAAACTGATAATCTCGCTGACTCTACATGCATAGAATCAGACAATTTTCCTTGCGGTTGTGATCGTAACATAATACTAGTGGCCGACTTTGGTTTTCTTAACGGTAAAAGAAACTTAACATTCAATTAATAAATGAAATAAAAATAGTATACATTTCATTTAAAAATTGAGAAAATAGATTTACAATAAGCTAATGGTAACACCGTTTATTTTTTTACCACAATTGTTTCGTGAATGTAATGTAAATTATATAAAAAAAACATTCAAACCAATTAAGTTTTATCGCTAAAAACTTTTGGCAAACATAAACTAAATTATGTTCTAATCATAGAGATGAACTATCTATTAGCAACATTATAATGGTTTTACTACATAAAATTTGCGCAATCATTATTACCGAAAATTATTATGTACAGAAACTTCGGTCACGCGACATTGTTCTTAGTAAAGACATCAACGGGAGACCTAAAATAACTTCTACATTTTGTAATTTTCGTTTTTATGGGGACACGTAAAAATATTGGTTTTATTATTTCTTATAGTTATAAATTAATAATATATTAACAATACAGTTGCCTAAATAATATTTGAAATGTTATATTATACACTCCATAAAATTAAACGGTAGGTACTCACCGGTCGTTAGCGGAACAAGTCAGTGGCGTTTGACATTATTTTTTATAAATCAAATATGTCGTGAATCTCTCGTTATAATGGAACATCAATTTAAGTTTTTAGGTAATAGTATCAATACGAACAGATATAAATCTATTTACATTTAATTTAAATATAAAACTGTCACGAATTGATGAGTGTATGAAAGAGATATTGGTTAATTTTAACTGGTAAATTCATTGTCATCCACGAGTCGGTCATTAATTGACCCAAAATAAGCTATTTAATTATTTTTTTTATTTGTTCGACTTTATGTTTGAAAAATAACAAATAAGCCAAGAACTACTAAACCTATTTTGATTTACATTTAAATAGATTAAAAGCTGGTTATACACATAGGAAAGGAGTATAACATATCACGTTGTTGTATATAGAAGCAGAACAGGAAGTAGAAAAATTTTCTAAAATGGTTATATTGAGATGTAGATTTGAAATTGAATAATTGGAATCATGAGAACCATGGAAAAATGCAGACGAAGCTATTAATTGGTAAATCCATATTAATTTTAAATCATAGAAATTTATAATAGATATTTCTGCTGGTTTAAGTTATAAAGTTATCTATTAATTTATTTTTATGATTGGATAGATATATTATATGGTAATTAGAACTCTTACAAATCATCACGTAAAAAACTTGTAAGAAAACCTCAGAACGTCTTTCTGATTTACGCTTGAAAGACTTTTTTAACTTATTAAAAAAACGGCCTGTACGAATTCTCATAATTATGTATGAGAACTCATACAGCTCCTTCTATAATTATATCACTTATCGTCGACAAGTTGTACAGAAAAGGTTGAACGAGTCGAAAAAATCTAGTACCTGTACTTGGTCCATCCATAGCTCAGTGGATGCTGGGACGTGAAAGTGGACGCACGTGTTCCGATTCTGGCGTTCATCTCGCGAAATTCTACACGATTTTGGTAGTTTTTCAAGAAACAATGATGATAAACTACGGTGTTCTGTGAATTCTATTAAAAAGTGAATGGTAAAAAGTGAATGTTTGTTTATGTTTAAACAGGAAATTGTGTTAAAATTTTAAAAACAAAAAAAACGCATTTAAAGTATATTATGGATGAAAATAAATTAAAAACAAATAACTGCATAATTAAATGCTAATCAATTTCATTGTGGAAATGAATTAATACTTAAGAAAAATATATAATTATATCGGATTCTATTAAAACGGAAAACATTTTTATTTTCCTACACTTATGTTAAAATAAATGATCAATTAAATATAAATATGCTATAAATAACCTCTTAAAATCCAATCTACTTATGTAAACTGTGATCGCTTTAAAGTTTTCACTTAATTAAAGATTTGTAAGCAAATTCTTCTACGTAGGTACTATATTTATTAAGAATGTTTTATAAATAATTACACAAGTGATTTTATTAAGTATTTACAAATCATATTTTATATGCATATTAGTGATACTAACGAAAAACTCTTAGATATTTTTATCATCTAAAAGAATATTTATTCAATTTTAATATTTTTTGCCCCGGTTACTAAATTAACTCTATTTTATACATAAATCAATATTTTTGTGAGACCTTATTTAAGATCTAATTAATATATTATTGAAACTATTACCTTGCAATATACCATAATAGATAAATAAAAGCATTTTCCTTCAAATCAAATCAAAAATTTTTATTTCATAGTTATGTAACATAATCTCGAAATACGTCATAAGAATGAATTTTATCACTTTGTCGAAGAACGTCACAACAAAGGCGCATTCAAAGAGTGCTGCTGCCGATTCCTCTCAGAGGAATACGCAAGAACCTGAGGACGCTCTTTTTAAAAAAAATATTAACAATTTTTTAACAATAAGTATTTAAAGATTAATATTATTGAAACAAACCGATGGGCGAGGTGCTTACACCTATGGATTTTTATCATCTAAGTAGTCTAATACCTTATAATAAGCTTTTGCATAAAGCTTTCGTTTTATTGTAGTTTTAAACTTGTTATAAATTCTTTATTCGTAAATTACTCATAAATTACCAAATTTAACTCTTGAAACATGAGATGCAGTTAAATCATTTTTGCAGAAAGCCTAACACATTTTAATCCAACATTAGTTTCGTTTTCAACAGTGTTAATTTCCTTTCATCATCATCTCATTTTCTAATCAAATTTCAGTTGAAATCAATATACTTACTGATTGTCTTAATTATTATACACAGACAGACATGTATATAAACCTATGCACTTTTTATGAGTTAGGTACACAAAAAAAGTACTCATCTAAAAATTAACTTAAATTCGTCTTACATTATTTAAATTAAATAAGTACTCCACCACCACTGAAAAATTCCAAAATTACAAAAATATTATATTCTGTCGAGTTTGCGTATAAATTATGGCAGCGAAAGTCATCACAAATCGTATTCAAATTGACTAACAAAATTAAATAATTAAATATTTACATAAATTAAACTAGTTTAAAAGCTAGTTTATTTTAACGACAAATATATTGATTTTTTATTAATTAATGTTTTGATTAAGTTACTGTTTTAAAACTTGATTACTCGGATGAAATGTAAATCGTTCAAATCCATATTTGAATGTGTAAAGGGTAGGTTTTATGATAAGTTAATTTATTAACTATGTATTTTAGAGTTTTTCTTAATTTAAAAATGAACTCTCAAACATAATTTTTATCCAAATGTAACCACTTGCTGAAACTAAAATAAAAAATTATTTATTGATCTCTAAAATATCGGCTTTCGAGAACAAATAACTTTTTGTATTATTTACTAAAAATGAGCGTAACCTAATAGATGTGCTCCTTATTTCAAGCTGAGAGCACAGTCATTTCATATTAAAAAAAATTTCAAAGAAATTACAGCGTTGGACTAAAATATAAGAATAACTCTCCGTCGAAAAGACTCCAAATGGTTACAGAGAAAGTGGCCTGTCAAGAAATTCAAAAAACTGTTTAAATTGTTTTATTCATATTGGTATGGTTCTATTTTTGTTGACTTTCTGGAACACAAGTAAGTTAAGAGTTTATAAACAATAAATCAAACATTTGATACCTAACATAGTATCTCTACTTATAACGTTTTTTTTTTTAATTTTATTTTATTATCTCTAAAATGTTGGCCTGATTGTGTTTAAGTCTAGCCCAACATTATGTTACATAATTCTAATTCACCCAATTTGCAATCCCAATCTCTTGAGGTTCATCAGTCACAAACTTTTAAATTTTTCTGATGTTACGAGCACTTAAGATAATAATAGCTCTCTAAAATTAAATACAGATAATGCTAGCTAAAAGTGGGGCTCTTATAATTATTTTAATATTAAATGTAATTAGAAAAACAAATCTTTGAACTCTATTTTTTATCTATTGCTAGTTTTACAATACAATTCAATTTCAATAATTTAACAATTTAGATAATTGCAAATTTTTGAAAAAATTGAATTTTGATACATACTTTTAATGAATTAGGTAACCCCATCACGGACGTAAGTTTAACAAAATAAATGAAAATTTACCATCTAAAAATTGATTTTAGGACAAAATAGTAATGAAAAATACAAACAAACAACTGAAAATACAAATTTTTGTATTTTTGGTAAAATCAAGCATCCTCATACCGTATCTCCAAAATTAGTGAGCCTACAATTTTAAAATAAATGCAGAATAAAAAGTTTTTCATCAATGGTTTACAGGAAAATCTAAAAGCAAATTTTTAGTATTTAAATTCCCACAGCGAACGGTTTTGGTAATCAAATTTAAAAATAAAAAAAAATAGTTTTTGTCGAGTGCACCACGTAATGTATCCAATGAAAAAGGGCTTGTTAAGAGCAATACAAATATATTTTCAATGAATACGCTATCAGATAAGTTAACTACTTTGAGTCAGAAGTAAAATTAAATCAAGACATTTATCTTGATGTTTCTTTATTTCTTTGCTTATTTATTTTTTGATTCTCAATTATTTTTAATTAATAATAATGAAATTGGATGAAGGGCCTTAAACCACACATGTTCTACAGCACCAACGACGTACGGTACGTTATTTGGGTTACACACCAACTGTCTTATTCATAAACGTTCTAAAACAGTACTTTAATTAAATTATGTTTGGTCTTGTCTCTCATAGGAAATATGAAAATAGCTAGAAAAAGACAAATTACCATTTAGTTGAACTACCGTTTTGAAACGTTTATGAATAAGACAGCAAGATTGTTTAGTTAGGACTTCTTTGATGATGTTGTTATTTAATTAATGTATACTAAAATGCGTTACATACCTACAGTAAATTAAAATAAATTGAAAATTAATTAATGAATTTAATTCTTATACAAATTAAGCTTTGAGTAACGAAATTGACAGCAGCATATAGTATAGTAGAATCCGTAGTAAATGTTTAATATGTGCATGGAACGCGAACCGAAATGGCGGCTGTGAAGGCGGTTGCGCGGGTGTCCGCTGATAGACGTTGTCAGCTGTTTAGCTTACAAACCGACAATGTACATATATGTAAAAATAAACTGGTGATTAGTTTTAAGCTTTTTAAATAAATATTTACAATTTATTTAGAAATTAAATTGCTTAAAAGATTTTATATATACAATAAAAAAAAATTAAAACTATTTTACTGAAACCGTCCTACCTTTTTTTGAAAGTGATTACAGTTTTATTGAAGCCCTTTCGTTTAAAATATTGATGACACAGTGTGGTACAAGGTCGACCTTTACTCGCGTTTTTCTTAAATAATGTCGCCATTATAATCATTATCATTTTGGCTACTTTAAGTCTTTTATGACACTACGATTTTTGTTTTCTTTCTGGAATCTTAACTAGGACCTATTATAGGTTTTTGTATGACGCAGTAAAAATATAAAAATATAATTGCACCAAAAAAGTAATCACGATTGAGTTTAATGTTTTGTGAAATTTATTAGGTATCATTTTACTAGATATATGTAACATGAATTATTTTGTAAGTGGTTGCTAGCCCCTAAGGGCTAGCAACTATTTTCCTAAGAAAATTCAAATTGCATTTAATCTTTGAATTATATTCTATCTGCTGCGATTCAGTAAAATTATAATTTTCTTAAAATTGTTTAATATAATTGTGAAATATGACAATAGGTACGAAAAATCACAAATTTTTTTAGTAAAATCATAGCGTTACTAGTAGCTGCCCGCAGCGATGCCCGCATGCACAACACCTTTGTGTTATTTCGGCATTAAAGCCATCATTTTAGTGCATAAATTCAAAATGTCAGCCATCAATTAGCCAAATTTCATCAAAGTTAGTTCAGCGGTTTAGTCGCGAAATAAATATCCGTATAAATATATCAATTAAATTATAGCAAAATTACGCAATACACTTTATAATTCGATGCGTGGTTTGTAAAACATTAGGCTTGAAATTAGTTTGATATTTACTTAGTAATTATTCAATTAACTTATTATTATATTATGCATAAAAAGTATACCAAATAATTTTAGCTTTATATCACTAATAAGAATACGTTACGAATAAAACAGCTGTGACCTAAAAATAGCCAGACTGATAGATACGGAGAATTAAAAAAAATATCTAAAAAGTTTTCAGCTCTAAAAAGATCTTAAAAAGCAACCCATTAGCTAAATATTGTTTTCTGGAACGGCTCTACATTTGTGTGCTTTTATATGTAGCCTTTTAAATATCACGAATCTAACACTAGCCTTTTTTACATTCGCTCGTGCATAAAATAACTTATTATTATTCATAGGTAACCGCAAAAAGGAACACAACTATTTTGACCTGTCACGTAAACTCAATTAGCGAAACGAGTCTTTAGATTGGCTTACTGAATCACCGAGATCGTTTTAAAGAAAAATAATATATAGCTAAAGTAGGACATGTCTGTTACAAAGCTAGTACGTGTCGGATACGCATTAACTTACAGTTCCTTGACATGTAAATACCTTGTAATCACTATCACTACACTATCAAATTACGTTATCTCAAATCCTTGTTAACGTATCTTGCTCAAATTAATTTTCGTAGAAAATATTTGTTGTAATAAATACTTTTCTAAAGAATCTTCATTGCTTTCACGAGTTTTTCCTCTTGTAATTCAATGTATGGAGAGCCACCCCTAAGTAGCTAAGTTTTTATAATTTTTTAACAGAATTTCATGGCAGTTCGTATAAGACACACCTATTTGTGTAATTCAATAAGAATTTAATAGGAAAATGACGGAGATTCCGCATTCGCAAATTGGTTAACCCAAACTTGCTGCCGAACCTTAAAAACAGGTCAAGAAATGAATTAGACTCGCACAATTTAGGGTGCCAGCATTTCATCAACACATAGTCGATAGACTAACGTGAACTATTGAATTCTTTTTTATCAATAAATTTGAGTCTGTCAGAAAAACAGTTTTTGTGACTCGATAACTTAACCTCGACGAAATATACATTTTGGCTATAGAAAACAAAAACATCGAAGCATATAATTTATAAAACAAATAAATCAAAATTATTTTAATTTTGAACTAAAATATTTTTTTTTTTTTTTGTAGTACGTAAAAGCAGTTTTATTTTTCCTTCGACCAGGAAGTTACACATGAAATAAAACGAGTTATTCCTGATAAAATACAATGAAAAGTTTTTCAGGAATTACATGATAGCAATAATGGTAATAACAAAAAGTTGTGTCAAATTTAATATTTAGCCAAATATCTCTATGTTATATATATATATAAATATATATATATCGAAATATCTCCAAAACTGATATTAGTTACTGAAAAAGTACATTTTTGCTGTAAAAAAGAATTATATAATATGTATAATAATACCTGGGACATCTCACTCAGCGCCATCTAGTCCTAAACTAAGCAAAGCTTGTATTATGGGTTCAGACAAGTGATATACATACTTATATGTTCTTTATAATATATACATATATAGATACTTTTACATTCAGACATGGAACAAATAGACATGTTCATTCATGCACACAAATATTTGGCTCGGGCGGGAATCGAACCGCTCAGCAATTAGGGTCTCTATTCTTAATTCATAATTACTTCTGTATATTCATTTGTTCGAAGGGCAAAGAGCGAAAGACAGTTCCAAACGAAAAATGTCACAAAATGTTACCGTACAAATAATAAAAATAAAACAATGGCTTTGCGTTCTGTATTTAAAATGACTCAAGCCTTTTATGTCTAATTGCCCATAAAATTGAAAACGATTTTGTTGTTGTCTTCAAAACAACATTATGGCTAACGAAATTAGTTTAATTAAATATAATGGACTGAATGGCTCATTATTCATCATTTGACTATAAAAATATTATAATAATATTGAGATACAAGCAAAGGTCATCATATTTTTGTAGCCAAATTAGCTTTATATAAAAGTGATGTGTGGTTCATAAAAATGAAAAACTTTACTCTATGTATTTCCCATGTTAGAAGATCATGATGCTCCCGTTAAGCGGGAAAGCATATGTATGTTTTAATACTGCCCTAACTTCTAGAATTAAAATTTTATGTACTATGTTTTTTCTACAATTCTCAGTTAATAGCCACCTGATGGTCTACTCAACTTGGCAGAATCAGTACCGTGACCCTTGACTATTTGTCTTTGTATTCTTTACATCAGGATGCAAAGTTATATATAACAACTCCTTTTTTAATTAACGGATGTACCTTAAAGTTTCGGTTTTAGGCGTACCTATGGTAGTTATTTGAATGGCTATGAATCACCGTAATTGTGACATCATATGTTTCCAGTTTATTTTTCATTACACGAGGACAAGCTGTCCAACCAAGACACCTAAATTTTTGGTCATGTTCCTAAATTTTGGTTAAAGCCCATTATAGTCTCGGATAAAGTAAATATATACATATACGACGAGGCTCTATTATAAAATATGTGCAAAACCAAGCTCATTCGTGTACATACGCGAATTCACGCACACATATACACCAGAACCAAACTTTACGGAGATTTGCAGATTTACGCGGACTTTTTCAGATCGCGTCCACTTTTTCAAAATCGCGCACAAGTCTGCCGTGGGTGGTCAAGGCTCTCTGAGTATAGCTGACTAAAAATATTTGTTTTTCATTAACACTATATGGATAAAGTTTCATTAGTATTATTTTACAAACTTATATGCATCTTGTATTTAGCAAATTATATTTAACTTGAATTTAACTTAAATTCTATTGTGAACAAAGAACATAAAATATATTTAACAAATTTGAATTTTTTAACGTTATTTTTATAAGTATCTAATTGTTTTATTATCTCCATATAATATTCAAAAAACTCTTGTACGAAGCAAAATTGAATAGGATGATAACATTTGTTAACTCACACACATTTTACAAAAATGGATACAGCTATTTTTTTCTAGTGTTGTATCTGTATATATTTGATCTGAGATCAAAACACAAATTCTTTACGAATTCAAATAAAAATAAGATGAAAAATTCTCCAATTAAAATGTACACAATTATTTTAACACAACAAAATTTTCTTTATTGTGGCATCTATTTACAACACTAATTCAGTATACCGACAGCAATAAAGGCTACACAACTCGCGAAGTTATCGACATCCGATAAAACTTAGTGACGTGCGGCATAAATCAAGACACGTCGATAAACCGCTTCGATCATAAATACAACATGATCTAGATAGATCTAAATCAATTGACATTTCAGATTAATGCCTTGAATTTTTATAGATAGCTTTCGCAAGTTCCTTGTGCAGTGAAATACCATAAAAACCGGTAAAACTTATGTTTTTCTGCACTGTAGTTGAGTTGACGTGTAACGTCAAATATAACAATTACCTATAGCGTTTACCAGTAACTAACGAAAATAAAATTATATTCTATATAGTATAAAATTAAGATATCCCGATTGACAGACTGACTGATCGCCCAGCAGAAACTATTGAAATTAAAAAACATGTTTTCTTAAAAGCTGTGGCTTTTCGTCATTAAATAAATAAACAAATGTTTAGAAAATAGCATTCATTTGTAATAAAGTATGTATGTTTGTATGAATGTCTGTAGTTCTTGAAGTTAACACAGGAGTTTGTATTTGAGCTACTGCATACAAACAAATAAACTACTTTCGATCTTTCCAGAAAAGCAACCAGTAAATGAATCAATAGCATCCCGTCACTTTTTCCACTAATCGAATACTATATTTGTTTTATAAAAGATATAATTATGGAAATCAATAAAATGAATGAATTTATAATACGTTAAAAACAGCCCATTAATAAAAGTAACTAAATCGAAAAATTGATTCGACCAATGACACAAGCTGTTATCAGTTATCACAAATGATTATTTGACTATTTTTCATACAACAATTCATACCGTATATGTGATAATTTTTTTATTTCTTTAAAAAAATAATGAAATCGTTTAAAAACTCAAGATATAGTCTTGAAATGACTGAACGTTGTTGATTCACATAGTATATTTCTATTAATATATACTTTTTTAAGCAAAACAGCGCAGTATGACTCGAGCAGGCTATACCAGTCCATACAAAACCTCTTTTTACATTTTGAGACCTCTATATGGCAAACGAGAATTACATTTTAAATATGTCTAAAATATAAAAGATTTACACAAAAGCCAAGGTTCAGATGTATAAAATATTGAGTTACAATTAATATTTATAATATAAACTTATCAAGCTACAGGTTTGCGTTAGCTAAATAAACATGTTGCTTTAATCCTCGTATTTTATAGTACATAAGATTTTAAATTATTAACAAGAAATCGTAAAAAGATAAAATTGTATATCGATCAATCATATCAACAAATATATGGACATTTATATGTATATATATAAAATAGCTATCTTCTCTACCTTTTTACACGTCGCAAGTAACATAAGATTTATTAAACACTGATTGCACACCAGTTTTACAATACCAATGGAATCACTTTCACGTCCGTGTTGTAGCGTTTGAGTGGTTGTCACTATCGACATCGAATGTCATGAAAGCTCAGAGGTAATTATCGACATTTGGCGACAGAAACGTATATCCAATTAAAAGCTTATGTTTTAAATACTTATGCAAAAGGTGTTTATGTAACCGCTCATGTGTTATGGATGTGTAAAAAACTTAAAATTTATCGTTATTCGCGCATAAAGTTTTCAGTGCACAAATAGACAAATCTGTTTTAACGTATGCTATATTGGTTCTTGCATTTGTATGCGGGCGTAACTTTTAATTTTTATTTATCTAATTTTAAAACATAATATCGAAATCACGTTCAAAAGCGTTCACGAATATTTTTTTTTTAAATAGAAACGGTTTTTTTGTAACAGTGACTGTACTCAAAATGTACATGTTTTGCTACGAAGCGACGATTATCGGAAGTCATCGTGTACACGTTTCATTAAGACTGAATTAACTACATTAAATTTAACACTTGTGAGCGTGACATATACTATAATTTTTATTTAACAAGTGTAATTTGAGGCACTTACACTCTATTCTAAAACACTACTACAGTTAGAACTGACCGATCGATCGATTTGACTGACCGATCGGCCGAGTGGTCAGAGACCCTAATTGCTGAGCCAAGGAGCGCGCGTTCGATTCCCGCCCGGGACTAATATTTGTGTGCATGAACATGTATATTTATTCCGTGTCTGAGTGTTAAATATTTATATATGCATATAATATAAAGATATTCAAGTATGTATATCAGTTGTCGAGTACCCATAGTACAAGTTTTGCTTACTTTGGGACTAGATAGCGCTGTGTGAGATGTCCCAGATATTATTATTTTCCTAATTCTGTAACAGCACATTTAAGCAACCTTTTTCATATGTCATAGACAATTTAAGTACATGATCTCACGAGTAAAATTTTGCTCTTCTGAGATACCGCCATTTTGTTCGACATTATTTAATAAAATGCGGGCCATAAAGAGCTGATTCTTAATTTTAACGTTATTACTCAACAATTATTTAACATAATTCGATTGTGTTCAGTTCAACTTATACGTGCATTTAAATTCGTTAAAATTATGTAGCTATAAATTAACATAACTTAAAATCTTGGAACGTGTCATGGTATATCAATAAAACATAACAAACTACTTAAATCTACAAATACATACGTCGATTACAAATAACTTTTTTTCTGCCATATACGCAATAAAACATGCCGGGTGGCCAGTCATAAAAATCTAAGCATACAGGTAATTAACGTATCGCCCACGCTCAGATATTATTAAAATTGAACGATTAAAACAGAAAATTTCGAAAGTGGTTCTCAATGGCATCTCATTAGTAAAACCGAAGTACCGTTTAACAAATAACCAAATAAAAATATTTACAAAATAACGCGTTTCGATGAGAATCGATTAATTCGAAATTTATAAAGGCAACGTCGAAAATCTTGTAAACAGGTTGTCTAGCTACTGGCTCTATTTATATAGAACTCTGAACACCACCGTCTAAATTAACGTTGTTAATAATGTTTATTCTATTGTGAATCAGTAAAAATCATTTTGTAGAAATTTTTACGGCTATAATATATAAAAACTATACACATTAAATACATCGAGATACCGTGACATGACTACAAAAATATAAGCCAAAAAATACGTCTCAAACCAAAAGTACGCTACTTGATGTTTTGACAAAGCACTATGAACTCATATTTAAATTTTGCTCGAGTTTTTGATCGTTTCGAAGTTTGAGACGTGCCATCTTTATAATTCTCATATCTAATATAAAAATATTGTTTTCCATTAACAATCCATTGAATTCTCATTAGATATACTGACCCCAAACGGATTGTAACTCCGTTTGTGTCTGTAGTCTAAAACCGGTGATGACTTTAAAAAAAAAAAACATAATTTTTTCTTAATCACTAATTTACTAAGCTATTGTACGTATAAAAAATATTTGTATGAGTTATTTAACGTATTCCGTACATAAATGCGGAAGTTTGAAAGGTCCGTCAGTAGCGAATGTAATTTCAAGTTCCAGATCCTCGGAAGTTGCAGTCGCATTCTTGAACCACGCGTGTTCCCACGTCTGTGACGTCGAATTGCATTCGGCTTGACATAATTTTCCGTTTTGTTTCATTTAAATACGCCGCGTAATTTTGACATTTTAAACTACTAAAGTTAGCAGTTTATAGGGAATGGAATTACAAATATTAATAATAATATCTGGGACATCCCAAACAGCGCCATCTAATTTTGAACTAAGTAGAGCTTGTATTTTGAATACTAAACAAGTGATATATATAAATACTCAAATGTTTTTTTTATATAATATACACTTATATAGATATTTTACACCCAGATGCGGAACAAATAGACAATAAACTGATTGGCTATGATTTAGTTTCCGATTAAATTAAGAAAAATAATGTTTCAACAGTTTTTGCTTTACTTTATCCTCAACTTCATAGATATATGTATAATAGTAAATGGCTATTATTGACAAGCTATAAAAACAATTAGGCGACCCTCAATTACACTACTAGTAAAAGAAACAATTGTGTTGTGATAGCCCGAGCGCAGCGAACCTGTTTTAAATCTATAAGGCCATGTGGCCGTAGTTCCAATCCGGGCGTGTACCAATGAGTTTTTTCTGACTTAAGTACATTAACTATAACTGACTCCGTGCCTCGGAGAGCACGTTAAGCAGTCGGTCCTGGTTGCTGTCAATAGATAGCGGTCGTAACAATCCGACAACCCACGTTGGAGCATTGTGGTGGATTTAAACTCCAAGCCCCTTCATCTTGGGGTGAGGCCTAAGCCCATGCAATGGGGTATAAAAAAGGGCTCATAGAAGGGAATGGAAAAAATAAACAAATTTGCGTTTACATATCATAACTCATTTGTGTTTTAAAAATTCAGTAATTAAGAAATTCAACATTAGTAACTATACCTGGGCACAATTCATGTCTCTATATAAATCGTTATTAGATGCATGGTCACAGAATAATGGTCGCCAATGGATAATCCGTTTGCAGTGAACCAGTCACAGACCGATACATATTAATCGTACGCAATGCAGACAGATTCACTGTAAGATCATAAATATTTCATACACTTCACTTCCGGTCGTGATGTTAAGAGGACTGTACTATTTTGATCCGTAATATTAACTTATTATTTTGAGTAAAGTCGGTGTGAATAGGACTGGAAGACATCTGACAATATTCATTGATAAACCAGGGTGCCAGGTATGTTAATTTGTATAACCTAGAGTAACAAAAATATGAAGTAATTACATAAACAGAAGCAAGAAATACGTACTGAATTTAACCATTGAAGAACCTGTCAATTTGAATTTAGTATAAACTGTTAATAATTGGCTAATTACAATATTGATAAATACGTGTTTTTCTAATTGAACACGTTACCAACATCAACATTGGTCAACGTCACGCCAACTAATTTTGATATTTTGACAACTTATATGGATCTTGGATGCAAATTTTAATATTTAACTGTCTAGCAGCTTGCATTTGTATAAGATCTGCAGTCTTAGAAAATAGTAAAAAGAACATGAAAAAGAATCCTTTGAATATTATAACGACGCGCTCTCAAATGATAAGAAACAATGAAAGGATAATCAAAGAATATGAAATTCAAATTAAACAAAATGAAGAAGATAAAAATCTATAGGAACTTATAATAACACAATTAAAAAACATATTGATCACAAGGAAAAAACACTACAATCGTTATTAGAAGAGTTAAAATGAAGGATAAGAATATATGTAATATTATATAATAATAAAAGTAAAGAGAATACGGAATCAAAAAAGGATTAGCTGACAAAGAAGCGAACAACATTGATTTACAAAATGAATTAATTAATGTAACAGTGAATAATGCAGTATTAGCAGAAGACCAGGAAGAAATAAACAATCAAAATAATATTACAATTACGCCACTGAAAAGAAAAAATTATGAAATAAGAAATAAAAAAAAATTTACAACTAAAATACAATAATGTAATGTAAGAGTATACACCATATATAAAGGCGTGGGGGATTAGACAGCCACGTAATAAAACCAATTACATAAGAAAACAGAAATTAAAAGTACATAGCTCATTTAACAAAAATATTAAAAAACAGAATCTATTCGAACCAAAGGCAGACATCGCTCAGTTATGCCAATACCATAGTCTTGGTCATAGTCATACGTCGTAGAAAAAATACGAAGAGAATTTTAAATGACATTTATGTATTTATTTATTTACTTTATTGGAGAACAAACAGATACAGACCAATAATAAGTTAATAAGATTTACATTATTGAAATGATGAAACATGACGTCATTACCAGAGTAATGTCTGATAAAATTCATAAATTAGGATATTTGTGTATCACTCCAGGATATTAGCAAAAACTTCTTTGATTGAGTAAAAAATAAAGAAGATCAAATTTTTATAGAAAAGACTTCAAGGTAAATGAAAAAACCAAATTGAATGATAATGCTCGTGAAACATTAACAATATTTAACAATGTAAACAACGATAGAAATACGGAGGTCATATCATCAAATGATAAAAATATTGATTGCCAAAATACATCCGTGATAACATCATGCAATCATGTATTGACATCACATAAAGAACCCATAATACACAAAAATGTCGAGGAAAATAGAAATAATGATGTTAAAATATACTTGGTGGGTGATGAGGCTGTAAAAAACATGGGCATGTTAATAAAGAAAATTACTAATACATCAGTAGACTGCTATAGTTACATATATGCACCATTATCAATAATTCTAACAAAAGCTCATAACTTAATAAAAATCGCGAATAATACCGAAACGGCAATTTTAGCTCTGACTGTAAACAACGTCACAAAGAAAAATTGGAAAAAATATGAAGGGGGGATTATACAGTTGCAAGAATTACCAAAATCAAAAGGTTTTTATCTGATATATACTAACATTGAATACCAAGGATACGAGACAGTTGATGAATTGAATCGGTTAATATACAATATGAATTTAAAGATTCATAATATTGCACTATACCAAGAAACAAGTACGGTAATGGATTGGAATAAATTGAATAGTCATTCATGGAAACAGAAAAAAATAATAGCATGTAATTTCATTAATCAATATTTTTGATATCAGACAGTTTCATTGAAATCGGTTAAGCCGTTCCAAAGATTAACCAGTACAGATAGACAGACAGCCAGGACAGAGAGACAGACAAAATGTAGCCTATGTCTGCCCCGATGAT
Source organism: Luffia ferchaultella (assembly GCA_949709985.1). Lineage (NCBI taxonomy): Eukaryota > Metazoa > Arthropoda > Insecta > Lepidoptera > Psychidae > Luffia > Luffia ferchaultella. Next base: position 14,824,733 of record OX453264.1, read on the forward strand.
GCCCTCTGCACGTCCACAAAGTTTAATTGAAATCGGTCCAGCTGTTTCAGAGATTAGCTCGAACAGATGGACAGACAGACAAAAAGTAGGCTGTGTCACTCCCGATAATGCCCTCGGTTCATCAATCGGTTAAGCCGTTTCGGTGATCAGCTCGAACAGACAGACTGGCGAATGGACAGACAGACAGACAAAAAGTAGCTTATGTCACCCCCAATAAAAATGCCCTCTGCTCGTCTGCAAAGTTTGATTGAAATCGTTTCAGCCGTTTCGGAGATTACCCGGAACAGACAGACAGTATGATTTTATTAATATAGATATATATGTACGAAATAACAATGCCCCTGTACAGCTGCTAATATTACAATATATTTGACAAGGCCCTTATACAACCGCTTTCTCTGACATTTAATATCGGACCTAGAATAAGTTGACATTCTAATGAATAATTGATATTAATTCATATTTGTATTAGTATAATAAGCAACGAAGCTTCTTTACCGCCGATATTTAAATAGATTTTATAGTATAACTATTGAATTCAATAATGATTAATACATACAAATAAATCTAAGAACTAATTAACAATATTTACAATATTTACAACATAAAAATATCGTCCAGGTTGGTCCCATGTGGCATCGATCCCATTACGCTTGCACTGTTTGTATAACTTGAAATTTATAATATGTGTATGTTGTATGTATATATGTTTGTATGTATGTATAATATGTTGACAATGTTTATTTACAACGGCAAACTACTCAGCATTGAGCTGCAATAAACTGTGTCTGTTTCTGGGCCAAAACAAAAACTATGACTCAAAAACATAATTGGATGTGCGCCATTCGACCGTAAATGTGGTCAAAAATTTATACTATGTCCTTGTTTTTTCTTTCAAATTTATTGTTAAGATAACTAATTAACGTGGTTGAATGTTCGACAAAATCAAATAGCAATAAAGGAATCGAATTAAATTGAATAGGTACTCGGTAATTGTATGGAAAATCGTACAATTAGTTTTAAAGTATTTTATATATATTTTTATTATTAGTTGGTCGACAATTCTATTACCTACATCTAAATTATTCTTTGAGAAAATTACACCGCGTATAACTCTAGTATGGATAATTATGTTTATGTGTGTGTGTTTTCGTATCTCCAGTATTTATAAACCTTAAACATATTTTTGTTAAACCTCATCAACTATCATAAAATAGATTTCGAACAGATATGTCCGTTTGTAGCGACCAAACCAGTCTAAAGTTGGCGGATTTTAATCATACGCTGTAGAGATACGTGATTCTTATAGAGCTCTGTGAAGTTATGAAGGTTTAAAGGTGGTATTGTAAAATATATTCTCAAGTTTTTGTATTAATATGCCTTTTATTAGCAAATTATTACACCAAGTTTTGCAATATTTTACACTATTGTTGATTACGTCAATTAATTTGCCGAATATTTATATTCTGCTTTAAAATTCCATCTCATTGACGTTCCTTGACATTTTACAAAGTATACTAATTCCCAAATAACGGCAGTGAAAGAGAGTAGAGGATGGAAGAGAACAACAATTTCATGAGTAATTTACAATTTGAAAATATTTGGTAAGACCCTGATCTGGAATCTATGCAATTAGGTATTTAAGGGTGTTACGACAACCGTGATGATATCAATACACTAAACATCAATATTATGTTAATAAATAACAATTTTTCTATCAATTTCTAAAATCTGGATTATTGTTCCATAAATATTTGTTATAGAGTACTGCGTTATTTTCTGAATGCAATATTGTCTGTTTTATATAAAACTAGCGACCCGCCCCGGCTTCGCACGCGTAGCAGAGCATATAAGCAGTAGTGTTTTTTTCTGTCGTAATGTCCTATCAGCTTGTTACGTCGTACATGTGGATTGGGTTTAATAGTAAGTTCATCCTACTTGGAGTATTTTTAATGTATTTTATTTCCAATTCTGTAAATATTAGAAAAAATAAAGGATATATGCATAAAAACAAACTAAAATATTTCTTTATATACAACATTGATCAAACCATCAACTAAAATCAATCAAAACAAATTTGCCGCCATTTCTATATGAAAATCATAGATTATGAAGAGTGAACTGTACAGTTTGGATACGTAGGTATAAAACGTTGGGGAACTATATGATTTAGGTGTAACTGATTATTTTTTAGTTTCTTTATTACTCAACCTATGCTATCTGATAAAATTCATAGGTTGTTTGTTTTTAATTGTACTTTTCGGAACAAAACCAATAATAAGGAAGTTTCAAGAACTGATGTTGTATGTACGATTTGACACTCCATTTTATACAAACGTGTATCAAATATGTTATTTTGTCTCCGCCCTTAAAATACCGCATCATTGTGCGCACTATTATATTAAATTTTAATGACTCCATGCATCCAGCAGTGGAGTGATTCACTGAGGCATGTACAGGATAAGGCATCCGGATTTGCCTTGGAAAATGACATTTCTAAATAGTTTAACTCGCTTGACGTAATGTTTATTATTAGACAGACAAAACTTATTGGTCCTGTCAGATTGATACCTAATAGATAAATATCGTATTTGTAATGAGGAATATATAATACAAATTGTTCGTCAATGTTATTCGTAAGCCTAGTAAAAAAATAATATAATTCACAATATTATATTATACTAGCATAGGTAATATAATGCAAATATTAGTTTTTGGTAATTAACTTAAATTATCGTTTATTGATACATTAAATTTCAAATTATATTCCTTAGTATATTTTGAAATATTTGATTAAAAAAATTCTACTTAAATATGGAAACATTCAATTTCATTTATTCACTGAATTAAATATTTTGTCTTTTAACTAGTTGCATAATAGTTGGACAATTTTTATTTTTTGCATATTTATTTAATATAATTGTAGTCATTATTTATTTATAGTTATTTATTTATGAACATTTCAAACACTACGAACTATAAGTTTATTGATACGTACAATGTGTACAGTGCTTACCACCGATTTGTGCGGCTCTGAAGTGCGATGCGCAATAATGCGTATGCTCTCCTGCGCAGGTCCACCGTACTTCCTGTCGTAACGCTTCTATGAAAATAAGTTACTGCGATGTTTTCGTAACTAACTTGACATGTATTTTACATAAATACCAGCATGTAATTTTACAACACAGTAAATTCCGTCCTACCCAATAACTCAAAAAAAAGAAGCGTATGTAATTATTTATGTATTCACATAAGTGTTTAATGTGTTGTCTATGTATAAAAGGGATATGATGTGTTTCAATTTTATCTCTTACAGTATATGGCTTTTGAACGATTTTATTACATGGGGTGTTGATAGTAATTTTTAACCGGGAGAGTGTCACAGAATATCTAACGACAGCCACTAGATGCCATAATGTACCTATTGAGCGATCGTTACGTCCAATATCTGATAAAGAAAATATTTATTTAAATCACAAATATGTACAAGCATGTACTTTTTTGGAAGCTTCAACTAAAAAAGTTAGTAAAATAATAACAAAAAATTAAAATCAAGACTAAAGTAAGAAGTAAAGCCTCAAAAAACACTATAAAGTGAAAATAACAATTCGGGATATTTTTATGCCGGAGTATAAGATTCATTTATTTCTCGCAATAGGATTTAGTAGATAACCTAGAACGCGCTTAACTAGAACGTTCAAATAGGTATTATTTTAAATCGGGATCAAAGACGAAAGTTGGGTATTCCCACTGTGTTGGATTTACCGATTCCGGCTTCAGTTTTGTGAAAGAAAAAGAAACGTATTTCAAGAGAAATGGTACATCCTGAACTTTTGTTTTTACTTTTTAAAGATGTCACTTCATAATGAGTTTACGTAGTCTTCGTTGGTTTGCTCTTTTTTAAACAACGGTATACAATTAATCGATTATTTCAATTGAAAACATATATTGTAGTCTTACTGGTCGTTTAATTTGACATTTAAAAGTATAATGCAGTTTTCATGTAGCCAAGAGAATGGGTCGCGTTCAGTTCGAGTTTCTTGTTTTTATCTCGGACTTGCGTAAATGTAACTAACTTTTGCTCGGGTATTGTTTTAATTTTTTAAATTAATATCTAGATACTACTAATTGAATATACGTGTCTTTTTTTAAAGAGTTCATAAATATTATTCGTAAATATATTTGATAACCTCTTGGCCGAGTGGTTAGAGACACTAACTGCGGAGCCAATGGTCGCAGGTTCGATTCCTGCCCGGGACAAATATATGTGTGCTTGAACATTTCTATTTCTTACGTGTCACGAGCTTAGATCATAAGCTTAAGTCTGTTTCTCAGACTGGTAGACTAGACACAGACATAAAATATCATTCATAAAAGAATTTGTCATTTCGAATTAAGTATAAAATAAACAATTTCTCATATTAAAATACGAACTTATTTTCACCCTATTTGTGATATTTGAGCGGCCTAACTATCTATAGATGAATGGAATACAAAGAGGTGCGTCTACTTTCAGTTGGTTCAATTAGGTGTAGTGCAAAATTAGTTTATTAGCTGAAAATATTGGATTTGTAACGCAAACGAGAACTTAAAAAAAATCATTTAATTTTCGATGATCGGTTGACGTACATAAATTTAAAAATGGAACGCATATACGTGTATATCCTTTGTTTTCAAATAGAAAATTTATTTAGATATCAAACGCGAAAAGCCATTTACAACAATTTCAAAAACAATAATTCTTTTTGTTATTTATTTCCCGCCCTTTTTGTCTGCTACGATAAGCTACTGCGAGAACATTTGCGAATTTATCTATAATTTTAAATTTGGTGCTAAGGTTTGAACGTTTAAAATCAGCTTTAGGCAAATTTGCTCCTTCTCGGGCAACAATTTTTAAATGGTTTGACTTGAATTTGAATTGAGCAGAACTAGCTTTAAAGATAATGACAGAAGTGGATCCTGCCAGCGGTAGTCAATGAAAATGAGTGGATTAATGAACTAGACATTAGACATTAGTTCGGTTAGTGTTTACACCATCTCGCATGAACATCTTGGCTTGGTGAAACTATGTTATTGTTAGATACCACTTGTGCTCTTCGAAAAAGAAAAAGAAGCTCGCGTGGATTGGTGCCGACTAATGCGATTACGATTCGAAATTGAACATCTAGGCGCGTTTCTGAAATTATTTCTGACAATGAAACAGCAAAGCATGATACGCTCGCCGAATGGGTGTTTTCAGATGGCAAGTTGCCTATAAAATTACGAAGGCCTTAAATTTTATTTTTTTCAAGGCGTTGGTCATTTTGAAACATCTATATTAGAAATTTTATTGGTAAGTTAACTAAAAATGGTACACAATAATCGCATTGTCTAAAGTTTTAATAGGTGTGTAAGAAAAACGACTGGGCTTGGAAAAATCATGCTCTACCACGGCAACTCATCTTCACACAATTCTCCTCAGGACAAAAACGTTTATTCAAGAATCCGGTATTGAAACCCTGCCTCATCTACCTTATATATTCGAAATAACTCCCTATGATTTTATTGCCAATTATCGAAAATACAATAAAAGTAACGTTGTTTTAATACCAAAAACTTGTGACCTGTCGGAGGAAGACTGGAATAAATGCTTAAAGAGTTGGTGCATGCATCATAAGATAAAGTGGTTTTTTTACACCTCATCTATTAGTGCTTTGATGAAACCCTGCTTTAAGTCACTGTTCATCTACCAATAATAGCAGGGTTATATGTTTAGAGATTAGTCGATGAAAATATATTTTCTAACATGTCCTATGTACTGTTCCCGTTTTATAATATTACAAATTTTCGTTTCAGTACACATACGCGTAACCTCGAGGAGATTCCTATTTGTCTGTACTCGCTACATAACGCAAACGTCAACGGTAACTAATACGATGTATAAATATTGAATATTTTACTTATTTGAGACTTCGTACCAAGACATCTTGTATGTTTTTGTACCAATATTTAAATTTCCTTCTTAATTTCAAAACTTTTGAAATTATATAAATAGTATTAAGTATTTAATTTTAAAAAACGTCAATTTTTTAGAAACTTAATAAACAGCCACATCGCCCACAAGGTTATCCCGACATCCTTTATTTACTTTATAATCTGGTTCAATCCTGGCCTATATTTTTTTCATTTTAAGATTAACTGTTTTTTCATACATCAAACAATCTTACACCAAATGAAATTAATCCAAGGTGTTATGGAAATTTGAACTGTCAAACATTTGTCAAACAAAGGTGCATTGCACTTCTTTTATAATGGGGACCTTATTAACAGAAATCTGTGTGCTTACATGACACACTGTGTACGTGTGTCATGTAAGCATGACATGAGTACTGTCAAATGCGATCAGATGTGCCTATTTCACAGTGCCTAGCGCCCATATATGATGAATGTCTTCACGCTTCTTACTTATGATTTTGATATATATCCTTAATAATTTTGTTAATTAATGTTATAGTCTTATTTACCATAGAGATGATGTATAGGACGGACTGACAGACGAGCTAAATAACGATTTAATTTTCTATAAATTAAAATTAAAAACTTGGTAAAGGTTCAGTGAAAATAGATAAATTCAATATTGAAGACTTTGGCAATAAAAATTCATGTCACTGTGGCAGTAAGGTGTAATATTATTCTGTGAGCGGTTTCTCTATGAATAATTAAAATTAATATAATTTAATCCAGTTTATTTAATGAAAACTATGTCCTGACATTATTGTATTAAAATATTACTTTTTTGTGTATAGAATTTTTAAAAAAACAGTGCGCAATACATCTGATAAAATGAGTATTCTAAGATTTATTTGTAAAGTATTTCTTTTAAACTAAACTTTTTTTGTAAATGTAATTTAAATATTTACTTTAGCCATATTAAAAAAAATTTATTAAAAGGCATGTAATTTTTCAAATTTTTACCTAATATTTCTAGGTTTATAATAATTACCGACAACACCCCGAGAGGCTTATTCTAAACTTAATACAAAAATATATTTTTTAATTTACATGAATATGAAAAATAAAGTGTTGCAATAATATTAATTTGAGAAATGTGCTGAATTCTAAAAAGTGTTGAAATAAAAATATTTACATTTTAATCCATAAAAAAACAACAAGTGAAATAAAACAACAACAACAACCAAATAATGATGTGAAACAATGTTGTTATGTACGCCGCGTGCGGGCAACACTCGACGCGTATTTCACACAAAAAGCGGGACTGCTAATGTTTTGCTTCTATTGACAACCATACTGTTTCTGGAAGTGAGGTAAGTTTAATTTTTTACTCAGTATTTTGCGATCTTACTTTTTTATGGGTATTGCTTTTTTCACTATCCCTTCCTACTCGGAACAGTTTAATTGTTGAACTGAGCTAGAGAAGAAAATCAAATGTTGATTTCGAATCTGAAATGAAATACATGCTGATACCAAAAAGATTTTATTCGAAATTTGAACTGGACACTTCTACTTTCAAAAAGACGTTTTCAGCTTTTAGATCCGAAAGAAGTATTACTACTAGGTACTTTGGAATCCTTCACTAAATCTCTATTCTGTTAAGAAATCTTTCGCTGAGCTTTGAATTCAATGAACTATTTTGCCTTTTTTAATAGTCTACCATTTCATTTTATCATTTTACACAAAGTATTGGTTTTACATATCAGAAAATTTATACATTTATTTTATAATTTTAACAAAAGCATATTATTTGTACGCTTTTAATTATAACTAAGTGTATATTGTTTATTTTTTTAATAATTATAATGGACTTTTATCTCTTTTATTCAAGCAAACCGACACGAATAGCTAAAATGTACAATATTTATACCTAACCTTTTAAGATACAATAAAATTATTCAATCCATACAACATAATAACTACATCGAATATCGATGAAAATCTGCATTTAACACATGTAATTATCGAGTCTCAAATTACTACTGCATATCCTTCATGGTACAAACTGTTTATGAAAACATATTTAAATAAAAAAAGTATTAAAGTTAATAAAATATTTTACAAATTAAAGAGTAATAATACATATTTGATACCGAAAATAGTAAAATAAAAATATTGAAAAACGCGAGTGCGTAAAAAGTGACCTAAACAAGATTAAAAGATGTAAACAAGATGTAGAAGGAATTAATGCGTCAGACTGTATCATATTTAGAGTATGAAGTTACTTATAGGAGAAAAATTAGGACATCTTGCAACCATCTTTTTTTATGTTCGCTTTTTAAGCAATCGGATGTCTCGATTTTTTAATTTACTTTTTTATTTTCACTTTTTAGGTATTTTAATTTTTGTCATGTCATTAACAAAACCAAAAAAAATTGTTATTTTAAAACGGTTGCCAACCAACTTTAAATCATTGAAATATCATTGAATGACCATTTTATTCAAAAAGAAAAATTATTTGTGAAACCTAAATATGATTTTGGAAGACCTTTTCAATAATGGGTAACATTTGACATAGTTCATTAAACTTGTTTGTCACCATACGGTGTGTGGTTGTCGCCTTATCGAGATTACAAACATACTTATATAGCATATAGACTGATGAACACATTACCCTAATATGTGTAGCGTGTAGTAGGATAAAAACCGGCCATGTGCGTGTCCGGCCAGGCGCCGTGTAAGGTTCCGTAGTTGCCTGTACCCAGGTGGATGGATTGAATGGTCGTTCATTTATGCAGCCTAGTTAGCCGTGACAGTTTTTTTTAACTTCGTTATAATATACTACAACCATGTTTTACATATATCAAAAAACAATGGTTTAGATGTTAACTAGGGGGTGGGGCGAAAATTATAAAACCGTTCCAATATTTTTAAAATAAAACCGTGATAGGTCTGTCGATCAGCGCCCTCTACTAGTGGGTATCTCCGTCAATGCGCCTCTCGCCCACACTTCCAATTATCCGCTTACTACAAAGCACCATTATTTCAAAGCATAAATAATTTTTCTGTTAGATGTACCTTAATATCGAGTTTATATCATTATGTTCTAAGGAATAGAGCTCCGTGATACAATAAACACACAGTGGTAACCGAATTATTACTCTTGAGTCATGTGCTTGAGCGAAGAAAGATATACTGAGCTAAAAACGTTTCCGCCTGATGCTGAAGCGCAAAATATAAAAACACAGGAACTTCACTGATCGATTTGATTCAGTGGTCGATCACTGATCGGTTCGATCCCCGCCCGGAATAAATATTAAGACAAAGATAAAAACCTTTCAAGTACGAGTCAGACTCGCATCCTGAGGGTTCCATATAGTCATATACGCATTTTGACATTTTTATCGCTACTCGTCACTAGGTTGTCACGTAAACGCATTTAAAAAAATATATTTAATGAAAATATTTTTATGTAATTTTATGTAATAACTACAGTTTTCAGACTATTCCATTGCTTGTGCTGTAAAGTCTTGGTTCTTGTCAAACTTCATTATTTTAGGTCAACGGGATGTACCCTAAAGGTTTTAATTTATTTGGGAATGTCGAAATATACGACATAAACAGCCCCATTTTTTATTGGATCAACTTAAAATTTTGTACTTTTACTGCTCCAAAGGACTATATAAGATCTACAAGCACTTCGTTGCCATACGATAAATATATTTAGTGCATAGACCTTTATTCACGTAAGACATTGCTTTTCGCTTAATTTCATAATTCTTAGTCAACGGGAAGTATTCTATTGATTTGGATTTACTTGCAAGTGTCAGAAAATGGCCGTAATTCTTTACTATGTCCCGCCGAGGGACCGTTGAACTAAATATTTGTTATTAATTTCAACTAAGGACCTCGACGCGTTTCAGAGAAAACCATCTTGACAGACAGACAATGTAGTGATCCTATAAGGGATCTTTTTTGTCATTGAAAATGACTATCATATCCATTTCACGGGAGACGCATTTTTGGCCATAACTCCGAGGGTATGGGGTCTAGCCAAGATTTTAAGGTTTTAAAAGATTTAGAATTTAGTTGTGCATTGTATGACATCAAAATTTTGGAAATCGGTTAAGCAGTTTTTAAAAAAAATTGGAAAATGTAAAAAAATCGGGATTTTTTCGGTTTTTTTTTTTACTAAATCCACAATATTTCAAGAACGGGGACCGATATCGAAAATCAAAAAAAATAGTATCTCGGCCATTAACATAGCTACGATTTGAGACCATGTTCTTGGAAATCGGTTGGTAATTGTAAGAGAAATTATTTCCGAAAGATGAGATTTTTTGGTCGATCGCTTGTGTTTGTGGATATAAGTTACTATATTTCAGAGGGTATTCGTCGGATCGCTTCAAAGTGTTACACCAAAGGTTAGAAGGTGTCGGTAGCTACAGTTTAAGACCAAAATTTTGGAAATCGGTTGGAAATCGAACAAGAAATTTGACATCATATGTTAGATTTTATGGACGTTCGGGAACTTGTTAACATTACGGTCATCGCCTTTCGGCCTGTATTCGTTCGAATGCTTAATTATCGAGTTCAGAACGTTTAAGGATATCAGAGGCTGCAGTTTAAAACCTAAATGTTTCAAATATGTTGAACTAGCGACCCGCCCCGGCTTCGCACGGGTAGCAGAGAATTTTTTCGTTGATTTATTTCTGAGTTTAAAGAGTTGAAAAGAATAGTGCCACGTTTTCGTGGCAATCTATACTAATATTATAAAGCTGAAGAGTTTGTTTGTTTGTTTGTCTGTTTGTCTGTTTGTCTGTTTGTCTGTTTGTCTGTTTGTCTGTTTGTCTGTTTGTCTGTTTGTCTGTTTGTCTGTTTGTCTGTTTGTCTGTTTGTCTGTTTGTCTGTTTGTCTGTTTGTCTGTTTGTCTGTTTGTCTGTTTGTCTGTTTGTCTGTTTGTCTGTTTGTTTGTTTGTTTGTTTGTTTGAACGCGCAAATCTCAGGAACTACTGGGTCGAATTGAAAAATTCTTTTTGTGTTAGATAGTCTATTTATTGAGGAAGGCTATAGGCTATATGTATAAAATAATACTATCTGTCTGTCTGTCTGAGCAAATCTCCAAAACAGCTGAACCGATTTTGATGAAACTTCACAGATGTGGATAGAAAGTGGTCAAAAATGACATACACTACTTTTTGTATGTCTGTATGTACGTCCATTTGTCTATTCCAGCTAATCTCTAAAACGGCTAAATCGATTTTAATAAAATTTCACGGGTATGAAAAGGAGGTAGTCAAAAGTGACATACGCTACTTTTTGTTCGTCTGTCTGTCTGTACGTCTATGTGTCTATTCGAGCTAATCTCCAAAACGGCTGAATAGATTTTAATGAAACTTTGCAGACGTGAAAGAAGGTTGTCAAGAGTGACATCAGTTACTTTTTGTGGCTGTCTGTCGTTTGTCCTCACTGATCTATCAGCGTAGATAAAGCCGAAACTACTAAATCTAGGAAGCCGAAATTTGGAACAGTGGTTTATTTTATAACGTGAGTATAAATTTTTATAAAAAGGAATATTTTGAAATTTCAAATTGAAGGAGGGAGGGATGGAGGGGCTTCGTATGAGAGTCTTTGTTCTTTAAAGTTAGAAACATAAAAATTTTAACATAAATAAATAATGACGTCTTTCAGGGTTTTTGGATATCAAGGGTGGAAAACGGGATGTGAAAAGTATGGGAGTATCGATTTTCTTAAAGGAGTGGGGAGAATGAAGATTGAAAGTTTGAATGGGTGTCCCCAATATTAGTTTTAGCAAAAAGTACCTACGTATTAACCATTTCGAATGTTAATACTACCTAAAACAGGAATCTGTAATCTACGCAAGCGAAGCTGCGGCCGGTCGCTAGTAAAATAATATAATCTGTGAAAATCGGGTTTGGGTAGGTTCATTTTCAATGAAACCGATGGTTGCGGGGACTGCAAGATCTGTGGATTTTTCTTTGAGATACAGAACCCTAAAAATATCTTTTGTTAGACACTGGATTTCACGTTCATGCGGCGTCCAGTTGACAGTATAATACAAACTTGCTGATGAGCAAGGACTATGCTCGAAAGCAGACATTCGGAACCCTGAGAACAGAAAACTAAACGCGTAACGCGATCGAAAATGTAATGCACGTAACACTTGAGTAATTCCAACAAAACCGCTTCAAGTATTTTTTCCCTTTTCAAACAAGTTATTACGAGCAGTTGACGTAAACGTGATCGTTTTAAAAATAACGCTATAAAGACTCGATGCAAGCAAAGTGAGCCAATTATGATTTTTTTGAGAGAATAATTGGTGCTTGTTAAAAGTTTCTTGTTGAATTTTGTTCACGAAATCATTGTGTGTTTAGTTAGCTCTTTATATATAGGTATATATTTTTTTACGTAAACACAGGTTCGTTTTTGAGTTTTTTTTTATCTAAACTGAGTTCCAATTATTTTGTGGTGGGTTTTATGGTATTATAAATTGGTTTGAAACAGCCAAAATTGGCATAACCATGTAGATGTTTTTTAGGTGCATTAATTATGTATAATACACAGCCAGTTCATAAATATGTAAATTGTAAAGTTGAAATTATATTATTATAGATTTTTGTGCTTTTGGATAATAACAAATTATTTTATACTGTGGCCACTCACGGTCTTTGCACGCGTGGATTATACTATTATATTAGGCATGGTTCCATCCGCATCTTTTCTTTTATTCCAAAGGAAGAAGACGTTTTCGCGCTTTGAAAGTTGCATCTTAAGTTTCCCTTTATCCTGACAACTATTTCGTTTTGTCAGGCGACTAGGAAGGAACTTTAAATAAAATTAATTGGAATATCTATAAAATAGTATTATTTCAGACTTTTTAAGAATTGTATTTAGTTATCTTTTTGTGGCGAGGGTTTCTTAAATTTAGTTTATTTAAAGAAATGTGTGTAGAGATATTTTTTTAAATCTTTGTTTTCGTATGTGAGGTGTGAACAACTTTATTTTATGTCTGGTGTTTGGTTGAACGTAGTCCAAACATATAATGTGTAGTGCTTACCGAACTTAACAAAAAGCTTAAAAAATGAATGATAAAATGAAGTTTATCAATATTCATGAATATAATATAATATAAATAAGTACACCTACCATCGCATGTCACTTTACTTTAAAGCCTAAGTGAAGACTATACATAAATACTTGTATTTAATTCAGAAAACCAATTAAAATTACTCTAACCATGTTACAGTTCGACCGGTTAACTAGGATCGGTCATGTATATTGTTATTCTTGCTTTTAATTGCACCGTTAGCACCGCAATCATAGGAAACTTGTTACACTTGGTGTAAACTTGAATTTATTATAGTCGTTCCTCTTTGGACCGGTCTATGTTTGTTTCTGGGATGGTTTGCAGAGAAAAGCGATCATCGTATCGACCAATAACCCAAGGGAAATTGGAAAATCGTTTTATTTGTAGAATAAGCAAATGGAATCGTTAAAGTGTGACATTGATGTTGGTACCGTCAGCCTTGATAAAACGAAAATTTAAATTTCAATAGAAATAGATTACCAATGCGTGTATTATGTGCAAATTTATATATATATAGACATTACGAAAAATACTTGCATGTATTTTTTTTGTTTCATTCTTTAGCGTTTCTTAGAAGTGCTTGTAAATTCCGATTTGCACATGTTGAAAAAAATGTATGCCCTGAGCAATGCCTGGCAGATGTGCAACACCTAAAATTTAATATTTTTATTTCGAAATATTTTTTGCGGAAAACAAAAAAAATAATTCATATTTTATTTTAAAAAATATTTACAATATGAGTCGTTAAAAGTGTAAATTTAATTTAAAAATTTTATTAAGTTTAATGTTGAGAGGGCTAAGTTGAAAAGAACCAACGAATAGCGCGAATCTGGCCAAATGGTACGTCGCGGCGTGCCACCAAAACATTTTTACTCAATCCAAACGCACTATTAGATGAGATATGTTGAGGAATGCTGAGCAATACTATGGGATGCTATTGAGAAAGGACGAAAAGACGTGAAACTGGCTGAATAGGAAGTCGCGTTTGGCCACGTGGCAAGCCACGACGTACCATTAGGACATTTTCGCTCCCATCCCAGTAGATTGTTTCACATCAAAAAATGGTGTGGGCTAGGTAGTCCGTCTACACATTCGTGGGTATTTATTTTCCATAACAATGTTTATGGATGATGAGAGTATGGCTGACTGATTCTTTCTTAATTTTGGTGATTTCACACAGGACAGTCATTACGGAACGCTTATAACAAAATCCTACTCTCACTTGACGAGTGTTTTTTTATTTCTTCTCTTAGCAAAAACCGTTGAATTATTTGACCTTGCAGACTTAAGTACGTAATGTGTAGCTCAGTAAAAAAACATAGGCCATTTGGTATCACTTTCAGTCTACTTACGTCATTGCAAGATGAAAAACAGTGTTGCAAGAAAATTAATTTTCAGTGGTCTAAAAAAGATACACCAATTCGAACATTTAGCATAAGTATTTGAAAAGACTAGCGCCATGTTTGAGGAAAGCTCAAGCACCGGAGCTGATATCTTTGCTCGTACAATACTTTATACTGATATTACGTAATTGAGCTTGCACGCCCGCTGTGAAACTGTACAGAAAGGAACCGTTATTATTTTTAATAGACAAGCCCATTAAACGAGACGCGGAAAAACCGCATAACTAATTTTTACTTTAAGTAGTGTGGATTAAAAAATCTCGTAGAAATTAGTATTCTTTTTTCTACTAACATTTCTACTCTTCTTTCCCTGAGTATGCATTCCTACGAAATAATCCAAAATAAAATCAACCTTTACTAATTTCACAACATGTATATTATAAATTGATTTTATTGTTTTCAATGCTTTTAACTTTTCTTTTGTATGTTTGTTCAACCTATAGCATTTCGTTGCCTTATTTTTTGTTATGCTGAAGGGGTATTTTATTCAAAAATTGAACGCGCCAGTATGTAAGGCATCTTCCCTACTAGCGCAGTTTCACAAAAATTTTGCGAGGCGCCTCTAGGGATATCGACATCGTATAGCTGCGAACAAATTTATATCTTTATAAGTCACTCGTTAGGTCTCAGCTGGAGTACAGTTGCATAGTGTGGAATCCTTATTATAAAGTAGGTATATACTTACAAGGCCATACAAAAAAAATTCTCCGTGTTTATGTCCTACAGGTGCCATTGTAAAAAGAAATATGAAGTTATGTTAAATGATTTCATGCTTCAGCATCTGTATGACCGTCTTACACCAATAGAAGCTAACTTCATGTGCGAACATTTTAGAAAAAGTAGAATAAAGTTCCAGTTCCGATTATTCGACAACCGTATTGTTTTCATGAAAGATTTTCTCGGACAAACTCAGGAATGCGTGCACCTGTGCACAGAATTAGTCACAATCATAATAATAATTTTCGCACTTCGACTTCATTACTACACTATCATTCTTTCTATTCCTTCAAAAAATTTATCAAAGTGTCTATTTAAATTTTATTTATATTGTCGTTACTAACACTGTTTTCGTTTGTCATTTTTGTTAGTTTAGTTGTATTAATTGGTATTTTATTTAATTTTTTGTTTAATTTTCTTTTTTTCTTTGTTCTTCTGTGTGACTGTAGTGACTAGGTATAGATTTTAAATATTTGGAAGCATTTTGTTGGACGTTACAATATTCTCAATTTTATTTTTATTTTCTGTATGTGTAATCCATGTAAACGTCTGTTTTTATTTCCTGAATGTATACATTAAAAAAAATTATATCTCCCAATTACGGAAGCGCCGGAGTCACATGACGTGCTAACCATAGTGCTAACTCTGTCTGCTCTGCCTGCCCTCGCTTTAGTGATCGACGACAAGTGTTCTCTACCCCACCGCACCGCTTCTTCCCACTGGTGTCACCTATATATATACCATATTGATACATTGACAGAGCCAAAATAAAAGCCAAAGCAATGATATAAAAGTAGTAACTCGACTTTGGCAAAATTTGTACGAACAGAAAACGTCATAATTAAGAACATAGAAGTAGAAATAATATTAAGAAGAGTCTATACTTGTGCGTGATTATCTTTTTCCGTCTCTTTCATAAAGGGGTTTACGCTAATACCCAGTTCACATTTTCGCAAAATAATTCCGCGATCCGTTTGCAGGAGATTCGTGCAGTTTTTGTTGCAGTTGATAAATTTATTTTGACGGAATTTGAAAAATAAAAATAAATTGTAAGTACTAGTATATTGCGAGAAAAAGCCCTGCAAACCATTTGGGACGGACCAGTACCAAAAAGTAGGTACCTACTATTTTTAGATTACGAATACGACTTTCAATGCCGATATATTTTGATGCTATAAATGAAAAATCTCTATTTTAATTTTTTTTGCTTTTCTGTATTCTTTTTAATATATTAAGAGTAACTTGTTGCTTATTTACGTAATAATTCATCTTGTCTATAAAAATAACACAACACAACGAAACAAAAGCTCCCGTCCGACGACGTCACAATTAAGCGCTACTAAGTTCAGATTGGCCCATTATTGGTCGAAAACTTTAAATTTTGGGGCCGTTTACTTCACAATATTGTAATTTGTTATTCACCTTGGTCATATATCGGAGTTTGTAATTCTTGTAAAAAAAATAATACTCGTAGTTGAGTATTAGAATATTTATTTATTTATTTGGCTCTTCAACAATAGGTACACCATTACAGTGCCCCATTACTTACAGAAACTTACAGAAAAACACTGCAATATTGAAGCAATATTAAATCCATAGAAGTTATACTGTCATTCCAAATGCCTAGTATAACCATAGATTGTCGAAAGACGCCGTACATGAAATATACATACGTTTATCACAGCTTACATTATAAAGAAAGTAAGATTTATTTTGCATCGAAGAAAATAAATTAAGCAAAAAAAATCAATAAGACTAAAAAGTCAACTATGCCTACATATGAAATCTAGACTAGTTTTGCTACACCTAAAATCTTATTCTAGCTAATTAGCATTGATAACCGGTTATTAATTAGAGCAATGAGTTATTTCTCGGTGAGTTTCCGCGCGTCTGTTTCGATAGATTTATTCCTCAGTTTAAAGCATCCCATGACACCCACATCCTTGTATGGCTTAAAGGTTGCTATTGTCTTCAGCTTTTTTGCCAGAGCCCTAAAGTGTTTGTAAGCTTCACATTCACAAGAAACTCATTCACACATATAAAACTAATGTTTTGTTAGACAGAGTGTCTAATCCCTTCCTCAGTTCTTATGCCTATTCTAAACTTCACGGTATAAATTTATGGAAATTCGTAAGTGATACTACGTAATAGTTATAAATTCATACAGTACATTGTGTTCTGATATACGTAGTCCAGATTTATAGAACGTTTAGAGCTTACAGAACTAACAAAATCTTCCTAGTGAGCAGATGGCGCAAACTAACGGTTACCGACAACATGTTTAAAGTCTGATTTATCTATCACTTATAATTTTTTTAAAGCAACCAATAAAAAGATTAATATAGAATTACAAAATGAAAGTAATACATTTTTTTTAACTCAGGTTTACTTGTATACTTAATAAAACACAACGAGACGGTCACTTGAACCACAAAATTGGAGAAACACTACTCATTAAACAGCTAATAAGGTCAATAAACAACCATTCTTTGAATTAAAATGATAGTGGATTTTTTTGTTATGTAATCATTTTTAATTTGACGGTTGGCGGTAGACCAGCTGTTTGGGAATAGCGTTAAATATTTTAGCACTAGGGTGACCTAGCATTTGGGTTGGCCGTACGTGTATAAATAAAATATAAACATTGTGTTTGTAGAGAATATTCCTAAATAAATTATATCTACTTATATATTTACCAGATATTAATTGCCTATTTTATGGTTGATTTGCTATCGATATTATATTTTATACTCTACTCCTAATAATTATTTTGTATGTTCCTCTCATAATTAAAGTGATAAAATTCATATGGAAATTGCAAAAAATCTGTTTGTATTATATAATTCTTTTAGGTTGGACAATAATTGACTCCCATAAAATACCTTAATGCGTATCAAACAAGTAGATCCTTTACAAAACTACTCAGAGTTATGTTTCACACGATTTCCAAACGCATCGTTTCAATGCGGACACGACTAACCTGTCATTACTGTCGATCCTTTCAACTTATTCCTAACAAGGCGTACAATATCCCTTTTACACGAAATTACACCTTATTGAAGAACAATAAAGTTGAAATCACCATTTATATGGTTATCGATATACGATACCTCAATTTTGAAATTCGAACTTAAAGTTCCGCCTACCATAAGGCGATTCCGTAAACGGTTTTACTTCGAAACGTGGACGTTAACGTTGACCGTTGGTTACTTTTTGTTTGGTTTGTTTAGAAAAACGTTGGATTTACTATAATGGGAAACAAAGATGAGACCGATGATTAGTGCTGTCAATCAATTTCCGTTCGTTCATTTTAAAGGCTTTTGAACTGTAAAGTGAATGTTTTGCTATAACGCTAATATTAGGTCTGAACCTATGATGTTGCCGTTCTTCAGTACTGGCCAATTCAATAAACAAGTTTTTTTTTTGATTGGCTATGAATTCTAAATTTAAATTACTTTTGTTTTTAAAACATGACATTCTTTTTATAAAATCAGTCTTTCTTTTATTGATTACCGTTGTGTTTTCATTACATTTCAACATTTTTCGTCATAATGGACACTTTAAAAATTTGTGTAATTATGGAATATGAGTTCCGTCGTGGCACTAATGCGGCACAAACGGAACGTAACATCAACAACGTTTACGGAGAGAACTTAACAAACGAACGCACCACCCTTTATTGGTTTGCCTGCTTCCGTTCTGGAAATTATGACTTGAATAATGAACCTCGTGGTCGTTCGGACACATTGGTTAACAATGACGAATTGAAGGCGATTGTGGAAGCTGATGATACTTAAACTACAGCTGAACTAGCAGTAGCTTTTGATATTAGCATCAAAACAATATTGGACCATTTGCAACAAATTGGAAAAGTAAGAAAGCTTGACATATGGGTACCCCATGAACTTAACGATCGCCAGCGCAACGTACGCATCAAGACCTGCCTCGCGTTGCTCAACAAGTACAGAAATGAAGGAATCTTGAACCGGGTTGTTACCTGTGATGAAAAATGGATTCTGTTCCACAATTGAAAGTGCTCAGCAAGTTGGTTAGATCCTGGTTCAGCACCAAAGCAATGTGTTAAACGAAAAATATTTTGTTGTATTGATTTTTACAAGAAGGGCATCAATAAACTGCCACTGCGTTGGTAAAGATGCATCGATTGCACGGGTGATTACTTCGAATAACAGAAATAAAAATGTTTGAAAAAAAAATACTTTAACTTATTTCATACCAAATGGCAACTTTGGTTGCCGTTAAAGGTTAATACCTAATACTTATTACGTAAGTATAAAAACATGTACGTGATGTGCGTTTGCTAAACTTAATTTTGTTGAGAGAGAAATAAAATAAAACATAGGTGCCGATTTTAGTGTGCAACTATAGTAATGCTGCATCCATGTTTTTTCCATTCCATCAGCCCATTTTACCCCACTGCAGGGGTTTGGGCCTCCCCCCAGTGTAAAGGGGTTTGGAACTTAAGTCCACCACGCTGCTCCAGTGCGGGTTGGAGGATTGTAACGACCGCCATCTATTGACAGCAGGCGGTTTCGACTGCTTAGCGTGCTCTCCGAGGCACGGAGTTAGTGGTGATAGTCACGTACTTAAGCCAGAAAAACTCATTGGCACATGCCCGGATTTGAACCACGGCCCCACGGTCTTATAAATTTGAAACAGGTTCGCTGCGCTCGTGCTATCACGACACGACATCCATGTAACATACAATCTAAAAAATTCATTTTTGTACTAACAATTTATAGACATATAAAACAAAACAATCGTTCGAGTTAAAATGTATTGTGGGTTGGTTTACACTGTTCATGTAAATTAATAATGGAATCCCACCGCTCTAGTTATGTTACGCTAGAGATCTTTTGAACCTATTAATTTTCGTTTTAGCCCACAGCCTAGGGAATCGGGTAGTCTAAGATGCGATAAAGCACACGTACGGCGGGCCTACCCCTATGGTAAAGTACCACACTCCATTTCAAATATCCGGTCGCACTACCGACTACGAACGACAGCAGATTTTTAAAATAGCGCGTAATCGGCGCTGCATGAATTTACCATATGTGGTACGGCTGTTGTAACAACTGTTTGTAACAACGAAATGTTTTTGTATAAAACAATGATAATGACGTATGATCTGTCTAATCAATAAGTCTTTCATTTTACTCAGATTTCAAAGTATTAGACGCTTTGGTGTGGCGGTGCGCTGGTTCTTTTTAACCTCCGACACAAAAAGAGGGGTGGTATAAGTTTGACCTGTGTGTGTTTGACCTCCGTGGCATCGTAGCTCCCAAACGGATGAACCGATTTAGATGCGGATTTTCTTATATGAAAGGTGAATTAATCAGATGTGTTCTTAGCTGTGTGTGATAAAAATCAGTTCAAGATGGCCGCCGCTACAAAATTGCGGATATCATATTTTTTCACTACTCCATCAATATGGATATGAAATAAAAGAGCTTGACTAGTAGAATACTATACATTATGACAAATTTCAAATCCAAGATGGCCGCCGTTACAAAATGGTGAATTAATTTTTTTCACAAATACCTCAATATGGGTAGCAAATGAAAGAGCTTGACTAGTAGAATTATATACACTATATTGAAAGGGAATGAGGAATATTAATTAACGAAATGAAAACTAAAAAATTGAAAATTATTTTTTTGTCTGATCATGTGTGAATTAGTTTAACTACATAACTAAGTTTAAAAATTTTGAAAGAAAAAAATAAATTGAAAATATGAAAAACCCCGACACAAAAAAAACTAACCTTTAGAACTGTGTTGGGGATTTTTTAAATTTAAAATTTAATTTTTTTATAATAATATAGATGCACTGCTGATTCCCAACAACACACAGAACAATATTACGGCGACAATATAAGCAGTCAAGGAGTGGAAAACAAAAGGACACTCACCTTCGACCCTCCTGCGTCCTGAACTGCACTGGTGGCCACCATATCTCGTGCTGGGTTTCCCTTTGTTATTTTATTACTATTTTTATGAATTTATGATTATCGTAGATTATCCTTTGATAATAGAAGGCAAGCTGGGGGTAGGAACCAAAAGAGCAAAAGTCGAATGGGACAGGCATGCAAAATACTGTACGTAAAAGCGTAAACACGCTTTAAATTGATACCTTGTTTATCTAAAAAAAACTTTACCTATTTTTTTTATCGAATAACTCAGACGGTAAAGTTCGATCCAATATCATCGAAACCTTATTGTTATCCGAAAAATTTCCGAAGGAAATCATTATTTCCACTAACTCATCAGAATTTTTCTTATAAATATCAATTCTATGGGCAAAGTTTCCGAGCGCATAATTAACGACCTCCTTATATTATGGACCTTCTTGGAACCCTAATAACTTTTGGGGATTCTCGAACCTTTGTAGCCTAAAATATTTAAAGACTGATTAGGTCTGGCGAAAATTTACAGTTTTTTTTTTAAATTCGTCGGTGCAAAGAATTCTTTCGAAGGGTATCGAAGTCAATGTTTCTTACTAAGTTTGATTTTTTCGTTGTCACTTGTCGATCCAGTTATAATATATGGAGTTCATACATACTCTAGAGGCCGCATTAATTTAATTTGTATAATGGAAAATGTTTTTTGACTGCCACCGCCACCAGTTAGTTATATACGTACAGCGTTGGTTTTAATTCGTGAATTTCCTCACAATACGCTATCGAATACAAAGGTGAGAACATATTGGCAACAATTAGATGATTATATGATTTTAATTAGATGGTATTAATATTACTTATTTTATTAATTTATTTTTTATTGTTTATTTATTAACCTCAATGCCGAGCGTGCCGCCGGCAAGAGAGTTCAAGGAAAGCCGGCACAAGCGATTTACTAAAACTTTTTTATGTAAGTAAGAAAAACAAAAGATATCGTTTGTTTCCTTTACTCACTTGTAAACACATACTCGTATGTGGTAGTAAATAGCCTGTCCCAGCTTTCCTTCGTATTTTATTATGAGTAATATGATTCAGAAGATTTTATTTATATTTTTATAAATTTTTTGATATAATATACCTGCTTGTGTGTCGCATCGATATCTCCGAATTAAAAACATTTTTATATATTTCGAAATTTTAGTTAATCACGGTAAGCTGTACTTTTAAATTTTGGATAGTTTTTAGGCCAGCACTGTGAGATGGGTGACACGAAATTAGCTCATTACCCATCATCCAAAAGCTATAACTTCAGTACTGCCTGTTAATGTTTTTATTATAATTACCTAGATTATAATTTTACAACGACACGTAAAAGAGGTCTAGACTACGTAAACTATACAAAAACGTGCCGCCACTTTGTGCGCGGGAACGAGGAAAGGAACAAGTTTTTTTTATAATCAAAAAGGGCATGTATTTGTAATAGATTAATTCCAACTTAAGGGTCGACCGCGCTTAAGTAATTTCAAGTTAAAATTGTGCATACACAATTTAATTACACAAATTATTTTACAAAACACTGCAGCCTTTACACACACAATCACACGGTATACTTTTCACATTTTAAAAAGATCCTTACTTGTTATTTTGATTCAAATTGCTAAAAACAGATATATTTTAATATTTCTTCTTTACCAAAAAATTGCATAACTATTATTTTTGTGCAATTAATTGTGCAACAAAATTAGTTTGGAATGAGGTTGACGAAGTACTCATTTAATGTACTCAACGTCATGTTTGTTTATACTACAATAATTTATGGCATTGTACTGATACTTCTAGTACAGCGAGATAGTATTCATATATAATTGCTCCCTTTAAAAACCGGCCAAGTGCGAGTCGAACTGGCGTCGTGAGACTCCATAGTGTTATATGGCGTAATTTAATGTATATCGGGCACTATACACTATAATCGAAATTTAAAAAACAATAATAAACGTGAAACGTTTAATAAAATTATGTTGTTCTTTAAAAAAAAATAATAATGTTATTATTTATTCTATCGTCACTTACCGACTTTTCGTCAGCTACAATAGAGCTCAAGCGAGAATATTTGCGGTATATGATCTATTATGATTTTAATTTTATATATTATTAATTTATTATGCACAAAATAATCATTCTACTTATAAAAAAATTATTCATAACAAGCGCGGAGAGAAGGCTATAAGGCTGATCTTCTGAACAAAATATTCTTTGATTTTAAATTAAAAATAGGTTTATCTGCAGTGTTTAGCTTGAAATGTTTAAAATCAGCTTTAGACAAATATGCTTCTTATCAGGCAACTAGTTTTAGATGATTTAATGAATCCAAAACAAGCAGAATTCAACCTTTTAAAGATCACAACAGAATTGGACGCCCACTGATGGCAGTCTCTACAGAAAATATGAAAAAACTCACGAAGCACGTATAAGAATATATAGACAATCTTAGACATTAGTTTGGTTAGTGTTTATACCATCTTACATAAATATTTTGACGTGTTATCGTTGGATATAACGTGCGCTCTCCGAAACGGCAAAAGAAGCCCGTGTGGATACGACTACTTTTTGAAAACTACTGCCAATGAAACATGGATATATCGGTATGATCCGGAAAACATGCAGCATTTGCCGGTATGGGCAAACAGCCAGATGGACATTTTGCGACATCAATGTTGCATTGCATTGTTAGTTGCAACAGTTGCATTGCCAGAAGCGTTCCAAGCTGTGCAGAACAAACGAGCGAAGACTGGACCTAGGGGAATCGTGCTGCACCATGACAACGCCTCTTCACATATTTTTCTCAGAACAAAGACGTTTGTTCAAGAATGTGGTATTGATACCTTGCCTCATCCACCTTACAACTTTGACTTAACCACCCTCGATTTCGATTTATTCGTAATTGATAGGGATAAAATAAAAGGAGGTTTTTTTCTTCTAGTGTTGGAGAATCGCTGGGTGCTTTGTAGATGTTGCTGACCGACAGGTCAGCAACATCTACAAAAGCTTTTGAAAAAAAGAAGAGTGGAATATATATATCCACAGATGGTTTAGGCGGATGAAATTTGCATCTATATACTAAAATTATAGAGCTGAAGAGTTTGTTTGTTTATTTGTTTGTTTGAACGCGCAAATCTCAGGAACTACTGGTTCGAATTAAAAAATTATTTTTGTGTTGGATAGTATATTCAATGAGGAAGGTTATAGGCTATATGTATAAAATAATACTATATGTCTGTCTGTCTATTCGAGCAAATCTCCAAAACGGCTAAACTGATTTTGATGAAACTTCACAGATATGGAAAAAAAGTAGTCAAAAGTGACATACACTACTTTTTGTATGTCTGTATGTACGTCCATCTGTCTATTCGAGCTAATCTCCATAACGGCTAAACCGAATTTAATGAAATTTCACGGGTATGAAAAGGAGGTAGTCAAAAGTGACATACGCTACTTTTTGTCCGTCTGTCTATCTGTACGTCTATGTGTCTATTCGAGCTAATTTCCAAAATGGCTAAACAGATTTTAATGAAACTTTGCAGACGTGAAAGAAGGTTGTCAAGAGTGAAATCAGCTACTTTTTGTGTCTGTCTGTCGTTTGTCTTCAATGATCTATCAACGTAGATAAGCCGAAACTACTAGGTCATGGAAGCTGAAATTGGAAACAGAGGTTTATTTTATAACGTATTAATTTTTTAAGAAAGGAATATTTGAAAATTTCAAATTTAAGGAGGGAGGGATAGAAGGGCTTTGTATGAGAGTCTTTGTTCTTAAAAGTGAGGAACATAAAAATTTTAACATAAATATACAATAACGTGTTTCAGGGTTTTTGGATTTCCACATTTTAAGGGTGGGAAACGGGAGGTGAATTAAATATATTAAAAATACTCCAAGTGGGATGAAATGACGGTACGTATAAATCTAATTAAATCTAATTCACAAGTTCGACGCAACAAGCTGATATGACACTACAACAGTAAAAACACTACGGCTTATATGCACTGCTACCCGTGCGAAGCCGGGGCGGGTCGCTAGTATTGAATAAAAGAGAATAGTTTACTAAAATATTTTTCGCGTGTCTCGAAACTTATATAGGGACCCATATCTAATACTGACGCTATTAACTGCCAGATAATACGAAAACACATGTGTCAGTAAAAAACTTTCTTTTTTTTGTCCTGTGACGCGTTGCTTCTCACCAAATTTCATAATTCTAGGTCGATGGGAAGTACCCTATAGGTTTTGATTTATTTGCGAGTGTTAAAATATGCGGCATAATAGCTGTATTTTTTGATTGCGTTGACTTATCTCCACGCGTTCCTGAACGCATGTGTCCATCTTTCTATCAAAATAGACAATCACACAGATGGATAACGAAGGGATCCAATCACGGTTCTCTTTTCCTTTTGTGGTAAGGAATCCTAAAGCAAACAGCTTATAAAAACAAAATATATTCAAATAGTGAAAATTACAATAACTGTTTTATAATTCGATGGTACAATAAAATTTTATATTGTCATTCGTGAAATTATATCGCCCAGAAAAAGCAATGTAGTAAAACACATGTGAGTTGGTTAAATACTGATTTAATCATAGTACCCACGTATATAAATATACTACATCTTTCTCTTTATGATGCAACAAATTTGTTTTTACTTCTAACAATACCAGCACCAATATTAACTTAAAAATTAACATATCTATTTTGTTTTTAAATCAGTAGCATTGATTTAACAATATCAGTAGGCATTTGGATACCCACGTTACCTCCTCGTCCTTTTTATTATTTGCAACAATTTTTTATTTTCAAATACACTTATTTACATAACACAGCAATACATTATTTTTTTTAATTATAATTTTCTAACTTATTTTAGTACAACATATAAAAATCAAACAACCTGAGACTACATTGACCAACCTAAAACAAACCTATATCTAAGTCAAACAAATATTCGACGAAAAGCTAGGTACTTTATTTTATTTTAATATTTTTAAGGAAAACTTATAGCTAATTACAACTAAAATATGAGCATTAAGAAAAAAAGACGGTGATGGATGTTGCAACAAGCCAAAACAAGTTTCCACAAATTGAGATTATGTAGCACCTACACATGACACATAACATACACGTACCTAAGTATTTATTTCTTGTCATATCCAAGAATATAATTTTTAAGCATTCGTGTTGTTCTTTTCTTAGACCTCATTATAGGCACTAATGAAGACAATGAATCGTGATTTAAACTAGCAGTGGTACTGCTAAAACTGCCATCTTCATCTGACTCCGCTTGACCACTACTAGCGGTGTTCTACAGCGTGGCTTGTAACACCTCCGACTGCTCTCTATCAGAAATAGTTACCAACTCGGATTCAGTAGATATTGGTGCAGTCTCGATCCTCTTTTTACGTTTATGAGCTTCAGACTTCCAGATCATACTCTGCCAATTGGTCGTTGCTTTTCCAAACTTTGTGCCTGAGTTATCTGTTAAGATACTTCGTGCAGTCTTGAGTAGATCACGCACAATCAGCTGACTGCGTGTGTGCCGGAATCTTATATTATAAACCGTCCTGATCTTATATTATAAATGGGCGAGGCTCAGGTGCACGCCCTACTATTAACACCGGTTTCCTACTAACGCGGTCTTGACTAATCAACGTTGCCTTATCACCTGGAGATATGCGTTCGAGCGACCTCGCTGACTTATTATTTGTTGTCTGACTTTTTCCTTTCCAGTCATTAGGGCTTTATAAGTTCGTTCATTGTCTACGTTTTCGCTCAACATCTTTGAACTATTCGGTAATTTCGTATTCAAACGTCTGTCCGTTAAAATTTGTGCTGGTGAATCTAACTCCTCTCGTGGAGTTGCCCTCAAGTTTAAAAGACTCAGTGCAAGGTCTTGTTCAGAATCCAAACATTTTTAACATGTTTTTTACAGTTTGCATAGTTCACATAAAATAAATCCTAACTGCTGTTCACGTCACTCTTGCTGTCCACAGAATCCATGCGTAAATTTAACCCTTTACGAATCACTTTCTTTACGCTCACACACACGCGAAAAATTCCCTTTTTTATCACCAACGTAACACTGCGCATAACGTGCCGGACATCGTTTTTCCCTGGAGCATCGATCGCTGCCGCATGCAGAGCAAGGCGCGCGCGCAAACGCGCGCGACCAGGCGCCACCGCGTCGCCGGCGCGCGCCACCTCGACGCGTCTGCCATCAGCGCTCTGCCCAACGCCGCAGCCGCCTTGCACTGCATTCACCTGCTGTACGCTGCCAGATGAGCCGTCGATGCACAAACCTTCCTCCATAGATATCTCTGCCGCCTGGTAGATTTGTATCGCTTTAGATAATGTCATTTTCTCGATACGATGTAATCGATCCTCCTGATTGCAGTAAATTACAGTGATATTCGGTTTTGCACCAAAATACTTGTCAAATTTCTTCAGTAAACAAGTGATATCATCCTCACTTTCGCCTTCGCCGAAAGTAAAAGTGGAATAAACTTGGTAACCCTCCGATCCTATGAGGTTAACCAACAAACTAGCCTGAACCTCCTTAGGCTCTGTGCTCGCTCCAGACGCCTTGAGAAACAATTCAAATAGCTTGTGCCATTTTTCGCCAGGCCTAGGCTTGCACGGCCGGGCCGCCTTCATGTGATAATTCCGCTGGAGGGCGTGCGTGCTCCATAATTACTTTTTGTCACTCAGTAAACAATTAATCACTAAGTATATTTACTGGTTTTAGTATGTTTTATACTGTAAAAACAGCTAAAACGTCCCACCGCTGCCACTATGTAGTGAAACACAAGTGAGTTGGTTAAACACTGATTTAATCAAAGTACTCACATATATAAATATACTACAAGCAATATAACCACTGAATACGACGTAATGTGCTAAATATGGAAACAGAAAAACGCTCTTAAAGTCACTTTTAAAAGACCTTTATTATCGAATCAAGCTCGCCACTCGTGTGAGAATTTCATTAAATATTATTTTTATTTCCCATAAGCAGTTAAAACCTGCTTTAAAATAGTAGTATTAAAATATTGCAAATTTATCTTTAAAGTGTTTTCTAGAATATAACTACCATTTCGGATAATTTTATAAATAAAGTTAAAGGGTAATTCTATTCTACATAACACATTTTTAAACAATGCTAATTCAAATACACCAGGAAGAAAATAGAATATATTTTTCAAACATACAAGTATAAATCATACAAATATTTCCCAGACTTTGAAAAGCTAAATAACAAACTTAAACTTTTAACTAGTACCCACATGCCATTCCATTCCACCAGCCGATTGCCCCACTGCAAGAGCTTATATAAGCCTCCCCCCAGGGTGAGGGGCTTAGAGCTTAATCCAGCACGCTGCTCCAGTGCGGGTTGGTTGCGGACGGACCGGCTAATGACCACACTAGTTGAAAGTTAAGGCACAGGTTAAGGTTTGTTATTTAGCTAGTAATCGAATTTACAAACAGATAACCATTTGATATCTGAAAATTCGAAAATCGCAGACGATTCTTCAAGTTTATTTATATGTACTTATAGATTAATGTTTACGAAGCGGCAAAATCTTTAATATATTCGATTTCCGATTAAATATTTCAAAAATTAGTAGCTGGACAAGTTCAGGTCATTAAATACCCATTAAAGTCCTCATAAAGGATAAATAAAAAACTTAGTAAACTTTCCTCTCCCGACGCTTTTCGAACCAGCATGTAAAATAATTTTTGTAGTTGAATATTGGTTTCTCTACGGTTGAATCATATTAACATTTTAATGTATAAAGCTGTGGTATACAGTTATTGGTTGTATCTATATGTATCATAGAATTATTATGCAATCTATATATATATATATATTGCATAACAGGTCTAAGATTACTGAATTTGTAATATTAACACAATTAATGTAATCGTTCGTTTCACGATTATACTTACAAGGATCACAATTAATTAACTAATTTAAAAGTGTTTTTGTGTTCGTATAATGCTTAGCCCACACCTGCGTTAAAATTATCGTACAAATTTATCGCGATACGTCCAAATTAAGTCCTCAATAACTACAGACGAACGAGGAGATATATAATATATCTTTACCACAAAGAAGATTTAACTACATGAAAGTAAAGCAGCGGTGACGGGATCCTTGGCATGTAAATTAAGTTCATACTTCAAAGCAACTCGTTCAGAGCGTTAGCAGCTTGCAGCCAACATTCTTGTTATTGCCTGGTTCCATCATTTCTAATCGATATCGCCAGTTTATAAAAAAGTGATAGTTTTGACATTCATAAACCTAATCTTTTCTCAAATGTTTTGACTTTATTGGAAAAATGAATATTTTATTGTATATGTATACATTTGAAGCATCATAATGATTTTTGACATAATGTTAAAACTTGGTGACGCTCATATACATGAGCAATCAAATAATGTGTACATTTTCCTTTTTTCCCGTTTTATTTTTCTATGCTATTCACTTCTGGATGTAGACAACGTGGTTACCAGTTCATTTCGTCATCGGACGCGGTCTACCTGGATAATCTCTCTTATTGTAGCTTGCACTCTTGCTTGCACACTACTTTGTGGTTATCCTCGTCGACCTTCAATTCTTTGTTCTCATTATGTCCAGCCCATCATCATTTTCGGTCCGTTTATTGGTGAGTTGCAGAAAACACCTCCTAAATCAGCGACTACTTAAGTAAGTTAACCGATCACATATAAATCCTTGAACTGGATTTATAAAGACTTATTTTGTTACTGAGATTAGACAATGGAATCGCTTAGATCGTTAGCGACTTTATAACTACCTGGATTCCTTACAATTCGCCAAAGACTTTTCTAACTAATTTTAATACAAAATTCACACGATCATACCATTTTAATTTAACTGTATATTATAATTAAATGAAATATCCATCAAAATAGCGTTCGCTTGTTATGACGTGGCGTGCCGGATTTAATACTAACTGAATGAAGTCATTATGCCCGTGCATGAAGCGTGTCTGCCAGTTCGTCATTGTCGGAGTGTAACTATATACCCCGCAGTCCTATTGAGTTACCGTTACAATGGATTGTGATGACAAGTGGTTTTTTAGCGTTCCATACGTATGATTAAATTAAAAAGGTTCTAAACGAATACAAAATAAACGGTGGGTTTCACTTTTAAACTTTAAATAAGACAGTCAAAGAAAGTTGAATGTGAAACTAGATGGAAATCTAAGAGAGGCAGGATGTTTTTGAGTGATCAAATGGAGGTTGTTAAAAGCGTTCGAATTCGTTAAACAAATTTAGTGAAGAAAGTCATTTGAATGTCGTACTAAAATTATTATTACAAAAGTAGGTGAAAAATATATAAATTATATATTTTTTTTAATTTATATTTACGAAAAATTTACGTCAAATAGGACTAATATACCTTTTAGTGTAAAAACTCAGTTTCCACTTCAGTCGCACGGGGCGGCGCTGCCACTCAGGACACGTTCATACAATAGAATGTGTTTATAATGAAAGTCGTGATAGCCCAGAGTGCAACGAACCTGTCTCAAATTGATAAGGCCCCATAGGGCCATGGTTCGAATCCGGGCGTGTACCAATGAGTTTTTCTTACTTAAGTACACAATATCACTGACACCGTGCTTCGGAGGGCACGTTAAGCAGTCGGTCCCGGACGCTGTCAATAGATGGCGGTCGTTACAGTTCCCAACCCGCAGTTGAGCAGCGTGGTGGACTTAAGCTCCAAGCCCCCTCCTCACCCTGGGGAGGCCTAAGCCCCTGCAGTGGGGTAAAAATGGGCTGATGATAATGAAAGTCAGACGTTACGTATTTAAGAGGGCACTGAATTCGCCAAACAGTTTAAGATCTTACTTCATAGCGTTAACTTTCGTTGCCTGTGCACTTTTTACAACAATAGCAAAACACAACATTAAACATAATAATGATTCTGATGACTACTGAACTCTAAAAACGCGTCATTTTCGCGTTACTTTGTCATTAACGTTATTAATACTAACCTGTTTGTACTAATGTACTTCGCCCAT
The DNA here is from genome assembly GCA_949709985.1 of Luffia ferchaultella. Taxonomy (NCBI): domain Eukaryota; kingdom Metazoa; phylum Arthropoda; class Insecta; order Lepidoptera; family Psychidae; genus Luffia; species Luffia ferchaultella. The sequence goes on from OX453264.1 coordinate 14,855,901, forward strand.
TAAATTGCGATAAAATTAATGAATTCGCATAAACTCCAACACATTTATAAATATTACGATTATCATAATAGAGGCTTTGACATAGTTTCATCTAAACACGTATATTTATGGACTCATCATTTTATTTATATATTATTAAATCGGAATGTCGTTAATTCATCAACCCCGAACCTATTTATTTTGTGACATAATCATAAATAAGCATCTGCTAAAGCAAGATTTTCCGAAATTCTACCCCTGAGAGGACAATCTATAGTGTATATACGTGTGCGCGGACTTCCGTCATTTTTTAACTCCCGACGCAAAAAAAGGTGTTATACATTCGCCGTGTGTATCTGTCTGTGGTATCGTAGCTCCCAAACGGATAAACCGATTTCGATTTTGTTTTTTTGTTTTGAAAGGTGAACTAGTCGGAAATGTTCTTAGCTATGTTTGATGAAAATCAGTTCCAGATGGCCGCCGCCACAAAATGGCGGATATCATATTTTTTCCCTACTCCATCAATATGGGTATGAAATAAAAGGGCTTGACTAGTAGAATACTATACACTATGACAAATTTCAAATCCAAAATGGCCGCCACCACAAAATGGCGGTTTACATATTTTATTCACTTCTCTCTCAAAATGGGTATCAAATGAAAAGGCTTGACTAGCAATAATGTACACTATATTGAAAGGGAATGAGGAATATTAACTAACGAAATAAAAAACCAAAATTTGAAAATTATTTTTTTGTCTGATCATGTATGAATTAGTTAACTAAATAACTAAGTTTAAAAATTATAAAATAAAAAATAAATTGACAATTTAAAAAACCCCCGACACAAAAATACTAACGTTTAAAAAGTGTGAAATAATACAGGTTTGTTCATTTGCAAATGATTTTTGACCCTTAAAGGCGTCGAGGACCGCTAGGTAAACTTAAAATACCTAATAATTAGCGGTTTCACAGACGCCTTCAAGGATCAAAAATCATTTGAAAATGAATAAACCTGTATTATTTAAGACTTTTAAATGTTATTTTTTTTATGTCGGGGGTTTTTTAATTATTAATTAATTTATTTTTTTATTTATTTTAACCATGCAAATCGGTACTTATTTGATCTTTTGGTTTGTAATTAAGAAACATATGTTTTAATGTTAATAGAAATTTTACCCTTAAGGGGTAAATTAGTTATTATTTGCATGTGTGAAATATCTATATATGTGTATATTATAAAAAATATTTAAGTATGTATGTCAGTTATCTGGTACCCATAATACAAGCTTTGTTTAGTATAGAACTAGATGGCGCTGTGTGGGATGTTCCAGGTATTATTATTGTTACTGTAATTCAAGGTCCGACTTTCATGAAACATTGGCATTTAGATGATTGATGACGACTAATTGGTCAGGTGATTGGAAAGCCCAATTGCAAAACCAATAGTTACGGTTCAATATGCATTAAAAATATTTAAGTATGTAGACATATCAGTTATCTAGTAAGTTCTGTCTAATTTATGTATGTGGTGTATCTACTTTTATTACATCCACAAGTACATATCTTTAAAGCTTTAACTTTAAATAGAGTTTGTTACTTTGTAATACCTGTTACAGTTCAGTAGCTGTATGCTAAAATGTATCTTGTAATAGCAAGCAATTTTAATAAAAAAATCGACCAAGTGCGAATCGGACTCGCACACGAAGGGTTCCGTACCATCATAAAATATAAAAAAAACGAGCGCGACGTTGATCGAACTTAACCATTAATCGTTATTGTTATGTATTTTAAGAATTATTGTATAAATATATTTCATTTTTATTTCGTTAGTTATTTAGAAGGCGCTCGATCCTCTCTGACTAATCCGAAAAGTATTATCATGAGTGCACTGATAGCTAAAGACAATTTTTATTACTTATTTTATTACAATGAATCTTTGACTTTTTGTATCGATTGTGAAGAGAATAAGCTCTGCAAAGGAATGTAAATAACACGCTATCTATCATTTCTTATGGAGTATTTACAAAATATTTACTTGTAAAAGTACATTTTATAAGTTAATCTATTACTCGTTAAATAATACAGTCTAGTGAGCTGTGATAGTTTTTCTTTTAACTACGTTATATATATTCCTGTCACAAATTTTTTCCACATATGCAAAAACGGCGGTTTAGCTGGTACACATGCCTGTAACGAAAATAAGGACTTTAGAAGTACATATCTCAACAACTGTTGATTTAAATGACAAAATATATTTGGAACCCTAATATCATTTTTTAAGACCTATCGTTTGATACCTCTCGTGTTAATATACGATGATTTTTTTTTCGTACATCAATTACATGTATGGCGATCTATCCCAAAAAAAAATTCTTAATTTCACTACGACGTTGTGTAGCAGTTCATAGATTACACCTACCTTTCAAATTTCATCTATATATTGCCAATGGTTTCCGAGAAAAACCACAGATACACAGACGGACGGACATGGCGAAACTCTACGGGTGCCTTTTTTGCCATTTGGCTACGGAACCCTAACAAGTACGAGTTGTTATTGCACACAAAGACAGCCTTTACGTTTATTGTAAATCTTTAATTTTGAACTTTATTTTACTTTTTTTATTTTTTGTAATAGTGGTCATAGTAATGCACACCCTGTAATAATTTCAAGTGTCTACTTATTACGGTTCAGACGATACAGTCCTGTCACTAACATACGGACGAACGGACAGTAGAGCCTTAGTAATAGGGTTTCCGGTGGTACCCTTTGGGTATGGAACCCTAAAAATTAATAATAATTGGAGCAGTCCACTGACAAATCGTAAAATGCAAGTTCAATCCTCTAATCACAGGACGTCTGCATATTTTCATTATGTGGTTGAAAATATCGAAATATCCAGTATACAATTTTAATACCAAGTAAGTAGGTAATAGCCCTAAGAAAGTGTTAAACAGAAATTGAGTGTACTCAACTTATTAACTGATGGATTAAAGCGCGGTATATTATCATTAAATTGTACTTATTAGAAACTTGACGCTACCATCTATATGGTGTAATATTACATCATATCATGGATAAGGTTACTATTGGATGTGCGAATGAAAATTAATTAATTAAATATCCATTTAAAAAAATATTTGAGGTGCTTATTGTGGGACGCAACTTGCGTCAGCACTTTCATTCCCTCACACTTCAATTTCACCACGAGAACGCTTGGTTGGGGCGCTGCCACTGAATCCCCAACCCGTCTGAAACACAGCAAAATTTTCGTTCCCTTTGCTATTGAGAGGACGCGCTACGAGCTGTTGGAGCCTAGAAGCTAAAAAATGTATTAGGAGCATTGGCTGCCGACTCTTGCTTTGGGTTGTTCCTGACGCAGAGGCTCACCATAGCGATCCAACTCGGTGATGCCGCAAGCGTTATGGGGACCTTTGAGGTTCTAAAGAGATATTATTTCTAGTTTATCCATTGAAATTGTGTAATGTAAAACTAAATAATAGATATGGAAATAATGAAAGGTGTTCTATGTGTATTATAAAAGGAATAATAAATTAATTAACAAAATATTATTAGCAAAAAATAAGTAACCGTTAGTGTAAAACATAATCTCTACTCTCAATTCGTTATAAATGGTATGTTTAGACAAAATAACTGTTTAAATATTGTAAATATTTCATATTAACACAATAAGTAATATATATTTTACTTTTTATTTAAAGTTTGTACATATCGATAAAGTTTTGAAGTCGTTTATAATATTTTTTATTTTTAGTGATAAGTAAAAGTAGCTTATTTGTAATTAGTATCGATAGACCTTTTAAACGTTATACTAAAAAAACGAAAGATTAAGGGGATGATCGTTTCAAAAAAAATAGGGATATAAATACAATAAACTGCGGACTGGATGCGTGGTCACAGCTATGAACACAGTAACAGCGGCGCAGTATAGAAACAAATGACAGCTCCATAAAATACGAACAATCTTTCTTACTGCTCCCGCCCCACTTCTGCTGTATTCGGACCGCGACCTCTTCAAGGACTGTCGAAACAAAGATGGAAGCTTAAAAGCTCAAACACAAGGTATTTGCTGTAGTTACTCTTGTACAATTTCCTTCGACTCCCTGCCATTTCCATCGTCAGATCAGCGCTAGATTACCATGATGTTTTATTTTCATACAAATTACAAATGTGCCAAGTTTCCTTAAAATCAGGATTCATTTCTTTGCTTTCCACCCTTAGGTGATATATTCTACCCATAAAATATTCTATTCAAAGAAAATATTCTACCCAGAGGTAGAATATTTTCTTTGAATGTAAGTAGAACCTATATCAAATAGAGTTATTTATATATATCTATACTTAATATTATAAAGCTGAATAGTTTGTTTGTTTGTTTGAACGCGCAAATCTCAGGAACCACTGGTTCGAATTGAAAAATTCTTTTTGTATTGGATAGTCTATTTATTAAGGAAGGCTATAGCCTATATGTATAAAATAATACTATCTGTCTGTCTATTCAAGCAAAGCTCAAAAACGGCTAAACTGATTTTGATGAAACTTCACAGATATAGAAAGGAAATGGTCAAAAGTAACAAATACTACTTTTTGTATGTCTGTATGTACGTCCATCTGTCTATTCGAGCCAATCTCCATAACGGCTAAACCGAATTTAATGAAATTTCACGGGTATGAAAAGGAGGTGGTCAAAAGTGACATACGCTACTTTTTGTCCGTCTGTCTGTCTGTACGTCTGTGTTTCTATTCGAGCTAATCTTCAAAACGGCTGAACAGATTTTAATGAAACTTTGCAGACGTGAAAGAAAGTTGTCAGGAGTGACATCAGCTACTTTTTGTGGCTGTCTGTCGTTTGTCCTCACTGATCTATCAGCCTAGATAAAGCCGAAACTACTAAGTCTAGGAAGCCGAAATTTGGAACAGTGGTTTATTTTATAACGTGAGTATTAATTTTTTAAGAAAGGAATATTTGGACATTTCAAATTTAAGGAGGGAGGGATGGAGGGGCTTTGCATGAGTCTTTGTTCTTTAAAGATAGAAACCTAAAAATTTTCACATAAATAAATAATGAAGTGTTTCAGGGTTTTTGGATTTCCACATTTTAAGGGTGGGAAACGGAAGGTGAAAAGTATGGGAGTAACGGTTTTCTTAAAGGAGTGGGGAGAATGAAGATTGAAAGTTTAAATGGGTGTACCCAATATTAGTTTCAGTAAAAAGTACGTATAAACCGTTTCGAATGTTAATACTACCTAAAACAGGAATGTGTAGTCTACGCAAGCGAAGCTGCGGGCGGTCGCTAGTATATATATATATATATATATATATATATATATTTGCATGCGTCGTCTAGCATTTTTTACCGCATACAAATATGTCCTAGTCGGGTGTACGCAATCGGCAAAAATATAGTGTATGTAACATACACAAAAAAATACAGTCGAATTGAGAACTCCCACCTTTTTGAAATCAGTTAAAAATAAAGGAAAATTGAACGTTTAAATAAACCTAAAAAACATAAAATTAAATTATTGAAATGAAGTAGGTATACAAGTAAGTAGGTATAAATAAAATATGAAAATAAACAAAAACTTAAACTCATTTTAGGTGTAACCGGGAATCAACAATTTTTCACTTTTACATAAACTCCGAATGTATAATATAGTATGTCATATCCAAAGGTTTACTTAATCCACGACATTCCAAACTTACCTATTAAGAAGCTTACACCAAAAAGCCCATAGTTTAGGATTATAAACTAATAACTACCAAATGAAGACATATATTAAGAACTTTCATTAACTAAAGACGTGGATTTAAACTTGTGCCATGTATTTCGTAATATTGGGTAATATTTTATTCTAATATTGCAACACCTATTATATACAGTAGTACTTTGGTTTTAAAAATGAATCACAATATGGCAATGCGATTTATTTGTCAAAACATTTACAATATAAACTCTCTCTTACTAAATTTTTTTTTTGTATTTTGTTGTGCTTAACTAACTTTCATAGACCTTGAATATAACTAACAAAATAAACTCCAGAAAACTAAAAGAAAAGTTTGTTAGAAGTTCCAATTGTAAATTATAATAATTTAAGCAAAAATCCTTTGATAGTTTATTCATTGGAATAAACCATGGTCTTCCCTTTATTAAATTTTGGACATACTAAGTGCTGTTTATAACGTCATCGTATAAATAGGTAAAATTTATGTATATATGTATACAATGTAAAGGAAAACCACAATCAAATTTTTGTAAAATCTATAGTAATTACTATCAAAAGACGAAAAATATCCTATCACTATAAAATAAGATATCGATCTACATAGTTCCGTTGCATAAGTCATTATGTCGCCATGGGGGTCGAACCTGGGCCAATATAACGAGCATTTATTACCGTTATAATTTTGACCTTGGCCGACTGTTGGATTTAACCCGGCTATAGATATTGTTGGTGTTGAAACCGTATAGTCCGGGATTCCGATACCAAAAATGGTTACAATGACCTTCTGAAAGATCTACTTTTAATAAATGATAGTACTGGCATAGCTCCAGCTCCAACTGCTAGGAAGCTCTTGGTCAATCATACGAAATCATTAAATAAATAAATAAAATAGTGTCTCGATTTAAAGAAAAACTTCATCTGGTGGCAATATGAGACAACTCGCAATATACTGATTGGATTCTTTCGATCCGAATTTATGAAAGCTTTGAATACCCCATTTCTTACGAATTTAACAGTACTTTGGTTAGATTAAGTAAAATTTTTAACATATTTTTTAGCTCGGTCTTAAATTCACTATAAACTTTGAATTTCTTATTATTATTATTTTTATTTTCTTTATTTATTCATTCACCTGATTCCTTGCAATTGAGCTTCCCCTCATAGCTTACAAGTTACTTTTACTGTATTTTCGATGCCTTTTTCACCTTTTGTTTTTCTGATGTTCTTTGAAATTTTATATGTAATTTTCATTATTCCAGGTTTTTTCTCTTACCAATATATTTACGCTATTTACAACAACACTTACAGCACTCTACTCGCTATTGTTGCTTCATGTTTATGACCGTTGTATGATATCGATCCTAAAATCGGAAAATTCGGTATTGAAAGACTATCCGCCAGCAGTCAGTGCCAGGGCGAACTCGTAATCAGGCCATCAACTTCGAATGCGAACTGTGAATTTTTTGTGGCAAATATCTCCGTCAGGACATACTCTATTGTTATGTATATGGCAAGGGCGTGCTGTTACGTGCTGGACATTGTGAAGTACGCTCTAATGTTTACCCAGCCATACGGATCCTATACATTTGCTTTTGTAGCTTGCCACTGTAAGACGTTACACCCCAATCAATTACTAATTCCACATTTCAAATGTTCAAAGTCAATTATATTAGTGATATATTGTAGAACAATTTTATTTTTGTATGCAGGTATACACAAATTTAAACGTTTCAATACTTCCACAAAATTCGTAACAGACTTAATTTTATAATTTGACGCTAACCGTAGTTTTTTGACTATAACTAGTGATGGAGAAATGTAATCAATGTTACAGTTAAAAAAGTTTTGACAACCTATAAAACTTACCAAGCATTATTGCGATTCCCGTCAACTAGAAGTAAATACAGTTAAATTTCTAACGTTTCCAATCAAAAATTGAACCCAAAACCTTTTAATTTTCAAATCAGAGTAATAAAAAACCAATTGTCAAGTGAGAATGTCGTAACATTCTTTGTGTGAACCGAAATTTCCCATAAACCATAATGTTCCTGATAATTCTAACGGCGGTCTATTTGTTTGATATTCTTTACGATCGCTATAAAAGCCACGAATTTATGTTTATTTCATTAATTATTTGTTTTTATTTTAATTAAAATGTTTTAGCCTTGTTCACAAAGATAATTAAAATGTAAATTAAATATTTAACAAATCAGTTTGAGATCTATAGCTTTATTCATAAAGAGTATAATAATTCAGCATTATTATCAAACTTGATGAAAATAATTTAAACAGAGATTTTAATGGTGATGCATACAAACGAATAAAATATGTCTTTAAAATTCATTGTACCGACAAAAACCACGTCAAAAGTAATGCACGTCAATTTGTGGGTTTCCATAATGATGAAAGCATAGATACTTAATACACGTAAAAATTCAGTGAGGTCGAACAAAAGTCAAATTTGACTGATGGTGTTTGACGTCATCTCGTTTGTGACAGTTGACTCATACTTCTAGTGAAGGTTCCAAGAAGGACGATGAAAGCAAATGACGGATAATTCAATTAGATAAGTGAAAGCTGGCTTCCTGAAAAGCCCTGGCAAAACGGAACCTTGGAATATTCAAACACTAGACACCCTGGTATTTCGACACATAATACAGCTGCCGAGTTTTGGGCTAGATGCGTGATATGCCTTAGATATTATTATTATTACTAATTTAGGATATTTAGAACCCTGTGATAATATACCTACTGCGTTAAATTTTTTATTATAGTTCATAATATCGTTTCATATTGTTTTCTCTAATTTATGACAGAATTGAAAATTACGTCGCTGAGAGCCCCTATTATATTGTTATATGAATAAAAATAATAAAAGGTAGCAGTTTTAATAATATTTAATAAATAAACTCGGATATTTTATTAAAATCATTACTGCGTATTTTGAACTTAAAGAAACGTTGCCTCTACATAAATATTTTCAATATTAATTATTCTACTTAAAGAATCTTACCTATTTATACCAGGAAATATCTTCCAAAGTCCTGGCGATGACTTCCAAAGATATTCTGTATTGATATTAAACAATTTGTTGCATTTATCGATCAGACTAAAAGTCAGACACATAAATTAAAGTGTGGTATTTTAATGACATAGATTATTCGAGATTAATCGACTGATGATGAAATATGCCGTCCATTTCGTATTTACTATCCGTTCTCTATTTTTATTTTATTCTTGTCTTTTGAAAATACGTTGAAGAATTTTAATGATGAAAATTTTTTGTTCCGCGAAACTATAAATATGTGTTTTGTTGAGTTTGAATAATCAAACAGAATAGAGAATATAACATGTAGAGCGTTGTTTTGTTCCAGGTTTATAGACCGGGAGCCCGTGATCAAAAATGGGTACCTCTGGTGTTGCTCTACCTCTAGATTTCCGCTTGACGTTATTGCTTGGGACACTCTGTCCATATATTTAAATATACACAACTAAAGTATCGTTCACGAAGAAAATAAGAATCATAATCAAAAGAACATAAGTTCGTTGCCAAGTTCAGATTACTAGCCGTGACTTAAAATCCTATCTATTAATCAACATCAACATGTTGCAATGTTTAAATATTATATTTATGAAGAAAATATAAAAATAGACTTTATACGTCGTTTTCTTGTAAAGGTCAAAGCGCCGGCCGCGACCATCTTTTCTTTATTCTGCGAGTAAACTCATGTCATGAACTGAAACATATTTGTAGTTATTTGAAAATGGTTTTCGCCCTAGATTATGAATATTGTTTAGCTAAATAGATGTGCGGTATACATAATACAGTAATAACTAATATCTGGAACATCTCACATAGCGCTATCTAGTCCCAAAGCATACTTTGCCCAAAGTAAGCAAGTTTATGGTTGCATTATAGGGTACTAGACAACTGGTATATATATATTTAAATATTTTTTCAATATATATATACAAGGTGTCCCATAAATAGTGCGCAGACTCTCGGGTGCTGATAGCTGGGTTCATTCTCTATCAGAATAACCCAAAGTATAAATAATAAAAGTATTATTGCGTTCGAGTAATTCAGACTTTTCTGAAATTGCCTAGAGTCTCTACCTTGCATCAATAGTTTGGCTGTCATTTCCACAAATTTACATATTTTTGAAATTATTTTTTTGGAAAAAACTCTACATTACTTACCGCATTGAATGCATTAAACACATTTTTTAAATTATGAAAAAGCTCCCAGAAATAACATTTTTTATCAAGTTTTTTACGGTTTATCTTTACCAACCAAATGTGGATACTTTTATTATTTATATATTGAAAATATATCCCAATTTTGTCATCATCAGATACACAAGCTTGTAATAACGAAAGCACTTTTTTGGTATATAAAAATATTTTCTCAAAACTGTTGTTTTAATAAAACGTTTCTGGTACATAATAAAACTTTAATACTATAATACAACTCACTTGGTTTAAACAACTGAAAACGAGCCCGTCTGAAAACCATTAGTTTGAATGTTGTTGAAATAAACAGTTGCAGTTGAAACTTGCACCGAGACTTTAAAGCTTGTAAATGTAAAACAGTTCGCGGCTTATCGACACATAATACAAATGAGGTAGGACATGATAACGCCTTTAACGTACGGCACCAAGTTCGATTCCCGTACAACCTAAAGCTAAAGATGTAGACACAGTGAATGTGTGATTTTTTTGTACTTAGGCTACGATTGATTACATCAGCAATAAATTGTGATCAATAAAATTCTGTTGTCTGTCAAATTTTGCTAAATTATGCTAATATTAGTTTTGTCTTTTGTTAATTTGTAATTTTGGACGTCTTTGTTTTGAGTTTATATATATATAATATATATATATTTATTTGATACACACAATTTAACAAAAAAATTCAAACAAAATCAGTATTCATACTAGTTGTTTATACATTTTGTCAAATTTTGTCAAAGAGATCAATCAAGTCGGGCATAATTTGTTGCCGAATGTATTTGAAGCCTAATATTGTTCACATGTGTTAGTACTCCTCGCAGTCGGTCCTCAACATTTCTCCATCACCAGTATTTTTCAAGAAAGTATTGTGATAATCAGACAAGTATTCTAGAAGACGCTAAAACTTTTTTCGCATTATTTTCGTATTATATTTTGTTTATATTAGTCGTCGTTCGAATTGATCATTACAATATGATTAGAACGTAATTCAAACAATGTTACTAACACGGACAGAGCGTAATGAGCTGCATACAAATCAACGTGTTAAGTTTGAATTAATTCATTTGATCAATAACTAATAGTTAAGCGTCGGTCGTCATTGCTGTCATGATTTTTTTTCAAAATCGCTCAGGTTATGGTTATGGACCTTTTGTTCCGCCCCGCTAGTCGTGGTAGTTGACTTGAAAGGTTCGCGCGCTATGTTATGTCCTCTGTAGTTTTTACGGCCGTTCTCGGACATATATCTAGAACACACAGTCAACATTTACCTACATGTATATCCTAGAATCAAATAGAGTCCTAATGATAAAATAAATTCTAATAAACAATAGTTTATTGTGCGTACAACCTTGCAATTATCAGGAAAATTGTCACAGTTGCTTATCTACATGCAGATTATAAATAAATAAAATATATTTGAATAACGGGCGAATTATCTCGCGATAAAGTTAGGACGAATTGGTAAGGACACCCTAAGGATCTCGATAGTTTGCTATCGCTCTTTCATGCGACCCACGGAGAGACGTCCGCGTCGAATGAAATAACAATAAAATTGTCTGAGAGGATTGCGTGATCTAGAAAAAAGCTTTTTAAAGACATTAAGTAATTCGTATTTTAAAAAATCAATATGATCCTACAACTCTTTTTTCAATACTTATATTTCTTAGAAAACAGTATGTCTACTATATCCATATTACGCTAAATTAATTTAATATAACAATAATAATGATATCTGTGACATCTGACACACTGTCATCTAGTACCAAATTCATAGCTTGTACTATGGGTACTAGACTGCTGATATAATTATTAACATTTTTTTAGTAATACACATATTTATGCAGATACTTTACACACAGACATTAGAATTTTTAATAATGAACATATAAACATCAGCTCAAAATTAGCTGAGGCTAATAACGACTGTATAATTAACATCCCAGTTCTGAAACGCTACCGGAATGCCGAAACGTTGATTACACGAGAATTAACTAATACTCACAATATACTTCTAAAAATATTTATACTATTATATTTAATAAATTCAAAATTTAATTTAACACGGTAAAGAGCATATAGGTATATCTACACGAGAATTTGTATGGACCGCACTTAATACATATCTTATCTGAAGGGCATTTTATATGGACAATTATAGTTCACTTTTATCGTAGTAACGACACTCTTAAAACGATACTCTGACCTCAGAAAAAAATTCCTGTGCGGACGTAGTCTTCATAAAGTAGGTGGAGTCATAGTCATAAAAATTAACCACTAAAATTAATTCATTGAGGAATAAAGTCGAAACCAGTATCAAAAATCCTCCTGCGATCGATTCCACTGCTGATGCTCGATTCGACTGAAACTTTACGCTTTCTTTCCATAATAATAAAGAAATAAATAAATAAATATAAATAAGGAATAAAGCTAACAAATATTGAGCTGGTGAAGGAACAGTTTGGTTTTACCAAAAAAGTTATTACCATCTCATTACAGCCGAATAAATGAATGAATAAGGTCAATGAAATATCTGTATAGATATTTTTAGTAGTGAGATTTCTGTATATTTATTTAACTGTGTTTATTATAGAACTTGTGTCGTGATAGCTCGAGCGCTGCGAACCTGCTTCAAATCTATAAGGCCATGTGGCCGTGGTTCGAATCCGGGCGTGTACCAATGCGTTTATTCTAACTTAAGTACAATAACTGTCACTGACTCCGTGCCTTGAGAGCACGTTAAACAGTCGGTCCCGGTTGCTGTCAACAGATGGCGGTCGTTACAGTCCGCCAACCCGCATTGGAGCAGCGTGGTGGATTTAAGCTCCAATCCCCCTCATCCTAAGGGGAGGCCCAAGCCCTTGCAGTGGGGTATAAAAAAGGGCTGATGAATGGAATTATAGTACTTGCCATCGTAATCAGTACTTTATCAGATTTAGTACTTCAACACACGTTACTAGACCAATAATACACCAGTTAATATTTTGAAATGTTCGTTGTGGAGAAGAATTTCGCGTGACCCACATGTAAAATTCGTACAGAAAAAGAAAAGAAAGATTCCAAAATTACATTTCATATGTAATTTAACAAAATATTTGTTTAAAACAATGACAGACATATGCATAGTCTGTCTAATCACTGAGTCTGACATGTCGCTCAAGTTTTTGATAAATTCGAAGTACGATACATTTCATTTCGATTATTTTGTTATCTAAGGTATCTATATACCTTGTGTACCTACATATTAAGTTACGGTTTCCAATTAATGCGGAAATTGTTAATTTTCTTCGCCAGTGTAAGATTTAGAGTGGCAATAAATTTCCAATTAAACTGGCAACCCAGTGTTTATCTCGTCGGTACAGTAGAGAAGCGTAGGAGGGACCTATAGGAGGTTGTCTAAACTATTCTATACCAAATTATTGCAATCGGTTATACGTTAAATACGCATGCCACGCGTATCTTTTCTGAAAAGAATTTCTGAGGAAACGACTCCAAAAACAATACTAAGTGTTTATTAAAAAGATTAAATACTCAATGATTAGGATAACATAAGGTAAATATTTAATACCTACTAGGTGATATATCCAAGCAAGGGAACACGGCGACGACGGCGGTCGGATAGCCCCTTCCTTCACCATTTTATACTTTAACTTTGTTCAAAAAGTATTCAATTATTACATTCAGCAATAGTAATAAGGCTTATTAATACTTTACATGAAAACAATGTTAAAGATATTTCTTTTAGAAGCATTTCCGAAAAAAAGCCCTTTTCAATCAAAACACTTAGCTGTACCCCAAGAAAACGAAGTTTTATGACACGAAAACATAATTTTATCCTCCAAGGATTTGGTATTTTCAAAGTGATGTTTTCCTCGCAAATAAATAAGAGGCTCTAGACTAAATGATGTATCTATGAAAATTCTAAAATAAAAATATCATATGCTCAAACACGCGTCAATTTCATCCGAGGGGATCCAAAACTGGGTGATTTTTTTAATTTGTGGGACAGAGTAACCCCTTAAATAAGGTCGATGACCGCATCAACCTACTTCATTGTGTTAGTTATCCTCGCTTTATCTCCACCCGTCAGGTTGTATCGCTCGACGTTATTCCATATTAAATTTATTGCACAAATATAGCTTAATTGTGCAATTTATTTAGGTGATGGTTGCTTCGACAATAAGCTGCAGTATTGTGTAGCATTGTTATATTAAAAATATATATTTTGTTTTAAATTACGTAGACGAGATCCACTTAATACTGGTTATTTGGAACAAAATTATGACGATTTTTATAAACTTAGCTAAAATATTTTTTAGGTTTAATTTCTTTTTCAAATTATTATCAGTCGATACTGTAAAAAACCCCAGAATGTATTTAATCCTTTACGTTATGTAATTTTTTTTATAACACTTCGTTCGTTATTTGTTGTTGTGATTTTTGTTCAATTTGACCAATTTAATGATATTAACTTAAAATAACAATCTAAATATCAATATTATATATTAAGTAATATTAAGGTGATTAAAACAAAAATTCAAGTTAACTAATTTCTAAGTTTCATGTTCAATTTTAAATTAAACTCATTTCGTACAGGTATGAAATAGGGATATTAAAACCAGAATTTATCTCTAGTTATGAAAATTACACCAACGTCGAATAACTCATACTGTATCTTGACAAAATCTTGTAATTTGCTGTTTCGTCTAAATACAATTATTATTATTCTTCTTGATGAACGCAAAAATCGATTTCTAAAAACTGCTAATGCTCTTAGTACCATAGACTACTATTATTAGATTTAAATATGACAATCGTGAAAGAAAGAAAATTGTTTGTTAAAACTTTTTTATGACTCGCACATTCATGCATATTCAGAAACACAATAACGCATGTTTATGTCTACCAGTACGTGGTTATTTGTGGAAAATTGCTTGTCTTACCATGTTTAAGATTGTGTTTTCTTTTTCATTAATACGTTCCCGGGTTCTGTATGACACTCAACAAAACACATGCCAAGTTCTTTACATTTTATATCGCTAAGCAATACTTTCCAGTTAAATAAATCTAATAATGTAACTTTATACACTTGTACCTATAACACCTTATCTCTGACACTTGTTAATTTCTTCATAAAAGCTTTGGTTTCATTTCTTTCACTTCGAACAGTCGCTCGATTTAGGGCGTCTAATATATATTTGAAGATTCTTACGTCCTCACATTTTCCAGTAAACTCCAATCAAATCGCTTTGGCCGTTGTCTGTTTTTCACAGTACATTCAGGGACTAAGCCGGTTATGGATATATGTCGATATTCGACATCGAACGTCAATGTAAACTTTGCTACGACCATTTTCTATAAGTTGTAACAAAAATTGTGCAACCAATCTGCTAAGTTGATTTCGATTCATAGCCACAGCAGGGGGCCGTTTTGTAACCATCGTACCTAAGCTTACGAGTGTCGTAACATTCTGTTGTGTTTATTTGGTTTTTGTTGCCTATTGTTAACTTACGAGTAACTTTTCATATAGAAAACGAAAAACTTTCGCGCACTCCGAACGAAGCGTCGTCGATTGTATTTGTTTATTTAGTGATTTTGGACATAGCCATAATATACAGTTTCGTATTAATTTCTATGGGATAGCACACATTTATAGCGACGTAAACTATATTCTATTAATAAATAGGTCCGTACTAGCTTCTTCACGGGAAAATTATGGCAATATAAATTTTACAAGTAGGTACATAGTAAACATGGTATATGGTATTTAAATGTCGTAATCTAGTCAATCATAATTATTTTCATCTACCACAGACCGGAAAGCCGGTAATTTTGGCACAATGCGTTTTGTCTGAACAATGGATATCCTGTAATTAGCTACAGTAAACATTGAAATTGTATTGAATGTATTTTTAAAAAGTAAATAGTACTGTTAATTATAGTACTAATAAATAGGTATGTCATGAATTCAAATGACTGTAACTATGCATTAGCCTGAGATACATTAGGAATTTATATTCATTTAATAGTGTCCACTTCCTATGAAATCTTAGGTCACTCTCTATTTACTATTCATTTACTTTTTGCTCTCTAATTTACACTTTATACCTGTCTCGAAGTATTGACTCGAGACTCTGCCAGTTGAGCTTTCAAATTCGTCCTGTATATTTAAATTTTCAAACGATCTAGCGCTTTCTAAAAAAAATGCCATCGTTGGCATCGTTGACTGGTCATTGTCTCGTTTTTATTATAGGATCTGAAACATAGCGATGAGGAAATGTCGATAATCACCTTCGAGTATCGTATGAAACAATACTATAACATTTCTATGCGGCTTACGCAGTTGCGCACGTCGTTACTTCCGATTTCCGTTATAATTTCAGCCCAGTCGCCATGGAGATAGAGAAACATCCCGCCCGCCTTGCCACTAGAGACACGGTAAAACATTTACTGTAACAAACGCAGCGTTTCATTAAGCGGGGGTGTGAGACGCGTTTGCGGGGGAAAGCGTCCACACAATTTCATACTTACATATGAAAACTTACACCACTCAACGTTGTTTTTTGTTTTTCGACTTGGATTTCAAACTTAAAGTACCTCAGCTCCGATATAATTTGGGGAAATTTTAATTTCATTGTTATAAACGGTTGTTATAGCTTTAAGAATTAATAAAAAAGATTTCAGTAGACGCTGAAAAAAAAACATCACACGTCCATTTGCGAGTTGGATGTTCGTTAAATGTTCCTTGACATAATTAGGTCAAATGGAGTAATATGAAATATGGTAGAAAATAAGAAACCTTTCGACTGAATTAGATTTAAGACTGATAATTCTTGTTTAAAATATAATCCAAATTGCATATAAGTAGTTAATAATAATAGATCAGTGTATGAGTGTTTGAATAAAATTTATAATTTTAAAATTTATTTATATTAGAATTGTGACGACGCCCCTTTTCACCCCTTATTAGTTGAATTTTAAATATGATAACAGATTTGAAACTGCTAAATAAATGGTTAATATTATCATTTGTTAGATCAATGATGTCATAATTTTTCCATTAATTATGGAGATAAATTGGAAACGATTACTTTAATAAAAGAATATATACAGCAGTGAACCCAAAAATCGAGGATCACCAACATCATTTTAATTAATAAACACTTCATTTATTAATTGGACGGTTATAAAAAACCATGTGTGCAATTCACACGTGGTAGAAGTGAAACCTTCAAAAATTTTGGTTTAAAGATAATGAGACGAATGTAAAATTTCGGGAAGAGGATAATGTAGGTTTTAATAATGATCATAGTGATACAAAGTTAGATAATTATTTTACATTTTATTCATATGTATTACATAGATTTATTCATACTCTGAAGAACTTACATTCTCGATAAATGATACAAGAGGCTTATGGTGACGAAAGTATGAAATAAGTACTTTGGTCTTAATGTTTCGATAATCGCGACAATTTTCTGCATTCATTTTGGGCATATTTGAAGAATTTTATTATAAATAATACGTACACGTATACAAAACACCACGGTTGTTGTGATGCCTTTTTCAAGCTTTGTACTACGCATGCGCGCACAAACACGTATTAACACACGCACGTATAACGCTGAGACCCAATCGAACTCTCAATAAGCCTTGGTGAACACAAGTAGAGGGGGTACGAAGCAGAGCACGAAGAGAACCACGAATATGAGAAACACTCTATAATGCTTCCTATCTCATTTTCTCCCATATTAAATCTTATAAATTTATTCTGTATCTTTTTATTGTCGCCTTTTCGTTTCATCTATTTTCAAATCATAACAATGCTACAGAAGTTTTAACTTAAAAAAAAAAGGTTTTCCTTAATAAAGTCAGAAAAGATTCATTAACGACCAATTTGTTTCGTATGCTATATAAAAATATAAGCAAACCTCAAACACCTTAAAAGAAATATTAAACAATGACCAAACGCTCATTTTATGGTCACACTGCAACTTCTGAATTCGTTGGAGACTAGCGCCAGTAATAATAAGTATTTTCTGAACAGTTTAAAAAAAATGTCAATTCAGTATACAAAAAAGTAATTGGTGATTAGTAAAAGTTTTATGGATTGGTTTTTATTACATTGGTCAAGGGTTCGTTTTGTAATAAAAAAAATTCAGTAATTGTTATTATTACAAAATATTATTAATTACTGAGGGTAGTCGGATGCGAAAGGCAGAGGACCGTGTGTGGTGGCAAGCCTTGGGAGAGGCCTATATCCTACAGTGGAGAGACACGGGCTGATAATGATGATGATTGATTACAAAATTAATAATAAATATTTTTATTCATAATTTGTGGAATTACATTACCATTTTGAATAAACACTAAATTTACAATTAAAATATTATTATTAAGAAACGCTCGAGGAACGATGTGTCAGATCGATGTGTAATGTCAGTTAGATATTAAATGAGAATCGATCGATGATAACAACGATAATTGTATTAAAAGTATAAAAATAAAAAGTTAATGGCAGTGAATGTTTCTGTGGTGTGTGCTATTACTAAGCGTCACGGGGAACTACGACCGGGTTCGTAAAAAATATCTCAAAGGATATTAAATCTAAAGTCATAATAAGACACACTTATGAAAACCTGTCTAAGGAAGCAAACGAGAGAGGTAGGCGTTAATGAAATAAATTCGTGAACAGTTGCTAGTGTTAAGCGGACGCTAGTACGTCGGCGTCCGCGAGTGGGCGTTGTGTGAATTGGCAGCGTGTCGCGGCAACTCGTTAATTGTCGGCTTCGTTAACTGGCCGCTCTTAATGAACCACCGCGAGACACACGGACAGAAGAAAGTGTACGGAAAAACTAGTTTTATTTTACTAAACTTCTTTTACGATTACACTAGGGCTACATTGGTCTTTAGTGTTATTGTGTGTTTATTGTCCCGAAGTTACATCATCATTGATTCATCCATCTTCATATATTCTGCTATTTTCCGGGTCTTGCATCTTCCTAGATATATTTCCTTTGGTATATACAGTTTTTAACAGGATATAACAGCAATTATGTATAAAAGTCATTGCAAATTTCCATAAGCTCCGCCGACATCATCACTTATGTTGAGGAAGGTCTGTACTCCAGCACTAAAAGCGTGAAAAGCATGGTGATGATGTAAACTTAGAGATAACAAAACCTAAAAACAGATAATGTTGTAATAACTAGTCTAACCTGTTTGAGCCTAACTATGCTATTTAATATGTCAAAAGAATATATTGATTTTCGTATAATTATCGATGTAATTACATAAATTATTTTTATTATTCAAATTATACGCAAATATAACAAAATAGACGTCGGCTAACCATTATGTTTTACCAATTGACCAACACTCGACTTGACAGAAGACCTATTTTAATTATTTTGATTTTTTTCACCTCTATGAAAGTAGGAATCTGGTTGAAATTATCTCCTATATATTAATTAAAATTATTAAATTTAATCCTATATATTAATTAATAAAAATTCTAACGAAGCTCTAAGTAAAATGTTGTGAAGTATTTTTAGATGCTGAAAAGCGTAAAGTGTAATAATAGCAATTTCAGTAAATTTCCATATTAGCATGAACATTATTTCATTAAGAATTTTCTTTGTTTCAGGGTGGACGCCACGGGTTCTTTGGGCGCGGCGTTGGTGTGCGCACGAGTGGCCGGCCTTACAGAGCGCCAGCGCGCAATGTGCCGCACCTCGCCAGCTGCTATCGCCGCAGTGGGCGATGGTCTCAGGTACAGCTGCATTTAAACTTATTCAAATGTCTTATACGTCTGTTGGACACAGAGTGTATAAAAGGTATATACACTCTAATAAAAATATTATACAATATAATATTTATTTATTTAAAATAATAACCGTACTCTCTATACTTATTTACCTTCTAAACGAAAGACGTAATTTCCTTTGTGGTAGAACTTTAAGAAGCAAAACTCATTAAAGTTCGTAAAAAAGATTTCTACTTGTTCGCGGAATGTAATTTTGCTGTCATGATGAAAGTTTTTTAAAATGGAAGAAAAATAGTAGTCGTTAGGTCCGATCATATTCGGTCCATGACCAAGTCAGGAGAGTGAACAAGGATTACTAAGCGTAACAGCTGTAGCTTTGACTAGTATGGGATCTTGCGTTATCTTGAAGCGATCATGGTGAAAATCAAGTTGTTTTGCCATTTTTACAATTATTGTCCGAAGTTTTTGTCTGTAGACCCTCATTTGTTATTGACAAATGAATTTGAAGAAAGCATATTGAATAAAATCACAATTGGACTACCAAACAGCCACTGTTACCTTTCTATGGGTAGGCTTTTTAGGGCAATATTCTGGTGTTGGGCCTGGGTGCAGCCATTGGCTTTTTTGTTTGTGGTCATCGTAAACAATTTTCCATCACAGGCTACGATCCGGTCAAAAATACCTAATCTCATTTTTTTGTCGGTTAATGGACACTTTACCTCTATGAAAGTAGGAATGCGGTTGAAATTATTCAACCAGATGATATTATTCAACCTATATCTGCTACCTTCGAAAAGTAAATTAATTTGACAGCAGCTTTTCGTTTTAATAGTCATAAAAATGTACCTCCTTAGTATTGAAATGACATTACGCAAATTTGCGGGGTTGAAAACCGGCTCACGAAGATTTCGCGGGGGTGGAGACCGGCGCGCTGGGACCTTGCGCACTGAAACTCGGACTAAAACTCGCCATCTTACACCAGCTAGCTATAGTATGAATGGTCAGACGGTAAACGCAGAAGAGGGCTTCTAGTCAATTCGTACTTTTATGGCTATCTTACTGCCATAACGGAATTCGTATTCGAAATTCTCTTGAATTTTCGACTTGAATTTTGAATTGTTGAAATAATTAAAAACCAATTATCAAATTGTGTTCTTATTTAGAATTTAGAATACAGTGGCTTTTATTTGAAAAAGTCCCAATTTAAAAACGTTCACCGTGCACTTTTCACATTCAAAGTATGGCCAGTAGCTAAAACTGCAATTTCACAGTATTGTGTATTGTAAGCATTGTGTCCAGATTCTAACTAATGTAGCCGGACTGTTCAAATAAATCACATGGAAACATAATTTATTTGTAAAACAAAAACGAAAATTTAAAGGGCAAAAAATCTACAAATTGCATTTTTTACTTTCTTATGAGTGGGACTATCGCTTCTTGATCAGTTATTGTGGAGAAAATCAACGGCAATGTTTTACTGGCAAGTAACAAACACTCAGCTACTAACGATGACGGGTCCTGGTGGTCTATAAAACAGGAAAGAACCTGCCTTTTTGTGCAACCACCAGACGCTCATATAATTCCAAAAATTTATAAAAGAAATTGTACCTTTCAATTGTTAGGAGTGAATATAGATATCGAAGCTCAGTTATATTAAAGTTTGAAATACCATAATTACATTTTTGTAACTGTCTCATCTACAAATATTATTTTGTATATAAGATAGACTGATAAACAAAGGAAGTTGCGCCAAACTATGCACGGAATCCAAATCAAATCATTACTACTTTTAGTACATAAGTACTTGAAACATTTTCTAATCAAAACGGTTTCATACTATTTTATTGTAAGCTGACATGTGATGCTACGAAGATTTTGATTCTGTTGTGGCATCGGACTAAGTATTTTACAATTCCGTCACTAACTGTAAGAACCTCTATTTGGCTTTCTGTTTTCATTAAGGATTACTATAAGTATTGTGTAGCTATCGGTTTTCCTGAGATAATAAAAACAAAATAAAATGCTGAGACCTATTACGTAAATTATGATTCGGATTTAAAGCTTTCGCTTTATCAAGCTGATCACATGTCCTATAATAATAAAAACACTTTTTCAAGAAAGACTTAGTTTTTCGAATTTCATAAAGTCGGCTATCTCGGCTCCAAAGTATTTTGGGGAAATTCCTTCTAAAAAGTTTTGTAAATGTCGAGATGTACTTTTAATATATATAGTATTTTCATAAATAGCTGCAAAGGCGAACTCCTTTGTTCAAAATCGGTTCAGCGGTTTAGCCGTGAAAATGTAGTAGATTGACACTTTCTTATTGATAATATTAGAATAGATAATGTTGCTATGTTAACAGGATGGCCTACGCGGAGTGTCGCGCTCAGCTGTTGGGTGCGCGATGGAATTGTTCCGGCGTCGGCGAAGGAAATATTTACGGGCACGTCATGCCACTCGGTAAGAAAAATATACAGTTTGGATACTAACCGTCCAGTACTTAAAATCTGCTGGTATTCAATAACAATTTCGCCGAAGAAACTATATTTTTATTTGTAGCCGTTTTCGAGAAAATCAATTTTTAATACTACTTGGTTTACAAATAAACACGCAACCCCAATTGCATTATGACCGCCGGTTTACACCGGGGCACATGCCGAAAGCCGGAAACAGCCTTGAAATTCGTTCTAAATTTACCGACAGTCGCAGCAAGCGACTGCGGCGGGTGGCGGCGGCAATGCGGGGTGAAACGGGGCGCGGCGCTACTTGCCGTATGTTATGTTATGTCGCGTAATTAGTCGCACAGTGATCGTGACCGTGCCCACGGAAGCCATGACATTGCAAAGGTTTCAACATCAACTGTTTGCAGTTTGTCGTATTCTTTCTTAATGTACTTTAAAAGATTTCGTGAATAAAATAGTGAAGGTGAATCATTGAGAATAGTGCACGAGGCTAATTAGACGAGTTACTAAATGTCTAAAGCAAAATGGACATCACGCAGAAAATTCAAGAGCCAGTAATTACCTACTTCACTTCACGCGGCGTATTAAAAAAAATATTTGTATCATCGTGTAATTAAAACTTAGACATTTATTCCATTAAATTTTTTTTATTATTAGAAACGTTCATCACATCAAACAAATTAAAAATTAGTATCCGAAAAGTTAATACAAACGACGACGTTGGTATGATAACGGTGAATTAAACCTGTGTTAATAGCGTGTTCTGTGGATTACTGTGACTTTGTGGTAACACCATTATGAATGAATCGTCAACCGAGGATTTTTGGTAAGTCTAATGCATATTATTCACAAATAAGCATGTAAGCAGTCGCTGGCTGGCGACATACCTAGTAGGTATACCGTTTACGTTACGTTACGCGTGCGCTGTGTAGGGTTGACGAGACTGGGAATTAATTACTTTTTTCATGTTTTTCATGATGACATTTTATCTTGCACTTGTCGTCTAAAAGTCAAGAAAACAATCAGTACAACACGCTAAATTTGAGACAAACTAATGATGGCATCCATACTGTATAATAAATAACATTATGCTCATAAAAACAATGATTATAGATAGTATAACTCGATATTACATTATGGTCATTCCCAAATATACACTCACAGACAAAATTAACCGCCCACTTTTTATAGTGCTTTTTCAGGGTTCTGTATCTTAAAAATAAAACGAACGGTTGTCGGACATGCTTTAGCATAGGATTCTTCGATCATAGGATCGTGTACCGCAAATACAATATAAAACACCATTCACAGAAATGAAGATTGTTGGCCTGAATATTAAATATCTCAAAAACTTAGTAACACGTTACGTTCGAGATATATTTTCTTGGAAATGTTTGTTTTGTGCTACTTTTTCGATTTTTTTCTGATTTGTCACTAACGTAGTGTATAAGTTAGAGGGGGGCCCGTTATTAACGAATTTAAGAGCTCATATCTTGCGAAATATTTGCCTAGATAAAATAGTTACTTACTGAAGAAATTTTAATCTTCTTTTTTTGATATTTGTTCAACGATACCCCAACGGAGTGAACGAAATTTTTCAACACCATTTTTTTTTAGAAACAGGCTGAGAGATAAAGATGAAACTAACATAAAATACTGAGGTATGCAACATCATACTTCATCACAGCCCAGTAAAAATTGAAATTTCCTAGCTAATGCCTTAAAAGATATGGCCATTCAAAGACGTTTCACACTAAATGATGCATCATCAAAACTAACAGGGTACTTCCCGTTGAATTAGAATATTAAAAGGTGTAAAAGAAGATTTCGGAGCACGAATATATAAGAAACCTGAAAATTACCACATTTTAATTTTAAGGTGTATTATCTCCTTGTCCCGACGATTTAGTTGGGGATAGTCACTATACAAAAAAATATAAATATTTTTATTAGACATATTTCTACATTTCTCTCAATAAAATTATACTAAATATGTCAAAATACGTTATAGAAAACAGTTTAGAACTTAACGCGTGATTCCGACTAGAGCTTGACACATTTTTTCGTCCACGCACCTGAAATATATCAGTAATTTTTTTTTTTATTAATAATCCAATAGTTAAAAAAAATATTTAAAGAAAATAATAACTAATGTTGATTTAAAAACAAATCTGAGATATTGAAGCAAAATTAAGGAAGGCAATTAATTTTGTCTGGTAATATAATATGCGTAATTTAGTTAACAGAAGTAAGTTTAATTTGAAAATCGAAGTGAATCGATTTATTATAAGGCCATTAAAATTATTCATTAATATTTTGACATGTTAAAATATAAATCTTGAACAAATTAAGTGGAATTAAGTATAAATTTTGAAAATGGTCACTTTAAACTTCTTTACATTATTAATTGAGAACGATCTTTAAAGTTGATTTTCGTGAGGTTTTATTCATTATATCTAACCCATAAATTCTGCAATAGAAAATCACTGTTAATGTTTCGAAATACATATATATCGTAATATATTCTACTAGCGACCCGCCTCGGCTTCGCACGGGTAGCAGAGGATATATGCAGCAGTGTTTTTTTTTTTTGTCGTAATGTCGTACCTGCTTGTTGCGTCGAACATCTCGATTAAATTTAATTAGATTTAAACGTAACATAAGTTCATCCTACTTGGAGTATTTTTAATGTATTTTATTTCCAGTTCTGTAAATATTTGAAAAAGTGAAGAATATATACATAAAAACAAATTAAAAAATTTCTTTATATACAACATTGATAACTTCTGCCTAACTTTACGTCTCGCGTGTAGCGTCAGTATGGGGGCGCATGGCGCGGCGTGCGACGCCCACCCGCTTGTTTGGCGATAGTTTTTATTTCACGATAATTCTTAAGATATTAATTTAAATAGTATCCTGTAAAGGGCAATCGTAATGTGTATGAAATGCTGCAGGTAAATAACGTATTTAATTTGATAAGGATTAATATTGTATCTGTATAAATTTTTTTCCAATTACCACATCAGATGACATTCTTTTTTTAAACATAATAATAGGTCTAGTAAGATATCCATAAAAGATAGACATATTTCATTGCTGACTTTTCTTTAGTCCTATGAAAGAGGAACAATCCCTCCATATATTATTTTGTTATATCTCGAAGCTCCCAGTCAGCATGATTTTTTCGGACGTCTTCAACAATAATCGTCATATTTCAAATAACTTGCACAAAACATTGATTAATTATACACATAAACCTTCCTCTTGAATCACTCCGTCCATTGGTGCAAATCATATGCCAATCCGTTGGGTATCCGTAGTTTTTGAGTTTATTGCTTACAGACAGGCAGACAGACATACAGACGCGGCCGGCCACTTTATTTTATAATATGCAGTGATAATAACACCATAACCTTTGTATTTTGAACCAAACCAGTATTATACACGTGGTACACCCTTTATTCCGTTGAATTAAATCCCTTGTAAAACCACTTGAATGTCATCTAGGCATTATGTTTATACTTAAATTATGATTTATTTATCGTAATCACTTATCAATCGTCAAAATTACATTTAATTACAGTCCCATCGAAACGGTACTTCATCTCAATATATTTAGTCTAATCTTTAACCCAAACAAATGAGTGGAGGCTATCATCGGATACCACTTATTTCAATAAGTAAAATAAATACACTAAACGGCCAATGGACGCCCACGTCCCTCGACACATTCCTGATTTATAGGAGGGGTTTAATTGACAAGAGTCGGTTTATATTCGAATAAGAATAATACACTGGTATTAAATTATAATAGTGTATTACGAATACATCGATATCAGAGAATAATAGACGAGCATACTAAAGACCTCAGGGTCAATTGTTTCCTCAATAGTTAAAGTAAACAAAGTTAATGTTTTATTTATATTACGTAAACCTAAATCTTTTAGATTGCAATAAACTTAATCTAATCTGAAAACTATCATGAAGAAAGCGATGACTTTAAAAATATCGTTATTTTAACTTTTACAATACATGAGTAAACTTGCCCTTTGACTTTTATTCTCTTTTTGGTATTTATCGATTTCCAACTATGGACGCAATTATTCGCTAGTAATTATGAGTCTGAGGTTCCGTGAAGCCTTGTCGGTTGCCTGTACATCATTGTGGCCTCATCAAAAGAAGGCTTAGGCTAGAATACCATTAAAGATTATAATTTTATTAAATAGTAGCGACCGAACCACGGCTTTCACCCACGTGGACGACATGTTTATATTATCTCACATATGATTTAACACAAATGCTATCGTACTTGCACATACGTACTTAGTACATGCAAAGGTGATTTTTTTTATCATAATTATTTTTTTTTCCATTCCATCAGCCCTTTTTATACCCCACTGCAGGGGCTTAAGCCTCCCCTCAAGAGGAGGGGGCTTGGAACTAAAATCCACGACGCTGTTCCAATATGTTCCTGTCCTTCTTTTGCCATTTCAAAACTGAAGTCATCCTACGAGCAATTGCTACATTTTTTTCCATTTTGCACTTATTTGTATTATTGAAAAGTTTAAGCATTCAGAAATTTCCTATCAATCCATTGGTGCCCCATTGCAGAGGCTTAGGCCTTCCATCGGGATGAGAAGCTTAGAGATTAATCCACCACGCTGCTCCAGTGCTAGTTGGTGGATTTCACGACTGCCATCTATCGATGGCAACCGGGTCCGACGACGGCTTGACATGCTCTCCGAGGCATAGTCTGTGTTAGTTATGTATATAAGTTAGAAAAAACTCATTGGTACATACCCTGGGATTCTAACAACAGCCTTCTAAGCAAGAAGCGGGCTTGCTACCACTCGGCTATCACGACATAATAATTTCCAACGATACTCTAAACATATTTTTCCGTCCTGCCCAATCTCTGAGATATACGTTATTTCGAAGTTAAAAACATTACACCCGTATAGGCTTCAAAACTTACAACATACTAGCGACCCGCCCCGGCTTCGCACGGGTAGCAGAGCATATAAGCCGTAGTGTTTTTTTCTGTCGTAGTGTCGTATCAGCTTGTTGCGTCGAACATCATCATCATCAGCCCATTTTTTACCCCACTGCAGGGGCTTATGCCTCCCCCAGGGTGAGGAGGGGGGCTTGGAGCTTAAATCCACCACGCTGCTCCACTGCGGGTTGGGAACTGTAACGACCGCCATCTATTGACAGCTTACGGGACCGACTGCTTAACGTGCCCTCCGAAGCACGGTGTCAGTGATATTGTGTACTTAAGTCAGAAAAACTCATTGGTACACGCCCGGATTCGAACCATGGCCTTATAAATTTGAGACAGGTTCGTTGCGCTCTGGGCTATCACGACATATAACATGTGGACATGTGGATTGGATTTAACTAGATTTAAATTTAATGTATTTTATTTCCAATTCCATAAATATTTGAAAAAGTAAAGAATGAATACATAAAAACAAACTACAATATATCTATGTATCAACTTCTGCCATGGACATATTAGATCAAGATTGAGGGTTCTTAGTAAGGTTCGCCGCTAACAGTGTTCAAGGAGGCATATACGATCCTATCTCTATTTAGTTACACCGCTACAAAAGACTGAAAACATGTGATCCTATTACTGTCTAGTAATTTCAACCGTATCACCTTGAGCACAAGACGCAATTTCGACTATGAAATATAACAGAAATATATCCCTTTGTCACCAAAACACAAAAACTTAAAATTTTAGAAGTGGAAAGGATATATGTTAGGGTTTTAGTCTCGTAATTTGAACCGTATTGTTTTAAGCATAAAACTCAATTTTAAAAATAAAATGTGCAGACATGTACCGTTTTGTTATTAAATCACAAAAAGTTATGAGTTTCACCGACAGCGGAATAAGACATCCATGGAGTGGCAAATTTAATATAAATTATTTTACATGGTATATTCGTTCGTTTCTTTTTACCTACAATGTGATGGAAACTGTACATGTGTTTTAAGTATATTATTGTGTGTTTGTGTATATGTGTTTGTGTGTGATTATTGTTATAATTTTCCTCAAAGACTACTCAAATTCGCTGCGAGTTTCTTTATCATGTAGATGTTACTGCTGAGCAGATATTTGCACATAGTATTTTAAGGATGAAGGGCACAAGATGGTGCTGCAGTAATTATGTTTGTGTAAAACGACGGAGTTTTTAGTACGGAAAAACCTTTAATGTGCGAGTTGAACTCGCACTTGGCCAGTTTTTTATGAATTTAAAAAGTATGCCACTAGGTTACAGTTTAATTACGACTGTTACAGCGAAATGTAAGCCATACTTATTGAACACGTAGGTAACAACAGTATCTAAAATATTTGTGGCGATAGCAGTACACTATCTTACATTATAACATATTATATAACAACAATGTATATATCTAAGTAGTACCTAAGTTATATAATATTAATTTAGCTAATAGTCGGTATTCCTTTGTCGGTATTTCGCAAATTGTACAAACATTTTTATCTTTGTAAGATCCTTTGTTTAATGGTGTAAATTGCATGCTAACTTAAAATATTTTTCTTCCTTCGCAAAATCAAAGATTTTACGATTATTGACGTCGACGGACATTTACAAACAAACCGTTAGACTTGCACAATGTTAGCGATATTCTATTTGTAGTAAACGCGGCATCCCTCAAAGAAGCGATGCCGACCCACGGTACCGTTAACAGTTACCGTTATGAAATACCCCTAGGATCTCGTCCCGACCGACGACGATTCGGGAGAGACACAGTTGTTACGCAATCCTCAGCACGATAAGTCGCGAATCGATATTGTCTGCCGACGTAATTACTCAACTCGCATTTCTATTCTTTGTAATCTATATATAAGTGAAAAATGCTAAACTAAGTCTGTACACTATAATTTATCAAATAATAAATTAGTGAAAACTCAGACTCTATTACTTATTCATTTTACGCGCGAACCTAAACTCCGGTTATTTAGATTCGTTTATGTGGGAGATCTAGATAATCAGACATCGAGGCAACAGGCAACACACGCAAGACTCCTTCCCGCATGTCAGATTTACGGTGACCCCAAACAAATCAACTCAGGCAACCTGCACTATCCCACCAAATTGGTGACCGCCGACGTGATCCGCGTGTCTCGATTAAATAATTAAATTCGCCGCGTAAAACTAAAGTGACATCAAGATGCCGAACTCAGCAGCTGCAGCAGGTCAACTCAGCGCCAACTCCGTCGAGAGGCTCGAACGCGTAACGGTACGCCTACCAGCGTTCATCGAGGACGATCCGGAGCTATGGTTCCTGATGGCCGAAGCTACTTTCACCGCAGCCCACATTACTGACGACATAACCAGATTCGGGGACATCGTCAGCAACATCGGCCCAAAACACGCTATGGAGGTGAGAGATATTTTATCTAATCCACCCGTCACCGGTCGATATGAAAAACTTAAATCAGAGCTCATAAAGCGATTAAGCACGTCGCAAGAACAAAAGACGCGACAACTGCTAGAACGTGAAAGCATAGGAGACCGCAAACCATCGCAGTTTCTCCGACATTTGCACAATCTAGCCGACAACTTGTTGCGAACGCTCTGGCTTGACCGCTTGCCGCCACCCACTCAAGCGATATTAGCAACACAAAAAGAGAGCTCGCTGGACAAAGTAGCCGAGCTGGCCGACGCCATCAGTGAAGCGACCACGTCAAAACCTACGGTCGCGGCAGTGACAAACTCCGAGAGACTCCTTATTGAGGAAGTTCAGCGCCTCCGCGTTTCTGCACGCACTAACCAAAATGTTTTAGCGGCTATGCAAAGAGAGATCGCAGAGCTACGCACAGCTTTTCGCAACGCGCCGCGCTCGCCCAACCATCTTCGTAATCGCTCGCCGTACCTGCGCGCCTGCTACCGGGCGCAGACAATGGACTTCGTCCCGGGCCACACGCAGGTACCCCGCGCTGCGTCCGCTGGGCGAAGCGACGGCCGCCGCAACCCGGCCCGCGCGCAGGTACCACGCATCGTGCCCGCCGTGCCCAGCGACGGCCGAGACACCGCCGTCAGACAACGTGGCGCCGACGCAAAATGCTGGTATCACCGCACCTTTGGCGCCGATGCACGTAAATGTATTTCGCCGTGCACCGAGGTGAGTCTACATACTTCGGGAAACTAGAACGGGCCGCTCCAAACTCGGCTACGGAGCAATTTAAAGGCCCAACTAACCAAAAACAAGGCCGCATTTTTATTTTTGACCCACAGACCGGACTACGATTTTTAATTGATACCGGAAGCGATCTGTGTGTAATACCAAAGTCACATGTGGCAGGGCCGCTAATTGCCTCAAACTATGAACTTTTCGCAGCAAATGGTATTCCAATCAAAACCTACGGCACTAAGCTATTGACATTAGGCTTAGGTTTAAGAAGAGATTTTTCCTGGCAATTTGTAATAGCTGACATAGATAAGCCCATCATCGGCGTAGATTTTCTGTCATTTTACAATTTGTTAGTCGACATACGTGCCGGACAGCTTATAGATAAAGAAACCCAACTACGGCAACAGGGGCATTTAGCTGCGCCATCTGTTTCACAGACAATTTTTACGGTGGTCAACAAAAGTGTGTACCACAAGCTTCTCAGAAAGTTTCCAAATATAACGAAGCCGGAAGGGTTACATCGACCGATCAAACACAATGCCGTACACCACATTGTCACTAAACCTGGATCGCCGATTCGATTCAAGCCACGCCGACTAGCGCCTGACAAGCTGAAAGCAGCGAAAAAGGAGTTCGAAAATTTGCTAAAATTAGGCATTATAGAGCCCTCAAATAGCAAATGGGCATCTCCACTACACGTCGTACCTAAATCAAATGGAGAAATACGACCCTGTGGTGATTACAGAGCCCTCAACGCGCGCACAGAAGTTGACAATTATGCATTACGTCACATACACGATTTCTCGCAGCAGCTCGAGGGAAAATCTATCTTTTCAGAGATCGACCTCGTTAAGGCATTTAATCAGATTCCCATTAGCGAACAGGATATACCTAAAACGGCAGTGACTACGCCTTTTGGAACCTTTAACTATAAATTTATGAATTACGGCCTACGTAATGCTAGTCAGACATTTCAGCGTTTTATGGACGAAGTGTTATTCGGTTTAGATTTTGTGTACAGTTACATTGATAATATTTTAGTGGCGTCAAACAGTGAACAAGAGCATTTAAAACACCTAGAGACTGTATTACAGGACGCCGAAACAGTAGCTAAAGCCTTTTACAATCACTGGATATCGAGATTCGGTGCCCCTCTTCGTGTTACGACGGACAGAGGTAAACAATTCGAGTCACAGCTGTTCAAGAGCTTATGTGCCTTGACAGGTGTAACTCACATCAAAACTACAAGTTACCACCCAGCCTCCAACGGTCAGGTCGAGATAGTAAACAAATTTTTAAAAACGGCGATTAAATGCCACCAAAACGACTCATGGATCGACGTTCTACCGACAGTACTTTTAGGTATTCGCGCCGCATTCAGAGACGATCTCAAAACTACTGCAGCCGAATTAGTATACGGTCAAACAATACGATTACCGGGCGAATTTCTGACTTCAATCTCAAACCAGACAGATATGACCCCGACACACGACTTTGCCGATATATTACGACGACATTTCCGCGACCTTAGACCGACGGAAGGTATACGTCACGGCAGCAAAAAGACTTTTGTATATAAAGACTTAATGACGACTAGTCACGTCTTTCTACGAGTCGACACTGTCAAGCGACCCCTGCAAAACGCATACGACGGACCATTTCGTGTAATTTCACGCACAGACAAAACGTTTGTACTGGACCTAAACGGACGGAACGTCACGGTTTCTATTGACAGACTGAAACCTGCATACCTGCTCAACGAATCAATCACGAGCCCACAGACACAACACAACGACATCACAACTGATATCATTATAAGGCAAGTGCCCACTGTACAACAACCAACGACATCTAGCAATACCGACATTCAGACACACGCTCCCGAAAGGCCAAAACGCCAAGTACGTTTTCCCAATTACTATCAAGCTGGCTTTTCATGAACGACGCGTTCATTGGCGGCGAGTGATGTGGCGATAGCAGTACACTATCTTACATTATAACATATTATATAACAACAATGTATATATCTAAGTAGTACCTAAGTTATATAATATTAATTTAGCTAATAGTCGGTATTCCTTTGTCGGTATTTCGCAAATTGTACAAACATTTTTATCTTTGTAAGATCCTTTGTTTAATGGTGTAAATTGCATGCTAACTTAAAATATTTTTCTTCCTTCGCAAAATCAAAGATTTTACGATTATTGACGTCGACGGACATTTACAAACAAACCGTTAGACTTGCACAATGTTAGCGATATTCTATTTGTAGTAAACGCGGCATCCCTCAAAGAAGCGATGCCGACCCACGGTACCGTTAACAGTTACCGTTATGAAATACCCCTAGGATCTCGTCCCGACCGACGACGATTCGGGAGAGACACAGTTGTTACGCAATCCTCAGCACGATAAGTCGCGAATCGATATTGTCTGCCGACGTAATTACTCAACTCGCATTTCTATTCTTTGTAATCTATATATAAGTGAAAAATGCTAAACTAAGTCTGTACACTATAATTTATCAAATAATAAATTAGTGAAAACTCAGACTCTATTACTTATTCATTTTACGCGCGAACCTAAACTCCGGTTATTTAGATTCGTTTATGTGGGAGATCTAGATAATCAGACATCGAGGCAACAGGCAACACACGCAAGACTCCTTCCCGCATGTCAGATTTACGGTGACCCCAAACAAATCAACTCAGGCAACCTGCACCATCCCACATATTCATATGTATGAAAGTTATATTATATAGTCATATAAATATTTTTTTATATAAAATATATTCTCCTCTAAATCAGAATGGTTTTTTTTAATTGTTGTTTTAACAATTTTTTTAGAGATACTCTTAATCAAAAATTAAAATAGGTATACCAAAACTGTTTCTTAAAAAAATTTTCTAAGATAGGTTTCCTTTATTTCTTTTGGTTTATAATTTCTCCCATACCCCCCACAAAAATATACTGAATAGTCAAAAAATACCGAAAATTCCCTTACTGTAGACGAAATAATTACCTATAAAATAATTATAATGATTCATAATGATATTTGAAAGCACTAAGAAAAAGAATGTTAAACAAAAAATTATAAAATAAATAAATTAAAAAAGCGATTCCATTAGTTTAGAACAGAACCTAGTTATTATGCGACCGACACATGCGACCGAATATTATGGGAATACAAAACGTACGAGCCTATTCATAATTAAGTGCATTTGATAATTAGTCGGTTTATATCTCAACCGTTATTGATAATTTAAAACAAACGATATTAATTATTCTAAATTGGCTCTTTATAATAAAAAAGACAGAATGAAATACAAATAAGGCCTAATTTTCCTTGCCGAAAATACAAAATGCCATCTTTTTTTCTTGCGTTTCATGTGTGATTTCTGCATTTTTGAATTGAACACTTCGGCATTGTGCTACCTCCGATAAGGTCGGGTGGCAAAACAACACTACGCAAAATGAGTGCCATCGAGCGTGATATGGCACTCATTTTTTTTGGACGTTTTTACGTGTCGGATCGCACATCTTTTCTGCCTAATTTATACATCACGCAAGTCGCGTCGGTGTAGGGCGCCGGCCGCCGCCAGCCCGATCGCTTGTCACGCTATAGTTTTTGTTTCTCGACTAGCGACCCGCCCCGGCTTTGCACGGGTAGCAGAGCAGAGCATATAAGCCGTAATGTTTTTTTCTGTCCTAGTGTCATATCAGCTTGTTGCGTCGAACACGTGGATTGGATTTAATTACCTTTAAATTCAAAATCAATAAAACAATTTGATAATCGCTTTTTGATCACAAACATTTGACACTCCACACTGACGTCGAAAATTCAAATAATTTTAAAATAAATATTCCGTTATGGTATTTGACAGAAATCAAATGATTTTGGACAGAATTTAACATGCAGTGCATTGCATTATGCATTACGAATATTACAAAACACTTATCGAGCGAGACTCGACTCGGACTTGACTGGTTTTTATACCAGTTATACCTATTTATATTTTTCAGTCATAAAACAGAAGTTGCATGTGGAGTTAAAATCGCTAAATTATAGGTTAAAATGTTACTTACTCACTAGAACAGATAATACGAGGCTATTAACACGAGCGTCCGTCAGTCCGTTGAGACTTCATTTGACGTGCGGCATATCATTACGAAGACGTAATTAAAGTGCAAATAGACCAAGACGTAATTAAAGTGCAAATAAAATAAAAATATTACAAATAATAGACTAAGACCTAGGCTGATATTGAAAATTTTATATTTCTTTAGATAATATACAAATAGACTAGATACGGTAACAACATCCGATAACAAATCGAAATCGGTTAATCGGTAATAGAAAATTTGGAACACTTATCTTAGTAATTAGTCATCCGTTTTATTTTATTTTTTATTAATGTTTGCACATCAATGTCATTTATAAGGTAAATACCATAATTTAAATAAAAACTTAAAACAACAACCCTACCACGGTAAAAACTAATTACCTACATAGTATAATTTTTAAATACATAGTAAAAAAACGCTAAAAAGTTAAAAATAACAAATTACATTTAATACAAATGCTTTGTTTTTCGCTTGTGTGCGACCATATCTTTTTCAAATACTTTCGTGTGTATAAAACAATGAGTTCCTGTAGTTATACGTGCTGTTTGATGTCAAACGGCAAAACTAAAAAATATCCACAAAATAATGATAACAGTTAAGTTGGATAAACCTTATCTATGTACCAATTCAGGTGCATAGTGTGATCTTATTACAAAATTGTTACGACTATCTAGGATTAACCAGTTCATGAGTTATAACCGACCACGTAAAGAGTAGTTACAATAATATAGTCCATGGTTTTGGTTTACAAGTTTTAGTTATTGGCATGGCTTCATAACCATACCTACTTCATTCATGAGTGATTTTTGTGGATATAAATGGATAGTTTCTGATTTGCTATTCGATTAATCGCGTCATGATTTAATGATTTTTGTTCATAGTATCAAACACCTTTTATTCACTTACGTCGTAAAGTGTACGTTTTCTTGGAGACATAATAAATATATTTTGTAAATAATAATGCACAACAGAAATGTCCTTTACAGTCCAAAAAATAAAGTTTATAATCGTGACTTAGGTCGCCTCAAAGAACCTGATAGATAATGAACTGACGACGTAGTACGATTTATCGTTGAATTGACAGCCAGTATCGACATAGTAATGAACAAATTAGCCTGTCTTGTAATAGACATGTCTCAAGATAAGACAACTAAATGACGCGAGTTTGTTTTATGAAATATATCTTCGGATATATTAATCACTTTCCAAGCTATTAGAATTAACATATAGAGTTAGTAAAAGAATATAAGACAGGTACATTGTATGTAATTTTAAAGATTGTTTTTAAGCCGTCGTATAGAGAATGGTAAGTGTATCACAGGAAGCCATGTTTATATAATTTGTTCTTAAATTAAATTTTTGTAATCTATTTATAAAAGATTTAATCACAGATTAAAGTCTTAGAATATTTTAATTTTTATAGTACTTACTGTTTTAGCAAAATCGGCATTTTATTTGAAAGCACGCGATACGTTGGGTTTTGTTATTATTAACCCCCGACGCAAAAAGAGGAGTGTTATAAGTTTGACGTGTGTGTGTATCTATGTATCTGTCCGTGGCATCGTAGCTCGCAAACGGATGAACCGATTTGGATGCCGATTTTTTTATATGAAAGGTGAATTAGTCGGGAGTGTTCTTTAGCTAAGAACATTCCTGACTTGATGATAATCATTTCAAGATGGTCGCCGCTATAAAATGGCGAATTTCATATTTTTTTCACTGCTCCATCAATATGGGTATCAAACAATGGTAGCAAATGAAAGGACTTGATTAGTAGAATACTAATACACTATGACAAATTTCAAATCCAAGATGGTCACCGCCGTAAAATGGCAGATATCATATTTTTTCACTAGGTACTCCATTAATACGGGCATCAAATGAAAGGACTTGACTAGTAGAATACTATACACTATGACAAATTTCAAATCCAAGATGGCCGCCACCACAAAATGGCGAATTACATTTTTATCACAAATCACTCAATATGGGTAGCAAATGAAAGGGCTTGACAAGTAGAATAATGTACACTATATTGAAAGGGAATGAGGAATATTACGAAATGAAAACTAAAAACTTGAAAATTTTTTTTTTGTCTGATCATGTATGAATTAGTTTAAAAATTAAATTAAACATTTAAAAACCCCCGACACAAAAAAAACTAAAGATGTCTGGAACCGCTAAGTAAACTTAAAATACTGACCTAATAATTAGCGGTTCCAGACGCCTTTAAGGATGAAAAATCATTTGACAATGAACAAACTTGTATTATTTCACACTTTTTAAAGGTTAGTTTTTTTTGTCGAGGGTTTTTTAAATTTGGACGAAATAAATGTGCAGAGCACTTCTCGAAGGTACCTTTTACTGCATTTCTGAGACAGAATCTCGTTTCGGAACAATAATATAGGCTAAAACAGTAAGTAGTAAAATATTCCTGCGAGGTAAATTTTCTGGCATTCAGTTATAATCCTGTACATAACCAATTCGTATTACCTACGTTCCAGCTACCAGAGAAGCAGCGTTTACCTACGCGATAACATCAGCTGGAGTAGCTCACGCTCTGAGCACCGCCTGCGCCAAAGGAGACCTACCCGGCTGTGGATGTAGACCGCAAAATAGGTAATTATATCTATGTAATTTTTTTATCTTGTGTCGTGATAGACGAGTATATTAGCGAGCCTGCTTCTTGTTTAGAAAGCCGTGGTTCGAATCCCAGGGCATGTATTAATGAGTTTTTTCTAACTTATGTACATAAATATCACTGACTCTGTGCCTCGGTGAACACGTTAAACCAGCAGTCTCGGTTAAAATCCACCAACTCGCACTGGGGCAGCGTGGTGGATTAACCTCCAAGCCCCCTCATTCCGAGAGGTGGCCTAAGCACCTGCAGTGGGGTGTTAATGAGCTGATGGTATGGTATTTATTATGTTATTTTATTTTTAAATGGCATTGTATGTGATCTGTCATCAAATTAAATTATTCACATGCGAAGGGGAAGAAGTTTTGATTTGATTTGATTTGAAGGCCTTCGCTACGGTTTTCATAACCCCTTATGGACAGAGATCTTAACGACCCTGCGAAAACACTCATATCCGCTCTAAACAGATATTTCGTCACCCTTTTGTAATTATTTCATAGAGAACTATGTGTGTAATTACCCATGGTTTAAATGCGTACTATATTATTACCAGACGTAGGAGCATGAACCCAGACAGTCAGTTCCAGTGGGGTGGCTGTGCTGAAGCAGCATATGGAGCGAGATTTGCGCGAAGATTTCTCGACGCCCGAGAACTTGAAGCTGACGCCAGAAGTCTTATGAACTTGCACAATAATAGAGTGGGGAGGAAGGTATGTTATTAACAATTGGACTGTTCCTTTTTCGTTTATAGCCAACCACTGAAATGTTATTAATGAAAACCCACTTAACAGAAAAGGTCCCAAATAAATATCTAGGATACAAACAAACAAATATACATACTTTCGAAAAAACATTTCCCTCCGCAGTCGGGTAAAAAGGAAACCTACCTTGAATAGCTTTATAAAACTACCTGTATGAAATCTATACTTAATATTATAAAGCTGAAGAGTTTGTTTGTTTGAACGCGCAAATCTCAGGAACTACTGGTTCGAATTGAAAAATTGTTTTTGTTTTGGATAGTCTATTTATTGAGGAAGGCTATAGGCTATATGTATAAAATAATACTATCTGTCTGTCTGTCTATTCGAGCAAATCTCCAAAACAGCTAAACCGATTTTGATGAAACTTCACAGATGTGGAAAGGAAGTGGTTTAAAATGACATACACTACTTTTTGTATGTCTGTATGTACGTCCATCTGTCTATTCGAGCTAATCTCCTAAACGGCCAGACCGATTTTAATGAAATTTCACGGGTATGAAAAGGAGGTGGTTAAAAGTGACATACACTACTTTTTGTCCGTCTGTCTGTCTGTACGTCTACGTGTTTATTTGAGCTAATCTCCAAAACGGCTGAACAGATTTTAATGAAACTTTGCAGACGTGAAAGAAGGTTGTCAGGAGTGACATCAGCTACTTTTTGTGGCTGTCTGTCGTTTGTCTTCACTGATCTATCAGTGTAGATAAAACCGAAACTACTAAGTCTAGGAAGCTGAAATTTGGAACAGTGGTTTATTTTATAGCGTGAGTATTAATTTTTTAAGAAAGGAATATTTGGAAATTTCAAATTTAAGGAGGGAGGGATGGAGAGGCTTTGTATGAGATTCTTTGTTCTTTAAATTTAGAAACATAAACATTTTAAAATAAATAAATAATGACGTGTTTCAGGGTTTTTGGATTTCCACATTTTAAGGGTGGGAAATGGGAGGTGAAAAGTATGGGAGTATTGGTTTTCTTAAAGGAGTGGGGAGAATGAAGATTGAAAGTTTGAATGGGTGTACCCAATATTAGTTTCAGCAAAAAGTACCTACGTATAAACCATTTCGAATGTTAATACAACCTAAAACAGGAATGTGTAGTATACCTACGCAAGCGACGCTGCGGGCGGTCGCTAGTAAATATATAAAATGATACGAAAAGGTAAAAATTAGTATGAAATTGTAGGAAATGATAGGAAGAACAGGAAAAGTATGAAATGTTTGAAAACTCATTAAATGGTAGGAAAATTAGGAAACAGAAGGCTGTCAACTTTCGAGTGTCATGGTATTCGTTTCTTAGGTTTTGGGGGTCTGAAATTATTGTTTACCGTCTCTCTTCACTTTTCTTATTTATTTATATATTTTTATTCATTTATTTTTCACTTTGTATAAATTTTTAACATGCTTAGTAAACCTTAGTTTTTCAATCAACACTTTAAATTTTATCTTTTTAGGCTTTGACAATAATACACACTTTATTTTATTTTTAAATATTATCACTTACGCCATTATTTAAGAGCCATATATCTAAAAATGCGTCAAATCGGTTTGACGTATTTTAAAGTCTTAAACACATTATCTTTGTAATCTGAAATTTGCTTAAAACACCATTTTCCTTTTCAATAATACCCAATTTGAGCACTGGAACCATACAATAAACTACCGTGGAACCATATTTAGCTAAATTATTAAGGCCTTATGCCATAAGGGGCAATTACTGCTCGCAAAACATCGTTCAATCGGCCAAAGCATCAATTTCGCTCGGGGCAATAATGCTTGGTTATCATATGCGTAATACGCTTTTGTATTCTTTTTATTTGGTTTAACGACGACGTTCAAATATAAAAATAGTCGAAAGTACAACTACAAATACTTGATTTTTGTTTATTCAAACCATAAATGGCTATCGAAATCATCCAAAGAGAAAAAGTGTACAGATTTCGCGTATCTCGCAACTATTGGGAGACATTGAAAATGAACATCAAAAAAACAAACTTACTTATAACACATTTTTGTCAAATAATTTTATCAAACTTTCCAAAAAAAGTTATGAATCAATTTTTTAAAATTTGATGCCTTGCAAGCTCCTGCATTTTTTGACACTACTTTTCGTGTACCTTTGTAACTTTCTGAAATATAGTCCAATCTCACTCTCCAGGATAACCGATCTGGTAATATCATTCAATGAAAAGGGCACCTGCCCAGCCCACAGTTTTCAACTGATTCCAAAATTTCTTTTTCCAAACGGTAGACAATCTATCTTCCCCGGGAGCCTTTTATTGTTTTTTCGATATTGGCTTCATATTCGAAATAATTAACTTTTTGACCGAAAAATCGGGACTTTGCGAAAAAAGTTACGGACTGATTCACTGAGGATGCCCCATAAGCCTCTGCATCTTTTGACATCACTGCCTTTTGTCTATCATCATAAATTTCGGAAATATAGCCGAATTACATTTTCGCACGAAAACTATCTAACAAACATTTTCAATGTTAAAATACTACCTACCTTATAAATCAAGGTAGTTGGTTTCGGCTAGACCGCAAGGTTTACGTAGACATTTTGAATTGCAGTTGACGTTGTAAATCTATTTTAAATTTCGAAAAGAAATTCTACAACAGTTCGCACTTTTAAGGTACCTAAAATAAAAGTCTTATTTATTGACTTTGCAAAAGCTAAAGTATCTAAAGTAGCTAAAGTAAAGCATCTTTAATATCTGATACTAACTTGGGATCCGCAGAATACCATGCAGTGGTCGGGACGTGCTCTCTGCCGTCACGACCCTATACTGAGCGAAGACCATTTTGGTATCAATAGGCTGTTAAATTTTCAATTTTGCTGTAAATTTGTTAGTTTTTTATAGTGGTTGTCTTTTTTTCTCTTTTTATTTTAATTTTGTAGTGCCAAATAAACAATTATTATTATTATAAATTGAAATATTTAAACGCAAATTGGTGATTTTTTACTTCAAATCATGGATTATACTCTATTCCTTAAACTACAGTTTATTTCGAATAGTTTCAATGCTAGCTGACTTCAAAGTGAGTGATGTCCACTCGAAATCTCATTTTCAGCGTCCACTCGAGTGGTCTATGAGTCGTCGGTGGGACATAGAGCTGGTCTGAAAAAGAAATTTCGTGTAGTCTTCCCATAAATCTTTACGAAGATATAACTACTACTTTTTCAACTTGTAAACTTCAGACGAAGCCCTTGAAATATGCATTACAGAATTTTTCTGGGATAAATAATCGAATGGAGACGATTATCGAATTCAATTAATCAATTCGAAAAGCCCGTTCATAAATACTATCATAAAACTGTAACAAGGTTATGTCTGTACATAAAAGATGTTCTAGGAAAATGCATTATGATCGACTTTATATATATATTGTTATTTTTAGGGGTATTCTATACTAATTCCTTATACTAATTAATTAACAGCATCTAATGTTACGCATCACAACGCATTCGGTTGTATGTATAGAATTCCTTTTCATCATCACATTCCACATACGACTTCGTCTGGTATACTTTCTTACGACGTTGGGCTCGGTTTGACGTTCAGCAAACTTCAAGTTTTCCGCGCGTTATTTCGCATTCCAACTGTTTACAAGTAAATAAATCCACGAATCTCGAACAGAAAATCCACACATTGATTATGAGCATATATAAAAAATATACCCAAGTACCTAGGTGTGTTTTTCTTGTACCCACAATACATACAGGCTTTGCCTAGTTTGGGACTAAATGGCCTTGTGTGAGATGTCCAAAGTATTATTATTATTTCTTTCTTTCTACTTTGTCATTTCACATCATTGTCATAACACACTCAAATCTAACCAAGATTTTGGTTGTCAAATGCGCCGACTTATATGTATTTGTAGGTTCGGACATCCTAGCGCTTTCTAGAAAACTTCTTTTAAATTAAATTAGCGTCGGCGTTCTTTTACAGAGCTTTTTAGAACATAACTAGTGATGGAAAAATGTCGATCGGTTCCCAAGTAAAGCTAGAGCTGCACGGGCTCGGAAAGAATATCTGCACATCTGTTAAAAAAAACCACCTTACTTATCATAATTTAGCCATAAACTTTTACTATGTACTCACTCATTGAGGAATATGTTTTATTATGTTTGGTTATTATCAATAAACACTAGTCAAGGGCAAATAACGCTGTAGGCATACAAAGTTATTATGTATGTACATAATTTGGTGGGGTAATTTTTTACCAGTTATGCTTCTTTTACTTTGAAGGCAAACAGAAGTTAAGGTTTATGATATTTTATCTGTTTAAGCAATATCAATAACTACATGTAATTAGATGTGTGAAATATTTATAAAGTGATGCTAATTAATAAATCGTTTCGAGAAATCAATAGAAAACAGTTATTGTAACAGTTACTTACCTACTAATAAAATCGGGCGCACATATTGTCTAAAAGTCTACGATTGACATATGGGCCCTTTTTCTCGCACATGAAATGAAAATAAATGTAAAATGCTTTATTTCCTTCAGTCTACAAAAATATGAAAAATACTTATTTCTTTCAAGCATCTTGCTCAATCTCAAGGAGTAGAAGTGTGAAAAGTGGATTGAAGATGTTCCACTGGAATATAATTCTGTTGAAATTGTATGATAGCATAGATTATTTTACTTATATGTCCACAGATGGTGAAAATGTTAGTGAAACGCGAGTGCAAATGTCACGGCGTTTCCGGTTCATGCGCTTTGAAAACATGCTGGAGAGCGCTGCCTTCGTTCAAAACAGTAGCTACAGCGCTAAGGGAGAGATATAATAGGGCTAAAAGGGTGACGCCGCATCCACCGCCGGCGACGCATGCGCCTCAAACACATCTTGTCATAAGAAGGTGAGTATTAGTTTCAGTCAGTATTAGTACCTACCTACTGTTTGCGTTCAAAATTGTTCCTGATATAGAGTAAATTAATTTGACAGCAGCGTTTGATTTTAATAGTCATAAATGTCACTTCACAGTATCGAAGTGACAATACACATTTTTGCGGGGTTGAAGACCGGCGTACGGAGATTTCACGGGGTAAAGACCGGCGCGCGGGGGCTTCATGCACGGAAACTCATAATAATAATAATAATAACAATAATAACACATACAATCACAACAACGTCTAGGTCCCAAACTAAGCATTAGCTTGTATTTTGGGTACCAAGCGAAGACACCAAATACATATAACAACCAAGACCCGGTGCCAGTATTAAAATTCATCATATAAATACTGACCCGACCTGGGATTCGAACCCGGGACCTCCAGCTTCGTAGGCAGGTTCGCTGCCCACTAGGCTAAGCGGTCGTCTCGGAGTGAAACTCGCCATCTTGCATGAGCTAGCTAGAGTACGAGTGGTTAGACGGTAAACGCAGAAGAGGGTCTAGTCAATTCATAGTTTTATGTGTACGCACACAAGTAATAAAGACATAACAGACCAACGACAACTGTACAGGGCAAATTGTATGACCTCTCTGAAGTTAGAGTAGCGAAGAAGGAGGCGCGCGGAGGGTGCGTAAGAGCAGTACTTAAAAATTGGTCGTAGCGTCCGAGCCGTAGCGTAGGGTTTTACGTGAAATCGTGACGATCTCTTCGTTGATTTTTCG
Source organism: Luffia ferchaultella (assembly GCA_949709985.1). NCBI lineage: Eukaryota > Metazoa > Arthropoda > Insecta > Lepidoptera > Psychidae > Luffia > Luffia ferchaultella. The sequence goes on from OX453264.1 coordinate 14,899,388, forward strand.
ACGATCTGCGAATAATTTTTTTAAATAATTTTTGTTGTCGTAGGACGTCCCGAGCGAGGGTTATCATTAGTTGAAGTGTCATTCATTTATTTCGACGTGAGCTTCCTCTAATATGCATTGTTTTACAAATCCGAACATATTTATAAACTATATGAGATGGTTATTTATATTCCGGCAGGTATTTTTACTGTCACACTTTAGCTTCTAGTCCTTGCACTATTATATGCAACGAGACAGAATCCCAATTTAAAACTTTATACAAAGGTAGTTCGTGTAACAGTCACGCGTCGTCGTTTCTAACGTTCGAAGGACTGTCGACACTATAAGGAGAGAATAGATATTTTCATGTTGTTAATACATAGTGTTAAAAATTAAATTTAAAATTTGAAAACCCCCGACACAAAAATACTAACATTAGAAAATTACCCAAATAATACAGGTTTGTTCATTTTCAAATGATTTTTGATCCTTGAAGGCGTCTGGGACCGCCAAATAAACTTAAAATACTTAATAATTAATAAAATAATAAATTTCAATTTAATTTTTATTTCAAAATTTTTAAACTTATTTAGTTAAGTAAACTAATTCATACATGATCAGTCAAAAAAATATTTTCAAGTTTTTGGTATTTCATTTCGTTAGTTAATATTCCCCATTCCCTTTCAATATAGTGTACATTATTCTACGAGTCAAGCCCTTTCATTTGATACCCATATTGAGTGAATTGTCAAACCTTGTAGATCGCCATTTTATGGTGGTGACCATCTTGGATTTGAAATTTGTCATAGTGTATAGTATTTTACTAGTCAAGGCCTTTCATTTCATACCCATATTGATGGAGTAGGGAAAAAATATGATATCCGCCATTTTGTGACGGCGGCTATCTTGGACTGATTTTCATCATACATAGCTAAGAATACTCCCGACTAATTCACCTTTCAAAAAAAAAAAATCGAAATCGGTTCATCCGTTTGGGAGCTATGATGCCTCCGTAGATACACAGATACACACACACGTAAAACTTATAACACCCCTCTTTTTGCGTCGGGGGTTAAAAAGTCTATTACTTGACTGTACCTGCTATCTTTATATCGAAATTCTTTAAATTTGCTCCGAACTGTATATACTTACACAAAAAGTTAACAGTGGTAAACATTTCCAAAACTAATTCAATAATGTTATAAATATGACAGATATTTTGTAACAATTGCGTTACCTCGTGGAATTTTAGCTCGGAATCAAAACTAAGGTTTAAATATAACTAAGTGTATGTCGCCGGCGAATCTCTAGATTCGCCCATTTACAACCTGTCTAGGCCGTTTGCAAAATGCAATGTCAAAACGCAATGAAACAAAAGTGCAAGGCTCTATGTATTCTGCCGTTTGGCGCAAGTAACCCAACGGGCTGCTTAAAAAACTTCACCGTTTTGTAAACGACGTACGTATATAGACAATGTATAAATGGGCGGATTTAAGCAATCTACCTTTCTCATAAGGTAGGTACCTTAAATTTTGTTTAATGAGCATTTTTTCTATTTTACTTCGTTCAGATCAAAGCCGAATGTGGGCATCGGCAGACCACCCAGAAAATCTGAGCTGGTGTACTTAGAACCATCGCCGTCGTATTGTGAGCCTGATCTGGAATCTGGTGCTCTTGGAACACATGGCAGGATGTGTAATAGGACATCTAAAGGCGAGTGTACATCATACTTAAGGTGAAGGGGTGTTTTGCCCATCCACAAAAATAAGTCTAGGCTCCTTGTTAGAAAGGATTTGGTTCATAGATCTGTACAAAGTGGTAAATACTAAAAATTATAGCAATTTAACGCGGGTTTCCTCGCCTTGGTTTTAAAAGGGTAATTTTGAAAGACAAAGCGGGAAATGCCACAAAAAAGAGAAATCAAAGGAAAGGGAAAAAACATTAAAGAAACGATAAACTTTAACGATGAAGAAAAACTTAATAGCCTTGGATGACCCTGAAGTCTAGCTTAACCAATAATATATGGCTTGAATCAAAATCTTAAAGACCATAATATTGGTAATTGGTTAATGAAGAGCCTTCTTGCGACTCGCCATTACAGAGTAAGCACCTATAACCATAAGAGGTTGAAATTGACTCCTACGCTCTTTTGATATAGGGCAGGTGCAGCCATTGAATTTTCATATTTTATAGAACAGAACAGACCAATTTTATCAAGATGAAGATTCCCATTAAACAAGTTAGATCGCTATGTTACCCAAATGACAAAACAACACATACACTAGCCCCTTCTCGTAACTATCATGGCGTCTTCGCATAAAAGAGCGTAGAATCGTTCTTACCTCATTGGGAATAGTTTTTAGCGTGTGATTACAAACATACGGTTTTTTTTTCAGGGGAAGAAGGCTGTGAGAGTTTGTGCTGTGGTCGCGGCTACAATACAGTGCATACAGTGCAAGTGACGTCTTGCAGATGTAAATTCCATTGGTGTTGTCGTGTCAGTTGCGACACGTGCGTTAGTCGCGCCGACCGCCATGTTTGCAAATGATGGACTTATATAAACTGAATCGTGTTAAAGAGAGATGATAAGATTTTGTTTATTTATTTTACTAGCACTTTACTTTTTTTTAGAGAGAGATTGTTTTAGTATAGAAGTCTTCGTAGTTTTATTAACTTTTCTTAAGAGAAAAATAGTCCCGTACCTATACTGACACTTAGCGCTATACATTTGATTTTAATTGATAGAAAATATTTATTTCTTATTGACTGTGGAAACAATATATTGAGGGCATGAGTGAGGGTTTGTTTATTACAAGTTCACTCTTATAGGCTGGCAATGAATGTGCATCGTTTAATTTCATTTAATAGGCGCATGTGATGTCAGAGTTTAAAGGACATGCCTATTCCTTAGTATTAAAAAAAACATAATAGTTATGCTTTTCTGCTGTATGAAAAACTTATGAAGAAATTACTTACTGTTACTCAAATTTTACTAAAGGTAAATCTACCTACTACTTTGTTTGTTTTATTTTTTTATTTATTTAATCAAACTGTAATAATTTGACTTAAATGTTTATTATATAAACAAATAATGGTATTAACATTCCACCTTATTAATATTTAAGTAATTAAAATATTGTAGAGTTTTAGGCACATTTAAAATTTTCCTTTACTTAACATTTTAACATTGTGAATGTGCCAATAATTTTATTCAAACTTGTTGGTATTGGTAGTGAAGCGAATCTTCCAATTCCGATGTCGGAGCATTCTAAACATTTATTTTTTTTAAATTACAATTGATTTGTGGTCTTATATGTATTTAACAATCAAAATATTTCACTCATGTAAATGACCTATCCAAAGACATTTTTCCATATTTGTATATTCAATTTGTGTGCTGAAAAGTAGTTGTAAAACGTGCAATCTGGAGGAACCTCGACTTAATTTAATATTATTCATTGAGATCATCACTAGATTAGTTCTAACTGTACATGTTTATAGATCCTGAACTTTTATGAAATCAATAAACTGTCAAATCTTCAAAAACTAGTGCATTTAGTACTGTAACAAGCGGCTTTAACTGTAATCTTCATAAAATAGATCGCTTACGCTGTTAGTATAGTAAATTATTTGTCGTTTGTTAATGTATACCTATGCAGCTACATACGCGCGTTTTTTATAATTAAAATTTTCGGTACTCCAAACGGCTTGTTTAATTTAATCACATTTAATTAGTTAATTTTTTAATTTATATGAATGCTTGGTCGTACAAAGAGGATTTTTTGAAGTGAAAACTTCTTTAGCATCGTTGTGATTTTAAAGTCGATGAAACGAAAAAGCGACAGTAAAATGTAGGGAATCCAATCCCGCATGACCGATTCCGTACATGTACCCGCAAGTTTGCGGACCTGAAAAAAAAATTATCGAAAATTGGCTCGTTCTAACATTTAGATTATTTTTAAAATACAACACAACCTCTTTGACACGTTTTTTAACAACGTTCCCATGAAACTCATAGCTTTTCTATATTGTGTATAGAAACTGAAAACCAGTTTTTAACTTACACTAAATAATTTTGTGTTTATATTTTGTGTCGTGTATCGAAACGGAACGTAATCAATGTCAGTTCAAATAAGGCCGGACCGACCAATCCGAATGTCTGGAGAGCCTTGTCTATGAAAGGGGTGTTCCCCTACGGCATACGGAAACAATTCACTTGATTTAATATTGAAACGTGAGATGACACGTTTTGAATGTGGAAGGAATAGAGAAAAGTACTTGGAAGCTTCATATACTTATGTAAAGTCAATTCCACCAATAAGTGTTGAAGCATAGCGTGTTTTTGCTTCCGCTGGCTATTTATACAACAAGCTATGGTCAAATCTTAATGATGAAACAGTTGATACTTTATTATTTCTAAGAAAGTATTATCAGAAAAAAATAAGCTGATTTTTAACATGACGATGGAACTTTACTTTTGAAAAAATATTAATAAATAGTTTAAAAATTAGTATGTCTTTATTTAATAATTTATTTAAAATAACTTTTTAAAACAAAAAAAACCACAATCCCGGGAATCCTGCGGGATTGCGATTTTGATTGCGGGATTCGATTCCCTAGTAAAAAGAGACAGACACATAAATTAATAAGATTTAACATGATAGAAAATGAGATAGGAAGCATTATACAGTGTTTCTTACGTTCGTTGTAGTGTTTGTGTGTTACTGTATACCTATAAAATAGCTATAACACTATCTCGTGCTCACAATTAAGCTTGGAACATTTCACAAGTAGCATGTGAAAAATCACATAAAATACGTAATCATACGTCGCACCTGCTACTTTCTATCACACTAGCGACCGCCCGCAGCTTCGCTTGCGTAGACTACAAATTCTTGTTATAGGTACTATTAACGTTCGAGATGTTTGTACGTACTTTTTGCTGGAACCAATTTTGGTTACACCCATTCAACCTTTCAATTTTCATTCCCCTCCCACTCTTTAAAAAAAACCGATACAATTTTTCATCTCCCGTTTCCCACCCTTAAAATGTGGAAATCTAAAAACCCTGAAACACGTCATTATTTAAGTGCCTCCATTCCCATCCTTAAGTTTTGAAATTTTAAAAAAAGCCTTTCTTAACTTAATGCTCACGTTATAAAATAAACCAATGTTCCAAATTTAAGCTTCCTAGACTTAATAGTTTCGGCTGTACGTTGATAAAACAGTGAGGACAAACGACAGACAGATAGACAGACAAACAAACATAAAAAGTAGCTTAAGACACTCTTGAGAACCTTCTTTCACGTCTGCAAAGTTTCATTAAAATCTGTTCAGCAGTATTGGAAATCAGCTCCAATAAGTAAAATTGAATTGAATAGGCACATAAACGTACAGACAAACAGACGGACAAAAAGTTGCTAATGTCAAATCCCTTGACAACCTTCTTTCCCGTCTGCAAAGTTTCCTAAAAATCTGTTTAGCCGTATGGAGATCAGGTCAAATAGCCAGATACACGTACAGCCAGACAGACGGACAAAAAGTAACATTTGTTAGTTTTGACGACCTTCTTTTCATACTTGTGATGTTTCATTAAAATCAGTTTAGACAGATGGACGTACAGACAGACATACAAAAAGTTATGTATGTCACTTTTGACTACATCCTTTCCATATGTGTAAAGTTTCATCAAAATCGGTTAAGCTGTTTTGGCCGAAGCCGATTTGCTCGAATAGACAGTTCGTTTTCATATATATAACCTATAACCCTCCGCTAGATTCAGGCTATCAAAGACAAAAAGAATTTTTCAAATCCGACTGGTAGTTTCAGAGATTAGCACATTCAAACAAACAAACAAACAAACTCTTCAGCTTTATAATAAGTATTAAGTATTTCTATTATATAGATTAACAGATTATAAGATAATAAGAAAATAAGATATCACTGAAAACCGTATCAAAGTCTATTGCGTGGTTTGGAAGTAAAAAGTTAACGAACAGAGGCAGACAGCGAATTTATTTTCTCCCGCTATAGTTTTCATATTTCGATAAAAACTGCTAAGATATTAATTTAAATTGTATAGTGTAAAGGGCAACTATAATATGCATGAAGTGCTTAAGACAACTAACGTATTTAATTTGATATGGATTAATATCACGTTTTAAAAACATGTTCGCAAATAGTACATTATGTTAGAACAAATTTGATTGTCATAAAAAAGGTTATAGTAAGTTAAGCTGAAAAGATACACATATACTGTTGCGGACTTTTAGTTAGAACTTTTAAAAAAGAACAATTCCGTAATACATATTTTTCTCTTAACATCAACCGTTTACGCAGCGCGCGCGACGGAAGCTCTGAAAAGGAATAATTTTCTCCGTTTTTGCAACATTTTTCATTGATGCTCCACTCCTATTGGTCGTAGCATGATGTAGTATAGCCTATAGCTTTCCTCGATAAATGGACTATCCAACACAAAGATAATTTTTCAATTTGTAACCAGTAGTTCCTGGGATTTGCGTGTTTAAAGAAACAAACAAACGAACAAACAAACAAACGAACGAACGAACGAACGCACGAACGAACGAACGAACGAACAAACAAACAAACAAACTCTTCAGCTTTATAATATTAGTATAGATGGTCTGCTACCTGCTACTTCTGCTACAAATAATACTCAACGAAATCGCCGACCACGCGCATCTCATCATTTTGGATGAAATATCACTTTAAAATGTTTCAATCTGATTTCATTTTCACAGTTACAATACTTGCAATGTCATTTCACTTGTAGCTCGGGAGTTGTAAAAGGAGATTGTGTGGCAATTACGTAATTTACGTATTGTATGTATGCTGCGATTTATGTAAAATTATCGTTGGATGTTTAGTCTTAGTGTAAATAAAAATAGATTAGTTAAGTGCTCGTTAGTGTTTTTGAATATAGGTTTCCTATTTTTTTTAAATGTCCGCTTTTTTGAACTGTTTAGTGACTGGACCAATTGCTTTGGTATTAATGGTATTGAAGCTATACATCGCGTAATAACAAATTGTAAAATTTTAGAAAACATTATTTGTATCTATTGCCTTTCATGTGCTAAGACCTCATTATCAGATTGGGACAAAATACAAAATACTCCCGGGCCAGCGCCCGGGACCGACTGTTTAACGTGCTCTTCGAGGCACGGAGTCAGTGATAGTTAATGTACTTAAGTCAGAAAAAATCATTGTTGGTACACGCCCGGATTCGAACCATGGCCCTATGACCCTATATAAATTTGAGACAGGTTCGTTGCGCTCTGGGCTATCACGACTAGTTCGACGACGAACAATGACCTTACTAAATTTATATAATCTTATATATACTACAGGTTACATCCCAAAACAGTAGTAAGCCAAATTTTACCAATTCCTAAACCAGGAAGATCGCCTCACTTAATATCATCTCTCAGACCAATAGCACTGATATTGTGTCCATGCAAGACTTTCCACATTATGATTGCAAAACGCTTAGAATGGTTTGTTGAAAAGAACAAATTATTTTCACTATCTACAGTTAGTTTTCGGATAGCACAATTCTGTTTGGCTTGTGTTACGCGTATAGTGTCAGATGTGCAGATAGGTTTCTCAAACAATACACTTACAATCGGATGTTTCCTGGACATAGATGGTGCTTATCATAATGTGTTAATTAGCAGTGTAATATCAGCCCTTGATAGAATTAACGCAGGAAGTTCGATATGTGTCTGCTTATGGAACTACTGGACTGGACTGGAACCTGAAGGAAAGATGCTTAAAATTAAAAGTGAAAGATATAGAACTGTCACGATGCACAAATAAAGGATTAGCCCAAAGCGATCCCTTATCTCCACTACTATTTAAAATTGTAACATCTGAAATTTGCCACAGGTTACGCAATGTCAAGATATCACAATACGCTGACGATTTTGTAATATAATAATATACTAACAATAAATTATTAAAGGATTCTGTGCAACACCTTCAAAATTCTTTGAATGTATTCACATTAGTACTTGACAACATAGGTCTTAAGATTTCTCACAGTAAGTCTAAAGTTTACATATTTCACAGAGGCAGGCGGAAATATGAAATTATTTTACAAATAGAAGGACACCGACTGGAAATAATTGAAAACATTAAATCGCTAGGTATCTGGTTCGATAGGTCATTGAGATGGGGAAAACACATAAACGAAACTTGTGCTAAAGTTCTAAAATATGAGGACAAATATTGTAAATCTATTTAACACTAAATACGATCAATTTCGTAAAATTTATTCAGATGGTAGTAAAGAAGGGCAAGAATTAGTTGAAGGCTTCTATGATGCAGAAAATAATTTGGGTGTCAGTTTCAAAATTAACGCTGAAGTGTCTATTATGTCAGCAGAACTTGTATCTATTTTAAAAGCTTTATCAGATGCTTATACACTGGAGGCACAAAATAATAATAATTGTTATTACCCATAACAGATCTTACAGAATAAAACATTTACATAACAATCAAAGAATTAAATACTAATATAAGTAATGAGAGCAAGCTCAGCATTATGACTGTAGCAGCATGCTGCTGCCGACGCAGGTTTTCAGTTTGCCCTCCCCGAACTGATAATACTATAAAATAACTTTAGTATGAGATCGTGCTCAATACTCATAACACATCATACAACACAGCTATGATAAAATACACATAACAAAAAAGAAAAGATAGGATTAAATAACAAATAGCAAAAAAAACCAGTTAATGTCGAATTTATAGCAATCAAATCGCAGACAGACCGAGACCTAGGTGAAACCGGCGCGAGGCCCAGGATTCTACACAGTTTTTTGCGAGTCTAACCGATATATCTTGTATAAACGTTTGAATGTAAATATCGAATTAGCAACCCTTACCGGCGGAGGCAGGTCGTTCCAGCACCTCGACGCCACGTAACGAAAGGTACCCCTGAAAACGGCAAGTCTAAGAAGGGGAACCACCGTCAACTCATTTCTGATACCAGCCGTTCTTGCTCGTGCTTGTTGGGCCCATTCTATTTTCTGTGCCAGATATAGAGGACACCCATTTTTATGCAGTTCAAACATTATTGTAGCCAATTTGAGCATACGTCTGTTGAGCATATTCAATGTGTTTGTCTGGTTTACGATGGGGGTGATGTGGGTGCGCCGAGGCACCGGCTGCCTAAAGCGGATACAGGAATTCTGCACTTGCTGTACGGCTTTTTGGGTTTAATTCAATAAACACGGACCATAAACAACGTCACCAAAATCCAAGTGTGAAAGTACTAATGTTGTTATTTTCTCAGATAGCAGAAGTGCATTGCAGCATATTGCTCGATGTTCTTCGAGAGTGAAAGGTGTCACCATTGCGTACACAATTCTGAACCTGATACACAATTTTAGTGAAGCTGCTAAAATACTGTTTCTTCAATGCATACCATCACATGTAGGATTATTAGGTAATGAAAAGGGTGATCGTTTGGCAAAGGAAGGGATAAGAGAGGCGATAAGAATCAACATAAAACCACACTACACAGAATTATTGTCAATACTTAGCTAAATTAAAATGTCATGATAATTGGAAGCAACATTTCAATACTCTAAGCAACGTAAAAGGTATTTGGTACAAAATAATTCAAAATCAGCCTCTGGGTGTACCATGGTTCGTAAATACGTGTATGAGTAGATGCAAAATTATCGTGGCTTTTCGGCTTCGGTCTTGGCACATTCCATTAAATGGGTTTGCGTATCTCATGAAAAAGACTGAATCTCCAAATTGTGATGTTTTTCGAAAGACTGAGGATGTAACCCATGTATTGATAGAGTGTGACCGGTGTAAGACGGAGAGAATATCGATGACGACCAAATTAGGCGCTAATGATTCGAATCTGGGAGCTTTCCAGAACATCCTGAGTGAGCCTGAGTCCGATTTTGCTGACATTAAATAAGTATGTACATAAATATGTATTGACCCGCGGACTTGATTACTAAAGGTATATATGTATACATATATATGTATACATATTACAATAGTTAGCGACCGAGTGATTAAAAGTGTTTACAAAGTTAACTTGGACCTCGGAACTCGATGTTTACGTTTCCCATGTAATGTTATTGATATAAAATAGACGGAGCAGTCAGTCTGAGCTCAGTCATTCACAGATCAAGTTATAATCACATCACATAAATTGTTGTAAAATCAAATAATAAATATTGTATTTTAAGAATAATTAAATACAATACGCGCCACCTATCTAAAAGGCCGCTTGAAGTTGGCTACGCACAGTCGCGCAGGTACAGTCGAACGTAACGATTAAATAAAATAAATATAATCTTTAATTATTTTGAACTTCAGAAATCGTTTAAATTAATAAGAATATACCGTCAATCTTAACTGTTTTTAATAAGTCTAATAAATAGAAATGCAACATGTTTCAAACAATTTAAGGTAAATTAACAAATAAAGTAAAACAACTTTTTCTTCGCGAACAATGATGGTCAAAATGGACCTTGGTTTTTTTTAAATGATCACTTAGTTTAATTAACTTATCACTGTGAACGAAACGGAACGTGGGTATATTGGGTGTCGATTAACTGCAATGTGACCACTGTAGTACACTTTTTCTCATTAGTTCGTTTCTTGACTCTGGTCTTAAAAATATTTTTAGGTAAATTTCTAATACCATTGCAAGCGGTGACCTATTTACATCGATGTACCAATATAACTAGATGGGCTGTCCGCGTTCTAAAGTGTCCGCGCAGAAAGTCATCCAAAACGCAATAAGTCCTCCAACCCTCCAACCGGCTTTTAGTCAATGTAATGGCTTAGCGCCGAATAAACGTGCGCAATGTCGACTTGTGTCGTGAAAAATTGTAAAACTACTCGTCAAAGGCGCAAAAAAGAGCTGAATATTGTATTTTCGATAAGTAAACATTTAAATTTAACATTAGTTTATGCTTGCGGACGGTTATTCAATTGTTTTTAATTTAATGTGAATATTATCACGATTTAATTCTCGTCCCGTTCTCGTAAACAGTGTGACACGTCTGACTCGTAATAAGTATTCGTAAGGACTGACCCGACCCGATGCGATACGCGCGGTGGCCGCGCGGTGCGGTTGGTCCGAAGAAGTCTATTCTTAAACATCTTATATTAGAATTCTTCTCAAGGAATATATGTCATAAGCGTTATGAATAGAGCTCAATTTTCATGCTTCATGAAAGAAAAATAATTCCGTCCGAAGAAGTGAATTCTGAAAGGTTTTATATTAGAATTTCATAATGCGAATATATGTCATAAGTGTTACGAATAGAGCACAATTTTTTTTGATTCATGTAATAAAAGGTATATATAAGGTAACAAACTGTAATACGCTACATTACGGCACAATACGGACGATTTAGTTTCGCCTTTACACAAGCGACTTCGCATCCTGTTAAAAATGGAAGATCATTGCCTATTTAGAATAAAAGTGAATAAACACAGACCTCAAAAAAGAAGTAACTAAGTTTTATTTACTTTAAAAACGTTGCCGCCTTGAATATCTTTTAGACGGGCAAAAAAACAGACTTACGTAATAAAAACATTACCGCTCTATTTGTTTGTATAGTAGGACAATCAAAATAAGCAATAATGAATTGCAGTTTCATTTCATTCGTGCTTTACTTGCACAAATATGACTCCAAAGTATAATGAATAAACAAATAAGTTCAGTAAGTATACGTGTATAACCTCAAAACATAAAGAATTTTATTTTATGTTGTGATTGACTGCTGCCGGTCGCCAATCAACGTGCAATTATCCCGCTCTTTGTGAAATAAAATCCCGAATAAAAAATGAAATTCCCGCAAAATAATGTACTATAAAAAGCGAAAAGGGTTTTTGAAATAAAAGTGGACTAAATAGTTTACAAAAAATTAGTTTATTTATTTAATCATAAACATCACAATTCAGTACCTACTTAAGAATAGTCCAGTAATGGTCCAATAATCTCTAACTCTGTAAAAAAATATTTAACTACAGACATCAATTACCCATATAACATAGCGCAGTCATATTATTATATAACAACAATAACGAAATATAATTAATAATAACTGACGCGGCGCGGATTAAAATTAGTAGTATAGATACTGATGTATGCGACTGTACATAGACAGTGCGGGGTGCGAGGGACGCGACCTGCGGCCGGACTCTGGTAAATTAAGGCAGCGCCGAGTTAGCACCGAATACGCACCATTTCAAAAATCCGTACTCTCGTCCATAGTCCTAGCGAACGGCCGCCGCACCAACTGTCCTAACCGCCCCTTGCCCATATTTTTGGTGATTGGGCGAGTATCTGGTGCTAACTTGAGAGCCTTTTACTTTGGTGGCGCGTATAGTAAATCTTTTTAAAAAAATATTTTTGTCGTTTGCCACGTAACAAGGATGTTACATTATTTAATTTACCGCCACGGGGCGCTGCAAGAGATATATTTCTTCAAAAAGTTTTCATTATCATGAGCTTATAATCGCCCTACAGTTGGGCCCTACTACAGGCCTATTAATATTTTTCTAATTAGCGATACATTTTTGCATTTCGATCCAAAATCCTACATGCTATATATTTATGTACCTACAAATGAACCTTGAGTTAAATATTATACAAAAAAAAAATTAAAGAAAGAACCAACAATGTAAAATAAAACAACACACTATTAACTAGTACAGCTTTTCCATTACTTTTTTATAGATTTAATTTCAATATAATAGTAATACATGGGACATCCCACACAGAGGCATCTAGTCCCAAAGTAAGCAAGTATTATGCTTGTGTTATGGGTTACTAGATAACTGATATACATACATAAATATTTTTTATTATTTATACGTATATAAATATGTTACACCCAGACCAGGAACTAAATAAACATGTTCATGCACACAAATATTTGTCCCTGGCGGGAATCGAACCCGCGACCCTAGGCTTCGCAGTTAGGGTGTCTAATCACTCGGCCAATTGGTCGTCAATATACCATAGGTTTATACGTTGATATGATTAAAATTCCCCAACTATGTAACTCGAATAATTATGTGCGTGATAAACCATCAATTATAACTTTATTGAGAAAGTTTAGGGTTCATATTGCAAAAGCTTTATTAAATGTTATACGTTTCATATATTCTCGTTTTGAACTTTTAATGAGGCAAATCCGGCGACCGAGAGCAAAACTTTTAAACCTCGAACCGAACCTACTCAGTTATGGATAGATATAATTTTATTAAGAGCGTAATTACAAAATAACGGCATGTTTAGGTACATATTTAGGAAGTTTAGAAAGGTATATCGTTATAAACCTAATTCTAAAATAAAGAAGACTTCTTAATTAACAATCGTGTTAGAAAACATTTGCATATTTTTCACTGTTTCACACTGAAAAAACATTATTTTGTAACCCACTTTTGCCGAAATCTCGGAAAATTAACATGTTTCGGTACATTTTACACCATCATCACAAGGTTTTTTGAGATTAAAAAAAAACATTTAAGTATTGTTAATACTTCATCCTTTCTTTCTGTTAGAAGAAATTTTGATAAGAAACGGAAAAAAGGCAGAAAAAAATTATGATAAATATGCAATTTCACTAAAATTTCGCCATCCTAATTTGTAATTTGTATGAGCTGACAGTTCATTGACAAGCGAACACGATTAACGATATCGTGTTTTAGTCCGATATGAGCAGCACTAGTAAAAGGTTGGGTGTATTACTTTTTCCTTTTTCAACCGAATATTGTACGTATGCTAAAGTTGAACTCAATCACTCTTGAGACTTAGATGTAAATAAATTTATAATATTATTTTTGTTACTAAGCAGATAGCTTAGCAATTAAACATAAAATAAAAATCGTACACTGTACTATATACAATTATACAATTTAAATATACATTAACGACAAATAAATTTTTAATAATAAAAATATGAAATATATTAAACATACCTATGTAAAAAGTGGGGCTCCGTGGAATGGTGCCCACTATGCAGGTGGCATTTTTGCGCTGAATGATAAAGGAAATCCTTTGCGCAAGAAATCACCTTCCTTAATCCCTGCTGGGTTCGGCGACGTGCTCTTGCCCCATGGCCCGAGAGCCCCGACGCCAAATGCAACAAAGTCGTATGAAGAGCCGAGACAACTGTATTTACCCACTTTCTGACACTCATGAGCCTCCGCCGCCGTGTTGGCTTTGGGCGCTAAGAAATAGCTAGTGTGGCAACACAGGCGACGCCCCACACCAGTGCACGGTCCGTTCCCCAAGGTATTAATGACTTACTATCAGGCCGTTTTCCATCAACTCGAATGACACGTGGCTCGAGTGTCGCCGGGACATTGGCACTGACGAGAGCTCTTGTCGGTATGTCGTTAAGTGTCGCGCAGCGGGAGAGGCGGCCAGCGTCGGAAAAGCAGGAAAGTCCATAGTGGCCAAGGCCGTCCACAGCAACTCCGCAAGAAATACAGCGATAATCTGTACAGATCTTAACCCCGAGTTGTAGCCCGACCGCTACGCGGAGTGTTAGGGTCCATGAAAGTGTCTGTATTGGAGGACGGGTAGGCATGAAGCCAGTGACCAGACTCTGGCCGAGACACTGCCAGCAATCTGGCGCGGTCTCTACCAGCAGCTGTTTCTATTAATGAATTGAGGGGAGCGTGTGCAGCTATCCCAGGCCCTTTGAATGTAGGTGTGGGCGGTAAATTTAGACACGGGCCAGCCAGCCAGGTATTCATAGCGTCATCCAAACATGCTATCTTGTAGTTTATTGAAACAAGGGCTTCAAGAATGTTACCTGCGAGGTCAGAAGTGCTATGGATCGAAGATAGGAAAGCCGGTAAAGATACACTTACACTCGGAGTGATGTTATTAAAACAGTGGAAGATATGCGTGGCCAAGGATGAATCAATTTTATCTGAAACATACAATTCGCATTTATGTGAATCTAATTCTAAGCCGATGGTACTGAATTTGTTTTTAACATAAGAAAAGTCCAACAGAACAGTCTGGAAATCTCCGCCAAAATTCCCATCGCATCATCGTGATACCAAATATTCAATTTTGAATGTGCACTGCTGATGGCCGAATTTATAGCCAAACAAAAGATGGCTGGATAAAAGTACGAATTGTCTAGAAGCGCTCCTCTGTGTTTACCGTCTAACCGTTGTTATAATAATTTAAACAGACTTATTTTATTTTTTACTAATATGTACCAAATAATAATAAAATTTTCTGTACGAAACAGACTTTATATTAGTAGTTTAGGCCCAGCAAGAAAGAAGTTCAAAATAGCGGACACTTTTTTCAGTTTTGACTACCTACAGATATCGATGTTGAAAACACTTGTTCTGGATACAAAAAGCTCAAACCAGCAGCTATTTTTTTTTTTAAGTTTCGATATCTAAGAGTCTATGTGAACTCTTAGATATCGATTTTGAAAGCAATCGGTCCAGTTAAAGAAAAATTCAATACGGCGTCGGCGGTGGCCCCTTTTTCAATTTTTTACTACAGATTTGTGATTGTAGTCCACGGGAACTTTAGATATCGATTTTGAAAACAACACGTTGTGTATGTCATTTTTGATCACTTTTCATAACTGTGAAGTTTCAATAAAATTTAGTTAGTCGTTTTGGAGATTAGCTCGAATAGACAGGTAAGACGTACAGACAAACAAACAGAAAAAAGTTGCGTATGTCACTTTGATTTTATATAATAATAATAATAATATTTATTTATTAATATAAAATATAATATATATAATTAATTAAAATAATATAATTTTATATTACTACGAAACACACATTTTTAAGCTGTGGTGAATAACATTCGAGACATTATATACCTACATATATTAGCTGTATAAGCTACAGCAACTTATTCAGTTCTGTTATTTATTTATTTATTCGGAAAAACAACAGTTACACACAAAAAAATACATCAAAACATATTTAGGTAACATATAATCTATAGTAATAGATAATACATCATATAATGTTTAGTTGAATACAAGTCAAGTAATAAATAAAACAATATAAATAAACCATTTTCATTTTTAATGACAATACGTCATGTTGCAACACATACAGGCTGAGATTTTTATGACCAGCCAAATTTTAATATAATGATCTTTGGTAGAAAACCTATAGCCGTCTTGTTTCCTTTTAGTATCGTTCTATAGAAAAATATTGAGATATGACTACATAAACCTTTCCCGAAAAAACCAAAAACTCTAGTTACCGTTCTTGCCCGCCGCATCATTCCGTTTCAAAGGCCTTGGGCGCGTATGTTTACTATAGCGTTAAGAAGGCAACCAAACGTAATAAAATAAACTGTAGATAAAATAATTTATTTTGAAAATGTAACCCATATTTTTTATTTACGCTATGAGGTCTATTGGTGATACCTAACACCTAGAAAAATTTTGGCCGGTTAATAAAATCTCACCTTGTATAATCGTCTGCAACCTCTACGTTTTTCACTAAAAAATCTCAACATCTGAAACTAAATTCATTCTGAGAAATAAGTTAGTTTTATAAGCAATAGGGAGGTATATTGTCGTCTGGGTTCAAGTAACTTTTGTCAGCTGTATAATAACACTAGCGACCGCCCGCAGCTTCGCTTCCGTAGACTACACATTCCTGTTTTAGGTAGGTAGTATTAACATTCGAAATGGTTTATACGTACTTTTTCTTGACTTCTTCATTTCACTTCATCAGCCCTATTTTACCCCCTGCAGGGGCTTAGGCCCCCCCCAGGGTGAGGAGAGGCGGGCTTGGCTTGGCCACGCTGCTCCACTGCGGGTTGGGGATTGTACGACCGCCATCTATTGACAGCGTCCGGGACCGACTGCTTAACGTGCTCTCCGAGGCACGGAGTCAGTGATAGTTATGTACTGAAGTCAGAAAAACTCATTGGTACACGCCCGGATTCGAACCACGGGCACATGGCCTTACAGATTTGGAACAGGTTCGCTGCGCTCGGGCTATCACGGCGTCTTATTTTTATGTTTGTGGGACTAATCTATGGGGCCTTATAAATTTGAGACAGGTTCGTTGCGCTTTGGTCTATCACAACTTCACGTACTTTTTGCTGAAACTAATATTGGGTACACCCATTCAAACTTTCAATCTTCATTCTCCCCACTCCTTTAAGAAAACCGATACTCCCATACTTTTCACCTCCCGTTTCCCACTCTTAAAATGTGGAAATCCAAAAACCCTGAAACACGTCATTATTTATTTATGTTAAAATTTTTATGTTTCTAACTTTAAAGAAACGTAGAAACGTACAAAGCCCTTCCATCCCTCCCTCCTTAAATTTGAAATTTCCAAATATTCCTTTCTTAAAAAATTAATATTCACGTTATAAAATAAACCACTGTTCCAAATTTCGGCTTCTTAGACTTAGTAGTTTCGGCTTTATCTGCGCTGATAGATCAGTGGGGACAAACGACAGACAGACACAAAAGTAGCTGATGTCACTCTTGACAACCTTCTTTCACGTCTGCAAAGTTTCATTAAAATCTGTTCAGCCGTTTTGGAGATTAGCTCGAATAGACACATACACGTACAGACAGACAGACGGACAAAAAGTAGCGTATGTCACTTTTGACCACCTTCTTTTCATACCTGTGAAAATTCATTAAAATAATAGGAGTGGAGCATCAATAAAAAATATTGCAAAAACGGGAAAAATTATTCCTTTTCAGAGCTTCCGTCGCGCGCGCTGCGTAAACGGTTGATGTTAAGCAAAAAATATGTATACGGAATTGTTTCCCCTTAAAAGTTCTAACTAAAAGTCCGCGACAGCATATGTGTATCTTTTCAGGTTAACTTACTATAACCTTTTTTATGACAATCAAATTTGTTCTAACATAATGTACTATTTGCGAACATGTTTTTAAAACGTGATATTAATCCATATCAAATTAAATACGTTAGTTGTCTTAAGCACTTCATGCATATTATAATTGCCCTTTACACTATACAATTTAAGTTAATATCTTAGCAGTTTTTATCGAAATATGAAAACTAGCGGGAGAAAATAAATTCGCTGTCTGCCTCTGTTCGTTAACTTTTTACTTCCAAACCACGCAATAGATTTTGATACGGTTTTCAGTATTATCTTATTTTCTTATTATCTTATAATCTATTAATCTATATAATAGAAATACTTATTATAAAGCTGAAGAGTTTGTTTGTTTGTTTGAATGCGCTAATCTCTGAAACTACCAGTTGGATTTGAAAAATTCTTTTTGTCTTTGATAGCCTGAATCTAGCGGAGGGTTATAGGCTATATATTTGAAAACGAACTGTCTGTTCTAGCAAATCGGCTTCGGCCAAAACAGCTTAACCGATTTTGATGAAACTTTACACATATGGAAAGGATGTAGTCAAAAGTGACAAACATAACTTTTTGTATGTCTGTCTGAACGTCCATTTGTCTAAACCGATTTTAATGAAACATCACAAGTATGAAAAGAAGGTCGTCAAAACTAACAAATGTTACTTTTTGTCCGTCTGTCTGGCTGTACGTGTATCTGGCAATTTGACCTGATCTCCATACGGCTAAACATATTTTTAGGAAACTTTGCAGACGGGAAAGAAGGTTGTCAAGAGATTTGACATTAGCAACTTTTTGTCCGTCTGTTTGTCTGTACGTCTATGTGTCTATTCAATTCAATTTTACTTATTGGAGCTGATTTCCAATACTGCTGAACAGATTTTAATGAAACTTTGCAAACGTGAAAGAAGGTTGTCAAGAGTGTCATAAGCAACTTTTTGTGTTTGTTTGTCTGTCTATCTGTTGTTTGTCCTCACTGATCTATCAACGTACAGCCGAAACTACTAAGTCTAGGAAGCTTAAATTTGGAACATAGCTTTATTTTATAACGTGAGCATTAAGTTAAGAAAGGCTTTTTTAAAAATTTCAAAACTTAAGGATGGGAATGGAGGGACTTAAATAATAACGTGTTTCAGGGTTTTAGATTTCCACATTTTAAGGGTGGGAAACGGGAGATGAAAAAAGAGTGGGAGGGGAATGAAAATTGAAAGTTTGAATGGGTTTATTGCTATGATTTTTCAATATATTATTTGATTGTAATGTTTAATATTACGTCTTAACCTATGAAGTTGTCGTTCTTCAGTACTGGCCATTACAAACAAAAAAAATTTGATTGGCTGTGAATTCTAAATTCAAATTAATTTTGTTTTAAAAACATGACATTCTTTTTACAAAGTCAGTCGTTTGTTTATTGATTAGCGTTGTGTTTCCATTACATTTAAACATTTTCGTCATAATGGACACTTTAAAAATTCGTGTAATTATGGAATATGAGTTCCGTCGTGACACTAATGCAGCACAAACGGCACGTAACATCAACAATGTTTACGGAAAGAACTAAACAAACGAACGCACAACCCGTTATAGGTTTGCCCGCTTTCGTTCTGGAAATTATGACTGGAATAATGAACCTCGTGATCGTCCCGACACTGGTCAACAATGATGAATTAAAGGCGATTGTGGAAGCTGATGATACTCAAACTACCGCTGAACTAGGAGCAGCTTTTGATGTTAGCATCGAAACGATATTGGACCTTTTGCGACAAATTGGAAAAGTAAAAAAGCTTTATAGATGGGTACCCCACGAACTGGTTTAGCACCGAAGTACTGTGTTAAACAAAAAAATAACCCGTAAAAAGGTGATGGTCACTGTTTGGTGGTCTAGTTCCAGTGTGATTCATGGCAGCTTTTTACAAAATGGCATGAGCATTACATGTCGTGATAGCCCAGAGCGCAACGAACCTGTCTCAAATTTATATGGCCCCATAGGGCCATGGCTCGAATCCGGGCGTGTACCAATGAGTTTTTCTGACTTAAGAACACAACTATCACTGACTCCGTGCTTCGGAGGGCACGTTAAGCAGTCGGTCCCGGACGCTGTCAATAGATGGCGGTCGTTACAGTCCCCAACCCGCATTGGAGCAGCGTGGTGGATTTAAGCTCCAAGCCCCCCTCCTCACCCTGGGGGAGGCCTAAGCCCCTGCAGTGGGGTAAAAATGGGCTGATGAAGTGAAGTGAAGTGAAGATGAGCATTACTGCAGATGTGTACTGTGAAAAACTGAAGACAATGATGGAGAAGCTCACACGTCTGCGAAGCCCCACTTCCGGTTATAGGCACTCCACCTGCCCTAGGGCCTACGTTTGTGACTTCCCCGGTGAGCATCTTTGTCACCTACCGTCAGATTAGCACTTGAGGTTGACGCGGAAGCACTAAGTGGCGTTGTCGAGTTCTTTACGGAGTCCTCGACTTTTTTTTGAAGTTTTATTTAAAGTTTGAAACATTTTGTTCCCACAAGTAGCGGAGAAATGACAGGTCACTGTCCACAGAGATCCGCAATATGGACAGAAGGCTTTATACAACGAGGTTTTGCCCGATGCCTCGAGGTCGCAAAGCTAAAGATACACATGGGTATGGCTGCTTGCACATTGGGTACATGCCGATGTGCAAGCAGTCATACACCTTTTACCGCCCTGTGCCATTCAGCCTTCGGCGCTTACACTCACCACCTTACGTAGGGTGGTGCACCTTAGCTTACTTTGGTCAGCGGGTTCATCGAACCTAGCCGAGTAGCGTAGCTAGGCTGTACTATCGACCCATCCGTTCTTGCCATTCCCCCATCCGCCGCCCCATACGCAAACAATAACATTTTATAGTGGAACGACAAGACTTACCGAGCGACCTACATATTTAAAAACATGTGCAAACATTAATAAAAGACCAGTTCAAGTATTTTTTGCAAAAGTTATCTTTTGAATTTATAACGAATTTATTCCATATTTTACAAAAGCACTGTATTTGCGTATTGAAAATTTTCCAGCTAAGTATGTTAGCACGAAACCTAAATTTGAAATTCGAATTTCTAACTTTGTGTACTTTATAGGGTACATAAATAATTAAAAATAAACATGACTATCAAGTTTAAAAACATATTTTAATTGATAACATGAATATTAACTACGATCTGTCTTTAGAGTCCAAGCTGGTCCATATGAAACCACTATATCTATTCAATTCCGCATCAGTCAATGGGTATGGGCTGTTACTCGCTTTGTAGTAATCAGACGGTGCATGCATTACAAACTCCATTACTTCTAGTTTTCTTGGTATATCTTCTTCTGGACCTGCAAAGTAATGATTTTTGATAAAAATTGACACTGATTAAGCATTAAAATTTTGTGATTGTACTTTGGACAAACGACACACGGGACAGTTCAGTCTTTCGACTCTACAATATAGCTTCGCGTTTCGCTAGCACTGTCGACGTAGCTGCGTTATATTAGTACGGAGGAAAAGTTTACTGTGACGTTTACTTATAACTAGCTTGCCAGCTTTGACTTCACCCACGTGGACTACACATTTGTGATAAAATCGCGATAAATGCAGAGTGATGTGGGCAACAAGCAGCGAACGACTACGGCCCTTCCCCTTCCTTCTCACCCAGCTGGTAACCCAAAATGCCACCATGCTTTGCCACATCTGCATAGCGTGCCCGCTTAAAAAAAATTTCAATTTATCACTTAAGGGAGCAAAATAAGCTGTGAACGTTTATACGAGACTTTCAATCTCGCCTTATATATTATATTATATATTATATTTCATAATATATATATTATATTTCCCGATATTAAGTTTCCTTAGGTTTCATAAAAATCCTTTCTTAAAAAAAAAACTTTTGTGATGTAA
This sequence comes from Luffia ferchaultella, assembly GCA_949709985.1. Lineage (NCBI taxonomy): Eukaryota > Metazoa > Arthropoda > Insecta > Lepidoptera > Psychidae > Luffia > Luffia ferchaultella. The sequence goes on from OX453264.1 coordinate 14,921,149, forward strand.
GCATCTACTAAGGATTTTTTGAAATTCTAACCCTAGAAGGGCAAAATAAGGGATGTAAGTTTGTATGAAAATCTGTCATTTTTAAAGTGGAATTCATGAAATCATGAAAAATAGTATTTTGCCTTTGGATTGAAAACTAAATTTGTTGTTTCAAGATTTTTGGAAATTTAACTCTCAAGTGAGCAAAATAGGTGATGGACATTTGTATAGGACATTCATCATTCTTAAAATAAAAAAATATTTGGATTTATGGTTACAAATTTAGAATTATCTGTTTTAGCATTAATAGAAATTTAACCCCTAAGGTGGAAAAATGGTTAAATCTGGTAATTGACTTTTTAGTGTAAATTGAATAGGAAATGTTTCAGTGTTTTCATAAAATAACCCTTAACAAATGCTAGTACACAAGTGTAATCCTTGCGAACGAAGCCGCGGGCGGTCTTTAGTATTTATATATATAATACATGGCTGTTTTATTCAGTTATACAGCATGCGATAATTTACAGGGTAGCTCTGGTGAAGTCGATAAAGGCTACGATCTTCCAAATATTCCAAACTTATCGCCAATTATTAATTTTACTATAATAATATACTGAGTTCTAAGTTCAATAACTTATACTACGGCATTACATTTTTATAATCTGTAACGTTCCTCTCAACGCAACGAACCTGTCTCAAATTTATAAGGCCATAGGGCCATGGTTCGAATCCGGGCATGTACCAATTAGTTTTTCTGACTTAAGTCCATAACTATCACTGACTCCGTGCCTCGGAGAGCACGTTAAGCAGTCAGTCCCGGACGCTGTCAATAGATAGCGGTCGTTACAATCCCCAACCCGCAATGGAGTAGCGTGGTGGATTTAAGCTCCAAACCCCCTCCTCACTCTGGAGGAGGCCTAAGCCCCTGCAGGGGGGTAAAATGGGCTGATGATGATGAACCTTCTTCACCGTGAAATTTGTCATCTCAGTTCAAAATGGCACCCGGTGCCAAAAATTGTTGACACTATCTTTAAATCAATAAGTGCATACAATCAAGGTCAACATACCGATTATATAAGTAGTTGGGTCAAACCCTTCTTCAGGTGGAGGACTGGCTTTAGTGGGCAGCAGCCATGTGACCACTGCACTCTTTTCGCAATACTGATCAGTCATAAAACCACGAATTTGTGCATAATATGTACTGCCGTCTAAATCTATCATTGACACTATATCTCCCACTTGCATGTAAGTTCCCTGAAAAATCAAGAAGGCTCAATATAAAGCAAAATTGTTTTTACATCAAATAATATTGTATCTGGTAAACTATTTAATTTATGTTATTGTTTATTTTTATTGATACGACTTAACGAGAAAACTGAAACACCAAAAACATCTTGATTGGGACAAGTGGTCCTAATAATAAATTCTTTTTGTAAAATTGGTCTATTGAAAGAATAAGAAAAGCTCAGACATCAAAACTAGCATTTATTAAAGGGAATCTATGTCATAAAATAAAATTTCCTTTCAAATGGATTTCTCAATCCATGAAATTTATGAAACTTTAAACTATCACTGCTTCGGACCCACTGTACCCCTGACCATACCCCTGGTGGTACGGTGGGTCTTTTAAAGTAAAACGGTACCTTTGCATGAGTGACCGTAGTTCTGCGCTGACGTAGGTTCTAGGTGGACATGTAATTACAATTATATGTCATATGTTATTACTGATTTACTCAATAGACTCAGAAAATGCATAATTTTAATATGTATCGATCTCAGCCAATTCAAAATTTAATATCTTTTGATTTTGTATTCAATGAGTGGCTTTTACGTGAAGCGCGTATAAATGTACAAACAAACCGATAACCCGACAAACAGTAAAAAAATTCAAAAATTGAGTTTTTGGATTTTATTACAGCAAGCTGTTTTTTTTTAACTTATTTCTTACGATTCCTAGTTATTTTTTTGCAAAAACCGTTAATGTACAAGAACGGAAAGTTTACGATTTTTTATAGATATATAGATTAAGTAACTGCGCAACAACTAGGCTATTTTGCACCATGCAAGAAGAAATCCAAAAAAAACCTATCTGATATATTTTATAAAAAGCAAATGAGAAATCTTTATTTCTATTCATGAAAAACAATGTAAGATTTGTAATTGAGTCATTTTTTCGTTTGTTCTTCAAATGTCAAAAACATTATCCACCATATTGGTACCGATGTGACGTCACTTCGACTGTAAACAAACGAAGTTTTTGTTGTACTATTGGGTGCAAGACATAATTATTTACTAACACCCGCTCACGGTGGTGTAGTAGCCCTGGCTATGTAACATCTTGCATAAATAAGTGATTTTAAATTTTTAATACATTTAATACATACAAGGTGAATTTTAACAACCATCCAAATTTTAAAAACAATCAAAAAACCGATGGCCCCAAACCTTTTAGTATCGTTCAATAGAAAAATATTGAGATATGACTACACAAACCTTTCCGGAGAAAAACCAATGACTAGCCACCGTTCATTCCCAAGGTCACGTGCGCGTCGTCACAAAGACGGCAACCAAACGTTATAAAATAACAATGTAGATAAAACGGAGATTCCGTTATCTTATTCGGCGATTTTAGTAGTAAATACACAGAGAACTGTGTATCCACAAACATGAACGGCCGCAGGCTATCGGTCCTAGCCGAGGCCTTAAATTTAGATGTGATTGCGCTCCTAAGACCGACGCGGTTCTCCGATATTAATTCACACCAACCAGAAATTCTGGATTTCGTTCTTCTTAAGAAAGTGGCGCGGAAACTGAGCTCTATCGAGACGCTTCACGCCCTGAGCTCAGATCACCGGGCCGTCCTCACGAAACTGGATTCGCCGGAAAATCCCCCGGCGGACCCCACAATAATTACTGATTGGGAAAAAGTTTCATACGCGTTGCAAAAAATCGATACGCTCGAGCTAAACGAAATCCCTTCTGAATTAAATTCAAACGATGATGTAGATTTAGCGATAGGGTCTCTTATTGAGCATATTCAGAAAGTGATCGCGATGCATTTATGATTAAAATTAGGTAGATACTTCAAATTTTATAACGGCGGGAGTTAAGGGCGCGAGCGGGTTGCTTTTTGAAGTTTACGCATATTTTGAAAACAGAATGCTCGTTTGTTATTGGGGTAAGGGAATACTGTAAAATGCAACATTACGGTACAAGATTTGATGTCATAAAGACCGTAGATATTAATAGCAAATGTATTGAAAACAATATTTAAATAAAATTGATCGACGTAATGTAATTTAACAATTACTTTCTATGCAACAATATTTCTTTCACCGTTGTTGTCGTCAACGTCAACGAAAACGAGAAATATATCGCTTAAAAATGTCAAAATTCGATAAAATATGGTTCGCATGTTGGGGTTTGTAGACAAAACTATCGTAGACGAGCAATTATTCCGATTGTGACGGAGTGGGACGAGATAAAATTCTTGCAAGTTAGCACCGGTAGACATAGTATAGAGATATCTAGGTAATTTTGGGACGAGAAATAGCGTCGACAAAATTTTGTCGCGGCGTACATGTTAGGCCTGCTTATCAGTAACCATATCCTTAGGTATAAATCAATGTCTGAAGTACTTTCGACTAGAAGGGTTTTACTTTAAAAGACTACAGCGGGTCTGAAGCGGACTATCACTACAGAAACCCGAGCGATGTTTGTCGCTATTTCTGTTGCTCTTGAGCGCAGTATGGTGAAGTCTAACACACCACCAGGTCCGGCTGTCAGTACAGTACTGCCACATCATCAATTATGATTACATCAATTCAATTCGGACTTGATTTTAATTATTCAATAATTATGTAAAATAATTATTTTGTAAATTAACAGCGGAAAACTACTGAAATGCAGATACAATAAATTTCCATATGGCCCAGCTATCAAAAGTAATCATAAGTATATACGGCTATGTAACTTTCTTCTTAATCTGTCATGTAAAATCAAAAAGGTTTGGAGTATACCTCCATATTTGCTTTTAATTTTTCATTTTAATGTTTAAGGAATACCAAAGAAAGCTGGGACATATAAACCCATATACGTAAAACAAAACCTACGTTATAAAATACAGAATCGCTTGTGACAACAGTAGCAGTAGCGGCAGGTGCTTTCAAAGGTTGCCTTTTAAACATACTTCTACGACCGCGCCCTCTCGGTGCAGGTGGTTTTACTGTAGGCGTTTTCGTTGTGGTTGGAGCTATGGTTATTTTAGGTTTATAGCGAGTTGATCGTGTGCTCTTTCTTGTACCTGAAAATATTCAATTGCATACATAAATACACATTATACTAATGAGATATTTCATTTCCGATTAATAATAATAATACCCACCTACAATAATATTAATTCCTGGGCCATCCCACACTACATCATCTAGTTTTAAATTTAGCAAGCATTATGCTTTTTTGGGTACTAGATAATTGATATACATACTTATTATTTATAATATATACATATTCCTACGTGGGCCATACTGAAACTTTCTGGATTCCTATAAATAACGCCTGATAATTTACTTATTATACATTTATTGTTTTTCGAAGTATATGCCGCCAATAATTGACACATTTTTGCATTAAGTAGAACCATTGTAAAAAGAAGTTGGACCAATTTCTTTAGGGACCTCTTCAATAGCTTCATAGAATGCACTCGCAGCCGATTCAGAGCTCGAAAAAGATATACCTCTAAGTTTATCTTTAATTTCCGGGAACAAAAAGAAGTCGCATGGTGCGAGGTCTGGACTGTATAGCGAATGCGTCATCAGTTTTACATTTGAACCCTTTAAATATGCTTCTGTTACCTTATCGGTATGTGAGGACGCATTATCGTGATGAAGGACGATTTTGCTTCGAGGATGCTTTTCCTGAACTTTATCTATGACTCTGGGCAAGCAAGTGATGAGATATTAATCTGCAGTTATTGTTCTTTGATCTTCAAGTGACACTGTTGTGTAATATCCTGATTTGGCGAAAAAAGAAGCAACCATTTTCTTGCCAGCGGTTTCGGCTTTTCTTAACTTTCATTGGCAAATCTTCAAAAGGAAAGATCCATTCTGCCGATTGACTTTTTCTTTCCCGTCCAAAGCAGTACACTCAGGTTTCGTCACCTGTCATGATATTATAGACAGCCAATGATGGCCTTCCATTAAACTTTGTTATGATTTTGCGACACCACTCTACAGGCAGTCGTTTCTGGTCTTCCGTCAAATCATGCGGTGCGGTATCCAATGAGTGTAAAGCTTCCGTACCTTCAGATGCACATGTAAAATCTTTTGCACTTGACTCATTCCAATGCGTAATACAGTACGAATTTGCTGACATGTAATTTTTTTATCAGTCTCAACTAATTGACGTGCGGTATCAATACTAAATTCGGTAACCGCAGTCGCTGGTCGACCTTCACGTCCATCGTCACGGAAATAATAACGTCCACGTGTAAAACACCGACTTATATGTAGCTATGGTACTAGACTCGAAGATCCCTTGCAATGTACGGCGCACGGAAGGTAAACAAGAATGGCCGAACGGATCCGAAGATAGTCGATTGCAATGTTGTTGTTGTTCACCTGGGCCTTTTTTGTTGAGGAGTACAATAGTTTATTATTGCAATATCAATTCTTTAAGTTACAAGAAAAGTCTAATCAGTTAGTTTTGTAATTGACGACCGCTTAGCCTAGTGGGTAGCGACCCTGCCTATGAAGCTGGAGGTCCCGGGTTCGAATCCCAGGTCGGGTCAGTATTAATATGATGAATATTGGTACTGGTACCAGGTCTTGGTTGTTATATGTGTGTGGTGTCTTCGCAAAAAAATATATATATATGTATATATTATAAAGAATATTAAAGTATGTATATCAGTTGTCTAGTAACCCATAACACAAGCATAATACTTGCTTACTTTGGAACTAGTGTGGGAAGTCCCATGTATTATTATTATTATCTTCTTTGATGTGATTGTATAAATAAAACAGGAATAAATTAATACAAGTGAACAATAAAAATGTAAGTGAAGTTGGTAAATGATGTTAGTTTTGAAATTAGCTTTGCCGAAAGCCTACAAAATGAGTACCTACCATGGCAATTTTATAATTTTATTGCATACCATTCGTTACATGTCCATTTTCTGCTATTTTTTACCATTTTTACTAATAACAAGAATTTCCTACTATTGTCTATCATTTCTATTTTTTTATTTTTATTTTGTAATTATTGACGATTTTCTATCATTGCCACCATACTTATATAATTTCAAAACGAATAATTTCACCTAAAGTGGATAACTAATTCAAAACAATATTTCAAATCGTCATTTATTTCTATAATAAATTAATAGTTTTGAATGCCGCCCTGGTCCCTGATTTTTCAAAATATGTGTCTGAACCGTTGAACAAAATTGGGAAAGAGGAAGGTGATGGAAATGTCTACAGCTATGTAATACACTGAAAAGAGAAGAAAAAACTATTATTGTTGCGCTTACCGAATAATTCAATTTATGTGTAACTCAAATTGTAATTGTCAAAAATTAAATTACTAAAAACGAAATTAATAAAACATTATAAGCTTATGTGTGATAAGTGATCCCATCTGCCTTTTTGGAGTTCTGGATATTATTTTTGCACTGTTTGAAAACACAGCTCGGCATTTTCTTTCAATAATTTTATATGATACGTGCAAGATACAAATTCATTTCAATCAACTAAACCAACTAAACTGACACAAGGTCTACAAGCGACTATTTTGTCTTTAGTCCTCGCACCTAGACTGGACTAAGTTTCATGTGCAGTTTCATTCTGTCACTTACAGTCTAGTACCGATAGGTACGTATAAGTCGGTGGTCTAAAATCACTGAACGACGTATACAGAGAGCTACGAGATGGAGTATTACCAAATGCCGATTGAAGTCTCTGGCATCTATGTAACTGACTTAAGCCACTGCAAAAATCATAAAAAATCATAGTATAAAAATTTCTGCAATTAAGTTCAAAATTAAGACACACAATTTTCGAACCGATGCAATAATCAAGAAACAAATGACTATCTCGCAATTTAAAAAGTAACATGTTCCCAGAGAGTTCCATTTTAAAATTTCATAAATGGCTTGTTATTTTTTCTGTTCTAAGTAACCAGTTCCGGAAACTTTAAGTATGCCCTACATATATAAATATTTTACATGCAGACGCAGAACAAATAGACATGTTCATGCACGCAAATATTTGTCTCCAGCGACAACTGGATCCACAATCTTTGGTTCTGCAGTTAGGATCTCTAACCACTAAACCAATCGGTCCGTCGAAACTCACCAGATAATGTCGTTGAGGGATAAGGTATATTAGCAGGAAAGTTTTGGAGATCCTTATAAGTCTTTGTGACTTTAGGCTGTAGCTACATTAGCTTACAGTCAGCAGCTTATCAAAAGCCAATCACATTATGCCACAGAGACGAGTCACAGTGTCTGATATCTTTTTAAAAGTAGTTTTAAATGAGAAGACGTGTTAGTTATTCGAAGGTTGTATTCAGACTGTTCTTACATACTAACATGCATACATGTATACTTATATCTATGCTTATACTAAGGGTGATGTCACGTACTACACCACCGGGGCCATTTTAAAAAAAAATTTTCATTAAGATGCAAAATTTTTCATAATCTAAAGTAAACTACAACAATACAAAATTTTTTATGACAATATTTTAAAAAAAAAATTTACGACAAAATTAAAAAAAAAGATTTTTATAACATATAAAACTACGACAATGATAAACTTTTATAACATAGAAAATACGATAATATAAAAAAATTACTACAATAAAAAATATTTTGTTTTTTATTTCTAAACAATTCTTATCAATATTACACATTTTGTTATACAATGTAATTTTCTATAAATTTTCTATTTAATTTTCCTATTTGTTTTTATTAAAACATAAATTTTTGTTAACGAATTCGGCTCGCGACATTCGTAACGAAAATTCAAAATTTTAAGTAAATTGCATTTTTCATAATTTATTTTTCATTCGCTTCTAATTTTATTTATTACCTTTCTTTCAATCAATACAAATCTATTAATCATTCGTTTTAACTATACAACTTTCGGGTGATCAGGCCGATTGTATAAATCGTTATCACGTAAACTCTTTTCTTTACTTAAGAAGTTTTTATCATACGCGATGCGTCATATTCGTCTGTGCTCGTTCGTTTTCGTGAACTCGAGCCTTATGTAAACATACCCTTGAGCGTTAACAATTAACAAAGAAGTTTTTTGCTCGACTGGCGCGTTCGGCGCTGACGCATATCCGCTGCTTGTGAGGTCGACTTCGTTGCTATGTGTATTCTGAAATGACTTACAGTATCGTATGTTTGTCATATGCCTTTGCACAATAATTTTTCTATATCAATTTTATAATTTTCCTAAAGAGAAATTTTTTCGAGTATTCAACTCAGCTTATAACTAACATGTCTTATGACTAACAATAAACACAATAGAAATACACTTTAACACAATAGAAATACACCTTTTTAAATGACACAAAATTTTAAATGACACAAAATTACATTGAGAAAAAAAAAAGTTTACAAGAAATTACGTAACTAAGAAATTACTTAACTTAAAAGTATAATAGACAATTTTGTATACTAATATTAATATGCTGCTATAAACATTACAAAAAAAAATTTTAAATTCTAAAATTTTTCTTAAAATAACAATAATTGAGAAAAGAGAGAAAAATTTTTACTACAATTTAAAATGTTGTAAAATAAATTGACAAATTAGGCATTCACCTCGTGAAATGTCTATGACAATTTATAAAATTTTTCGTGATTTAATTTTCACTTTTCACTATAATGACCTTTTCACTTTCACGGCACTTTTATTTCTCACGATTTAAATGCTGGATTTCATCGCAATCCTTTTCATATGCTTCATGGCATTTTTCATGGCATTTTTTAAGCCATTTAAAATAACAATTATATTCTTCATATATGCGCAGCCGTGCTTAAATTTGTGAAGTAATTTTCCACATTATCTTGATGTGTATCGATTTTTGAATGGATTTCCACTAAATTTATCATTTTGGTACTTCTTCTTTTAATTTTACTTATTTATCATTTATTCATTTATATTTAATTGATTTATAAATCTTCTTACATTATAACTTTTAATTTTTGTATTTTATTTTATTAAATTAAAAAAATTTTTCTTATTATTAATTATATTTAATCTTCTTATAGTAAAATTTTATTTTTATAGATTTTTAATTTTATCTCATTTTTATTTTATTTTTATGTTATTTTATATTTATTTTACACTATATTATGTTATTTATACATATTTACATTTTACTTTCACTTTTCGCACTACTTCACTCCATAGCCATTTGAACTTGAAACCTTTGTTTGGCAGGGTCGCCATCTGATATCTTTTTAAAAGTAGTTTTAAATGAGAAGACGTGTTAGTTATTCGAAGGTTGTATTCAGACTGTTCTTACATACTAACATGCATACATGTATACTTATATCTATGCTTATACTAAGGGTGATGTCACGTACTACAAGTGAATGGCTATGGTGATTGATAAGCCATTCACTGTGAAATAATGTGGCCCCAGCCTTAATGGATTTGACATCATTATTAGTATTTACACATAGATAAAATGCAATGTAAGGTTTCTAGTGGGACTAAAATAAAATGAATTCTACAGTTTAGCAGTAAAAAAACATACATATTACAGCGACAGCACGATTAGATTATCAGTTACTTCCACAGTATTATTTCAAGGTATTTTGTTGTGGAGTAGTAATAATATTATATCAAGCTGTCCCGGATATCGATGTAAAGCCAAAACCGAGTGATAGGCCAAGTCATAAGTTATAAAAAAAAATCAAAGTTATGTATTTTAAAAATTATAGACATTTTAAAAAATCAAGAAAATCTACATCTTGTGACGGTTTTTTCACTCCTGTTGCTTCAAATCTTTACTTTCATATTTTTATTTTTTTTATTATGTAATCCTGAATAATAGTTCTGTATACCTAAAATTTAAAGCCAGCTGCTCCAGCTTGGAAGAAAATGTCTTTTTTTCCCAAACAAATATTTAAGATTAATGCTTCGACCAGCTTTAACTGGCTGTACTGAAAAAAAAAAATGTACTATGCGAGTTTAGCAAGTAACTTTAAAAGTTGGCAGATTTAATAAGGATTCCAAAATGGTATACCACTTGCTACATTAAATTGTGGGTAATTTTTTTTTTCAAAAAATTTTGAACAAATTTTTTTTACTTCAAATAATTCTAGGCCTATACCCAAGGCTTTCTTCAAGATTCTTGTTTGAGCGAGATAGATAGTCATTTTATGAAGTGGGAGTGAGACAAATAGTGACGCTAATTTGACAGAGAAGGAGAGAGTCATTTTACGTAGTGGGAGCGAAACAGATAGTTACGATATGAAATTAAATGCACAATCGTTTAACATCATTTAATGAGATCCAAGTTAATTTGACAGAGAAGGAGAGAGTCATTTTACGAAGTGGGAGCGAAACAGATAGTTACGATATGAAATTAAATGCACAATCGTTTCACATCGTTTAATGAGATGCAAGTTACAATAAGTGTTCAAATTGCCTCCCTTCTACCGCAATGCAAGCTCGACATCTTTTTAAAAAAGAACAGGTTACTAGACGGGCGAATCTTCCATTGTTAACGAATTCAGCTGCTTCCGTTAATCTTTGTCGTAACTCGGCCACAGGTTCAATAGGCTTCAAATAAACTTTTTCTTTTATCACTCCCTAGTAAAAGAAATCTAACGGATTTAAGTCAAGAGCAACAGGAGTGAAGAAACCGTCACAAGATGTAGATTTACTCAATTTTTTTTAAATGTCTATGATTTTTAAAATAAATGAGATTTTTTTATATTTTTATGACCACTATTATGACTTGACCTATCACCCGGTTTCGGCTTGACGTCGATATCTGGGACAACTTGTTTTTTAGTCCAGTAAATGAATTATTATACCTTTTCCAGTAGCTTTAGCCGGCGTTGGTTCTCCTTCTGTTTTAATGTCATCTTCTTTTTCATCTTTTTTCTCTTCAACTTCAGGTTTTTCATTTAATGACGAAGTTTTTGTATCTTTTGCAGCATTATTAGAGAAGTAGCAATCGTTACATATTTGACCGTTTTCTACGTTTCTCCAGAGTAAAGTGTCTGTTGTATTACAATTTAAACACGTCGGCTTTGGCATTTTTTTATAATACTGTATTAATTACTTTTAAAATCGACACTATCCTTTAAACAATACTTGAATACCTCACGGCACAGCGCCAATACATGAGAGAGTCACAGATGTTTTGCTGTGGGATCACTGTTGAATAAATAAATGATAAATAATGAGAAAACGCATGTACATTATGCTATGAGCGTTGAAATCATTGAAATCACAGCAATTGAATGAAATTGAATTCGGTGGCTATCAGGCCATAGAATAATTTAATGCAGGCATGCAGATGCGGACCACAGAACGAGGCCATGGCATTGATAGGCACCATAGACCATAGACATATATATACTAGCGTAGGAGACCAACTGACATCTAAACATCGCATGACCGAAACGGAAATGAGTATGTGTGCAAAATTCACATGTGGTTGAGCCAGTTTTAGTGATGTGCATGGGTGTTTTTTATATTATCGATAGCACGTAGTACTTTCATGATAATGTGTCGTTGAAATTACCGCGATATCATAAGTCGAAATCGGCAATCCTATTTATTATTTTGAATCTGCTATACTACATAATTTTTGTTTTGAGTTACTTTTCCTAACTTTTAGTTTTTTAAAATGACAAATCATCAATCAGTCAATTCAAATGGTATTTCCTTTACTCCAATAAATATTTTTTTTTGTTAATAGTTGATAATAAAAAATTTGCAGAAGAAAAGAAAGCGTTTACATCATTATGTAAATTTTAATATTTAGTTGAATACAAGCCAAGTAATAAATAAAACAATATAAATAAACGATTTTTATTTTTAATTACAATACGTCACGTTGCAACGCATAACAACAAAATTTTAACTCTTTGTAAACAAAAAAATGAGAATGTACAAAACGAAAACATTTACAATAAAGAAGTTCATGATGTTCAAAATATACAATTTAACTCGATAGAATTGAAAGATAAACCAAAACTAATAAAACAGTGAAAGTTTTTTTAAATTCGTCAATAAATGACTGAGAAATAAATTATTGATATTTATTAATTTGACGACCGCTTAGCCTAGTGGGTAGCGACCCTGCCTACGAAGCTGGAGGTCCCGGGTTCGAATCCCAGGTCGGGTCAGTATTTATATGATGAATATCGATACTGGTACCGGGTCTTGGTTGTTATATGTATGTGATGTCTTCGCTTGGTACGCAAAACACAAGCTAATGCTTAGTTTGGGGCCACGACGTTGTAATGTGCACGTTATTATTATTATTATGTATTTTCGTGCGGTTTGACTGGTGGATTCTTACTGCCCATGACGTCACATTGTCTACTCGATTGAGTGTCGCGTCGTCTCACTACACCACAAATTATGCCTTGGATGCCTTGGACTAGTCTATAATATCTTTTGTTTCTTTGTGTAATAGGTAATTAAGTTTTATTTGAATATAAAGGAACAAGTTTTTGTAAAAGACAAAGTGATAATTTGCCTAAAATTGATATTTTCACTGTGATGGACTTTTCTTCAAATCCATTTTATATTAGTGCTGAAATAAAGGTTTAGGCTCTAAAGTTGAAGGTCCTGGTGATATATCCCGGTAAACGTACGCTGACACCGATCGCTTGGTCTTCAGATTGACCTGTATAGAAATTACAGTTGGCATAAATGCTCTGACTTTAGATATTAAGTATTATTAGTATATTACTTAATATACTTAGTAAGCGCATATGAAAAAAAAAGAAACCCCTAACGGCACAAATTCAGTAGGTATAGATCCTTTCTTCAAAAGTCGTCGGTAATTTAGTTAGACAAAACAGTTATCCGTAAAATGTCTACTGCAAACCAAAGAATGTTTTCGAGGAGTCCCACCTGTTCTATTTAACATTTTTTTCCATTGTTCTATGCTAACCGTGTTTACAGGAAACCTGGATATTATGGAATAGTCATAATTATCAGGAAGCATTTTTTAACACCGCAGTTTCTTGGAGGAAAATGAGGTTAAACTATTGTATACAGTAGTTTTGTCATTCAAAGTTTAATTATTTACGACGTTCATAATCAGAGAACAGATAGAACGTCAGACTTTAAATCATAAAAAAATAACGATTATAATTAAATAGAGCATCAGATTTTAAATCATAAATAAATAACGATTAAAATTAATTGTGTATATATCTTATATTTTCATTTGAAAAAGTCTTGTATTTACATATATACCCTATGTGTAGTATATATGTATAGATGTCATACTTTCCCTTACAATGTGCTGCCAGGCTAAATAAACCTCACAATATGTTTAAAAACAGTTAACGACATCATTCCAGTGGAACAGGTGCAATTAGATAATATCAAATTTACAAAATATTTATATTTGAAAATATCGACATATCGATACATTTTGTGCAATCCCTATGCTTCATTGTTTGAATGTAATTTTACACAATATTTTTGTATCGTACACATAATTGTTTAAAATAACAAATTATTTACAAAATAAAGTATTTACCGTATACTACTGATGTATAACCAAGTAAATTTAGGATCGCTTTTTATAAAAATAAGCATTAAGATAACAATATGTTATTGGCAGTACTTACCGGTGAAATGTCTCTTTATTTGGATTATTAACATATGTTACAGTGCAATTTAAAACTGAACACTACACCATTTTTATCACAAGAATTAATTTTTGTAGAATTCAAAACGATTATAACACAAAATAGAAAACAAAGCTGGACCTTATTTTGACAAGTGAGTAAAGAAGACTAAATGTGTTCAAAGAGGTTTTATGTCAGATTTTCTTGCATTTCTTTCTCGCATGTAGGATTTCCGCAAAGAGCTGGATGTCATTCGCACACTGTGTTCCTCTCTTACGCTAGTATATATACCTTTATGCCATAGACATATACAATTTAAATACCTTTATGATAGGCACGCCATGGCCACGCCTGAGGGCCACGCATGGTGATTGACGGATATGACGGATTTATTGACAGTCAGGTTTTGAAATGCAACTAACTACATGCATGGGTGGAAAAATGCTACAAAGTATTATTTGTTCAGACGAAAATAATTAACTTATCCCTACTACCTGTAATTCTTCGGTTCTCCCTACAACGCAAACGACCTGCAAACCCACTCTTCACTTCACTTCATCAGCCCATTCTTACCCCAGGGGCTTAGGTCGGAGGCTTGGAGCTTGAATCCACCACGCTGCTCCATTATGGGTTGGGATTGTAACGATCGCCATCTATTGACAGCACCCGTGACCGACTACTTAACGTACTCTTCGAGGCACGAAGTCAGTGATAATAGTTATGTACTTAAGTCACAAACCCACTCAAATGACCTCATTAACGGTCTATTCGTTTCTATTGGTTAACGTACAAAATTAGAATCGTTACATCACAAGTTCGTTATGGTAGATATATTAAAAAAATTAGTAGTGTTTAAGATTATGGACATCAGTCATGCAGGTCCTGGACCTGGCATCTAAGTTAAAAAAAAAAAACCTATAGTGTATGTGTGCGCGCATTGCTAACAGAAATAGCGAGCCAACCGAGAGGCACCTTGAGTCATAGAGATGATTGAATTATAATAGTAAATAAATAAGTAGTAGAATATATAAAAATAAAATAAAGTAGGCAAGCTCCTTAAAGCCCTGTATTTGGCGGTTGTGCAACTTGGGCATGGAGGAAAAAGGATGAAATGGATGAAAGTATCATTCGAGACGATGGAAAACCACCTGATGGTATGTCATTAATACCCTGGGGAACAGGCCGTGCTCTGGTGTGTGACGCTACCTGTGTCGCCACACTAGCTATTTCTCAGCGACCGCTAGGAAATCCAGCACGGCGGCGGAGGCTCGTGAGTGTCAAAAAGTGTCAGACTTCGTTGCATTCGGCGTCGGGGCGTTCGGGCCATGAGGCCAGAGCACATGAACTGTTCGCCAACCCATCGCGCAGACGGTTTTCTTGCGCAAAGGATTTCCATTGTTATTCAGCACAAAAATGTCACCTGCGCAGTGGGCACCATTCCACGAGGACCCCACTTTTTACATATGTTTTAATTTAATATTTCTATTAAAAATTTATGATGCGTTGACACCTAGGTTGCGGGTGTAAACGCGCGGGGAGAGGAGCCAAAACCCCGGGGCCTAGACACACCCACATTTAATGCATTTAGGTCAGGGTTGGCGTGCCCACGTATAATTACAATTATAAACTGTAATAATTTATTTGTGTGTTCATCGGTTTAGTAACAAATACCCCGACGTCGTTTTCATTTACTTGTGAAAACCACTATACTACAATGAACTGCTTTCACCATCTTCCTGCTGATTGGAACAGGTCATATTTTAAAAATTTATAAGAATTTGTAGATATTTTTAAAGTTATATGGTATATGTAGATGTTTTCATTTGATCATAATGAAATAAGATTATGTAAAAAGACAAAGTAATAATTTGCCCGAAATTGATATCGTTAAATCCGTTTTATGTTAGTGCTGAAATAAAAATTGTTAAACTTTTCAAGTAAGTATCTACCTGCCTAATTATCTAAAATCTGGTTTTTAGGGATCTGTATCTAGATAGGAAAAAACGGAACCCTTAAAAGTCATCCATTTCTGTCCGTCCGTCCTTCCGTCCATCTATCTGTGAACACCCTTTTTCTCGGGAATGCGTGGAAGTATCGAGTTGAAATTGAAACCTTAAACTCTAATCTACAGTCCCTTGAAGCTGTGAAAAAAAAATCAATCTTCGAAGTTAAAGTAAAAAAGGTACGGCCGTTTACGCCGCAAAAAACGTATATTTAGACCCTCTCAAAGGCTTTTACCAACACCCTAAAACCAGAGTACTTGTTAAAACGAATCAAACACGCCCAAACACCGGACCGATGAAAATAAATGAAAAAAGTGGACAAGTCGGACAAGTCGGACTTGCCCACCGAGGGTTCCGTACAAATTTGTAGGTACATTTTGAGCGCACATACCGTTGCTTAATCTTGTCGGCAACAGATCAGGGCTTTTTTATTAATATTTTTTTTTTATATTATTGTTAAAATAAATGTACAAACTGGCTGGCAGTTAAAGACTTAAATGGTTTACTGTTAACCACCCACTGCTAATTATTCTCATTATATGTAACTGTTGGTTCTCCTTAACATAAATAAATAAATAAAAGAAATAAAAAATTTGAATGGTTGTTAGGGGCAACAAGTTGTGAGATCGATTGGAGAGAAGAAAAGAACGTACTTAGGAAAATTAAAAAAAAAACGTTTGTACGGAACCCTCGGTGGGCAAGTCCGAATGGCACTTGTCCAGTTTTTTTATATAGTTTCATCTGTCCGGTGTTTGAGTTTGTTTGATTTGTCTTAACAAGGAAATACTCTGGTTTTAGGGTATTGGTAAACTATCATAAAAATAAATAGGTACACAATAAATGTCTATAATAACCGCCGACTTATATGTACCTGTACCTATTATGTGGTGATAGTAACCATATCAAATTTTAACTTTTTAGCATTAAATAATTTGTTTTAACGTCATAAATACTAAAGAATAACATTACTAGAAATAAAATTATTATTAACTTTTTTTAAAAATTAGCAATGAAAGCTTGATTTTAAAATACTTTTTATCCTTTATTTTTTTTTGTCGTAATCGTAACCTACCTACCTACCTAAAATGTTAGATTTCTCCATCGGGTTTCTCACCGAAATCTTACAATATTGGCTAGCAAAGTTTTCTTTCTGTTTCCGCTGTGGAAGTATTTGGAGTTTTATAACTGTCGTGCATTTATATATTACAACTATGCCTACAATATGTATACGCTTGCTTTTTGTATCAATGGTCTCAGTTATCACAAGAAACAACTTTTATATGTAAAAATAATCAAAACAATGCGACTTGTAAGCGCGCGAATGACTAAACGCCATGAATTCGGGCAGCGTGAAATATCATACTACGCTCTGCCGTCGCACGGAGTGAATTTATTTTTGCAAGCGCGACATTAATGTCCTTTATCTTCTTCATTTGTAAAGAAATTTTCATGATTCTTTCACACTTTTGTTTCATTTACCTTAAATTTTAATAATAGCGAATAAAAAAAATTAGTAAACTTCTCCATTGAATAGCGCTAGTTCTTGTTCCTACTATTAGTAGGTAAATTACGTCCATGTTACTATTATAATATAATTACTACTTCTATGATTACATTATATCAGATAGTGTCCTTTCAATTCAGTTTGTAAGGAGAGGGACAGAAATAGAATTATTTACCAGTCTGAACTAGAATCGTCAATGAAGCCTAGTAGACTTTACCTCGTTCCCCCCTCTCTCCACCCATGTGGCAACATGCCAAACCATTGCCAAACATTGACTATTCCCGCATGTGTGAGAAGTCATATGTATTCGGTAAAGCCTTGCATATGCCTTGTGCGGCAAACATTTGGTGTGTTGATTTTCTTGCGCACTTCAAAGTGGCCGTACGGAAAAGAAACTCTTTGTGAAGCAGTGTAAAAAGTACAAATTCCACAAACATTTTCATGAAAAACAATTGCTGATTTTAAGGCCAAATGTTTATCCACATGTGTGGGATCGCCCTAATGATGTTATAATTTATAGTGATGTGCTAAAGGTACCATTACTGATAAAATACGCAAACGAAACTGTCAATAAAAAGTGATTGAGTTCACGTGAGTAGCATAACCAATAACTATCGTCAATCATTATCAATCAATTGGATTAATGTGTAGGTAATGGGTTAACAGGTCGTTTTGCAAGTGTAATTATAGTAGAAGGACTTCCTAATTGCAGGGAAACCGAAGAATTAAAGAAGTATTAATTAATTATTTTCATCTGAACAAAAAATACTTTGCAGTATTTTTCAACCCATGCATGTAGTAAATTTGCGTTTCAAAACCTGGCGACATTGGTTCTGTGGGTGATTTTTTTGCCAAAAGTGGTCAAATACGTCAAACAGTGGTCAAAAGAAAAGAGTACTCAAAAGCAAAAGGGCTGAAAGGGCATGCTTGCATATTATTGTTTAAGCGAAGCTTAGGCATGCGTGCATGGTCCTAAGTAGTTCTAGGTCCATCAAAAAAACGTGATTTATTAGTAATCTGTGGATTTATTCACATTTTGCAGTAGATTTGTGCTATATTTGTGGGTATATTTTGTGTTTGTGTGAGGTCTACATTGTGCCAGTCAGTGCCAGAACTGCCAGACTAAACCACACTAAACACTAATACTTAATACATAATATAGTCTGTGGTCATAGATATAATTAATCTGTGGATATAATTTGTGGTACAATATACAAATAAATTTCTTACCTTAGGGAAATATTTTGAATAACCTTTACAGCACTTTTGAGCTTGCTTTAGAGTTTAAACATGAGTCGTAAAGAGGCGTTGTCTTCTTTCATACAACAGATACATGGCAGGCCGGTCGTTGTAAAACTTAACAGCGGCGTGGATTACAGAGGTAAATATTAAAATCACGGTACATTTTTATTATTACCTACCCTGTAATTTTTAATTAATATGACCGGGTCGGCTTTATAAAGAGGGAATAAGACTTCAACATTAGAGTAAACTAACAGTGAAATACGGTAAGGGACACTTTAACAAAATAATTACCATTAAGAAGGTAAATAATAATACGCCGACAAATAACAAAATAGCAGATACTTATTTAAAATTAATTTTGAACACGAACAATAAGTTACAAAGCCGTCAATCCGTAAAAAGAACATTATAATAACAAGATAACACTATCACAAAAAAACAAAATATTGAAAACACTGTTTCATATACTTACTGTAATTCAAAATAAAAGAAAGTACGAATGTCCTAACCTAACTTTAGTACTTAACGAGTTAAAATTCAATTTGCATGGCACTCGACGGCCACTGTCGTGGCACACTCGCTCGCCTTGCACGTTTTTTTTTTGTTCCTAGTGGATTAGAACCGTCGTCGGAACTCGGAGTGCCCATATATTATTGATTTTTATTGTATTTTTTTAGGGTTCCCAACCTCAAAAGGAAAAAACGGAACCCTTATAGGATCATTTTGTTGTCCGTCTGTCTGTGTGTCTAGACCCTTTTTCTCAGGAACGCGTAGAGGTATCAAGCTGAAATTCATATCAAATACTCAGGTTTACTGTTCCTTGGAGCTGTGAAAAAATCTAACTTCTAAGTCAACACAATCAAAAGATACAGCCGTTTTTGCATGTTTTTATTATTTGTTATCCAAATCATTTATAATATAATTGCACATTAGTAAATGCCAATTTCTTATTTTTTTGTTATCCATAGTATTGATTTGCTTATAAAAAAAACTTAAATTATGAATAAATAAACATGATGGCAGCATTAATTTTAAAAATGCTTACTACGATATTAATAGGCTGACTTGAGTTAGTCGCCAACCTAGTAATATTGGTATCCTTTTATACTTTGTACCTATTAAGCTTTTATGGTTTATGAGTTTTAAGCAGTGTTAAATCCTCAGCCAAAGTTACACCCAACCCAAAATTAAAGGAATGAGAGATTCATATTCATGTCAAAATGTTTGTAATGTTGAAAGTCATTATGTCAAAATTGAGAATTTCCATATAACTCATGTAGTGTAATAATTCATTTTGCAACAGTGCACAAGCAATCGTGCATAACTTTATTTTAGAGTATAATATATGAATTATTATCATATATTAATGATTACACAAAGACCATTTCCATCCCGTCTGTGCAAATGAAAGTATCATTATCTTGTGTGCATGTGTATGTATGTAAAATTGTGCTGTACTTTTTTTCTTTTTGTTCATAGGTGTTCTGGCTTGCCTAGATGGTTACATGAATATAGCTTTAGAACAAACTGAAGAATATGTGAATGGACAACTTAAAAATAAATATGGTGATGCTTTTATAAGAGGGAACAATGTGTTATACATCAGTACTCAAAAAAGGAGACTATGATTTACTTTGTATTCATCACAGACCATCGAAAATACATGGACGGTGCCCCCATGTCATATTCTAATAATGAGCGTGTCTCGCACACAATTAACATGTGCTCTTGTATTTCCATGACACGCACAGATCCATCAGGACACTAGGTGAATTGTCATTACAGACGCTTCTGAGACACGCTTCATTGTTTGAATACTGCATGTCTCTAGTAACAAGGGTAAACTTCCATGAGTACCAATTTTGGTTATTTATGGTATTTTGTGAAAAGTAATTTTTAATAGGATTAAAAATAAAATAAATATTTTCCCAAGTTTTATTTTGGTTTGCTCCTTTACAATATAAAGAAAAAATAATTGATAGGCGTAAATTGTCTTCTTAAGAAATCAGCGATATCACTTGTATGTGTAATAAAATTTTATATCTTCCTTCTGTAAAAGAAAACAGATGTGTAATTAATCATTGATCATGCATTTGAAAATATTTTAAAAAAAATTTACAACCAAAAGAATTGCAGGGAACTTGTTAAAAGTAAAAAGTGTAGGTAGTGTAGACAGGGTTAATTAGGGTATTAATTAAATTGATTATGATGATAAATTTAATTTTAACAATATTAATTTGTCACAAAAAGTTTAAAATTACTTAGGTACTAACTCTAATTTGGTAAGACCACTTTCTAACATTTAGTTTATAACGAAAATATGGGTCAAAATAAAGTTACAAATTTACAAATGATTACAAAACCAGATATGACGACATAATATTAACTATTTCAGAACTGAACTTGTTCTACGCCACTGATTGGTATCAGCTTGGCTAGTTTTTTTTTTTTTTTTTTCAAATAGTGCATGTGTTAATAAAATATTTCTGCACCATTTGGAGAAACCCTTCATACAAATTGTACGTCTTTTTTGCTCAATGCAAAATGTGAAGAAACATTTCATTTACACTCATATGATCAAGTTAGCTATATAATGTAATTATATGGAATTTTCCTCTAAATGACAGAATAAGTAAGGTCACTCCACGTGCACTAATTTGAAAAATCTCTTAGCACAGCAGATATATAAATCAGTGGCATGGAATAATTTTAACTGTATACCTACTATGAATGGAATTGTTAATACGTCGTCACATCCAGTATAGTAAATCATCATTTTGAAAAATTTATTACTAGGAAAAATTAGAAAAACTAAATTTGTTTTTAAAATTTTGAACTAAATTTTTGATAGATAAAACATAAAAACGGTAGGTAGGTATGTTAGAAAAAGTGGTTCATATAGCATTACAAAGTTTATTTTAAACCTTATAACAAGAGCTCTACACGTATTGTGTCACCTGTATGCGTCATTTTGCACCCCCCTTTACCCAGTGCCGTCTTTACAAGGTATGAGGCCCTAGGCCCAAGTATCGACGGGGCCCGCCCCCAATAAATGTAGAATAAATTAAACCTTTCGATTATCAAAACCTTAAGTCTTATAGCGTAACACTATAGTTGTAAGTCGCTTTTATAGAAGCTTAGATCATAATCACTTAATTATGCACATAAGCAACTATTTCAAATGACACCAGACACAAATTTTATATAAAAATAACCCTAAATTATTTGTGAAATGATTTTATATAGAGTAAGATATTTGCTATAGTGTAGATAAAAAAATTCTGCGTAATAAATCTGTAGATTTTATTTGTGTAAAAAATATCTGTTTAGAATTATTTCAAGTTCGGTTTAAAATTATCTTCGTGTAAAGTTTGTCCAGTGTCTTTCAATACTTTCAAATTTACCGCGTGCTCTGCTCTGGTAGCGCGCGCATGCGCGACTGGACTGCTATATGCGGCGCGGCGCGGAAGCTCCGCGCCGCGCAAATTTTTTAAGCATGATGGTCACGAATTGTAGCGGCGAGAGATCATTTTCAGCCTTAAAATTTATAAAAAATGATCATTGAAATGCCATGTTAAATCCTCGATTGAATTATCTTTCGATTATGTTTATAGAATCGGACATTTTAAATAATATAAGTTTTGAAGACATAATTTCTGATTTCGCTCACAAAAAATCAAGAAAAAAATTGTAATGTTACATTTCCATATTACATAATAAATATTATATTATAAATTAAATGACTAACGTAATTAATTACTTTCTTTTTATTACTATGGGGGTTTTAAAGCTTACGATTTGTTATTCAACGTTCTTTCTAAAGGATGATTGTAAATGATTTTTTGCGATTGGGGGGCCCCCAACATGCCTGGGGCCCTAGGCCCGGGTCTATTAGGACTTTGCGTAAAGACGGCACTGCCTTTACCACAGTTGCGTCAACGTGCTGTGCCCAGGTGTGGATGTAGCAAGTCGGTGCCGCAAAAATACCTCCAAAGTAACTTATGATCGTTTTTTTCTGCTGTGTTTGTTTTTAATATGGTTGGTTAAAGCATGTCAAGTGTCATTAAAATAGCCTAACTATTCGTCTTTCTATTTTTGCGTTTGAAATGGAATCTCTCTATCAGTGTTTTAAATTATAGGATTATAGGCATGCGTTTGGCATATTTGGGATAATTTAAAGATAAGGATGAAAGTAACAACTTGTTACTTTCATCCCAATTATGGTCGTGATGTTTCAAATCATATTTTTCCAGATGCCTAATATACATTAACCAACGACCATCAAAGTTTAGCTACTGCTGTGATCCGTAACTTTTTTTCGGAAAATCAAAAATGATGAAAAAAAGACGAAATTTCCCGATTTTTCGGACAAAAAGTTGATTTCGAAAACGGAAGCTATTATCGAAAAAATTAAAAGAAAAAACTTCCGAGACAGATAGATTGTCTACCGTTTGAAAAAAGAAATTTTGTAATCGACCAAAAACTGTGTGCGACCAGAACAGTTACCCCGGAGAGTGAAATTCGGCTATGTATGTCCACCGCGCTCCGATAGTTGCGAAAACCGGGAAATCTGTAGATTTTTTAATAATTGTGACACTAATGTGTAAACCTAAAAGGCGGATTATAAATAAATACCTCGATTATGAAAGTAACTTTGTTTTTATTTAGGTGGGTACAATGTTAAAACTATCCCCTAATTCTGTTAGGTACGACCAACCCTAGGGGTAGAGATGGTTGTAACAAATTTCACATTTTATAATATTGTCGTTTTTCTCGAAAACTATAATACAAGTTGCATTTAAGCTGGTATTAAAAGACAGCTGAAAGACCAATCTATCATGTGCGTTGATTACTTTTGATATTCAAAAAGTTCTGTGAGATATGACGAGAAAATTGAAAATTGTTACGTTCATCCCTGGTCTCCCCTAAGTTTGCATGAAAATCCGTAATTTTGAAGTTAAATGAACGTTTGGGCCGGAAACTATGGTAAGTACTAGCTAACTAAACATGTGTTTCAAGGTTTTTGAAAATTTATTAACCCTTAGGGAGCTAACATAGGGGATGAAAGTTTGTAGGTACGGGAATTCCGTCATTTTTAAGGACCGCTGAAGTGAATCACATGAAATTCGGACATTAGGTTTCTTTTCTAACGTAAACTGTCACTAAGAAATTATTTTAATTTTACACCTAAAAGGGGTTAAAATGGGAAGGGTAAGTTTGCATGAAAATGCGTCATTTTGTAGTTATATCAGATCATAGAATTGATCATTACATGTGTTTGAGCAATTTATAAACTAAGACCTAGAGTCACTATCACTTGAGACAAATTTAAAGAAATTAATATAATGACGTTGATATTAGAGATGCGCCGAATAGTGATTTGTGCAGAATACCGAATACTATTCGGTTTAACACTTACCGAACCGAATATTCGGTTCCGTATTGGCACACGAGTAAATAATAAACAAGTTAATGGAGACATCTCTTCTTTATAAATGGTCAAAAAGCCGACAACTTATACCTAGAGCGCGTTTCACCCCGCAGCGGCCCGCTTTCGCCTTCGCCGTGTATCAGGGTTGTATTGTAACCAAAAGAACAAGAATTAAATCAACATATTTTATTTGTTACATGCCAAACAGATAAACATGTTTTCTTTTTATGTATAATATAAATTGGGTAACCAAATCTAATAAAATAAGTTATGTGCTTCCAAAAATACTTATTACCCGAGAACAGCGGGGCTGATCCCAGAGTAAAACGGCCTACTTATTTATTACTGATATTTTCGCCATTATAACCGATGTAATAATTAAAATATATTTCATTAAAACTTTTTTGACAATTTTTTTTTATTGTTATCATTTTTCCGTTCGATCCTAGCCCAGTCCGGTCTCGCTTTCGTTTTCATTCTTGTCAAGTAAATATTCACGAAGCGAGCGGAGATGAGCACATGGTTTACAAAACCAATCCTATGGCTTTCGTATATCATATGAAATACAATTTAAAAAGATCCTATTAAAATCCGACAAATATTACAAAACCTACATACACACAGGCGAATCTGGGAACAAAAGCTAGTGTGTTAGTCATATAAACCTTCCAAAAAATTCTTTAAATAACAGTGGAAACCGTATTAAAATCCATTTCGTGGTTTAGGAGAAGTTAGCGGATATACAGACAGACGCGGAAAGCGAGTCTATGAAGAAAAGCGCAATAAGTTGCTGCCAGATAGAGCTGAAAGCTTAGTATTTCTACATCACAATTTACCGTTTGTTAATTTCAAACACTAATTTAAATTGCTTGTCTATTGTGATTGTTTGCTATATTTCATGTATGATCAGATTACCTTATTATTTAGTTAGTCATAATCAGATGATTTCGGAGAAGAATAACTTTTAATTTGATTGCTTTGATTGATGATTAAAGTAAATAAATATTACATCCTTCTAGTACTATTTTATTTACTGATCTGAAAAGTATGTATGCTGCAATAATGATAAGTATCATGTTATGTTATTATATTTAAAGTCTAGAACCGAATATATTCGGCAAGAAAACCGAATTCGGCCGAATACGAATAGCTCCAAAACTGCCGAATACCGAATACAAACGAATATCTCTAGTTGATATAGGTATATTTAAAAACATAATGTACGTAAAAAAAATTGTATTATTTAAAAAAAATTGGGATCGGCATAATGTTAATACAAGAAACAAAGATAAACTTGCTAACCATGTCAGCCGCCCCAATAAAATCCATCCATGTACCAATATAACTAGATGGGCTGTCCGCGTTCTAAAGTGTCCGCGCAGAAAGTCATCCAAAACGCAATAAGTCCTCCAACAGGCTTTTAGTCTATGTGATAGCTTAGCGCCGAATAAACGTGCGCGATGTCGACTTGTGTCGTAAAAATTTGTAAAACTACTCGTCAAAGACGCAAAAAAGGGCTGAATATCGTATTACATATTACGAATTACATTAACATTAGTTTATGCCTGCGGACGGTTATTCAATTGTTTCTTAATTTAATGTAAACATTATCACGATTTAATTCTCGTCCCATTCTCGTAAACAGTGTGACACGTCCGACCCGTAATATACATTCGTAAGGACTGACGCACAGATTATATAGTATACTGACGACTGACCCGACCCGATGCGACCCGCGCGTGGTGGCCGCAGCGCGGCTGGTCCGAAGAATTCTTAAACGTCTTATAGCTTATATTAGAATTGTTCTCAACGAGTATAGGTCATAAGCGTCCTGAATATAGCTCAATTTCAATGTTTCATGAAAGAAAAATAATTCCGTCCGAAGAAGTGATATCTTAAAGGTTTTATATTAGAATTTCATAATGCGAATATATGTCATAAGTGTTACGAATAGAGCACAATTTCCCTGATTCATGTAAAAAAAGGTATATTTAAGGTAACAAACTGTAATACGCTACATTACGGCACAATATGGACGGTTTTGTTTCGTCTTTACACAGGCGACTTTGCATCCTGTTAAAAATGGTAGATCGATGATAAAATCACAAAATCGTTTAAAGAGCAATGTATACGCCTTTACAATAAGATCCCAGTTGATATTCAAGAACTACTCCTTAACAAGTTTAAAACTACAGTAAAACGAAAGCTCTAAGCAAAAGCTTATTATAAAGTATCGGACTGCTTAGATGATAAAAATCCATGGGTGTAAGCCACTCGCCTATCAGTTTGTTTCAATAGTATTAATCCTTAAGCACTTATTGTTAAAAAATTGTTTATTTCAATGATTTGTTTCAATAATTTTAAGCACTTATTCTTAAAATTTTTTTTATAAAGTAATGTTGTTAAAAAAAGAATGTCCTTCAGTATTTTGCTCATTCTTCTGAGAGGAACAAGCACTTTTTGAATGCACCTTTGTCATGAAGGTTTTTTCCACAAAGTAATAAATTGTAATAAATTCACTCTAATGACGTAGGTATTTCAAGATTATCTTACATAACTAGGTACGAAATAAAGATATTTGATTTGATTTGATTTGCCTTCGTATTTAATCGAAATTCGGCCAATTCCTATAGGTTAACGGTCCATTGATTTCTAAATTGATAGATTTGGTTAGGTTTGGTTTGATTAGGGCTTCTATGACTCAGGCATATTAATGCGAGGAGCGAAGCGCAGCGTAGCGGCCAGCCACTCAGAAAATAAACATTGTTAAAGTCGAATACATCATGAAGTGATCAATTTTATAATCATAGACATATGCATAAAAATTGATATTTTCTCATTAGGTCAGAAATTAAATAGGTAGGTAGGTCGTGTTTCAAGATTTTTCAACAACTTAATCCGCAAGGGGGAAACATAGTAAAAATTCGTATTTAACCTTTTGATTGGAAATTAAAAATAAAATGTTTCGGTGTTTTGTAAAATTGTTAAATGACCATTTATAACTGCTAATACAAAGTGTAATCCATGCGACGCTGCGTGCGGTTGCTAGTCATGTAGGTATATTAGGTACGTATGTTATTTTTCACTCAACAGTACCCATATAAATAATAGGAAAAAAAATGTCGTCGCCGCTCAAAAGTTGCCTCACTACAAAGTACCTAAGTACCTACTTCCCAAAGCCGCCACTGACTTAAACTTTTGGTCCAACAATTTAAAAAATAGATTAAGTTATATTGTATACCTACTTGTATCAAATCGTGGAGTGGAGCAAGTAGCTCTATATTTTTTCCATATTTCCGTTAAAAATATTTACCTACTACGAAAAATTTCCCCACCCTTTCCTCTAAAAGTTTTTGACATTATCGGGGATGTTTTAACCCTTAAACCTTACCCGGGGTCTATAAAACCCCAGTGACTTAATTTATTGCAATTTTTGTTAAGACTATGAAGCGAATATGCTTGCGGCTCTAGGTATATGTTCAAATACCACCAGCGGCCATTTAACCTCTAAACTTTTTTTATTTTATTGTGTGGAATTATTGTTTAAACAAAACATTTTCATTGGTAAGTTGAATTTTACGTCTATAATTACGTGTTGGAGGTTATGTTTTATTGGTTTAAATATTGCATTGAGCATAAGTATTCTTTTATTGCAGTTGATATATTGTATAAAACGTGTACTTATTTATTGTTTTAGGACCGCAAAGACATGTTTTTGGCAGTGGATGAGAAAATATCTCGCTGGTTGCATGAAGAAGATTCCGAGGATGAAAATATACCTACCATTCGTGATCTTGGTAGTGATGACAAGGAAGACGGAATCATCGAGAACTATCGTGCAATATCACCAGATGCTGACACAGTACCTTCGCCGGAGGCTAGAGCAGTATCTCCTTCAGAGGCTGACATTGACATAGTACCTCCTCCAGAAGCTAGAGCAGTAACTCTTATAGAGGCTAACGTTAATGACTGGGATGATTTTGATTCAGAAGATGAGGTTCCTCTGGGCAATTACATTTGTATTCAACTGCAGAAAAAGATGCGGTATACAGTACCTATACCCGAAACGGTGGAGTACTACAATAAAAGTAAATGTGGTGTTGATTTGATGGACCAACTGCGTCATAGATACAATGCTTCTAGGAGGACCCAGAGATGGCCAATGGCTATTTTTTATGGCCTTCTCAATATAGTAGGTGTAAATTGCTATGTCCTACTCAAGATGACTACAAATAGAGTTCAAAAATGGCGACAATTCTTGAAGAATCTTGCCATGGCGCTAATAAAGCCACAATGGTAATGGAGGAACGTTTTACCTGTAAAGCTTTGCCTACCAAACTCCGTGTACCTACTGCTGACCGATATCTTGCAGAAAGAGGTGCCAACATTGCAAGAAGTTCTTGCTCTTGCTACCAAAAAAGGTGTGCTGTGTGTTCTACAGGCAAAGACCGCAAAACAAAGGTCACATGTTGCATTGGTCGAATTCCACTATGCGGTGAACACTCGCAGGCTATTTGCCAAACGTGCGTTTCTAAAAATGTTTGAATCTGTTTTTGTATCCTTCTTAAGTTTCTAAATAAGAATAAATAAAAATATTATAATAAACTGGAGTTGTTTCTTTTTTCAATATCATTAGAAGTAAATGGGGTCCCAGGAACCCATGGGTAGAGATAACGTTAGTTTTAAGATGGGTAGGGATTGAGGGTAATTAATAATACTGCCTTATCTGAGACCTCCTACTTACTACATAAAAAATATGAGGTAGGTTGGTAAGCATTGAGGTATGCACAATGTCCGGCCAGTGTCAAATTTTTATTCGGTAGGTACAGTTCCAATCAAACATTATGGCGGATATGAACATAGGCACAAGACGCGTCGCAGTAACTAGTTTTAGGTGTAGCGAGACGCAGTGGAGCGAGGGGCAATGACTGAACCTGCGCAAGCACCCACAAAGCGTTGTATTCCGATCCGCCATAAAGTTCGATTGGAACTATACCTACCTCCACCGCACTGTACGGTTATGAGATATGGATGGATACCGCCTCAAACGAAAAGAAAGAGGTTGGGAACATTTGAAATGCGGTGCTGGAGGAGAATGGAGGAAAGAAGCTGGATAGAACGAGGAAGTTTTGAGAAGAGTGGAAGAAGAGCGGCAAATATTAAACACCATAGATAGAGACCAAGAGACGAAAGACGATGCGACACGACGCCTTCGTAACTAACATTATCTAATAATAATAATATTTTTTTTGGCACCACAACATTAAAACAAAAAGAGGAAAAAAGACAACAAACTTAAAAAACTAACAAATTTACAGCAAAACTTAAAACTTAACAACCTATTGGTACAAAAATGGTCTTCGCTCAATATAAAGTCGTCACGTCAGAGAGCACGTCCCGAACACTGCATGGTATTCTGCGGATGCCAAAACCCCACCAATCAAACAGCATTGGTTACATTCATTACATTTACTCATACATTTACACATTACAGACATTTAAAAAATTTGAAAAAAATAAATAATATTCGATTGTACCTCTAGAGCTTCCCAAATGTACTTACAATATTTAAGATTTACTTTAGCTTTTGTAAAGTCAATAAATAAGACTTGTATTTTACCTTAAAAGTGCGAAACTGTGCGTAAACTGTTGTGGAATTTCTAATAGGTGGAGGAATATTATTCCAACACTTTGTTACATAGCAACGAAAACTACCTCGAAACGCAGCGGAATTATACGAAGGGCATATGATCAGTGATTCGTGGTTGCCGTTGAGTAAAATTTAATTTTTTAAATAGGTATTGTGGACTTTTATTCTTAATCACTCCGAAAATTAAGGCCGCAAAGCGCATTGCACGCCGTGACTCCATATTTATGAGATAACTTCTTTTTAAATGTGGAGTCACATGAGATGGAATCACGTGAGCTCTACGGGGAAGCGGAAAATAGTATCTAGCGCAAGAGTTCTGGGCTCGCTGAAAGAGCTCCTTTGTTCGACCCGACGTAAAATCAAAAACTCGCACAGGTGAATACGCTATTCGACCTTTAAATACTGCCTTATTTGATAGAGTACACCTATCAACCTACAACTTGAATTTGTACCTATCAATATCAACTTGAAGTAGGTAACATTATTTGATAGTGTTAATGACATGGTTTTCGAACATTAAATTACAGTCAAACCCCCCCAATTGGAACCCCCAAATTACTAGCCTCGCTAATTTATCGACTTTGCCATTTTTTATTTTGATTTGAAAAGAGGCATTTATCTGTTCTATATCTATTTAATCTATCTAAGGAAAGATTGGAGAAAGAAGACACAGGGGACGACCAAGACCAAATTAAAGTACCTACGGTTTGGTGCCGAGTCATATCAGAGGGTCAAGCAGCCCTAGCCGGCGTGGAACAGGGAAGAATGGAATAGGTACCGACAATAGCGCTACTCTTAAAAAAGAAGAAGAAGGTACGTACCTTATAACCGTTTGAAGGTATTTTTCCTTTACCCATATCAGCAATCAATTCCTCACCTCTGTACCCAAATTCCTTTTGATATTCCTCTCGATTATTTTTGCCTGTATTTGGATCGAAATTTGCATCAACTCTATAATTTAATATCCTGGAATTGAACAATGGCGCCCAAAAACTTGAATACAAGTATACTTGATTACTACAAATTAATAAAGTTAAAAATAATATTAATCTTGATAGGAAACGCATTATAACTCGATAAATATCACAACTAAAATGAAATCAGGAAATATTGAAGCGCTTAAGAGGTCTATTAACAAATAGGTGATCAAATAATGTGAGTCCACTGTGTTAATTATAAAATAAATAGTCCCAAGGTTATTAATATGTTAGTACGCAGACTTCAAGTTCATGAATCGTTACATAAATTCAAGTATCTAAGTTATACCTACTTATTAATATTTCGTTTTTTTAAATAAATCAATGTTTAAATACGTCTGCTAGCAGTCCCCTGTACCAGTTAATAGAAGGAAATCTGGCTGCACAAAATTCTTCGTAATAGTACTGTAGGTACAAAACAATATTTTTGTTAATGTTATGGAAAATAGAACACATTTACCAATGGTGAGAGTTGATCGGAATATTGAAACAACACTGTTATTGTTTTTCCCATAAAAACTAATTGAAAAATATATTTTAACAATTTATCGAAGGTATTGATATTTTAATGAAATTCAAAAGCTGCGCTATTCCCTATATTTTGGATCTGATGTAAATACTGCTTTTGATCGGTGTAGAAGGTATCGATCGCTGCAATTTCGTTTCTAGCCCATAGCGGCGATGTTAACAAAGTTGTACTTATTCATATTTTGTTACGGGAATGTGTAGTAGCTAATATTTTTTTGACACTGCGCACTCATTGCGACATTCCATAAAAACCTGATCCTCGGAGATTTGCCCATAATGTTGCCCTAAGAATAGGTTGCCAGGTATTGCGACAAATGTAAAAGATAATCACCTATTTTTTTTCTATCAGAAGGTAAGTAGAGGATTTCCGTTTCAATTTGGTATTAAAGTTATGATTTATCTACTTAAATAGGCATAAAAACTAAAAAATGTTGTAAATATTGTAAATATTGTTAATTAGTTCTTAGATTTATTTGTATGTATTAATCTTTATTTAAACATTATGTAATTTCAAATATCTAAAAATAAGGTATGCGTTGCTATGTGCCAAAAAGTTTGCTCAAATTTGAATGACGTAACTATACAGATATATACCTATAGTGTGTTGCAATCCCGTTTCAACCAAGACAATATAGATAACAGTCAACAACATTTTTAATAAAAACTAATTATAATATAATATCTAAAAAATTTCTCTACATTTTATTTTCTTGTTTGCATCGTTTTCCTTGTGTATTGAAGAGAGGGAAATATTTTTAGCCTGTAAACCCACATTGCTGACTTCTACCTATTTCACGTAATTCGTGTACCTAAGTAACAATTTTGAAGTTTTTCTGTCCTGGCAAAGCTCCATATCGGCTAAAATACTAAAATGCAAATTAAATACGCTCGAATGCTTAATAAAATGTATTTACTTAAAGTTAATTCTACAATAACTTTTTACAGGAACGTATAAAAAAGTACATACACCAAGAATTACAATTTAATAAACCATAAAGTGTTCTTGTTTCAAAAATAATAATATTGTAGAAGATATTTTCAATGTATTCCTTCCAGTGGTGAATAAGATTTGTATTGATATAGTTCAGGACCACCATAACCATATAATAATTTTCCGCGACCTTGTTCATCGTAGTATGGGTATCGATATCTCGGTCTGAAAAAAAAGGAACGGTTGTTTGTGCATTTTAAACATAAGAATAGGAAATAATTCTGGCACCGAGCCCCATTGTTCCCATTAATAAAACACGAAGAGCCGCTTTTTTTGTTTTCAACTGATATTGATTAATTCGATAGTTTAGAGCCATTTGAGCATATTTATTCATAACCCTTCATACCATATAAGTCTACCGACGAAGTTCCACTTACACATACGCTTCATTGATTGTCAGTGACAGGAACTCTATCTATGAACAATCCTTAGTATTTTATTAACGGAATCCCAAAAATGTGTCCAAAAAATTAATCAATTTGAAAAATAAATTGCTCAGATGTTTACGAATTTAGACGATCTTGCATTATTAGGTTCCGCACAGCATCAATTTTTTTTTGGTAGGTAGGTACCTACAATAACCGATTTTGGGCGACTTTCTTTACAGTGGTTTTCGAGGGTGTTTCATGCTTCGTCCCCAAAAGTCGAAGTCAGAAAAAATTATATCAAGGTTTCAAACATTTTTTTTTATTTAAATCAACAGTTGTTGAGATACTTATGCACTCCTAAAGTCCTAATTTTTGTTAGAGTCATGTGCCCCACCCCCTCTACCAGCTAAACCGTTGTTTTTGGATATGTGGAAAAAATTTATGACGAGAATACATATATCGTAGTTAAAAGGAAAACTATCAGAGTTAACTAGACTGTATTATTTAACGAGTAATAGATTAACTTATAATTTTTTTTTAATTATATATTTTGTAAATATTCCGTAGAAAATGACAGCGTTTAGCCAATAAGCTAAAACTATATGCATTTTATCTTTGTGATGTTATTGTAAAAGATAATTTAAAAAAAACTTTTTATGATGAAAACTACATTGTATTACTAGGTAGGTACTATAAATTTACGCTTTCTTTTGCAGAGCTTATTCTCTTCACAATCGTTACTAAAAGTCAAAGGTTCACTGTAATAAAATAAATAATAGAAATTGTCTCTAGCTATCAGTGCACTCATGTCATTGCTTTTCGGATTATCCAGAGACGATCGAGCGCCTTCTAAGTAACTAACGAAGTAAAAATGAAATATATTTATACAATAATTCTTAAATTACATAACAATAACGATTAATGATTAAGATCAATTAACCTCGCGCTTGTTTTTTTTATATTGTATGGTGGTACGGAACCCTTCGTGTGCAAGTCCGATTCGCACTTGGCCGGTTTTTTAAATGTTATAATTACTTTTTAATATATATTTTTTATAAGTGGCCAGTTCCGGATGCATTCATAGCAATCTATTGCCTATGTTTGAGTCTCCAAAGCAACACACACGTCCTAATAAATACATACACTGTTTAGAGCGGCGGTTTATAGGGTTCCTATTTTTAATGCTACAATCAATATGTACCTAACTGATTTGTTCTTATGATTTGAATTTAAATTATTATTTTCTTAAATAAAATAGTTTTAAATAAATTTTTGTACGTACCTTTCAAAGTACTGAAAATTTGGAGCGCGAGGTTGCACTGTTGATTCTACCATTGTGACTAAATTTATGGCAATCATTAACTGAAAGATACAGATACTATATTCGCTAAAAGTATTAAAAAAAATTGTTATTGGTGTTAATACTATTATATGCAATAAAATGTAATGGCTTGATGATTAATAAAACGTTAAATATTTTACTACTACTGTCATCTAGTATCTAAAAGGAGTACCTATCCAATATTTTTTTGTAAAAATCGCTTTCTAGTGACAAAAATGACTAACTAAATTAGAAAGTTGTTATGAAAACATTCCAAAATAAAAAACAAATATTGATTCTGATCGATTTGGATTTATCAGACAATACTTTAAAAAAACAGTTGACATATAATACAATAACAACGAAAATGTAACAAACACACCAACCATTATAAAACATTTTATGCACCTATTTAAAACCATTCTGCTTAAACAAACTTTTTTTTTAAATTTGCTATAGGTTCAGTCAGTATTATTTTATAGTAAATATGATACGTTTCTACAACACCGACCACACACTGCACTGACCACTGACTCGTCAAGTGAACATTCATTACAAAATAACGGAGGCAAAGTGGGAGTGAGTGCTAATGAGCCTCTACTCTATACTTGGTTCAAATGTATTTGATATTTAGAAGTTTTATATTTTTGTTTATGTTTTAATACATATCTATTTATTTGCTTTTCCGTCTCAGAAAATCCTCATTTACTCTTTGTAGAGGCCTGCAATATCATAAACTATTCAACTGATATGTATATGGCAGTAGGTATAGGTATTTTAGGTAATATCTGCATTAAAAAGGTATCAGAAAAAAACATCGCGTGGTGCATTCTACTTATATGTTGTTCGAACCAAACTTGGTTTTCTGTTTTCAGCAGTTAATACTTTATTTTTATTCTTATCAGTTAAATGGTTTTGCAGACCGGAATTTTTTTAATACATTAGTTTATTTCAAAGTTAGTTTTACTAATTGACACGCATTTACTTTAGTTTTGGTTAAACTCAACACACAAAGATATAACAGTAGGTACTGTCTTTGTGGTAAACACATAAGTTTTCTAGTTTAAGTTAAAATGGTAGCATAAAAGTGTTGAAATATAAAATAATAAATGGGTTATTTACTAGCTTTTATTTGATACCAATGTTCTTGTAATAACACAAAGAAATTGTATTCCCCCTCACTTTTTTTATTTCCTAACCCCAAATAAAAAAAATTGTAGGTACACTCTAGTCCAGCGATCTTACACCTTTTATTTATAAGAGCCAAATAAAAAATATTAAATTATTCAAAGGGCCGCAACTGCAGAGAACTGAGTAAAAAATTTTAATAGTACTAAAAAATGTGTTCAATGGAAGTTAAAGATATTGATTTTGGTAACAGATAACAATTAATGTGATTTTTTATGTCGCCGAGTTTTCACTAATTGAGTAATATTTGCCTCTTTTCTTGAAGAAGCGATTCCTAATATATTTTCCATCTGGAAGTCAGAGAGACGGTTCCGATATTTATTTTTTGCGTATTTAATTTTTGAAAATGATGCCTCGTAATTATATGTTGAACCGTAACGGCTCAAAACCAAAAAGCACAATCATTTATAGTTTTCAAATTATCTGGGACCATTGTCCAGAAATTCTATATATTCTTTGTTGACCCTTTTTTCCACGAGGAAAGCTTTATACATAAACAAGCAGTTACCTAGCTTTCTTATAAGTCTAAGGTTAGAATTAGTTTAGGGCCGCAACATTACACGAGAAGGGCCGCGGGTTGAATACCAATGCTCTAGTCTAAGGCACCTCAATCAGCTCATAATGATATGATCGATTTCATCCAGCGCGTGCAAAAGAAATATTTAGCGTCTAAGGTTAGAACTAGTTTAGGGCCGCAACATTACACGAGAAGGGCCGCGGGTTGAATACAAATGCTCTAGTCTAAGGCACCTCAATCAGCTCATAATGATATGATCGATTTCATCCAGCGCGTGCAAAAGAAATATTTAGCGTACAAACACACGTAGGTACACACATACATACTAATTAAGTAATTTCAGACTCTTTGTTTTCTTTTCCTTTAGATACGAATTTTTCACTTATCTACTATTTTATAATTACTAACTTCTAGTTCAATTTGTGTGTATAGACCTATGGATATTCTTGACCGAAATAAATTAATATAATAATTAATATTTACATGTGGATCATGTAAATAATAATATTGCAATTCTACTTTACAACATTTTTCCCGATGAATATTTCAAAACATTAAGTGGGGTAGGTATATTACATTTTTCGTATATTTTTGTAGTCACGATGTGGTATTTCTATATACATCCATGTACAAGACAGAACATAGGTAGGTACTTATAAACCACATGAATAATTTATCCATATTTCATTCAAATTTGATCCTCGTCCTATCCGTGTATAGATAAGCTAACTTGTTAAGGTTCCGTGTTACGATACGATAGGGGCCCCAAAGAGTGTAATTATTATATCTCTATACAGGGGGACCCGTGTAGGTACTCATAGTTTCTATATGTCCGACCTTCTGTACGTCTACCCGTCTGTAGTATGTCACAGTTATCGTATGGTCTTCGAGTAAACTCATTATTATTAACAATTAACAAATAATTTGGTAGATCCATCACACCAAAAGGCAAAATAAATGCAAGTTGACGTCGAGTTACAAAAAAGGAGCTAAGAAATGTAAAGTCCGCAGGCACGGATAGGTACGGAGAGCGATGGATGCTACGAATAAACTTGCAGGCTTTATTTTGGTGCTAAAATTCTGAAATGTGATATGTTATACATTTTTATAGCATAATAAGTTCATCACTATTTTACTTATAAGTATCATTTGGTTATAATTAACAATAAATCGGATTAATAGAATTAGCTTAATGAGACTCCCTAATCGCAGCTTCCTAACGGACGAACAAAAATTTATTAATAATCGTCCAATAGTAGGACGAACGACACTATCATTTACAAAATTATGTTAAACATTTCCCAAATATCAAAACTTACCTATCATCACACGTTAAAAGTGAAAGTTACGTTCCGTGAACCTTGGTTACTTCACAGTTCATTCTAGAATATTTTATCTCTTTCTTTCATTGTATAACATATAGCATTTTTTTTTAATTTCATTAACATGTAGCGCTTATACACTTACTTGGTAAGTAAAATGATTTGGAATTATAAAATGTCGTAAAAATATTTGAGATTTATCATGGATTTAATAGCATATAATGATGACATTTCTCGTCGTTGCGAAATCTTTTAGAAATCGAGGAATTACTAATAACTAAGTACAGTCACTAAAGGCAAACAATAAATAGGTATACTTATTAAAAAAAATCCTTTTACAAACTAGCTTTTATTTAAAAAATAATTGAACTAAAAAATATGATTTGTGTTTTAAGCCCAAAATTATTAAAATCGAATTTAAATAAGAAATATATATTTCAAAAGGTTGAGGCTTCACTTCAAAATGGAAAGTATCAAAATATATACCTGGTATGGTACCCACCTAGACATTAATTACCTACCTGCATAAGAAAGTTTGATGCTTCAATCTTTTAAAATACGGTATGGAAATAAAAGAGTTATTGATGGTACGTTTAACTGCAAGGAAACATTTATTTATTTTCCAAAATAAATATAACTGCATTCAAAGTTTTTTCGGTATAAATGATCTGCTTGAGTCGAGAATTGAACATGTGAAATACCTATCATAAAAAATACGCTTTACCTTTATAGCATATTAGCAGATAGGTACCTATCACAAATAAAAAGAAAATCAAGAAAAATGAAACAATATTAATAATAAGCTTAATACCTTGTTTTCACGACTAACAGTAATCATAGGTACGTTTAATCTAATCTTACCTACTTGGATACTGATAAACAAAATGAAATAATTGTATTTTAGGTACCTACCTATTAGGTAGATAGGTACCTAATAGGTAAAATGCAATTCTTATGCTGGTTAGGACTTACGAATGAGTAACGTACTTAGTTTGAACTTTGAATCAATGCTCCGTTCTTCTTTTATTTTGTAGGGAATTACGTTACACTAAGGACCGCTTTTGGGAATCGAGGGTCGGGAATGTAAGAGAATTATATGGAAAACGATGTTCCACAACCTTGAAAAGAATCCCACAGCTAGCCAATGAATGTTACTTGTCCTTGAAACATTCGAATTTAAGATAATACTTATGGATAACCGATACCGAAAAATGCGACATTTTCCTACTATTTTGCGATTTTTGAAAGAAGTTTTGTCTTTGTCAAAAAACAAAAGCCCAAGACGCATCTTTTCAAACCTAGATCATTCACGTAGCCCCACAACTCACGAGACCAGGGGATGTCTCACTCTGGCTGAAATTGGGGGTCTACTGAAGCGATCGAAATGCACCACATTTAATCGCGGGAAAATATTCCCACCTGATTCTTACGGAAAAACGTGTTCACGCAAACAAAGTCGAGAGCAGCAGTTTACATTTAACATAACAATTTTTATACATATATGATAACAAAATCCAAAATTACAATTTTGTTGGAGAGTCAAAGTCAGACGACCCACTGTGCATGCCTACATATGTTCGTGTACGGTGCGCAAGCCCCGATCGTTGTGAGAGTAGCGCTAAAAACCTAAACTTCGCGCGCGCGCCTCCGAAACCGGCCCTTAACTGAACGTTTTCGTTATAGGTACCTATTCAAAGGATAACTTTTGGAAAAACATGTCAATGGGAAAAACGCTCGAACCGGTCAAACTTTATTAGATAATGTAATACTACGCGGGTCTACGCGGTCAGACGCGGTTGTTTGCTCAGTCGCACTACATTCAAAAGCTAAAACTTTTTATTTCGATTATTGGACTACTCTACCCAAGAGTTCTAAAATAAAAAATAAAAATATCTTTATTTCGTAGTTATGTAATATAATCTTGAAATACGTCACAAGAGTGAATTTTATTTCTTTATGGAAGAACGTCACCACAAAGGCGCATTCAAAAATGCTGGTTCCTCTCAGAAAAATACGCAAGAAACTGAGGGATGCTCTTTTTTAACAATATAATAAAAAAAAAAATTAAAAAAAAGTTCTTTAAGAATAATATTATTGAAACAAACTGATAGGCGAGCGCCTTACATTCATGGATTTTTATCATCTAAGTAGTCTGATACTCTATAATAAGCTTTTGCATAAAGCTTTCGTTTTATTGCAGTTTTAAACTTGTTAAGGGGTAGATCTTCAATGTTAGCTGGGATTTTATTGTAAAAGCGTATACATTGCCCTTTAAAATATTTTGTGATTTTATTGAGGCGGCTGACATGATTAGCAAGTTAATCTTTGTTTCTTGTATTATTAACATTATGCCGATCAAAATTTTTTTACATAGGTACATTATGTTTTCAAATATATATTGAGACGGCAATGTCATTATATTAATTTCCTTAAACTTTTCTCTAAGTGATACTTTATTTCCTAGTTTATAAATTGCTCGAACAGCTCCAACCTTGCAGTTTCTATGTCCGAGAGGAAACGAATCCTTTTTACAGCGTATAAGCTGCAGAATCGAGCCTTCTCGCCAAGTTAGTGATATGAAAATCCCATTGCAATTTCGCGTCCAATGTGATTCCTAAGAATACAGTAGAATCCACAAGGTCCAATTTCTCGCTTTTAATAAGAATATTGGTAGGTGCTTGTTTGACATTCGGTAGCGAGAATCTTATACACTTGGTATTATTTTCATTTAGTAGTAAATTATTAGCCGTGAACCATTCTACTATTTCGGAGATAGCATTGTTTACATCGTCGTAGGTAAATTTCTTTCTATCAACCTTGAATTCCAAAGAAGTATCATCAGCAAACATTACTATCTCGTAATTATTTTTCACAAGGTAAGGTAAGTCCTTAACATAAACTTAAAATAGGAATGGACCAAGAAATGAACTCTGTGTGACGCCCATCGAAATTGCGGATCCAAGTGACCTCTCTCCGCTTACATCAACCCTCTGAACTCTGTTACATAAGTACGATCTCAGAAGGTCGAGTACACGGTTTTTATCACCATAATGACACAATTTCCCGACCAATGTATCATGTTGTACACAATCAAAAGCCTTGGAAAGATCACAGAAGATACCAATAGCATCTCCAGAGCCTTCTCAGGATTCAAAGATGTGCTGAGTCAGTTCAACACCAGCATCGGTTGTTGAACGGCCCCGGGTGAAACTAAACTGTTTGCGATGCATTATATTATTTAAGTTAAAATGTGAAAGTAACTGACCCAATATTATTTTTTCGAAAATTTTGCTTAACGTTGCTAACGTTACAACTTATAATTCTAACTGAAAGACCATGAAGGTCCGCAGTATTTTTCATTTCTAATGACTTAAATACTTTAATGATGGCTTTAGGGTCCACGTGAGAAAACTTAAAATCAACCATGCACTCACTGACATTTTGCTTGAGTAATGATTCGGCAAGAGCGGGAGAAGAGTTTAAGGACTTGGTGGTCGAAACTGGAACATCTACTTCTAAATTTGATGTTAAAATCTTATCATTAATTTTAAGTTTAAAATCAATATTGCGCGCTTTTACCTTTCCAGTTTCGCTGTGCACAATTTGCCAAGTCGTTTTTGTAATATTCGAGCTATTTTTTATTTTGCCATAAATATAATTTGCTTTAGCTACAGCACAAGCGCGTTTAAACATTTTTTATTAATTCCGAACGTAATTTCTAAAATAATCATTTTTATTATATGATCTTTTTCCATAAAGTTCATACAACTTAAGCCTAACTTCATGGATTTCCGCCGTTGCCCAATCACTAAATCGTAGCGAATTATTAATAATGTAATGAATATTAATCTGAAAAACAAGTCGGGTAAAACAAAGTGTGTTCATGTTATTATTATATTTCAATGATTTCAATTTTGATGTTTTTAGCGAGAAACTCACGAACTGATTTTTAGTTATACGCGTGGGTAGATGATAGCTGGTAAGTATATCAAATAACTTCTGTTTTATGCTCAAGTATTTTATAATGATAATAGTAATACCTACCTCGGACATTCCACATAGCGCCATCTAGTTCCAAACTAAACAAAGTTTGTAGTATGGATACCAGACAACTGATATAAATACTTATGGGCGCAATTACAAAATAACGGCATATTTACGTACATTTTCAGGAAGTTTGGAAAGGTATATCGTTATAAACTTAATTCTGAAAAAAAAAGAATAGTTCTTAATTTACAATCGTGTTAGAAAATATTTGCATATTCTTCACTCTTTCACAATGAAGAAACATTATTTTGTAACCCACTTTTGCCGAAATCTCGGAAAATGAACATTTTTTGGTACATATTACACCATCATCACAAGTTTTTTTTAGATTAAAAAATCATTTAAATATTGTTAATACTTCATTCCTTCTTTTTGTTAGAGGAAATTTGGATAATAAACGTAAAAGTGGCAGAAAAAAATTATCAATAATGTGCAATTTCGCCAAACTAATTTGTATGAGCTGACAGTTAATTATATTGACAAGCGAACACGATAACGTGATTCAGTCCTGTGGTCCGCAGTGAGCAGCGCTATTGAAAGGTTGGGTGTTTTTTGTTACTTTTTTCTTTTCCAGCCGAATATTGTACGTATGCTTAAGTTGAACTCAATCACTCTTGAGACTTAGATGTAAATAAATTTATAATTATTATTTTATTATTTTTGTTACTAAGCAAATAGCTTAGCAATTAAACATAAAATAAAAATAGTACACTGTACTATATACAATTATACAATTTAAATATATATTAACTACAAATAAATTTTTAATATTAAAAATATTAAATTAAACATATATAAAAAGTGGGGTCCCCGGGGAATGGTGCCCACTACGCAGGTAGCATAGACAATGGAAATCCTTTGCGCAAGACAACCGTCTGCGCGAGGGTTACCCATCACCTTCCTTAATCTCTGCTGGGTTCGCCGAAGAACTCACGTGCTCTTTCTTGCCCCATGGCCCTATAGAGCCCCGACACCAAATGCAAGGAAGTCATATGAAGAGCCGAGATAACTGTACTTACCCACTTTCTGACACTCACGAACCACCGCGCCGAGCCGGTTTTCCTAGCGGTCACTGGGAATTAGGTAGAGTGGCGGCACAGGTAGCGTCCCATACCAGCGCACGGCCTGTTCCCCAGGGTATTAATGACATACCATCAGGCCGTTTTCCATCGTCTCGGATGATACGTGGCTAGAGTGTCGTCGGGACATTGGCACTGACGAGAGCTCTTCTCTGTTTTTCTCTCGTTCTTATCTCATTAAGTGTGGCGCAGCGGGAGAAGCGGCCAGCGCCGGAAAAGCAAGAAAGTCCATAATGGCCAAGACCGTCCACTGCAAGAAATACAGCGATAATCTGTACAAATCTTAACCCCGAGTTGAAGGCCGACCGCTACGCGGAGAGTATTAGGGTCCATGAAAGTGCCTGTATTGGTGTGCGTCAGGATGGCGGTACAAAGCAATACAAGGTTACCGTTTTGGATTGTGATTATGCTGTAGATTTAATACCTAATTTTTACTATTTAGTACCTTTCGTCAAAAAAAATGTACCTGCATACTTTCAAAAATATTTGAGATTTAAAGTGTACCGCCATTCTGACGTCAGGATGGCGGTACATTTTCTAAATTAAGTACTTCTATTATTTCAATTTACACTTGGTGTTATCAGATATTTAGTACCTAATTTGTACCTAAGTATATGCTTTATTAAAATCAATGTAAACTATTTCTAATGGTGATCAAATAAAACTAATCTAATAATCCACCCCTCGTCGCCCCCGACGCAAATGTGCCCATGATGCTCATCGCATTGCCGCACTGAATTGCAGTGGCAATTGTTTGCACCAGGAAGGAACCGGAACGGGGGTCGAGTCCCCTTTCTCTCAGACGACGACCGATGCCCGCGACGAAACGTTTGGCTTCACTCCCCCAACAGCCAGCATCTTCCACCGCAAACATATATACCATTGTACCTAAACATATATAAAATCCACATCTCCAAGTCAAACCGTTAAGTAGTATTCGTCAATATAAACTTTGCGGCCTTTATGACGTCGGGACGGATGGTACATTATCAAACTTTGGCTCGATTAGGCACTCGTATTATTTTAAATTATATTCAGAGATATGAGATATTTAGCACCTATTTAGTACTAAAACTCAAATAGTCAAACCATTTAGTAGTATTCGTCAATATAAAGTGTACCGCCATCCTGACGCTTTGGAAATTCTCAAATCTAGCAAAAAATACGGAAAAGAGTACAAAATGTTATTAAACAGGAATTTAGTACTTAATTTGTACCTGACAAAAACATATAACTTCCGTAAGTATACTGTACTTTTATAAATATATTGAGGAATAAACGCT
Organism: Luffia ferchaultella; assembly: GCA_949709985.1. Lineage (NCBI taxonomy): Eukaryota > Metazoa > Arthropoda > Insecta > Lepidoptera > Psychidae > Luffia > Luffia ferchaultella. Next base: position 14,964,431 of record OX453264.1, read on the forward strand.
AAGTCAGACCAAGAGCCTATATCTTAACTACTTTAAATGTCAAATATTTTTGAAAGTAGACAGGTATAAATTTTTTGATGAAAAGTACTAAATAGTACAAATTAGGTACTAAATCTACAGCATAATCACAATCCTAAACTGTAACCCTGTACCACTTTGTACCGCCATCCTGACGCACACCCTGTATTGGGGGACGGGTAGACATGAAGCCAGTGACCAGACTCTGGCCGAGACACTGCCAGCAATCTGGCGCGATCTCTATCAGTAGCTGTTTCTATTAATGAATTGAGGGAAGCATGTGGAGCTATCCCAGGCCCTTTGAATGTAGGTGTGGGCGGTAACACGGGCCAGCTAGCCAGGTATTCATAGCTTCATCCAAACACGCTATCTTGCAGTTTATTGCCACAAGAGCTTCAAGAATTTGACCTGCGAGGTCAGAAGTGCTATGGATTGAAGATAGGAAAGCCGGTAAAGATACACTTACACCCTGAGTGATGTTATTAAAATATTGGAAGATATGTGTGGTCAAAGATGAATCAATTTTATCTGAAATATACAATTCGCATTTATTTGAATTTGAATCTAAGCCCATGGTACTGAATTTGTTTTTAACATTAGACATGTCTGACATAAGTCTGGAAATCTCAGTCTTATGTCCCATAGTCGAGATACCAAATATTTAATTTTGAATGTGCACTGCTGATGGCCGAATTTATAGCCTTACAGTATGGATACGATCATGCGTCTTTTCGCAAATATTCATAATCTCCTATTTTTTAAACCAATCTTTCCATAGTCATTAATAATGGTTTCCATGATAACCACCATGAAACATATACTTAAAAATCATTAACTTACAACCCTTTGGCCTTCTAACGGCCTCGTAAACGTACGTAACGTAAACAAACATTTGCTTGATCGTATCTCATATACACACTGTATACAAGATTTTTGACAGCAGAGTGACAATGCAGGAAACTATCAAATAATCTGACCGAATAATACAACACATTTTCTTAAACATTTATTATTAACATATCACAAAAGATCATTTCAATGATATTAATTTTTTGTTGCCAAATAAAATTTTACAATTTTTAAAAACTTAAGTTTAAATTAGAATGTACCTTATAAATTGAATCAAATATTGTTATTATATTTTGTTGCATTAATATAATTTAAAATGGAAACTATACACTCCTTGATCTTTAACGCTTTTAAATCGTTAATTTAATATTTTACGATTTTTCGGACTATATTAATTTTCTAAAACAAACTATATCAATGTGATAGTTTCCTAATGAGTTTTATGTATATACATATATATCACATCTTTAAAAACAAGTGCAAATTTTATCACTAAACTGAATTTGTCAATGACTTGGAATTCATGAATAGAAAAGAGAGACACTTTAGATAGAACAGAACAGAAATTTAGTAAATTTACATAATTATGCCTTTTTCTCTTAAAATAGAAATATGATATATGAATAACATCGAGAGTTTTATTACCTATAGTAAAAATAAACATTTTTAGTTAACACATAGAACCAAACATTTTAATTGTCTATTTCTCAAAGAACAAATTAATTTATTCAACGATTGTTGTCCAAAAACATTTTCATTTCTTATAACCGGACAATAAGTAGATTTTTAAATAAAACTAATTAGTTAAATTCGAAAAATATTATTATGTTGAAATAAAAAGTGATTATATAAAATTTACAAAAAAAAAAAGAACATATAATGAAATAGCCCTTTAGAAATTTATAAAACCCGTTTTTTAAAATCGCTTCGTTAACCACTTAAAACTAATAAAATTTGACTAGAAATTAAGAACTAATGGAAATTAGAGAAATTCTTTTTACAGCATTTAAAAAAACAGTATAATTATTGTTTTAAATGGCAAAATGTATGTCGTAATCAACTTTTGGTTTACAAATACAAACCAATATATTTAGTCTAAAAAAAATTAAGTATGTTTTTCTATTCTTTCTTACAAGTAGGTAAATACAGAAAACATTGTTAAATTAGAAATATTCTTACCTTTTCTACTTTGTTTCTATAGATATTTGATATCTAAATTTCAATAAAACTATAGGTAACATTTTTATTACAAAATGAAAATCCAATAACAAAAAAAATTAAGTTGGGGCTCATAGTGGTGTTAGCACCCAGTTACGAATTACGTCACTTGGACACTTTTATTACGCAAGTGCGACTGTGATGGCAATTTAAAATGTGGATCGAACATGCACTTAAATGGCGGATGCGAAGGGGTGTGCGCGGACAGTTTTCGTCAGCTGTTTCGTTTACAAACCAACAGGTGAAGGCGAGTGTGTCTTTTCTAGTATCAATACCTATGTATTAGTCAACTAAATCAACTAAAATAATTATTGCAATAGAAGTTATGTTAAGAGACATAGGAAATTTTCATACATTATTCAAAAACCAAACTGACCGATTGCAGAGCGTTAGAGTAAAACGTTTAATGAACGAGCGAAGACAAAGAACAATCATGGAATGAATCTTAAAGGCAAGTGTATATAAATCAACAAGAGCTGGCGCGAACGGTTTACTAACAAATGCGCATTATGTGTGCGCAAGGGTGACAAAGAACACAAACCGACCAAGGCTAGACGAGTTATCCCCGATTATAGAACAATAGTAACCGGATAGAGACGACATTTACGTCACATATCTGATACGCTCTTCCGGAGCCTAATGTATTCCTCTGGCTACACATCATTTGTGAATGTAACGTGTCATGTGAAAAAATATAAGTTTGCTATTCGCTATACATTACGGAAAATATCATCCATCACGTTCATAAAAGTTTAATTAATGTACATTCTATATAACATCGCATCGCTGATCAGTCACAACTACAATTACATTCCTAGAATGACGAAAATAAAAAAAATAAAATAAAAAGAAAACTTTAGACCACTGAAACATTCACTCGACCGTGTGCATCAGAATGCTAATATGAAAGTTTCACAGCTAGCACAAAAGTGTCATCCAAAAAGACATAAATAACGGTTATTAAAGAATACAATATACATAATGCCCCTTTGTAGTGCAGTCGTTCATGGAACACACTCTTCTGTTTCATCTCAGAGATCATGAAATAAACATATTATATGTATAATTTACGTATAGAGCTACTTGTTCAGTATGTAGAGACTGTGTCGTGGAAATAGTTAGGGATAAAGGAACATCGTGTATATTTTCTTAAGAATATAACTAACGTTAAAAACTAAACTAGTAATTAAATATGTAGGCAATTTTATTGCTTTAAAAATGATACGCTTGAACAATTTTCCAAAGTTTTCTCACTCGACATGCACCAAAGGAACAATAAATTAGGTTACTCTACGCGACACTCGATTACAAAAAGTTAAAATAGCATTCTGATTGCGCGGGATAATACACAATCCATCTACGATTGTTTTATCATATTACAAAAAAAAAACCATTCACTCTCAGTCCATCGATAATTTCATTCACTCAGCAACATTACATTGCTGACTGAGCAACTGTCAGTTGCTCTGTATTATGCCCAATATTTGGCTCTGGTACTGTACGTAATCCACCACTTTTTGTGTGATAGACCTTTTTCTGACCAACATATGGGCGGCTTGCTCGAATTTGTGTCGGTTCCTTCTTATGTATGATCCGGTGTCTCTTATTAGGTTGTTTAATTTTTCAGCATTTATTTCGTCCATCGCGCACGCCTCCGTTATAGGTGGATTGAATCTATAATAGCCACCGGGTGGTAACAGGTCGTTGAGTACCAAATGTACACCTGTAAAAAAAATACCAATATTAGATTTACACGTTTTTACATTGATGGAATTTTCCTATTGCGAAGTTACTCGGTTCGACTTCAAAGCGAACGAGAATTTTGGCGCGCCGTACTCCCTATTCTGTACCTACCTAGTTCTTTTTCATAAAGATTAGTGAAATACAAGCGACGACTAATTCAATTCGATGTATTTTGGAAGACGCGTGAACCTTAGAATGTAAAAAGTGTCGCACTCAAAACGTATAAAGCTTTTGAAATCAGACGAGTGAGATTCGAAGTGACATTCGAAAGATAACAATTAAAGTCTAGCGTAGAGAAAGAATATGTACACTACAACGCACTGATGTTTGCCGGTCTAATTTGCCTGCGGATGCCTCTATGCGCTAATTGTGTGTATAATAAGCACTATTGTTGTTATTATGATGAACATTTAATATCAATATATGGATTTAGTATTTGTATTATTTTTACGACTGTACCTGCACATAGAGTCATTAGGAGGCAAATCAGAGCCCTAACCAAAGATTCGTATGTTATACTATAGGTAACATGTGCGGATGTTATTTTAAAATGTGTGGTAGGTAGTTTGGTAACATACACCCACCTTCGGTATCAGTAGCGGAATCCAATATTTTATTAAATTTGTCCTTCCAACTAGTGCCAGGTGCTTCTTTCTCCGTAGCGTTCATACAGGCATCGAAATGTTTGCCTAATATCTTACCAGTTCCCAAAGATATTATACAAGCGTTTCTAAGCGAGTCGGCTCCGAAAAGAAGTTTAGCTTCGTGTAAGCCCACGCCCGTCGGGTTGTTCACTATTATACCGCCGTCCTGATGACGAAATAAATATATATAATAAAAGTCTACTACTTAACGTTAGCTTCGCTGCGGTAGCCCCGCGCTGAGGGAAGTGTCAAGTGTGCGGGAGAGCAATCTATTGGTCCATTAGAAAATAGATGATCCATAGACAGCGCAGAATTTCAATCGTCTTGGCTTTATTTAAAAACGATCGATTTAATATCGTAATTCGCTATCACCACTTTTCTCTAATATACCGTTTTTATGTTTTTTATCGAAAATAAGGTTCGAAATAAATTTGTTTCGTTATAATTAATTTCAAAAAAGATTATTGGTATTAATTTTGCAGAATGGTGACCGACAAGACCGGATAAAATGACAATATATTTATGCTTCCACAGAGAGTATAGAGTTGAAACTTAATCTATGCCACTGATTAACAACTGCTCGGTTAGGATATTATTTAAAATGGCACACATGGAGTGGCTGACTTTTACCATCATTATGAAGAAAACTCCTTAAATTTACATTGCATTATAAATGATTACATATCATTTTCTTTCATGGTATTTTTATTGTGAAATATACAGGGTTTTTTGATATATTCCTCCCTGTGCACTGGATTTTAAAAAAAAAAATAACCATTCTGGGCCACTGTACCATTGTTATTCCCGTGTGTCCCCCTAATAGGTAGTGTAGGTAAACTATGAACTGGCCACCTATGTCGAAGGAGTTTGTTATCTTTTAATGTCTATTCTTAATTAGAATATTTCAAATAAATAAAAATTAAAACGCTGCCGAACTTTTTTGAGATATAAGAAAACAATTTACAGAGGAGTTGTTCCCGTTTTATAGGTCTAAACAAAAGTCCGAGATAGCATATGCATTTTTATTACTATTTTAATGTTTAAAAATGGTCACAAATAATGTGGTAATTGGAAATCTATTTACACGGATTATTAATTCCTTTTAAATTGAATATGTTAGCACAGTTCCACCAACAGCGCAGTTTGTGGGAGTAAAACTGTGAAGGGCAGACATGTACGCGTCTTAGTTTTTTTAAAAAATTCACATCCAATGAATTTGATTAAATATATAGGTGCATAACACACTGTTCTGTATATAGTAGTATAATATAAAACCTTATGTGATTTTGTTAAATACTGTGATGCGCTAGAAGCGCAATTTAGGGAGAATTCTGGTCGTTTGTAGGAAACAATATGTCAAATAATTTTTTTATATTATTAAGCAAAGTTCAATTTATATCACAGCAATGCTCATGTTTCCTCTATATTTTTGTGATTTAATTATATAGTTAAACTTAATAATAGGAAATTGGAAACGTCTAAAAATAAAGCATCAAGTAAATATTTAGCAGTGCAACATCTATAAATATGTAGTTATATGGTATAATCTTGTTCATAAATTATTATTTTATATTTATATTAACAATTATTTGATTTCCAATTTTGTGACAACCCTTGCATAATATAGTAAATGCCAGCCAGAATAGCTACAGAGGCGGCAGCATAGCTCCACAACAAAGGTGATGCGCTACTGCAGGGAAAGATATAGTAATACTGTGGCGTTATTTACCTTAAGCTTGTCATGTATATTATAATTGCCCTTTACACCATACACATTAAATTAATCTATTTAGTCTAATTAAATCTTAATGGTTTTTGCAAAATTAAACATATCGTGCAACAAAATAAATTCAAGCGGTTCAACATCGACGCAATGCGCGTAATGTAATAAGGCAGAAGTTATCAATGTTGTATAAAAAAAATATTTTAGTTCGTTTTTATGTAGTTTACTTTTTAAAATGTTTGCAGAATTAGAAATAAAATACATAAAAAATAAAGTAAGACGAGCATAATGTTACTTACATTTAAATCTAATCCACATGGTCGAGGCAACAAGCTGATACACTACGACAGAAGAAAAATACAGATATGCTCTGCCACCCATGCGAAGCCGGGGCGGGTCGCTAGTATGGAAATAAATGTGGAAATGGATGTTGTTCATTAGTAGAAAATTTATTTAACTTGTAACCTATGCATGGTAGTTTAGTAGTGCATGAAAAATAATGGTCATGACATAATTTACCTACACTACCTATTAGGGAGACAGGAATAATAATAGTAGGTACCTACAGTGACACAAAACGGAAAAAATCTTCCGGTTTATGCCCCCGTGGCACAGAACGTAAGATTCTTTCTATTGTGTGCCCCCAGCGGCAAATCCAGTGGCAAAGGGCGGAATATTCGCATATACAGTCCTAAAAAAATCGTTTAAAAAATATTAAGTGGTATGTCAAGAACACTAATTTCGATACTAGGATTTCATAATAGAAAAAGAGTGCTAACGGCCAATCTGCACAACAGGCGATATATTTGAAGAACAGGATGAGGCGTGACGTGGGGATTACGTATTTCTTACAATAATAATTATAATTACTTAGATATAAAACAATAGGCAAACTCCATTCAGTTCAACCCCCAACGCCATCTTGACAGTGCCACGAGCATATTGTGACGTCAGTGTCGCCTCGCGTAGTTATCTACTGTCAAGACAATACACACCTGATGCAATAAGCCTTGCAGCCTATACTCGTTGAAGTATGTAGGCGCGGCGGCGGACGCGCGGACCGCTTGCCACAGTTGAGCCCTCGAGGTTCCCGGGAACACGGATCTAACTCGAAATGGAGTTTCGTAGGACCGGAACAGGAAAGGGCTCAGCCTGCTGCCGTAGTTCACCACGCAAGAGACTAACGCCATCTGGGGAGAAAGTAGAATTGGGTATGCAACAGTTTTGGGTGAGTGCGGTTAATCCAAAATCATTTCGGCAGACAGGTCATTGTGCTTATGCAATATTTGTACATGTTATTGTGTACATTTTCTTAAAAATTTTATTTGACCCTTATTTTATCGCTTTCTCTATATGGCTGTGTACATCTTCACTTGAGGAAAAAAGTTAAAACTTTTTTTATAATGTCATCATTCCAAAGAGTTTACCAGTTATCACATTCAAAAAAATCGGCTAATGACATAGTACTGCACATTTGAAAAGTTCTCATTTCATCAATTAATGTGCTCGTCTTTATGTCCGTTCAAAAAGATTTGACTGATTTAGGACTGCTTTGTTTTTACGCGATGTCCTGTTTAGCATCGACTCGGGCTAGTAGTGATCGAGACCTTATTCAAATAGTTTCCGTCATAAATTTTTTCCTTATACATTTTGGGGAAATATAGAACTTCTAATTTAACCTTCACTTACCATAAAAACACAATTTCTTAGTACCTAACTATATGTCATATTTTTATATATATCAGGGTTTTAGTTTAAAAGTAAATATACAAATGAAAAAAAGTAATAAATCCTTTTTAATATTCATAAAATAATGAACTCATATTTAAAAATGATTATCAATTTTGGAAAATCAAAAGTATAGAAAAATATATTATTGTATTAAAATACGTATATTCTAAAATCTCGAGGCGTAAAACGCCATTCGTAGGTTATACATATGTTTTTTCTTGGTGAGTGTTCTATAAATTACGAAATTTCTAAATCAATTCTTACCGCATTATTGAATGTACAACGCATTGATTTAGTTGGTGAGTAAAATTCACGTTAATGAAAGACAGAAAACGCTAGTGGTGACCTATATAAAATTATACTTACTTTGGGAGTGTTATATCTGTTACATTCAGTGAGGGAGAAATCTCGAAGGTTTTCTTGCAACATTTTCTCCCAAGCCTCGGTGTCGTAGTATGAATGTGACCATACTAGTCTTGATGCACCTGCCAAAAAAAGGCTACTATCTGTATGACTGTAATAAATACATGGTCATTATGATTTATATGTTCTAGACACAGGAATATACAGATAGGACACCGTAAAGAAATGGCTGTGTCCACTTTAAAAAAAAACATGTGTGAGTGAATAATGTTGCCATTTTATTCAATATTGTCTCATTTTTACCACATTATTCACAAGACTAGTGAGTCTTGTGAATAATGTGGTAAAAAACTTTGATATTTTTGTTAAAATAGGTAGTCATAAAAATAACATTAATAAAGTCCGAAACTGTTGTTAAAATTGGTTATGGGATCACAATGAAATGAATTAATATCAAAATTTACTTAGATAATTATGTATTCATCAATATTTACTTAATTCCACAAAAAGTAAATTAACAATTTATAAGTATGTTTCATACCAATTTTCAATTCTTCCTCGCATCCTATCAACCGTAGACACTCATAGCTTAAGAATGTAATAATTTTAAATGTTTTACAAAAGTGTATGTTCCAAAATCATGTAATTCTCACATAATTAATTAAATAATATGTAATTGCCACAGACTATATTTCTACTAAAATAATACTATTCTAAAACTGTTAAAAATATGTTATGGTGATGATTTTGTAAAACATACAGTACCTTTTATGTTCTCTATCGAACATAAGGTTCAGAATGAAAAAAATCATTTTAATCTTTTAATTAAAAAAAAATGGTATTTTAGTCATTAATCTTTCAAAATGATGACTGACAAGATCTGATATAACAATATAATATCAATCGCATAGCGAGTAAAGAGTTGAAATGATTCTATGCTACTGACTGATAACAGCTTGGCTTGGAGTTTTTTTTTTTCTTCAAAATAGCGTAATGTGTAATAACGTATTTTTGGAGCATTTCGAGAAAAACTTCATATTAATTGTACAATGTTGCCTTTTTTGACAAATCAAAACACTGACATATTATATACTTCATTTACACTCATATAATTCCATACAATGTAATTATACGTAGTTTTCCTCAAATTAACATAAAAACTGAGTCACTCCACAAACTTTGCTTGCTGTCATGCTTTAATATGAAAAATCTCCTAACCAAGCAATAACAGAAAACAATTTCATCATTATACTCTCTATGGAATTGTTAATATACTGTCATACCCGGTGTTGTTAATTACCATTTTGAACAGTTAATAATTAAAACACCATTATTCTTAATTAAAAGAAAGAAATCAGTTCCTTATTTTGAACCCTAGTTTCGATAGAAAACATAAAAACGGTATGTTAGAAAAAGTGGTCCTATTTAATATTTAGTTGAATGTCGTTTCCTATATACAAGATACGTAATTATATGTTCGTAAAATAATACTAATAAGGCTTTACCTATGTATATAGTAGTTAATGAAAAGAAAAATAAACTCTGAAAAAAATAAGCTTAAATCTGAAAAAATACGCGCAAGTCCGAAATATCGTCACAGCTATATGAAGCAATAGAGTTCGATCAAAATCGCTGTGACGTACTGACGGACGGAGAGACGACAATGACAAAATTATACTTAAGGGTTCCATTGTTGCCATTTGCCTGCGGAACCCTAAAAAACCAGCGGCACGATATAGGTACCTAGCTTTCATGTTTCTTGCCTTTTACAATGTTAATTAGTCGCCATGGTTGTACATAGAGATGCCACGTATTGTGACCACGAATATGCAGCGAAAAAATATACGTCAAAGACCAAAGTAGAATTGAGTGAACCGCCCATGTCATACTGAAAACGCAAATATTATTTTGAAATGAACAACGGTAATGACCTAATTATGGTATAACTTATTCCTAAATAATTTTGATCACTGTTTGGATCGTTTCGAAGTATGAGCCACTCCATCGTGATAATTATATTATGTAAGTTACTCGCATAATATAATTTATATTGAAAAATTGAAATTTATTAGAAGTCATCCATAACACAACTAAGATCTGGGTTAATAACATCAATGTGTATACCACGCATGCGTAGCCGCGGGCAGAAAGCAAGTATACCTACATAAATAAAACATAGAACAAGAAACGTACAAGAAACATAGTTTCCGCCATTTCGAATTTTAAAATAAAATTCAAAATCCAAGAAATTCAATTCCGTAATCAGCGTGTCCAAAAATGTTATTATTCAAATAAGTACATAGCAGAAATATAGTTGTTAGACGCTACGCGCATGCAAACATGTATATGCTTATATTCTGTTGAGAGAAGTTAAGTAGGTAGGTGTTATTTGTTTGGGAAATTTCGAAAACTTACTGCTGCAACAGTATTATGTAAAAAAAAATGGTGTGTAATCTTAATATGTCAAACTTAAATTGAATCGTATTTGAATATAAATATTAGTAATTTTAAACATTTATAGGTGAAATGTGACTCCGTCAGACTTTTTGTTTGATTTTGTGTTGTTAGTGTACAGTTTTACTATGCATGAAGGCATTTTTTTAGTTGTGTACTGTGCGACTCCCAGGTACGTACATACTAAAAGCGCGTGAGCTTACTTTTTGTGTGAATGTGTGCATGTATTCATGTATGTACATAATATGAGCTTACTTTTTTGTTCTTTTTGGACACACTACAAAGTACGGTCGTGTCTCATCTATATATTACTATATCAGTGGTTCTAGAATATTCGGAAATATTCATTGACTATAAATATATTATACAATAGAACCAAATAGTACATACCTACGAGATTGTTGATTTGACTTTTATAATATTGTTTCTAAACTAACAGAATTCCCAGTAAGTTGCTAAGTAACAAATTAATATTGTTATTTGACTATCTATTAGAAAATAAAACTGAAATTGAATTAAATTAATTTTACTAATAATTAAACTCGGATATTTCATTCACCTCATTATCATGTACTTTATATTTTATGCATTATTCTACTTTAAAAGTTTGAAGAACTCAGTCTTTGCATGACGACGGTTACGTCGTTTTTTGCAATATTGTCTCTAAAACACATTTACAACGTTAAAAATCTTCTAAATATACTAACTAAATTAACAGTAGCGTCTTAATCAAAAATAAATGCACAATCTATATGTTAATTTAGCAACTTATTTATTTCTTTTGTAAACTCTTCATTTCAGTGTTATCTCTCATTCTAATCTGAATGATACTGAATGAAGGCCTTGTCAAACGAGCCACCTTTTATATTGGAAAGTTTACCTCCAATCAGTGAAGTGTTTCCAAACATTTTCTTTGATAAATTGTGATACATGTCAGTTGCCATTTCGAGATTGCCGAAACCGCTTCCTACAAAATATTATGTCACATTAGAAAGGAGAAATGTTTAGTGATAAATAATAGCACTTTCAATAGGTACAAAGTAAACTTGTATGGTAAAAAAAAATATTTAGGAATTTTTCCCAATAAAAGCCAATTTAATAGCCAGTAAAATATTTAAAATCATCAAAAAAATAATGATATTTGCTTTTCAATCGTTTTCACAATCGCATCTGTACTCAAGCATAGATGTGTCGAAAATTGGAGTTCCGTCCATCAGCAGATACAGCTCTTTTGGTTTAGTCACATAATGTCCAATGGAAAGTTTGGATTGGAAAATGAACAGAGAGGTAGGCTAATAATGAATCACCATTATCGTAAAAATATTCTAATATTTCCTGGGTATAGGACAGCAGTCACCATAGTAACAATTAACTAAAGTAAAATGAAATTAGAATAAAGGATAATAGTGTTGGATATGGTCGGCATCGGGCATGGATCACACGTATCGTATTTCTACTACGTTTGGCAATGGCTTCGGCACTCACCTATGACGGAAGCTATGATAGCCCCGGTACTGACACCGATGATATAATCAAATAGGTCGGTAACTTTCTTTCCAGTCAACTTTTCCAATTCCCTGAGTATTTCTATTGCTATTAATCCACGTATGCCACCTCCGTCGATTGAAAGTATATTCGGTCCTGGGCCTTTGGTTGGACCTGTGTAACCCATTAGTGCCAGAGCCTGTGAAAAAATAAACGATAAATGTACTATCGTAAGCCATCACCTCCCATACTACAGCGGGGTATTCTAAAAATATAGGTACTATAAAATAAAAATAGGTCTGCCAAAGCTTTTCGTTCCGTGCCTCGGAGAGCACGTTAAGTAGTCGGTTCCGGTTGCTGTCAATAGATAGCGGTCGTTACAATCCACCAACCCGCATTGGAGCAGCGTGACGGATTTAAGCTCCAATCCCCTTCATATTGAGGGGAAGCCTAAGCCCCTGCAGTGGGGTATAAAAAGGGCTGATGGAATGAAGTGGAATGGAAGCTTTTCATGCTGAAATATCCGGGTCAGGAAAATTTGCCTAATGTATAGATGCCAGCTATTGCTTTGGCATACCAAAACATTACAAGACAGGTTTTGTAAATAAAAAATAAATAGATAAACAGTCGACGGTCTGCCGAGCACTTCCACCAGAGAGAGTAATTTCAATCATTTTGGAAACTGCATCCAGTACAATAATTACCTCATTAACAACTCCATTCACTTGTACGGTTAGCACTGCATCACCTTTCAATTTTCTCTGAACTCTTAACAAAGCACGAACACCACCTTCCTGTTAAAGAAAAAAAATAAAAAAATATTTATCTTTAAATTCAATATATTTTAAATTGTTTACAATAAAGGAATGAAATGCGACACAACTCACGAAAAAAAAATTGTGCATTTTATGGATCTAATGCAGTGTCAGTAAGAGTGGCACAAAGTTGTTTTAAGGGTTTTCAATCAGGAAATTTTAATGTTAAGGAATCAGTTTGCTCTGGTCGCCGCGCTACTGATAGTAGGTGCCATTTATGAAAAACTAAAGCAAGATGGGCATAGTAGCAGTTAAGATATAGCTGAAGAACTACTTTTGAGCCATTTTATAAAGTTTGTGTACACAAAAACCTTGATGTTTAGATACCACACAAGCTCACTGAAAGAAACCTGACGAACCACATACTCATATTTGATTATCTATTAAAACGTAATGAAAGCGTACCATTTTTAGAAAGATTGATCACTGGTGATGAGAAGTGAATTATTTACGATAAGAACGTATGCTAAAGATCATGGTAAAAGTGCGACCAAGCTCCACAGACTGTGACAAAATCCGGATTAAAGCGCAATTAACTGATGTTAAATGAATGGTGGGATTGGGAGGGCATCGTTGAACCTGAGCTCTTACAGCCGGGCATAACCATCGATTCATATGTTTACTGCTACTTTAGATAGTGTAAGGTTAACATCAAGAGAAGACTGGCAAAACCACTTGTCACGTTTTTTTAACCACAAACTCCATAGTTTCTGAAGTAACTAAACTTAAAATAAAAAATAACTTTTATTTAAACTGTAAACTAAACTTTAATTTGTCTGTCCCATGTCAGTTCCATGTGTTATTATAAACAAAAAAAAAATGCTTTGAATTTGTATATAAAATAGAAAGACTTTCTCCCCAACCCAATATACATGTGAATTTTTATTTACTGGCAATTTTAATACCGTTTCTTGCGTGAGGCAATTTTTTTAGTTTATAGTTTATGAAATGGCATAAAATAATATCATTAACAAAAATGAACTATAAAGTGATATTTCTACAAATGTGAGCCCCTTGTCAGTCGCGTCGCGGCCGCATCAGACCGCCCGCGTCTCTTTCCTGCGCTATGTCCCTAAGCTCGCGCTCGCACTGACCGTACGTTTATTTTTCTCGGTGATACAATATTATAAATTAGGAAAAATTTGTTTGTATAAAAATTCTAACCATATTTTGTCGGTGAATAAAAATTGGCGTTGTATATTTGCATTACTGTTGACGCGTCGGACACAAAGGTTGAATGACTGGTAAAACACTCTACCTATATGATAAATAGCAGTAGGTATATAAAAATAAGGTTTTAGAAGATTGTTTTTACATTTCCAATCTTGAAATAGCGCCGCGCCCTAACATAGGTAGGTAGCTCTACTTTGCTGACTGACTACTGTCTGTAAATGAGCATGCTAACTATAATTTATTAAAAAATTAACTTTTAGAAAGCCCTGACCATTCTTAGCAACTGGCTCTCATACTTTATAGAAGCGTGACATTTTTCTAATTACCTTAATAGCGTAATCTCTAGCTTCTGGATATTGCTTCAGATGTTCAATAAAATTCTCCGTCCTTTTAAAAAGGCATTCATTGGTTTCTGCCGCCACTATTGCTGATATCACGTAAGCTGTTCTCGAGTGGATCGAACTCTGGAAAACAGACAGACATTTAATTTAATAAGAAAGAAGAAAGAAATACCATTTATTCACGGCTATACAGTACACACAGGTCAAACACAAAAATAAAATAAATAAGAGAAGCATTCTTAAAATACGTTACGACATATATCGCAGAACCGATAACTACCGGGGACGACTGTTCTCGAGTGGCGACCAGGAACTGGACGTCGAACCGCAGAACGGCCCTCCACTAGATGGACTTTATTATTGAGAATTACAAAAAACATAAACTACCAAATGTCCATTAGATTTGGTGGATTTATTTCGTTGGAAACTGTTGGTTAACAAAATAAGCTTTCCTGTATGTCATACAGAATTTTTATAGCAGACTGTTTATTTTTCATGAGAGACTTTATTTATACACATAATAAAGTATCAATTAACGAATACCTAATTAAATTTTTTTTTAAATTTATAAACATGTAAAGGTCCATATTTTATTTTCGAAACAATGACTTATCATGGTTGATATTGTCCAAATAGCGTGGGTATGGACGCCCGCGCCGCACGGTAACAAGCACAATGAAATAGGTCAATGGGATTGTTGCTTTCATTTGATCTCGATTGAGGAGTTAATTCGTCACGCTTGCCACATGCTACTGTACATATACATTGTTAACCCCCAATAGCATTATATTGAATTTTTATTTAAAAAATCCATTTATTTTAAAGGATTCTGCTGTCACTTTTGAACGTTAAAGCTAATTTTACGCAGGTTCATACGCAACCACTCTAAGAGGAACACTGCAAGAACCTTCGAATGGCTTATTTTTTTTAGTGACAATGCTACAAACCATTGTTTTGATTACTTTTTCATTTGCTTGAATATGGTTCCCGATGTATATAACACATTGTGTATAAAAAAAAGGTTAATAATAATAGTTACCAAGATTGGAATAATAGTGACAGGTAAGTACTGCAAACATAAAACATATTCAAATACAAACAAATAACAAATTCAAAGTGGTCATATATCCATGACAGCCTTGTCTGTTGAATTTGTGTCTTTCGGCTGATCAGATACTTTTTTTAATTTTTTTTATTAAAGACGTGTCGTTCATAAGTTGAACATGCCGGTCTGTATACACACTAACAAATTATTACAAATTACTACAGTTACTTTTTCACCTAAATGACAATTGATTGCTCGGAATAGTAACTTATGATCAAATATTGTTAGTGCATGGCATACTAATTTCAATAAAAAAAAAATAACTTTATCACCGAGCTCTACTGTTTTATGATAACGGATCTAAGGTGAATATTTGAATACGCCAGAGTGAAAAATGACAAGACTTATCTATTCAAGATAAAAATGTTTTTCTCAAATTTGCATATCTACACTTTTACTTTCATATCTCATATTAGTTGTGATATGTACAAAAGTATAATTTAAATTATATCAAGTAGTACATGAGCAGTTATAAAAATAATCAATTAGCCAGTAACAAAAATCTGCATTTCTGTCTGTACAATTATTTGTATGTCCACTTAAGAGTATTGGGTAAAAAATACCAAAACGATGAAACAATATGGCATAGGAACTCACGTACAAACAGAAAAAGTGAACCACAATTAGAAGAAGATTAAATGTGCATTACTTTTCAATACGAAAATCTATTTGGACACTTCAAAAATGAAGCCACTCTTTATACGCAATTGCGACGAAATTAATTAACCATGAAGTTTTATATGTAAATAAATAACATCACGTTATTGGTGAAACAATAAGGCAAACGGCAGAAAATAGTGTCTGGCACCATTAAGAGTCACTTATACTTCTAAACTTTTTCAGTTACCGGATAAAAATTGGAAGTACCTATCGAGAGCAAAGAAAACAAATGAAATGAATAATTTGGTCACAAAACTGAATTATTTGCGAGAAAAACCACAGAGAACTATTAGTAATATGAAACATAAACAATGTGATAGGAAAAGATAAGTTGTCAATAAATTTTAATATTATCAACACAGCTTATACAATGTTATGAAAACAATATTTACTGTTAGCTAAAAGACACAAGTCGTAAATCGAACGTTTTCAATCTATACATCTACACTATCCTTATATATAGAGACGGAATGATTTGAGAGGACGGTTTATGTGTATAATAATAATAATAATAATAATAACACATACAATCACAACAACGTCTAGGTCCCAAACTAAGCATTAGCTTGTATTTTGGGTACCAAGCGAAGACACCACATACATATAACAACCAAGACCCGGTGCCAGTATTAAAATTCATCATATAAATACTGACCCGACCTGGGATTTGAACCCGGGACCTCCAGCTTCGCAGGCAGGGTCGCTGCCCACTAGGCTAAGCGGTCGTTTAGATAAGGTTTTGCTTTTAAGTTTACCTACATAGTCGTGTTTCTTGAAAAACGCAGTTTTTTATGTTAAAAAAAAATTATACCTAATTATTAGGACTTAACCTATGAAGTTGCCGTTCTTCAGTCCATTCTGGCCATTTCTGCTGGTAATAGTAAAAATGCTGCTGGTATTCCGAATAAAATAAAATAATATATGCCCACATTTTTTTCTGTTGTAGTGTCGTATCAGCTTATTGCGTCGAGCATGATTAGATTTAATTAGATTTAAATGTCATCCTACTTAGAGTATTTTTAATGTACTTTCTGCAAATATTTGAAAAAGTAAAGAATGAATACTGGTACTGGGTCTTGGTTGTTATATGTATGTGGTGTCTTCGCTTGGTATCCAAAACACAAGCTAATGCTTAATTTGGGGCCTAGTTGTTGTTGTGATTGTATATTTAAATTGTTAGAGCCATTTCTGAGAGGGAAATAAATTTATATAGGTATAAACAAGAATAGCTCGTTTAATAGTATAAGATTCATATTTAACAAAAGTATGCTATTAAAATTCGACAAATACAACCTACAATTACATAGGCGAAACCGCAGCCAAAATTAAGCTAGTGTATTATAATATAAACCTTCAGTGATATAATTCTCTAATGACTGAAAAGCATACCAAAATCTGTTGCATGGTTTACAAGAAGTAAACAGAGAAACAGAAATGAGAAACTCTATAGCGTTTCTGTTAGCCTAGCGTTACAGGAATAGGAAGGAAGAAAACATACTTCAGTGAATATGTGATTAATTAATGTGTTACCATTGTGTTACGCAATAAGCAATAGTTATAAAATAAAGTCCCCCGCCGCGTCTGTCTGTCTGTCTGAACGCGATAAACTCAAAAACTACCAAACGGTTTTGCATATGCTTGACACCATTGGACGGAGTGGTTCAAAAGGGAGGTTTATGTGTATTTATTAATATTTTATGCAAATTAGTTGAAATATGACGATTTTTGTTAAAGACGTCGGAAAACTAAAATCAACTGGGAGCTTTCATGGAAAATGCTGCGTAATCCCTTTGAGATGTAACGAAATAATGTATGGAGGAATTGTTCCTCTTTCATAAGACTAAAGAATAGTCCGCGATGGCATATGTCTATCTTTTATGGATAGCTTACTATACCTATTTTTATGTTTAAAAAAATGGTGTCACATGAGGTGGTAATTGGAAAGCAATTTATACGGATACCACTGACTTACATGTATTTAGGTACTAGACGCGAAGATCCCTTTATATTGTACAGCGCACGTAACAAAACGAGAATGGCCGAACGCGTCCGAAGATAGTCGATTACCATTTTGTGGGAATGTTTCTCGTACCGCTTGACTTTTAGTCTCATAAGACAATTTCAGTGAAACATATTTTGTTTCTTGTGAAAATGTAATTTTGTATCATGGAAGTTGGTATGTCTCATTTGATTCTCGAAAATTGTAATATTTTATATTATGGCTTTTGAGAATACAGAATTACGTTTTCGCTAGAAAAATATTGAATTTCATCGACAATGTCTCATTAGACATAAAGTCAAATGGTCCAAGAATTACCCCCTGCTTCCTTTGATCTTTTAAAATTTGTGTCTGAACCGCTGCGCTTAACGAAATAACGAAAAGGGTAGGTGCACAACAGTAATGTAATAGATTGAAAAGAGATGAAATTAGTATTATCATTATGCTTACCAACTAATTCAATTTATGTGCAACCGTCCAAATAATTGTCAAAAATTAAATTAGTAAAAACTATATTAATAAAATATTACGAAGATACGTGTGATAAGGAATCCTATCCGCCTTTTTAAAGTTTCGGGTGTTATTTATACACTTTTTAAAGGCACAACAAGGCATTTTTCTCAGATATTTTTCCAAAATACACAATAATGTCAATCGATTACACTGACAGGCGCAGTCCACAAGCGACTATTTAAAAGTCGTTCAGAGTACCGCGATCTGAACGATTTTCATGCGGAGTTTCATACTGTGGTATAGTTCGCGTCAAACTTTATGGCGGATCGGAACACAACGCTATAAGCGTCCTTGCGCAGGTATAGTCATATACCCCTCGCTCCACTGCGTCCCTCTACACCTAAAACTGGTTACTGCGACGCAAATTGTGCCTATGTTCACATCCGCCATAAAGTTTGATTGGAACTGTACATACAGTCTAGTACCCTAGATACATATAAGTCAGTGACGGATAGAGTATTAATCCTTATCCAATTAAATACGTTATTTAACTTCAGTGTTTCATGCAGATTCTTTTACACCATACAATTTAAATTAATATCATAAGCATTATCGTGAAATAAAAACTATCGCGCGACAAGCGGGAGGGCGGCACTGTCAGGCGGGGCCTGTCCGGCCAGCGTTCGGCGACGACGCGAGACGCGCCGGCGACGTGAAACACGTGATGTAAAGTTAGGCAGAAATTATCATGTATATAAAGAAAGTGTCGTGATAGCCCGAACGCAGCGAACCTGTTTCAATTCTATAAGGCCATGTGGCCGTGGTTCGAATCCGCGCGTGTACCAATGAGTTTTTTCTGACTTAAGTACAGTAACTATCACTGACTCCGTGCCTCGGAGAGCACGTTAAGCAGTCGGTCCCGGTTGCTGTTAATAGATGCCGGTCGTACCAATTCGCCAACCCGCATTAAAGGTGGATTTAAGATCTAAGCCTTAAAATACTTTAAAAATACTCAAAGTAGGATGAACTAACATTACATTTAAATCTAAATCTGATACACATATTCGACGCAACAAGCTGATACGACAGTACGACAGAAAAAAACTATGGCTTATATGCTTTGCTAACTGTGGGAAGCTGGGGAGGGTCGCTAGTAAATAATAAATCGTTAAAAACGCTATTTCACTGAGTAGTTCCAAAGTTATTCCAATTGACCATTCCCAAATTTTTGAACTTAAGTCTGTTATATTTTATTTGGAAAGAATAGACAATATTAAGAAACTAATACCGTGCTTCGGAGGGCACGTTAAGCAGTCGGTCCCGGACGCTGTCAATAGATGGCGGTCGTTACAGTTCCCAACCCGCAGTGGAGTAGCGTGGTGGACTTAAGCTCCAAGCCCCCGTCCTCACCCTGGGGGAGGCCTAAGTCCCTGCAGTGGGGTAAAAATGGGCTGATGATGAAGAAACTAATTTGAATTTTTTTTTATGACATCACGCTATAACAATTGTCAGTATAATACATCTATGTAAATACCAATCTAAAAATATTCAATTCATTAAAAAAATTGGGAATGGCCAATTTTGCAATGTAGTAGGTACTTTGTCAACTTTAAAAAATAATTTAAAAAAAAATCGACTTCTAAAACATGAACTGAAAAATTAAAAATAAAATTTTCACTTTAAAGAAAGGAGCATTAACAGGCGGCATATAGTTAATGAAGTCGGTGCCTACTCACTCAGACACTTTAAATGGGTACTTACCAGGTAATAACAATTACAACAATGGTATATTTATAACTATAACGAATATAGAACATCATTTAAAGTGTCTGAGTTGGCACCGACTTCATTAACTATATGCTGCCTGTTAATGCTCCTTTCTTTAAAGTGAAAATTTTATTTTTAATTTTTCAGTTTGTTTTTGAAGTCGTTGTTTATTTTTTTTTTTGAAAATTATTTTATTTTTAAATTTTTTGTTGAACGCATCTGTAACTTATTTGTATTTAGTATATATGGGTAGTATAAATGGGGCTCCTAAACGCGCTACTCAAATGAGACAGCGCCGCGATTACGCAACTTAAAATCGGTGTCAAATTGATGCATCCGCATACTTAGTAGGTAGTGGTATTCCTAAGTAAAACTTCAATCTTAATTATTATTTTTGTGCGAACTGCACATTTTGGCATATTGAACCGTATGAAGTAAGCCCAACAAAAGGTAACTGCTGTAAATTGTTGAGGAATTCCCTCGACTGTCTATGGTCTTCATCATCAGACCTGTAATGGCACTTATAGCCCATATGAGTGCAAAGTTCTCATCAATAAAAATGAATTAAGTCCAAACACCAGGTAATTGCTGTAAATCACTGAGGAGTTCCCTCAACTGTCTTTCAGCTCCATCATCAGATCGACTCCCAACCTTCATTAAATAGTACTAGTAGTAGTACTTTATAAAAATACTTAAAATACGATACTTTAAAATACGATTTTCGAAGATTGCCCTCGATTTCTCTGAGATACCATCATCAGATCCTGGTTTCTTCATCATGGTACCACTCCTGGGATATCTCCTTTCCACAAAAAAAAAATCATCGAATTTGGTTCATAAACAACAAAGTTATCCCGGAACACATAAAAAAAAACATATATATGGTCGAATTGAGAAACCTCCTTCTTTTTTGAAGTCGTTTAAAAAAGAATAATCAACTTTTACAATTTACAACAATAACAACAAGAACAATTTACTTACTTTTGTGATAGTCGGTTTAACAGATTTCCAACTAGGTTCGGATATGTTACCAAAGTGTAAATCTTTCTTCAACTTCAAACCTTGAAGCAAACCTTCAATAGTGATCTCTCTAACATCTGAATTCATAGACATTTCTTCAGGAACCACTTTAGTCTCTAGATCAACTTTGCTTTTTGATTTATTTGTTTCCTGTTCTTTTTCTTTGGTATCTAGTTTTATTTTTTCACTGTCCTGTTGTAGCGATGTTATAGTATTTTTGAAGTTCAATAACCTCTGGTTCCCAGCTAAGTTTTTGTTGCCTTGGAGAAGTTTAATAGATACTGCTTTTTCAAATTTGATTATTAAATCTGAAATAGATAAATAAGTATGGTTGTTAACATAATTAAGTTTGTAATATTTGCAGAAAAGTTTAATTTTAAAAACAGGAAGCTATAGTATTAATCTTAATTAATTTACATAATAAATACCTAATTTTAATAATTTACAAAGACACATTTTATTCAATATTGTTGTGTTATTATACAGTAGTGGTCAACTATTTAGGGGCACTAGTATTAAAAGAATAAGATTTTTATTCTAGGCTGTGTAGCTTATACTCATGTGAGGCTTAATTTAACTCTAATATTAAACAAATAGCAGCGGAAAAATCCTTATTTTATTGAAATTTACACATTACTATTCTTGCCTATAATTTGTTTAATTGTAATAGCTCAGTAGGTACTTGACCTAACCTAACAGACTTACATACATTATCTTCATGAGCAAACCATGCTCTATATTTTCTATCTATCTATTACCAATTCAGATATTTTTACTAAGCATAACCGCAATATTTAGCGCTTTAGTTTATTATTTACTTATCAAGACTGAAATCAAATTCAAAAAGTTTTTATTGAATATAAGATGTTTACACACACTTATTGAAAATCAAAATGAATTGATTAGGTATCGGTTCAAAAACTAGAAGGAGAAGAACCGGCAAGAAAGTCCTCCCTGTTTATTTTATTTAAATATATGTTTTTTTAGATGTTTTTTTTTAATAAACTTACAACTATGACAATGATGTCCATGCGTAATTATCATTTAAATACTTGCTAATACAATAGTAAGCTTTTTTCATGAGTTGGACTTTAACTTGCTTTGACACACTGAAATAACAAAACAAAAATTCTAAAAAGCATCTTAGACCTAGTTATTGCACTTTCGACTAGCTCGGCAGTAGGTATAAGACCTACAAGAAGTACATTTATTATTTACACGTGAGAAATCTTTAAGACTAGTTTTTTTCAGAAAGCAAGCCTAGAAAACAGAATATACAAATAGCAGTTATCATAGACATAATAAAAACTCCACTCCTTGTCATTGAATAACCGATGAAGCACTGTAATTGCGGCCGCGTAAGTATATGCAAGTGGAAGTTTGCAGAGTACTGGTCAGTATACTTTGGTATACATAGCATGCTGACATAGTAGGGGTGCATGATTGTTAGTTCACGATGCTAGGGTCAGATGTTTATAGGTTTAATCATGACAGTAATATGCTCAACAGAAGCCCATACCACATAAAGTAGTTATAACACTGAACTGATCTTGTTACAAAATTATAGTAAAAGCTAGAAATTACTGACCTACGGTTTACCTATTGTGCTATCCGTTTCTGTATTTAATTTATCAAATTAATTATATATTTTTTTTATGTATTTGCATATTCTTACACTAGAAAACATAATCCCAATAAAAAAAAAATTAACACAACACCATAAATACTATATTATTAAAGTTTTTCAAAGCCTATTAGGCATAAACTATACATTGTAAGGTTCAACTTATATCAACTATTTCAAATGCAATACTTTCCAAACTTTTTGCATAAAAAAGCTTATTTGGATAAAGGATAAAAATTGCATATGCATGGCATTTTTTATATTTCCAGTTGATTGGAAAAATATTGAGTTTCTCTACACCTTCATGAAAAATTTTAAAAGGATTTTACTGTAATTCAATTTTTTTACAATTCTTAATTATCAAAACTACACAAAGTCTACTAGGTAAGGTAGACAGATTTATAACTGCATTAGAATTGGAAAGCTAACCCATTATGATTTTTTTTTTAAATCTTGATTTATGTGAAGTGAGCGATACATACATGTGCATTACTTATCAGAAAACTCTGTTCAACCTAAACCTAACCTTACACAGATTGATGGTTAAAACTTTCCTTTTCATAATTCTTATTTTTCTCTTCTTAATTTTAATTGTTATTGTGTCGTATAATATTATTTGACTTTTGCTGAATTGAAATTTTAATGCAAAACTAAAATAATTAATTCTGTATTACAAAAGAAGTGAGCTTCAGCAAAAAAAAATATACCTACGGTTTTTATCAGTGTACCTACTACCAATGATCAATAAGGAAAAGCTATAAACTAACCAAGAATCTGGATGCTGTATTTAAAATTCCGACCTTATAGATATAAAGGCAGGTAGGTAGTATACTGGAAAAAAATCAATCTAGCTAAATAAAAAATACAACTTACTATCCCATTGCTCTGGTGGTAAAGCTTTCATTTTCTGAACTAATTTCTCGAGTTCGGTGTTCAGATTCGACATAGACAAATAATGTCGAATAATCTTCCACTGGCTACCTAACGACGACATTTTCAGATGTTTTTTTCTAGAATATATCTTCAGCTATTATCAGAAATAATCAAATAAATAGACTGTGCGCCCTTTATACCTACACAAGTATTTTTTTTATATCCACAGAACTTTTTTTACTTTTATTTAACACCGAATCTATCTAGAATACGTCTAGATTTCTTACGATAAAGAAGAAAATAAAAATAATATAGTTTACTTTAAAGCAAACTGTGAGCAAGCAAAGTACAAAGTGCGTATTACTCGTCTTCAATTCATCGGTATTTACACTACTTTTGCACTATTATTTAGTCACTGAATGTATTCAGATAATTGTTTAGCACTTTTGAACCCTGTAGATACGGAAAATCTAGTAAAACCTAAACATCTAAATGCATTTAAACAAACATAAATAAATCGATGACATATTATGTGAGTACAATACGTCATCGCACGACGTATGTTTTGAATTTGGTTCTGTCACAACACAATCACAAAGTAAAAAACTATTTAACATAAGTGCAGTAGGTCACCCTTCATTGTAAACGTCAGATCAGATTAGAGCTGTTAAAAAAACGAAAAGCAGGTAGCAGAAGCATGCTTTCTGGTTAGAAGTAATGTAACACGCGTCGTAATTATTGCTTTATTCTGTATTTGCTTTGTATGATTCAGCTTCGATTTCGCCGCGCCCCTAAATAAACACATTGGATAAAATATTTTATTCTAATGTGTTTTTTTTTCTAATTTAAAAAAATATATTTGTTACAACTATTTGGTTTGGTCTTCCAAATAATGATATGGTTTCTGATTTAACTGTTGTCGATCAAACTGAAGAAGTTTGTGACTTCTCACTTGATAATTTGTAGACTACTAACATCAATGACTAATAAATACAATTTGTTATTAATTTGAACACTGTAAATCTTTTGACGGAAAAACATTAACGTCTTCTTTTTCAGTAAGGACGTGCACGCCAGAAATTCGAGCGACATAAAAATTGTGTACAAATACCCGGCGATTTCTCGGAAACTACAATCGATAGTGAAAAAGGCGAAGACACCATGGTACAGTTCATTTCGGTGACTCTTTGAAATGGTATAGGTCATGTGTCTGTGGGTTTGAAATGATGACGTTATCAAGTGAATAAAAACTGACTGAAAATTCTAAAAATCTGTAGCGTGCAAAATTAGTTTCACTAATAACTTCGGAACGGGTTGATGCATAGATGCGGTTTCAGTGTCATTGGGTAGCTATGTACTGTTTTAAACTGTTTTAAATGTTTAGCTAGATGAAAAACGATGTTTTGAAATAAACAATTAAAAAAACTGAAATAAATAGCAGCTCCAAAATAAGAAAATGACGTTAAACCAAGCCCACTCGGGAGAAAACTTTAAAAAGATGGCACCACTAAAGCAGAGCAGTGTCGTCGGTATGTATACATTAAAGAAGAAATTGCAGAAGAAATACATCAGACAAAATTTCATTAGGAGTCGGGCGAAGCGAGTGAAAACTTAATCGCACGCGAATCGTTACCGTTCACCTCAAGCTCGATCAAGTAGGTACGTTCCAGTCAACTACAATGGACGTAGAAAATCCGGAACAACAACAAAAAGATATTACCGGAGACATTGTCACAGGAAACGTATTTCGATGGCGAACATCGATCGAAAAGCAGCTTAAGACGGACGGTTCATGAAATGCGATCAACACTTTGTAAAGGCGTTTATATGAAATGAATTCGGTGTTTCATACGGCATTAAATTGTGATCGACTGTGGTTTAACGTTTTAAAAGTAATGAGAATTTCCCATTTGCAACTCATTCGAGGGATGTTACCTGACATTACTGAAGATGTTGCATTGTGCATGAATATTATTTATTTTGATTCCCCGTTTAAAAAACAACGGCAGGAGTGCAAAGCGCCTTTTACCCACCTCAGTTTTAGTTTTGCTAGAATTTACAACCCCAATCTTAACCTTAAAAATGTATTCACGAATACCGATGACAGTAGTCTGATACTGCCTGCTCGCATTTTTTTTTTTTTGTAATTAAACAGTATATTTATCAATATGATTTTTATGTAGGTAGGTAGGTACATATGATATATTTAATGGTTTGCATTTTGTGGTTCTTAAGCTTGCAAAGATTCTCCTTAGGTGCTGTAATATTATAATTGTGATTGAACAGTTAATTCTAAAAACGTGTAATGTTGTGGCCGTTTTGAGTGAGAATTTGATAAAAAAATTGTTATAGATATCTATTAATTTATCTTGCGTTTGTTTGCCTTATTTATACATGATATCTACCTACTGAAATAAAAAAAAATTAAGTAGGTATATTTACGTACCTATCAAGAACACTATTTCATTTACATATTTGTTGTTTGAAACATATAATACTATTCAACAGTATCCGACCCTAAAATTAGGCATAGACATGTTTTTTTTTGAGTTATACATTGAATTCTTTGTGTTAGTCGCTAACACTATTGAGTTTCATACAAAAATCATATACCTAGGTACCTCTTTTTTTTAATTTTTCTAATTTTTAATTTTTGTAAAATATTACTTTTTATCAATTGTATAATTTGTTACTAAATTTCACGTAATTTAAATAGTTTAATTTTAATTTAAAGGTTTATTGGATCTAAGATTTTTTTATAACAATAAAATTTTGCTCTCCGTTAGAATTTGTGCAATGTCAGATAGGTACTTAGTTCTTAAATTAACAGCGTGTAGGTACATACTTATTAAAAGTTTTTAATTTAGAATGATATAGCTGAATATAGAAGTGGCAAAAGAAGTATGTCAAGATAGTTGTTTCTGTCTAATGGTCTCCACTTATATAACATTCACTTCAGAACTTAATTTTGGGAAATAAAAATTTACAATAAAGTGATGTACTGCTCTCGTTATATACTTTGTGATTCTGTACAATGGTGTTCATGACGTACCAAATCGTACGATCGGTGTCAGTGCTACCATAATTACCAAATATGTTTAGAATTAAGTCACGTTCACTTTCAGTTAGAATACTTTTTAATCAAGGCCCTTTGAAACTAAATATTTTAGAAACACTTTTTCACAAATACCTATGTAGGTACACACTTTTCACTTTAAAATTAATTACTTTGATTATTGTAAGCTACTGCAATACTTTAACGCACTCGCAATCAGTTTGATACCTCGTGAATGACTAAAACAAAAAAAAAGTAATAATCAGATGACAATCGCAGTGGTTTTATTTAAATGTAAGCCAGAAAACATATTTGTAAATAATTTACACACTGATGCGTATTTTGACGATGTTGGCCACACCTCCCGAAATCGACGCAAGACGCAATCAGCGATTCATCACATTGAAACAAATTAAGAAAATTCGGAAAAATTTACCTAGGTAGTATATTAAAAATGATATTAGGTACTTACTATATTTATTACCTAACAAAAACTCTGCATCCAGACTCTAGTATAGAGGAACCTGCTGTACCATGGTTCTATTTTTTTTTTCTAGTTGATTTATTCGAAAACTCCAGAGCGACGTCACACATAAAGCATATCAAATTAATCCTTATTCAAATTACATGTGTTCCAAAGTATAATCGCGGCACGTTTAGCGACAAAATACATTCAAAGTGAAAATGGGTATTCGGACCATGGTACATCAACCCGTTGTACCTTGACTTTAGTCTTGTTGTACCTTGGACCGCAAACTAAAACGCACCAAATTGTATTAAATAAAACTGTTTTTAGCGTTTTAAATTTTTATTCATTACATCACCATAATAATAGATGTTAAAATTGCTTTATAATTTAATAAACATAAAAATAACTACTTCTGGAATATAATTTGTTTTACGTACACTGAGATCACACATATTTTTTAATAGTAAATCAGTCTTTGAATCATATCTTCTTTCTTTAAATTTATACCCTTCTTAAAATATAAATAGGTAATCAAAATTTAAAAAAAAATATTGTCATTCAGTCCAAAATTGTGCCATCTCTCCAAAGGTATAAAGCTCGCTTCGTGAATGAACTTTAGTTGGAGCTTTTATTTTTTTTATCAAGTCCTTCCATGGATAGAGCATCTCATCAGGTTTTTCGGGCCAAGTCCAGTTTTTATATGTCTTCTTCATAGAAGAGATGAATACACCTTCTTCACACAAATCTATTATTTTGCCTGGGAAATAACTTCCCTCGTAGATAAAAACTAGTTTCTGGAATGTTATATATTCTAGAAGCTTTATAAGTTGTTATTGTACCATTAATAATCTGATTCACTACTTCTGCTCTTTGGTTGTAATTTATACTAGGTCTGGTGATGGTCTGGTGACACCAAATTTACTCCGCGGCATGGTTCTTATCTAAAAAGAATTTAAAAAATAAATCATTATGATGTACCATGGACGTAAGTCCCAGGTACATCGACTTTTTAGGGCCAAGGTACAACAACCAACCTTTCAATAAAAAAAAGCGTCTCATGAGTTTTAGGTTAGGAATTTAAAAACAATCAATATCACAATAAAATTTTAAAATACTATTATATCCAAAAAGCATATTCATTCCAATATTGCAAAACTGGAAGTAAAATTGCGAAATAAATAGTGATTAAACTCAAAACTTACTTTATATGCGTAATTTTTTTCAGTAGCTCCAACGCCGGTTTATGCCCACTATAGCTGATCAACTAAAGGTTAAAGTGACATCTGTTGTATAGACTACAAACTATTATGGACCAATAACTCAAAAAAACGCGGGAAGTTTAATATGTTTGAAACAGACCAAGGTACATTTACCATCATGGTACAGCAGGTTCCCCTACATGAAGTGTAGGTACCTACATACATGTTACCTACCGTGAATGCTCGATGTTGGAGAATATTGAGAATTATGATGTAGACCTATCTATCTACCTGTCTATTTTTACGCTTTCTAAATACTAAACGAAATAAACCGTCATGCTCGGGTCGATCACGCTGATTCGGATGTATTGCTGCTCCCAATTGCTCCTCCGCTTTAACCGGTCGGTGACGTTTATTAATAAATAATCTACACGCTCGACGCAACCGGTTGATACAACGCGACAGGACGACAAAAAAAATTTAGGCAATTATGCTCTGGCTCTGCTATCTGTGCGAAGCCGGCGGGTTGCTAGTTTAATATATCATACGCAGATTTTATTGTAGGTATACTTTGCACATCTATCGTCATATTCTATCATACGGGTCATAAGCACACACCCTCTTTTTCCATAAAATGTCAGTATTTACATAAATAAGGCTGTAGCACTATCGGTCTTTTTAACTTTATCCAAATAATATTTAAAAATAGATTTGGCCACAGAACATCTGTCAAAACGAATAGAAAAAACTACATTTCGTTCAGGAAGGTGGGGACAGGGGAGTTGAATGGTGTCTGGCTCTGCTCTGGCATCGTGGCTCCCAAACTGATGAGCCGCTTTCGATGTGGTTTTTTCCTTTATGGTAACGTAATGGCAACGTAGCTCCCAAACGAATCATAACGTTTCAATGCGTTTTATTTGTTTCAAATCGGGCTTCAGGCTTTAAAAATATAAAAAAATCTTTCATCACACTGTTTTTTAAATTACTGAAACATCTCACACAGGGTCCTTTACTCCCAAACTAGGCAGAGTTCGTTCTATGGATACTACACAATATATACATAGGTATATGCATTTAAGTAGGTTTATTTAAAATGTTTTCTCTAACAGATAGTTACATACCTACCTATAATATATACTTTATCCCCGGACAAATTACAGACAGACAAATAAACAGTTTTTATTATCATTAGAATGTAGAGTACAGGGACAGTTACTCGATTCACAAGTAAAACAAAGTAAAATAATTATTTACCTAACGCAAACCTCGAACATGTTTCCGACCATACCACAACACCGTAAATATGATCTTGTTTTTGAATCGTGTCCAAGTTTCAGTTTACCTACGCTGTGCCTACGCTGCACGCGCTACTCGTACGTAGGTAGTACACGGTACACGAGACCATAGTATGTTTAGGAAATTTAAACACACGCATATTGATTAGAAGAAAAAAATATGTGTACACGTCTATTATGAATGTACACGTGCTAAAATGCTATAAACAAATAGACAATTAGGTCAAATGTTTGAGTTCATAATGAGTTTTTAAGTGATTGAATTCGAATTGTAGTATATTAATTTTGATATTAAATCCATATGTACCGAACTAGCGACCGCCCGCGGAATTTTCCAAAAACACTAACATTTTAATTTTTAACCAAAACGTTAAATACCAATTGTCACTATACCTATTGCATAGGGGATTACTTAGTTACATTTGTGTAATTGCTAAAACGGGCCTTTCTAAGTCTTTCTCAATTTCCAACTATCTAAAATGTTAAATACTAATTTCTATTTTAAACCTAGTAGGACCAGTCGGTGGACAATTATCGGGGGAACAACAACTGATAACACACCGTGGAAGGTGGAAGGCAGCCAGATCAAGGTACAGTCCACTGAATACTGAGGTTTTATTTACCTAAATAAATCTAATTTAATAATAGGTACCTTTTCTCTGTCTACAGTAAATACCTATACATTTTCTCAAAAATATCACATAATAATGAGCCATTGCAGTTTGCAGATAGCAGTCTTTTTAAATTCTCGTTTATAGGACTTAAAAGGACAAGCTAGAAATATCCTAACTCGGCGGAATCAAATTTGAAGTAGGCAGGAATTTGTGGCTAATTTGTTGCTAAATTGTTACAGCAAAATTAATTTTGTTGCTCTAGCCATTTAAAAAAAAATGAGTACACCGCCAGCTTAACATCAAGCTAGCGGTGTCAAATTGAAAATCGGGAGAAAAATGAAAAAAAAAACTGTCTTGAATTTGTTGCTAATTAAATGTAGCAAAATAAATTTTTTTGCTCCAGCCGTTTAAAAAAAAATGAGTACACCGCCAGCTTAACATCAAGCTAACACGGCGTAAGATTGAAAATCGGGAGAAAAATGAGAAAAAAGCTGTCCTGAATTTGTTGCTAATTAGTTATAGCAAAACCATTTTTTTTGCTCCAGCCATTTAAAAAAATGAGTACACCGCCAGCTTAACCTATAGTCGCTTAGCTTATAGCTTAGCTTAGCAGCTTAACTTAAAGTCGATGTTTGACGATTGTAGCAGATGGCAGGTATTTTTCTGCGACTATTGTAATTTGACATTAGGTACTATTATGGTAAACACATAACTATGTTCATTATTATAATTTTTAAATGTAGTTTTGTACTGCAGTGAATTTTGTTTTTTTTTGTATTGGGTATAAAAATGATAAGTAGGTATTTTATTTATTGTTAACGTGAAAAAGTGTACAGTAGGTATGCGTAGCCAGAGTTGAGGCGAATTTCAAAATTCAGAAAGGTTTTATTCAATATAAAATGTACACACATTTATTGAAAGCCAAAATATATTGAATGGAGTTTACAAAATTTTTTTAAATCGCTATTATTAAAATTGAAGCTAAATAAATCAAGTGTGAAAGAATCATGAAAATATCTCTACAAATAAAGAAGTTACAGGACATTAAAGTGGTGCTTGCAAAAATAATTTCGCTTCGTGCGATGGCTCAGCGTGTGACGTCACGCTGTTCGAATTCATTGGCATTCAGTCATTCGCGCGCTAACGAGTCGCAGTGTTTTGATTATTTCTATAGACAAGAAGCAAGCGTATAAACATTGTAGGTACCTATAGTTCCAATACGTAAAAGCACGGCAGTTGAAACTCCAAATACGTACACAGCGAGAACAGAAAGAAAACTTTGCTAACCAATAATCATAGAGTAAATAAATTTGACAGCAGCGTTGTGCCAATAATGTAAGATTTCGATCGAGGTTAAGCAACGGTATGCACGGTCATTATGAACGTACAAATTCGTATGGAACCTTCGGTGGGCGAGTCCGACTCGCCCTTGTCCGTTTTTTTTTAGTTTCATCTGTCCGGTGTTTGAACTTTTTGATTCGTCGTTTTATGGTGTCGGTAAACTATTATGAAAATAAATAGGTACACAAATGTCAATAATAACCATATCAAATTTCAGCTTTTTAGCTTCAAATAATTTGCTATAAGACTATATTTTTCATGATTTAATTACAAATGTATAGTTTTCAGATTTTTCCTTATACTTGTAGTATAAGACGGTATTACTTTCCAAATTTCATAGTTCTAGGTCAACGTTAAGTATCCAAAAATTTTAATTTCTTTAAGAGTGTCGAAATAAACGTTTCTTGCGGCATAAACGGCAGTATCTTTTTTGCGCTAACTTAGAAGTTTGATTTTTGCACAACTTCAAGAACAGTAGGCCTGAGTATATTATAGTTTTAATTTCAACTCACAGATAAAAGGTCTTAACAGACAGACGGACGGAGGGACGGACGGACAGGGATGGACATCTTATAAGGGTCCGTTTTTAGGGTTTCGTGGCCAAATGGCAAAAAAGGAACCCTTATAGTTTCGCCATGTCCGTCCGTCCGTCTGTCTGTCTGTCTGTATGGGTTTTTTCTCGGAAACTATTTGCAATATTAGATGAAATTTGGAAGGTAGGTGTAATCTATGAACCGCTACACAACGACGTAGTGAAATTAAGAAATTTTTTTTTTGGGATAGGTCGCCATTCATCTAACTGAAGTATGAAAAAAAAAATCATCGTATATTAATACGAGAGGTACCAAACGATAGGTCTTAAAAAATGATGAAAAGGTTTCAAACAAATTTTGTTATTTAAATCAACGGTTGTAGAGATATGCACTCCTAAAGTCTTAATTTTTGTTAGAGTCATGGGTCTCCTCTACCAGCTAAACTGTTGTTTATGGATATGTGGTAAAAATTATGACAGGAGTATATATAACGTAGTTAACAGGAAAACTATCACAGCTATTTAAACTGTATTATTTAACGAGTAATAGATTAACTTATAAAATGTACTTTTATACTTAAGTAAAAATTTTGTAAAAATTCTATAGAAAATGACAGATATCGTGTTATTTGCATTCCTTTGCAGAGCTTATTCTCTTCAAAATCGATACTAAAAGTCAAAGGTTCACTGTAATAAAATAAGTTATAAAAATTATCTCTAGCTATCAGTGCACTCATATTATTACTTTTCGGATTAGCCAGAAAGGATCGAGCGCCTTCTAAATAACTAACGAAATAAAAATGAAATATATTTATACAATAATTTTTAAATTACATAATAACGAATAATGGTTAAGTTCGATTACCGTCGCACTCGTTTTTTTATATTGTATGGTGGTACGGAACACGAAGGGTTGCGAGTCCAATTCGCACTTGGCCGGTTTTTTCCTATTGAGATACGGTACCCTAAAAACCAGACTTTAGATTATTGTGCAGGTAGATACTTACTTGAAAAGTTTAAAACCTTTATTTCAGCACTAACCTAAGACGGATTTGAAAAAAAAAAAATACATCACAGTGAAAATATACATTTTAGGAAATTATCATTTTGTCCTTTTACAAAAACTTGTTCCATTATAATCAAGTAAAACTTAACTACCTATTACATAAAAAACATAAGATATTATAGACTTGGATGGAATATAGGCACTTAATTCGTAAAATATAATAATAGCGAGGACGGCATAATTTGTGGTGCATTGAGACGACGCGACACTCGATCGAGTAGGCAATGTGACGTCACGAGCAGTAAGAGGCCACCAGTCAACCCGCGCGAATACGAAAATTTAAATAATTTATTTCTCAGTTATTGACGGATTAAAAAAAAATACTTTCACTGTCTTATTAGTTTTGGTCTATATTTTAATTCTATCGAGTTATATATATTTTGAACATCATGAAACTTCTCTATTGACTACGAGTTCAAAAACTAGAAGGAGAAGAACCGGCAAGAAACTCCTTCCTGTTTATTTTATTTGAATATATGTGATTCTTTATTATTATTTTTTTAATTAAAATGCTTACAACTATTGCAATGATGTCCATACACATTTATCATATACTCGGTAATACAATAGTAAGCATTTTTCATGATTTCAACTTTAACTCGCTTTACAAATTGATTTGAATTTGAGTTTAACATTTCTTTAGGAATTTAATTATGAAAAGAGATACAATTTCCAATGAAAAAATTATTAACCTTTGAGAGTTGTAGCACCTACAAATGAGTACCTGAGAAATAACATATCATTCATTTATAATGCATTATTATTATCAACCCAAACAGCGCCACCTATAGGCACGCCACCGTGCCGGGGCGCGTAACAGCGATCAATAACATCGCGCGTTGACATAAGCGTCAACGCCACGAGTAGATGGCGCGCGGACACACCAGTAGGTTGACAGCGCCCCACCTGCGGGCGGACCGCCGGGTGAAACCAACACTGGCCGGCTACGTGCCGAGCCGAGCGGAGATGACTCGTTCATTACCTCCAGGGACAGCACGAGAACTAGACACGTCTTCACTACCGCCTAACCATGGCGGCAGACGTGAATTTATTGTTAGAGGATAGGAAGTAGAGGGTATAAGCAAAATGGCGACGACATCGGTGGCGGAGGCAGGAACAATGGCAAACCTCTAGGCTCGATATTTAATCGAGAAAAGTCGACGCAATCTTAAGGCAGATGGCCATAGAATAAATAGCTATAAAAGTCATTCGTTGGCACGTATTCCCGCATAGGGATATTTTTTGTATTCGTACACGAAAGTCGCGAGGTGCCGCAGAAGAGGCGAACAGGCAAGATCGAATCCCCGTCTGCCCTAGTAACGCCCGTGGGCTAACCACGAGCCAGCAGCGGCCGCGATCGCCGGTCGCAGGCCAAAATCCAGGAAGGCCACGATCATCCCTGCGCGCCCGCCGAACCGTAGCGGAATCTCAGCTGCTCGTTGGCATGCTCCGTCACGTCAAAAGGAAAACGGTACGATTCAGTTTTATGGGGCTTGGCCCGAGTTCAAAGTGCGAGTGAAACGAATAAGCGGTTCAATTCCGCCCCGTCCGATAATCGGCTGCACGCGGCACCGTTAGAGACACTAATATTCGGTATTTTTCGCCGTCCTGCGCGGCGGATATATTTTGCGTAAATAGCGTCACCCTTTTGGTTCAGAGAAGTAAACGTTAAATCTATGTTGATCAAAACGTGTTTCATTCCTTTTAGTCGAGCGCACAGCATCGTAATAACCTCCATTCCATTCTATTCCATTCCATTCTATACGGACGGTCCTTGATACAAAAGTCCGTTGTTCGCCGACTAGGCTCGATCCAGGACCAGCGGCAGCGACCTCCATCCATCGATATTTTTGTAACGTAAGTAGCTTCGTGTCGTACACATCATATACCTACACCAAATACCTAACTATCCATTTTATACACGTTACAGAGTCTGAACCTGTGAATCGATAACATATGCTTAGTCTTGTATTTAAGTTGTGGCCATCACCTACCCTAGAGAAAACATTTAAGTTTTTATGTAAGTACATAATTTATATTTTCATAAACGTACTGAGCCTTTACACTACCTCTAGATTTAACTTATATATATAGCTCGAATAGTCCTTTTCAGCGGAACAAATATTATTTGAATGTCAGCGGCCTTCCCTAGAGCAGAATGCTATATGGCATAGGTATGGCATTATGCTATGAACACAGATCATTGCTATGAAAGTGGCTAAAATAAACCAGCCTCGCTGTAAGCACTGGTACCGGGTTTTGGTTGTTATATGTGTGTGGTGTCTTCGCAAAAATATTTATTTATGTATATATTATAAAGAATATTTAAGTATATATATCAGTTGTCTAGTAACCCATAACACAAGCATAATACTTGCTTACTTTGGGACTAGATGACGCTGTGTGGGAAGTCCCATGTATTATTATTATTATCGGTTAGTCTTCTATTTACCTAATTGCAAAAACAACAGAGCTCAGTTTACCAGCCACCCTCATAACATGAGGACCCCATTGTAAATTTGCATCGATAGTAATGCCCAAGAACACAGTTTCATTATCTAAATTAATGCGAACACAAGGTCGCGTCGTGTAAAGAAACGCTGGTGGTCAAGCTGCGTATTACGCGATTTAATGATATTCTATCTAATATATAATACTTTTCAATGTACCTACCAATAACCAATATACGAAGCCGAAGAGGGAAAGGTTAGTCAAAAAATAAACAATAGACTTAGTACTTTCGTGAGCGAGTGTAATTACCTATGCGCAACACACCCCATCCACTTTCTTCCAGCGTTCTTTTTACATGACGCGACCAGAGGGCCAAGTGCGAGTTCTTTTACTATTAACTGTGTAGTTTGCGTTTTCCGTAATTTGTATGGAAACTCGTAGTTACCTAAAACGACCGCTAGATGTGCTGTACGAGTTTCCATACAAATTATAAAAAACGCAAACTACTTAGTTAATAGTAAAAAACTCACACTTGGCCCTCTGTAGGTACTCAACATACGCAGTAATGAAGTAGGTACAGGTAACGTGTTATTCAAATAATACATTATTATATTTTATATGTCGTGTCGTGTAGATGTCGTGATAGCCCAGAGCGCAACGAACCTGTCTCAAATTTATAAGGCTCCATAGGGCCATGGTTCGAATCCGGGCGTGTACCAATGAGTTTTTCTGACTTAAGTACACAATATCACTGACACCGTGCTTCGGAGGGCACGTTAAGCAGTCGGTCCCGGACGCTGTCAATAGATGGCAGTCGTTACAGTTCCCAACCCGCAGTGGAGCAGCGTGGTGGACTTAAGCTCCAAGCCCCCCTCCTCACCCTGGGGGAGGCCAAAGCCCCTGCAGTGGGATAAAAATGGGCTGATGATGATGATATTTTATATGAATTTGAAATTTGATTTTGAGCGAAGTAAGTACACATAAGGTATCAATTATTATACTAGCTTAAAAAATATGTATCCTACCTAAAACCAGAGATCATCCTAAAACTTATTTCCATTCATATGCACTTACCGCGCTCGGGTGAAATCAGATATTTTTGTTGCATTGGACATTGAATGCACTCTGGTTCCCATGGCCTCTGTGTTTCGACACCAAACGATACAAATATATGTACCTACCTGCCTATAGCTCTACGCGAAATAAAGCTCACGGCTAAGTTGAGTCTACCTACTAAATATGAATTGTAAAAAATGTTCCGAAACCTTGAAATTTGAAGAATCCTTAAAATGTGTAACCTGCCAGGGCACATTCCACTATGTATGCTCAGGCCTAACAGAAGCGGAATTTAAAAAAATTCTACTTATGAATAAGGGGAAATGGAAGTGTCCGACGTGCAAGATTCATAGAAAGAACACAAGTCTGTTTATTAATCCCATTGAAGATACCAACCAGCCTCACTCTATTTTTAATATCGAAATGAAGTCAATAATGGATCACTTCGATGAGCGATTTAATAGTTTGAACGCGACTATTGTGTCATTTAAAACCGATGTCAGTGAACAACTTGGCAGACTGTCTGCGACCGTCAGTTCGTGGAGCACCAGAATCGCCACAATAGAAAAATCAATTAATACAATTACGGCCTCGATGAATGATCTAAGCTCGGAAAACCTGAAGTTACACAGTGAACTGCATAGCATACGGAAGCAATTGGATGAAACGGAACAAAGGGCGCGAATGTGTAATCTGGAATTGCAGAACATTCCTGAAAAGAAAACTGACAATCTCTTTCACCTAGTGGAAACCCTCGGATTTATGCTGGGAGTGCCTATTCCTGCCGCTTCTGTACGCGATGTCCATCGGGTAGCCCGTCACAATCATCCAGACCCGGATAGGAACTCCTCCGACCGCCCTAAAAATATAATTGTACAACTCACCACGAAGCGCTTGAGAGATGAAGTTATTGCAGCAGCGAAAATGCGAAAGGGACTGACTTTCGGGCAACTACAGCGGGCAGCTGCGGATGGCGGCGGCACGGTCGCGAGTGGCGGTAACTCGGCATCTGACTACGACGGGGGCGCGGACTCGCACATAATATATGTGAATGAGCATTTAACGTTAAAAAATAAAATACTATATTCCCAAGCTCGTGAAGCGAAAGTAAAAAAGAATTATAAATATATATGGATTAAAAATGCTAACATATTGATGCGTGGGTCTGACCAGTCAAAAGTAATACATATCAAGGAAGTCGAGGATCTTAAAAAATTGTGACTATATAAACCCAACTTTATAATATATTCAGTTAATTCTAATCATGCTTATGTATTGCTATTATTTTTTATGTTTAGTTTGATTTATATAAATATCAATCATCAAGTAAAAGCGATCACGATCATCATAAATATACATGAACCTTTTAGCCACGACAGATATATCTTATGTACTAAATGCAACTATTACTACTATCAATATACAATTTTCTGTTTACTTATCAATGGCTAATACGTTGATATTTTACTATCAGAACTGCCGTGGTCTAAGATCTATCGTGATCTAAGTTCGAATCCCAGGTCGGGTCAGTATTTATATGATGAATATTAATACTGGCATATTAATACTGTCTTGGTTGTTATATGTATGTGGTGTCTTTGCTTGGTACCCAAAATACAAGCTAATGCTTAGTTTGTGACCTAGACGTTGTTGTGATTGTAAGTGTTATTATGTGTTAATACGTGTTTGTGCGCGCACGCGTAGTACAAAGCTTGAGAAAAGGCATCACAACAACCGTGGTGTTTTGTATACGTGTACGTATTATTTATAATAAAAATCTTCAAATATGGCGAAAATGAATGCAGAATAATGTCGCGATTATCGAAATATTAAGACCAAGGTATTTATTTCATACTTTAGTTACTATAAGCCTCTTGTATCATTTATCGAAAATGTAAGCTCCGAGTCTAAATAAATCTATGTACTTAAAATAAACGAATAAAATGTCAAATAATTATCTAACTTTGTAGCACTATGATCATTATCAAAACCTACATTATCCTCTTCCCAAAATTTTACATTCGTCTCATTAACGTGAAACCAAAATTTTTGAAGGTTTCACATCTACCACGTGTGAATTGCACACATGTTTTTTACATGGGGGTCATGGGTCATCTATTGCTCGGCTGATGATGAATACTTTTCTCAGAGTAGTTTCTTATATTCATATAGGTAACTACTATTATATTGAATAAAATTACGATGGCCCTAGTATTTCAGCTAATAGGCAATTGAAGCGGAAAAGGTGGGCATATTTTTAATTTTTACATCAATGGATGGACGCGTGCGTAATAAAATAAATAATGAAACTAGCCCATAAATTAAATTACCTGCTAATATCTTCATTATGCGAGTAACATACTCGTAGACACATCATGGGTTCCCCTAAATGTAAGAATATTTCTATATAATATCTAATACCCTTTAACTTACCATGTTTTATAAATATCATTGGTACTTTATTATTTTCAAGAATAATATAGCCCACTTTTTGATTTTCTGCAAGCCTTGACAATTTTTCATTTTCTTAAATCCATTCACTTTTTATGATTTAGAATAAAAAACCATGATACATTGAAAAAGTAGAATATCTATTTACGTTACTGTATGATTTTGACGCCAAAATTATTGTCATTTTATACTAAAATCTGAGTATAAATAAAGTACCTATAAATCCATGGTAACTGGACTAGTGCTGGACTAAATTGACGTTTAATGTGTTGTCAGTTTTTTACTAAATAAAAATCATAAAAATAGTGTGATGATAAAAAGATACTTACCTACTGTAATGTTAAGGTTCGACAATAAAACATTAATAAAGAACATGTGTGTATTATTTATTTTACATGACAGCAAGGAAAGGTACAACAGAGTATATTACGGATGTCTATGCCACAGAGTATAAAGTCTATACTTCACATCTCCCTTTCTTTGTAAATATACTTAAACATTAGTTTACAAGTTTAACTTATTGTTTTGACTCAGCGTTAGCATTACAGTTTAGTACAGTTATATTTGAGATTATTATGATCTAGGAATTATATGCCTGATTACATCATATTGTTCTGGCTAGGTAACTCTTGTTATTAGGTAACATTAAATTTCTAATTGCCATGAAAATAGGTAGGTACTATACAGTTAAGTTTAAGTTAATGAGCCTAGTTACAGTAAATATATAATTATAGATGAATATACATTAGGTACACTGCACAACTTATTGGTTTAAGTATTATTAAAGATCAAGTTTATTTATTGGTTTGATTATTCTACCGAATCTTGATCGTGGGGCCGTCCCAGATTGAGCCAGGTTTGACTTCGGCATCTGATTGGAAGTGCATGGTGATGAAAGTGTTGATGCTGGAACTGATTTAGGAACAGCTGGTGATTGAGCTTGTGCTGGTACCTGTTGTACTGCTGGTTCATCTGTGTATTTAGTTTCAGGTACTACCACTCGGTTGCTGGTTATGTCTGCTTCTGTCTTGTGCAGATGACTGAAGTTTCTGCGTAAGATTTGGCCTTGATCTGTTTGAATTATTACTGATCTTTGTAAACCTTCAGGCTTGTCTATAACTCTTGCCCCTTCCCAGTGTCGGTGAGCAACTTTGTGTCTGACTTTATCGTTGATTTCAAAGTCGACTGGTCTTGTAGTGTGTTTGTTACTGTATTTTGTTTGTTTCTCTCTTAGTCGCTGTAATTCCCCTGGGACTCCTTGCATTATTTTTGGTTTTAAATATTTATCACTTGTAGGTATAGGAGATCTGGTAATTCTGCTGAAAAGGCGTTGGTTAGGTGAACCTAAACGATCATTTCGTGGTGTATTTCTCCAATTTAATAAAGCGAGTTGAACATCTGACTTGTCAATGCTGCATTTCTTCAGTATGTTCTTTGCTGTTTGAACTGCTTTTTCAGCGAGCCCATTTCCTTGATGGTGATGTGGACTGGATGTGACGTGGTTAAAGCTCCACTCTTTTTGAAAATTTTTGAATTCTCTAGACATATATTGTGTTCCATTTTCGCTTTGTAGCTCTTGTGGTACTCCGTGTACAGAAAACCATCTTTTAAGTTGTTCAATTACTTCATATGATGACTGACCTTTCAGCTGTTGAAAATCTAAATATCCGGAGTAACTGTCACAGATCACTAAGTAAGTTTTTCCATTCAATTCGAATAAGTCTGATGCAACTATTTGCCATGGAAGTGTAGGAATCTTTTTGACTAGCACTGTATCTTTGGTGTTGCTTCTTTGTGTTTGTTCACAGACAGAGCAACCTTTGACTAATTTTATAATATCATCATATTGTCCTTTCCAGTAAAGGAATTGTCGGGCTCTTCTTAGGCAGCTTTGTATGCCTAGATGTCCTTGATGAATAATTTTTAAAATTTTTGGAATTTGTGATTTTGGTACTATAATTTTATCACCTTTGAAAATGATTCCTTTGAGATAGCTTAGTTCTTCTTTAAAGTTAAAATAATGTTGTAGATCAATAGGAAGTTTTTTGGCTTTTTCTGGGAATCCGTGCATTATTGTCTTGAGCAGTGACTGTAAATGTGGATCCTCTTTTGTAGCAGTGATTAATTCTTCTTTAGCATCTAATGACATGGGTAGTATCACTGCAACTTTCAAATTTTCTTCTTGTTCATATTTTAGGTTGGATGCATCACAGTCTCGACTAAGAAAGTCTGCTAAGGGTATTTCTGTGCCCTTTTTAAATATAACTTTTGGTGAGTATGGTGCAAGATTAAACATTATGCGTTGCAACCTCGCTGGAGCTGATTGTATGTTTTTCTTGAAAATTGTCTCCAGTGGTTTGTGATCTGATTCCACTGTGAGTTCTTTACCATAAACATATTCATGGAACTTCTTGCAACCAAACAGTATAGCGAGTGCTTCTTTTTCTATTTGTGGATAATTCTGTTCAGATTTGGTCAACGCTCTTGCCCCATAGGCTATTGGTTGTCCTTCTTGAAGAAGTGCGGCGCCAAGATTTTTTGAACTTGCATCTACGGTTAAAGTTACAGGCTTGTTTACATCATATAGTCTCAGTACTGGAGGACTCTGAAGTACTTGTTTTATTTTGTTCAGAGCTGCTTCGTGATGAATTTCCCATGTAAAACTTGTATTTTTATGTAACAAATCTCTTAATGGATTGGTTAGGTCTGACATGTTGGGTATAAATTTATTTAAGTATGTGATCATCCCTAGTAGTCTTTGTAGCTCTGTTTTATTTGTAGGTGTTTTCATTGCTTGTATAGCTTCTACTTTGTCTGGGTCTGCTTCTAGCCCATTAGCAGAAACAATATGTCCAAGAAATTTTATTCTTTTTGCTTCGAATATGCACTTATTTTTGTTGAGTTTGAAGCCTGATTTCTTTAGTACTTCTATGACTTCATCAACGGTTTTGCGTAGTTCTTCTCTACTTTTTGCATATATAAAAATATCATCGATCGATACTTTCACATTTTTAAATTTACTGAGCAGATTTGTTAAGATTTCTTGGAATATTTCAGGTGCTGACGACACGCCAAAAGGGAGCCTCTTGAAGGAGTATCTTCCCCATGGAGTAGCAAATGTTAATATCTTTTGTGTTCTTTTTGATACTTTAATTTGCCAGAATCCTTTAGTGCAATCTAATAATGCAAAGAATTTGGAGCCTTTGATGTCAGCTGAAATCTCTTCTATAGTAGTAAGTGGAAAATGACGTCTCAGAATGTTTTTGTTTACATCGGATGGGTCTATGCAGATTCTTATTTTACCTTTTTGTCTGACAACTACCATAGGGCTCACGGCAGGAGTAGGCTCTGTTTCTGGTTTTATGACATCTAACTTCACCATTCTGTCAAGTTCTTCCTTTACTTCATCTCTTATAGCATGTGGAATTCTTCTTGACGGTTTAATCTCGAGTTTTGGGTTCTCGATCAGGTCGATATCATACTCATAATTCTTGTAACAGCCTAAACCTTCAAATATATCATCTGTACATTGACTTTCTCTCAATGTTTTGACTCTTGCTATAAGTCTCAACTTTTCACAGGTATCAAGTCCTAGGATCGGTGTGACTTTTTCTTTCACTACTTTGAATAAAATGTTTGTTTCTTCATTTTTTAGTTTACATCGTAGCTCTGTTTCGCCTAGAACCGCCATTTTATCATCTGTATAGCTTATTAAATTTCTTGTTCGGCTTGATTTCAGACTTGCCTTTGTTTTATCCATCAAGTATTTCGGTAATACATTGCATTCTGCTCCTGTATCTAGTTGGACTGTGAACTTCACATTGCCAACTTGTAGTTTTTCTGTCCAGTTTTTCTTTCTTCCGGATCTTATAGCAGATATGTATATATCATCTTCAGAACTTGAGCTTTCATCTACCGTATTCACTCTATGTTTCTGTTTCTTTTTAGTTCTGCACATTTTGGCAAAATGACCATTTCTATTGCACTTAGTACACGGTTTATTAAACGCTGGGCATTCTCTGCGTGTGTGGTTTGCACCACATCTTCTGCAGTCATAATTCTCGTTTTGTTCTTTTTTGGCATTTTTATTTTTCACAACTAAAATTTTATCTGTTTTATTTTTACCTTCGAACTCGTCCAGTTGTTTGGTAGCTTGTTCACTTGTTTTACAGATAGTTATCGCTTTTGTCAAGTCTAGATTGTCTTCTGTCAATAATTTCTCTCTTACTTGATTAGACCTAATTCCAAGTACTAACTTGTCCTTCAACATTTCATCAAGTAAATTGCCAAATTCACATTTACTTGCTTGGGTTTTTATTCTGGTCAAAAACTCGTTGAATTGTTCATCTTCATTTTGTTCAATCTTGAAAAATATATATCTTTCGAACGATACATTTGTCTTTGGCGCAAAATACTCTATAAACCTATCTTTGATGACTTGTAGGTTATTTTTGTCTGCGTCGTTAAGATTGAAACTGTTGTAGATTTCGATCGCATCCGGGCCTATCGCAGCCATAAATGTTGCTGCCTGGACCTCGGCTGGCTTTTTGTCAAGCTGAATGGCAGTGGCATACCACTCAAATTGTTGTAGCCATTTTTTCCAGCTGGTTGATTTGTCCGAGTCAACTTGTAGGTTAGCTGGCGGCTTTAGTCCAGATACTGCGTCGTTTGTTGCCATCTTACAACTTTCTCACATATTTCTTTTTATTTAACGTTTATTATCACTTCTGACACCATGTAATGTTAAGGTTCGACAATAAAACATTAATAAAGAACATGTGTGTATTATTTATTTTACATGACAGCAAGGAAAGGTACAACAGAGTATATTACGGATGTCTATGCCACAGAGTATAAAGTCTATACTTCACACCTACCTATATGACTTATTTACTTATCTCATTTTAGTAGTCCTAGGCTTTATTTTTTTTTTTTTTAACAATCATTAAATTTATTTGTAT
Source organism: Luffia ferchaultella (assembly GCA_949709985.1). Classification (NCBI taxonomy): domain Eukaryota; kingdom Metazoa; phylum Arthropoda; class Insecta; order Lepidoptera; family Psychidae; genus Luffia; species Luffia ferchaultella. The sequence goes on from OX453264.1 coordinate 15,008,979, forward strand.
TATACAAGTGCAAGAAGAAACCAAATTATAACTAAATTATATAAAAAGTAAAAGGGTTGGTACTAATTACTATTGGTAGACAATCGACATAGAACAAGGTTCCGCCAATTAATTTTTTTTTAAGGAATTTTATTTCGTAGGTATCTATGAGGTATCTCATATTTGTGTTTTGTTTGTTTGTAAATGAGAATATCTATCTATGACTATAATTTAACAGGAATTTTCGTTCGGAATCTTGTTGTGTGAAAGGCTACCGTTTAGGATTGTGATTATGCTGTAGATTTAGTACCTAATTTGTACTATTTGGTCATCATCATCATCATCATCATCAGCCCGTGTCTCTCCACTGCAGGATATAGGCCTCTCCCAAGGCTCGCCACCACACACGGTCCTCCGCCTTTCGCATCCAACTACCCCCGGTATGGTGCTTCAGGTCATCTGTCCACCTGGCCGCGGGGCGTCCAACGCTTCGCTTTCCGGTACGTGGCCTCCATTCGAGAACTCGTCTACCCCATCGGTTATCCGTTCTACGGCAAATATGACCGGCCCATTGCCACTTCAGCTTGCTGATCGCTTCGGCTATGTCGATAACTTTAGTTCTTTGACGGATTTCAGTGTTTCTGATTTTATCCATCAAAGAAACACCGAGCATAGCCCGCTCCATAGCACGCTGAGCGACTTTGAATTTATGGATCAGTCCTGTACTATTTGGTACCTTTCATCAAAAAATGTGTACCTGTCTACTTTAAAAAATATTTGAGATTTAAGGTGTACCGCCATTCTGACATCAGGATGGCGGTACATTTTCTAAATTTGGTATTTAAAATTATATTTAGAGTTATCAGATATTTAGTACCTAATTTGTACCTAAACATATATAAAATCCACATATCCTAGTCAAACCGTTAAGTATTCGTCAATATAAACTTTACAGCCATTATGACGTCAGGATGACGTCATTATCAAACTTAAGTCAGATTAGGCGCTCTTATTATTTAAAAGTATATTCAGAGTTATGAGATATTTAGTGCCTATTCAGTAGTAAAACATATGTAAAACCCACATACCTACCCCAAGTCAAACCGTTTAGTAGTATACGTCAATACAAAATTTGTACCGCCATCCTGACGCCTATGAAATTTTTAAATTTAACAAGAAATACATAAAAGAGTACAAATGTTGATAAACAGGGATTTAGTAGGTACCTACCTAATTTGTACCTAATAAAATATATATCTTGAGTAAGTAAACAGTAGGTACTTGTATAAATATATAGACGAATAAACAATAAGTTACACCAAAAGCCCGTATACAAAATTTGTCCAATTACGCTCGACAGAAATAATTTGTCCGTGTGCTCAAAATACTTTGCGTCGAAAAAGACTTTGCTGTTACCAGCTGTTACACAAAAAAGTTCATGGCATTGCTACTGAAATAAAAAAGAGCAGGCTTTAGCCGCATATTAAAGATGGGGCGGAGTAGCGGAGTAATGAAGTTATGTGCCACATGAAGCACATTAATGTCGATATCGTTAAATAGGTGGATGCAGATGACGTTATTGGCATAAATGAGACCGAGGATCCGATGCAGAGTAAATATGTTCCAGTCGCTGATCCACTTGCCGATTGTTGTTGAGTCCCTGGGGCCCGGACTGATTCCAATAATGAGTAGAAGTAAAACATTAAATAAATGTTTAATTATGATACTATTTAAAAATTACTGTTCTGTAATATAAACCAATGAATTTTCATGTTTTTTTCCTAATGAGTTTTTTTTGTAAGTACTCTTGGTAGATAACAATCTTATGTAAGATTGGATAGAGGGGAGTTAAACAAATCTTATTTTTACTTAAGTAAGGGGAGCAGAGAGTCAGGGGAGCAGAGAGTCAAAAAGTTGTAGGTACCTAAAAAAAAATATTATTAATGACGACCACTTAGCCTAGTGGGTAGCGACCCTGCCTACAAAGCTGAGGGTCCCGGGTTCGGGAGGTCGGGTCAGTATTTATATAATGCATGTGGATACTGGTACCGTGTCTTGGTTGTTATACATATGTGTTTTCGCTAGGCACCAAAAACACAAGCTAATGCTTAGTTTGAGGTGTAGACGTTGTTGTGATGTATACGTTAATATTATTAATTAACAGCCCCCAACAGTGAAGGCATTAGACACTATAAAGCTCATTATCACACCGCATAGAAGTGCTACGATGACTTGAAGACGCAAATAACAAACAGCTCGAGATAATTATTTTATTTCACATTGTATCATGTAGGTACCTACGGAAAGAATTTTTTTTTAAATCGCAAAATTAAATGATTTTTGTACATGGGCTCTTGATCAAACTTATGGTTTATTCGTCAATATAATTATAAAAGTCCCTACTGTATGCTTACTGAAGTTATATATTTTTGTTAGGTACAAATTAGGTAATAACATTTGTACTCTTTTACGTTTTTCTTGCTAGGTTTGAGAATTTCACAGGCGTCAGGATGGCAGTACACTTTATATTAACGAATACTACATAACGGTTTGACTTGGATATGTAGATTTTATATATGTTTAGGTACAAATTGGGTACTAAATATCTGATAACACTAAATGTAATTTTAAACAATAGAAGTATCTAATTTAAAAATGTACCGCCATTCTGACGTCAGAATGGCGGTACACTTTAGATCTCAAATATTTTTGAAAGTAGGCAGGTACAAATTTTTTGATGAAAGTTACTAAATAGTAAAAATTAGGTATTAAATCTATAGCATAATCACAATCCTAAAACGGTAACCTTGTACCGCCATTCTAACGCTCACCGGAATCTTAATTAATCAGCATATAACAAAGTTCAAAGTCGTTTGCCAAAAATAAAAATTAGCGCCGCCGCTTCAGGTTCGACTTGAAAGTCGCCCAAAAAAGACTCATCGTTCTACTTCGAGAGTGAGGTCGTCGGGCTGATCTGTCAGTGCATTCCGCGGTCTTTTTAGGAAATGATTAGGAGGTGCCTCGTAAGTGGCAGCTGAAACTATCAATGGATTACTATGATTAGTAGCTCTAGTGAGCGACTCATGAGATAACCCATCAGTCTACAAAGGATTGACGTCGGATTCCGGGAAATGTATGTATAGGTACATAGGTGTCGGGTGTAACCACATGGTGTAACAGTGGCTGACTCTATGCCGCTGGCTGTGAACAAACCCTAAAGGTTAATTAGGTATAGATTGTAAATAAAAAAAAACATACGCGTATACTTTTTATTTATGAAAATAAAATAACAAATATATTCTTAGACTCTAACAGCGAAGCTTATAGTACATAAACATTTAACTGCATTTAACGGCATAAGTATACCTATGGCTCAACTACTATCACCACGCTAATTAGGCAACTGTAAAATGATGTCATAGTGTTGTTGAATCAGCTGATGGCATGGAGGTAAGAACGTCGTTTGCGCGTGGTTAAGTTGAAAGTTTAGTGGTAGTTTATTTTTACGCAGTTGCTCGAATAGGGTTGTGGATTGTGGAATAGTACCTATAAACAATTTTATTACAATGAAATATAAAACTTATTTGAGTAAAAATTACATTATAAAATCGTAAGAACAGCATTAACTCTGATGAAAACACCTCCCAAAATAACCGTACAATGCATACGTGGGTACTCTACAATGTTGCCTTTATTATGTAACTAGCGACCGCCCCCAGTTTCACCCGCGTGCACTACATATTTGCATATATCATAATCAAATTTAATCATTTCTTACAGAGTAAAAGGGAGATCGATTTCCTTTCGCCTTCTCTTATAAGTATCACTTTTTTAGCTTGTTGTTTCAAAACTGAAATGAAAATACACGAGATAAATAAGCTCACATTAAAAAAAAGCCTATAATTGAAATCACAGATATAGACTTCTGTTTTATTTATGTGTATATTTATATGTAAGCTACTTACAGATAAATAGTTCAATATGAAATTAGCGAAATGAGCACGACTCCAACAAAATTATAAATTCTATAGCGATCGTACCCGGCTTCGCCCGGGTGGATTACGGAAACGTTCCTCTTCCCATTCCAAGCATATAATACATTGCACACGTGCGAAGTCGGGGTGGGTCGCTAGTCCAACCATATAGTATCATTACATTACACTAAGGTATCATCATAATCCAGAAACCTTCCTCGCTTATAGCTCTTTGTATTACTGAAAACCGTATCAAAATCCATTGCGTGGTTTAGAAGTAAGAAGATAACGAACAGAGACAGCGAATTTATTTTGTCGCGCTATGCTACTGCTAGAATATTAATTTAAATTGTATGGTGTAAAGGGCGATTATAATATGCATGAAATCCTTAAGATAACTAACGTATTTAATTTGATAAGGATTATTGTCATGTTTAAAAAACATCTTCGCAAATAGTGCATTATGTTAGAACAAATTTGATTGCCATAAAAAAGGTTATGGTAAGTTAACCTTAAAAGATACACATATGCTGTTGCGGACTTTTGGTTAGAACTTTTAAAGGGGAACAATTCCGTAATACATGATGTTTGCTTAACATCAACCGTTTACGCAGCTCGTAACGCGCAACGCGCAACTCCGAGCTCGCAACGGAAGCGCACAAAAGGAATAATTTTTCTCGTTTTTGCAACATTTTTCATTGATGCTCCGCTCCTATTGGTTGTAGCTGATGTAATAATAGCTTATAGATAGCCTATTTTGATAAATGGACTACCCAACACAAAAAGAATTTTTCAATTCGAACCAGTAGTTCCTGAGATTTGCGCATTCAAACAAAGAAACACACTCTTCAGCTTTATAATACTTATTAAGAATAGATTACACACGATAAACGATTTACTTAATTCCATCAGCTCTATTTATACCCCACTGCAGGAGCTTAGGCCTCCCCTCAAGGTGAGGGGGCCGGTGCTTAAATCCATCACGCTGCTCCAATGCGGGTTAGCAGATTGTAACGACCGCCATCTATTGACAGCAACCGGGACCTACTGCTTAACGTGCCCTCCGATGTATAGAGTCAGTGGTACTTAATGTGTACTTAAGTCAGAAAAAACTTATTGCTACACGCCCGGATTCGAATCACGACCAGATGGCCTTATAGATTTGAAACAGGTGCGCTCGGGCCATCACGACACACTTTACTTTACCATTTTGTTAATACACTTTTTTAGTTTTGGAAAACTACCGGTTATTACCGAAGTGACGTTACTTGGTGCACCTAAAATGGCCCACGTAATCGTCATGGCACGACATTTTTATAGTTCATTGGATGCCACATGTGTGGATACTCTGGCTCCGTCCCATGTCCGGGCCACGGCCCAGAGTGCTGGCGCGGCGGCCGACCAGGCCCAATTATGTAAACGTCGCAAATACTCGGGGTTGATTCCTCACTACGAGTTTGCGGCGGTTGCAGTAGAGACACTCGGTCCGTGGTCGTCTGATACGAAAAAATTCGTAAAGGATTTGTCCACCCGTCTGGTCAGCACTGCTGGCGATCCCAGAGCGGGTGCCTATTTCGCACAGCAACTGAGCATCGCTGTGCAGCGCGGAAACAGTGCAAGCGTAATGGGATCGATGCCACATGGGACCAACCTGGACGATATTTTTATTTTGTAAATATTGTTAATTAGTCTAAGTAATTATTAAGTTGTTCATCAATTAAGTTTTTTTCACTAATTAGTTTCCTTCACAAATATATTCTCAAGATTACAAGAAAAACTAAAATTGCAAGAAGCGTTCATTGTTCATAACAAAAAAATGCCAATACCTAAGAAAGAAGACTTTGGTGTACGTTACCAACGTTTTGTGTAAGTATGCTCACTATGAAAAGTTGAGATAGATGCATAATAGAGAAATACGTGTTTTGAATATTTGCTATGGCGTCCATAAACTTTTGATCTTCTCCCTCGTTCCATGCAGTCTTTTTGTAATGTAGTTTTTGCATTGATACTTTATGAGTAGGTACCATTCCTCTCGGATCGAACGTCCTCGTTTTTTTTCATACTACGATTTCATCAATTCGCTTTTTTTAAACAATTTCAAAAAAAGAGGAGGTTTGTCAATTCGACTGTACATACCTATATATAATTTTTTTATGTGTGTTCGCGGATATCTTCGTCGTTTACGAACCGATTTGGATGATTTTTTGTTCTCATTAACTACACATTTCTGTTACCAAAATGATTTTTTAAATTAGATATGAATAGAATAAAATATATGAATCATCCGATAACATGTATTTATTCTTCAGTAGTTTGTCGATATTTAACATTGATATTTAACGTTTCACGAGTCTTGATAGTATTATTGTAGCAGATATATATATATATATACCTACATATATATATATTCTCTGTTATGAAAAAAAAATGCACTTAGGAGTTAAAAAAAACTCTCTGTGCAATTTTTTATAATTTTTCTACAACTATTAACTTTAAATTGAATACTACCCATATGAACCAAATTCTAAATTGATCAATATATTTTTAAGCGACTCGCCGTTCCGCTCCTCGCATTGACCTGACCTAACCTAACCAAATATTTTGTTATCGGACGATTAATTTATTTTGATCATCCATTTAGCGGATAACTAGACACTTTGTATTAATAAATTATGTGCACCTACATTTTTACAAGTAACTTCATTTTGTTGATTGATAAGTAATCAATTACAATTCATTTCACAAAGAAATCATTACAAACTAACTGTAAAACTTTGAAATATTTTCCCAAAAAATATTGAATTCATAAATCTTAATACTATTGTAATAATAGCTGTTATAAATATTATTTATTATCAGGCGAAACTGGTCACTAATCTTTCACTAAAAGTTGCAAAATGTTTAAATATAAATGTAAAAATATATACATATCATCAAATACTTTGGCTCGCCACGAATAAATTTTCCTAAATTTTATTGCATTGACTATACTCGTATTATATATATAATAATTTTCATATATTAGGCACAATCTAAACAGAGTATACATTTAATTTACTTATAGCTATTGTACAACGTATACGAATGTATACGATTTTGGAAAAGCTTACTGACTAAATACAATATTTAAAAAAATGTTAAATTTGCTAGATAATCTGCATTTTGATCAACCGTTTAGATCGAATCAGGAAACCATTACGAGCATCATTACACCCAATTAATTTTCTTGCGAAAATATTGTATCACCAATTCTAGGCTAATAAATATAAATTCAATTGATTGGGAATCGTTATTGTGATATGTCTCTACCGGCTTTCCTATAACGTGAATCATCAAAGACGGAAAAGACTTCCTCCTCCATAGTGCGTCATCTATTATAACGACGTCCCTTTCTATGTTTCACCAGAAAGGAGAATATTCTTAAAATTCTTTGAAACAATAACATCTAAAGTTGGCGACCAAGATATTCAGTAAATTCTGCAGATTCACCAGTAAAATTGACTTTAGATTTACTTTAGATTGAAATACTTACTGAGTTGTTGAATTTATACTCTATACCTACCTGGTTTCTATCATTCAATTTGATTATAAAACTGACAAACAAGTGACTCGTAAAACAATTTTTAAATAAACTATTTAGAAAACATTCTTAAGGAACATCACAGAATTAGCTCTTATTGAGATACTTTTTTGAAAAACTGCAAATTCCACAAATATTTACATAAAAATGTTCGCCCATAGGACTTACTAGTTTATAATATATATGATTAGTTAATTTTATTTTCAATCATGAAAAATTGATTGATTCTTTTTGATGTGATTTCTAAAGCTACATTAAGAAAAGAACATGTCATGTCATAACAATTAACCAATACAATTAAAAGCAGAAATTCTCATATTCATCAAAACAAATTTGTCTTTATGTGCACATAGGCACAGAAGGACAGGCGCCTAAGCGGTTACATCCTGTGAGTTTTCATCCTTAATCATGAAACTAAATAATTTTGTGTATTTGAATTAAATACATAATATACATAAACGCTGAAATACTTAATTTTACATATTGTCATATAAGTGTTTGTAAGAATTTTCCTTTACTTTAAGAACATTGTCATAATACTTGCTTAATTAAGAATTTCATTAAATTCACTAGGGCATATTTTGCGTGTCGAGAGAGCGATTTTAATGTCGCAGTATAGTAAAAAATTAAATTCCAATATTATTGCAATTCAGGATTTATGCTATTTTTTTTATTGTAAAAATGTTCATTTATATTAATATAATAATCAACTATTCAGAACCACCTCCAGTTCCCATATATAAAATGTACTAAGCAAATTCAGAACTTTGTACACAAAGTTAGGAGTATAACCACCTAAACCTATTTATTATAATAATATGTTGACAGACACAGAGACACAACTACCTTTTGACCACATTTTTACATATTCGAATCTTTGGCATTCAATTCATGTAAGTTTTTATGTTCATTTGACACAATACATCATCCACGTGTTACGTTATTCATAAACGGTTGAAAATCAAACAGGTATGAAAAACAGGTATCAATGAGCTAATAAATATTATCTCAATAAAGTAAATATAGAGTGCATAAACAACACACCACGTTAAGCAAAATATCTGCTCAAGTTTTAATTACGTATTTGCAGCACTCGTTACACGACCGCTCGACCGTTGTTGCGGTACACTCCATAGTTCGGAATACGAAGACGACGATTCAACCCCGCTCTCCAAAAATAGACACCATAGATCTTATGGAACACTACTTATTGTGTGTGCTAAAACTTAACTGTTATTATAAATACGAAAGCGTATTTCTTTACTTTGTTCGTTTTTTCTTCACGACGTAACGAGGCCTAAAACGATGTGATATTAGTGAGAAAGTGAGATAGTGAAATAGACGGAGAGTAAAATGGGCTACTATTTATCCTAACAGAAGGTTTCGAAATGAATGACGAGCAAAGTTTAGAGTTGTGAAATGGGACAAGTAGAAAAATTAGGCGCTGCGGCGGACAAAAGCTTTTGACAAATATTTCTTAGCTTGATGACTGTGATAAAATATGACCTTGTGACAGTGACAGCCGAGTTCTGCTTTAATAAGCGAATTCGAAATCTATATTAAGAGCACACTTTGTGCTTCATCCATTACAATTACCGCTTTTTTTTTTTCAATATTAGGTTATTGTAACTTCTTGCAATACTCCTGTAAAGGCAATATTCCATGCGTGCCAGCCACTCTTAAATTTTTTGCTGTCACAGCTTTGTTTATGTGCGCGTTGTGCAATTCCGCTATTTGACTGGAACAAGCAGCCGATGGATCACCTGAGCTCGTGAGGCTGCCTAGCCTGTAATACATACATTTTAAAAAGAAGTAAAATTCACTACATTTACATGCTATTCTTTTACTAAAAAGGACGAAAGGGAAAAGTGACGAAAATATGCGAGTTGGGCTTTCGATATATGTTTCTCGTATCACGGTGAGCTGGATTTCGTGTATATCTGTGTGAGAGTGCTACGAGTACAATACTGACGACGTGCCGATTATATTTTTCAAAATAAAGGAATGTTTCCTATCAGTTAAATTTGCTATCATCAACGTTGAGGGTACTTTTCCTCTAACTTTGTGAGAAATAATATTTCGTGACCTTTGTAAACCTTTAATATTTCATTTTCTCGATCTACAAGGAAAGCAACTTTTGGAATGTAATTTGTGACAGGTACGTTTATGAAAGTAGGTGTAAGTCTCAGAACAATTATTAAAGTCTAGAAGGCATTCTTGTATTTACATATATTTGTTTCATTTTTCACATGTTTTCCACATGGTGAATTTCAGTGTGAGTGAAAAAGATCAACCTGCTTGTACCCCTTTTTCAGTGACATTGGTCTGACTAGTCGGACGGACGTCAGACTGACGTTTGCATCAAATTATTAAAAAATTTGATAATATAGAAGTGAATTATTAAATAAATTGGTGCGAAATAAATTTGCCACAAAAATGGCTTGTGTTGCAGTAAATTGCCACCACCGATTGCAACAATCACAGTTCCTCAAAATCAAAAGAAAATGAAAGAATTTCGTTCCATCGGTAAGTATCAAATGCCTTTATTTTGCTTTTAAACACTGAGAAATGAACAATTTTATTATTACGTATTTTTAAACAATAGCCTACATTACACTGAAAATATTAAAATTACTAAACTGTGATAAAACCACCGATAAGTCGATGGATAAAACAGCTTAAAAGAAGTATAAAAAAAAATTTAATTTCATATTTATGTTTGTTATAGAGATTGACACCAAATGTTTGTTTTTATCGATATTTTATATCGACATCTTATTAATGTACCAATTCGGCGTAATAATCTTGTCATAATAAAAAACCGGTCAAAGGCAAGTCCAACTCGTATAAACACGGTTCCGCATCAGAAACTATAAAATAATTATGTATAGAATTTTTTTCGAAATATAACACTTCATTCCTTTGTAATGTGCCCACAATCTCTAACATTTATCTCACGGATTATTTTAGTTTATATTCCTGCATTCTTGAAAAATAGAGTGGGTATTCCTCACTTTATATTAAATGCAATTTATTTCAAAGACTTCAGTTTCCGACTATGGCGGTGAAAAGTTTGTGGCAAAGTTGTATCTTATAAGCTACTCCATACATCACAATTAATGCTTACCAAATTTTTGTTGTAGTTTTTCTTTGGATCCAGAGATACGAAGTGAATGGACAAAAGCCGTTAAAAGAGTAAACTAGACGCCAAGTAAACCGTCGTTTGATTTTAAATAGACATTAAAATTTGTAATTTAAGGGATGATTAAGGTTTTGCTAGTGCCAATGCGAGGAGCAAAGTAGACCGAAGAAACAAGCCACCCAGAAGGCACAAGAAATTATGTTTTCCCTATAACACATGATTTATAAAATAATTTAGATTTAGAAATAATTTAGAAAATAATAAGTAGAATTTTAAACTAATTTTGGTATTTTTTTTGACACATTACATTGTATGGTTTGAAAAATTGTATACATATATTCACATTTTTTTCATAACGTATCCTTTCATTTGATGTATCACATAATGAATTTCATTTTTTTCTAATTTGATTTTCCTGTTATCATTAAAACTATGTATTATTCATAGCAAATTTTTTTCATTTATTATATCACATGATGAATGCACTTACATACGTTTTTTTTTTAATTTTTTGAATTTGCAATTTAAAATTGATCCCCGATATAAAAATAGTTTATTAATTTTATACATTCCTAATTGGCCCTCAAATCTTTCTATTTGTACCAATAATCAAGTTGTTCTTGTCTAATAGATTCAGAGAAAATAGGCTGTGATCGACGGATAAGTATGGACCACAAGAGTGGTCCTTTATGGGTTCCGTTTTTTCAAATCAGATGCACGGAATCCTAAAAATTTTAATTTATATTAACTCAATTTTTTGGCTTACTAAATTGTTCCTTTATAATTTATTTATCACTAGTTTGTTTGTTTCGTAAATGTTGACCGCTCAGTTATTGGTAACTCTAACTTAGATTCTGGTTTCGAACCTCAGTTTATCTATACTAATATTATAAAGCTGAAGAGTTTGTTTGTTTGTTTGAACGCGCAAATCTCAGGAACTACTGGTTCGAATTGAAATTTTTTTTTGTGTTGGATAGTCTATTTATTGAGGAAGGCTATAGGTTATATGTATCAAATAATACTATCTGTCTGCCTGTCCATTTGAGCAACTCTCCAAAACGGCTTAACTGATTTTGATGAAACTTCACAGATATGGAAAGGAAGTGATCAAAAGTGACATACACTACTTTTTGTATGTCTGTATGTACGTCCATCTGTCTATTCGAGCTAATCTCCAAAACGGTTAAACCGACTTTAATGAAATTTCACGGGTATGAAAAGGAGGTGGTCAAAAGTGACATACGCTACTTTTTGTCCGTCTGTTTGTCTGTATGTCTATTCAAGCTAATCTTCAAAACGGCTCAACAGATTTTAATGAAACTTTGCAGACGTGAAAGAAGGTTGTTATCATATATATTTTAAATATTTGTGCCGGGTCATAATCAGTGTTTGTGTTGTCGTCGTTTGTACCAATAATACTTATTACTAATATATCTTATTGGAAACGTAAATAATGTACAAGTTTAAAGAAATAAACGTACCTATATATTTTATTACTACAATCAATAGAAATATTAGGTCTTAACGTATGAATTTGCCGTTCTTCAGTACTGGCCATTTCAAACAAAAAAAAATTTCATTGGCTGTGATTTTTAAATTAAAATTAATTTTGTTTTAAAAACATAACATTCTTTTCACAAAATCAGTCTTTTGTTTATTGATTAGCTTTGTGTTTTCATTACATTTGAACATTTTTCGTCATAATGGACACTTTAAAAAATCGTGTAATTATGGAATGTGAGTTCCGTCGCGGCACTAATGCGGCCTAAACGGCACGTAACATCTCTTGATGTAAGGAGGTAAATGACGAGGCTATTTCAATTATTAGTCAGTTTATTTAAATAGACATTATATTATCACAATTTACATTCATGGCCTGGCAGTGGCGTTCAGTGGCGTTAGTCAACAAAAAGAAGAGAGAGTGAGGCGGAGTGTTTTTCTACAGTGTTGCTTGATTGAGGCAAAGAGTTGCTGTCATACAGCCAAACAATACTCAACAACATCAACAACGTTTACGGAGAGAACTTAACGAACGAACGCACAACCCGTTATTGGTTTGCCCGCTACCGTTCTGGAAAATATAACTTGAATAATGAACCTCGTGGTCGTCCGGACACTTTGGTCAACAATGATGAATTGAAGGCAATTGTGGAAGATGATGATACTCAAACTATCGCTGAACTAGCAGCAGCTTTTGATGTTAACATCAAAACAATATTGAACCATTTGCGACAAATTGGCAAAGTTAAAAAGCTTGACAGATGGGTACCTTACGAACTTAACGATCGCCAGCGCAATGTAAGCGTCGAGACTTGCCTTGCGTTGCTCAACAGGCACAGAAATGAAAAAAAATAGATTCTGTTCGACAATCGAAAGCGCAAAGCAAGTTTGTTAGATTCTGGTTCAGCACCAAAGCAATGTCTTAAACGAAAAATAACCCCTAAAAAGGTGATGGTCACTGTTTGGTGGTCTAGTGCCGGTGTAATTCATCACAGCTTTTTAAAAATAGCATGAGCATTACTGCGATGTGTACTGTGAAGAACTGAAGACAATGATGGAGAAGCTTACACGTCTGCGACAGCTTTGGTCAATCGGTCGTTCTCGCTGCTCCTTCCCTCTTCCCGCGCGACCCCATACTGCACAATAAACAATCTCCAAGCTGCTAGAGTAGGGGTTGGAAGTTCTTCTTCATCCGCCATACTCACCAGACCTTGCACCTACCGACTATTACTTTTTTCAAAATTTGGACAACTTTATAGCGGGAAAAAAATTCAATTACCGAAAGACAGTACAAAAAGCCTTTGAAGAGTTTGTTGCCTCCCGTCCAGTTGATTTATACAAGAAGCGCATCAATAAACTGCCACTGCGTTGGCAAAGATGCATCGATTGCACGGGTACTTTGGGATATTACGGGATTACTCAAAATTTTTTCTAAATTCAAAAAGTTTTTATTCAATATAAGATGTTTGCACACACTTATTGAAAGTCGTAAAAATTGATTAGGTACCGGTTCAAAAACTAGGAGGAGAAGAACCGGCAAGAAACTCCTCCCTATTTATTTTATTTAAATATATGTCTTTCTTAATTGTTTTTTTTTTTTAAATTTAAAGTCTTACAACTATTACAATAATGTCCATGCGCACTTATCATTTAAATACTCGGTAATACAATAGTAAGCTTTTTTCATGAGTTGGACTTTAACTCGCTTTATAAATTGATTAGAATTCAAGTCTAACATTTCTTTTGGAATTTTATTATAAAAACGGATACAATTTCCCATGAAAGAATTATTAACTTTTGAGAGCCTGAACCTGGGAATTGATAACATATGCTTATGTCTTGTATTTAAGTTGTGGCCATCACCCACCCTAGAGAAAGCATTTAAGTTTTTATGTACATAAATTATATTTTCATAAATATACTGACAAGGGACTGTCAAAATATTACCTTCTCTAAAATGAGCCTTTACACTATCTCTAGATTTTAATTTATATATAGCTCGAATAGCCCTTTTCTGCAGAACAAATATTGTTTGAATGTCAGCGGCCTTACCCCATAGCAGAATGCCATATGACATTATGCTATGAAAGTAGCTAAAATAAACCAGCCTCGCTGTAGGCACATCGGTTAGTTTTCTTATTTGCCTAATTGCAAAAACAGCAGAGCTCAGTTTACCAGCCACCCTCATAATATGAGGACCCCATTGTAAATTTGCGTCGATAGTAATGCCCAAGAACACAGTTTCATTAACAAAACTTAATGAATCTCCTCCAAGTCTCAAATTGACATCAACTTGTCTAACATTGGGCAATGTAAATTTTAAACATTTTGTTTTATTTGCGTTTAATAATAGGTTATTAGCGTTGAACCAATTTAAGGCCTGCAAAAGTGAAGAGTTTACTGTTGAGAATTCCTCTTCATTTCTATTAATTTTAAATACGAGAGAAGTGTCATCAGCAAACAACACTATCTCGGCAGATTTTTCTACCAAGTACTTTGAATAACAGAAATAAAGAATTTTCAAAAAAAATAAATCATTAACTTATTTCATACAAAACGGCAACTTCATACGTTAAGACCTAATATTTAACTTTAAATATATCGATAACGTTGTTGGCTACGCACTATTTATCTTCATCGTTTAAATAAGTTGAAATTAATCTGAGGGCTACGTTCTGATCATAAGCAGCAATGATTTTGTATCAGGTATCTTTTTCTTTCTAATGCTTTGTTCTACATGTGAGAACAAGTTAAACATATGTAAACTTTACCTTCTATAAGTTAATTGTTCTGAGGTATAAGTATGCTAAAATTGGACATAGCTAAGCAGACAACATCCAACCCACAAAATGTCAAAATTGAGTTTACTTCACTAACAGATTCCTTGGACATGCATACGTCATTTCGCAGAATACAAGCAACATACAATGTAAAAAATGATAAGGAAATAAACGATTTTTACTAACCCACACTTTATGAAATCGGCAGTTTTTGAGTTCTAAAAGCAACCAAGTGGTTTGAATATTTTCAGCGAAACTTACATCTTGATCCCTTTGTATATTATTAAAACTGCTAAACACACTCAAGTGCGTTGGTTAAACAAAAAAATAATGTATGCAAATTTGTGATGTACAATATATCCAAGTGGATTGGAGGTTTTCAACATTTTTATCTATGTACTCAAAATAGGATTTCTTTTTTTTATAAATAAGTACCCAAGCCACTTGGCTTCATTTTAAAAATTGTTTACAAAAATTAAAAATTTTTGTAGTCAATTTAGCCCTAGACAAATTGTTCAAACTGTCACATTATTATTGACATTTCGTAGCTAATTTGTAACGTTTCCCGCTTCTTGGAATTGTTGTACGTGTAATAATCTAATAACGGCTTATTGGTACATGAAGAGAATAATAGAATAGAACGGATGGCAAAAACAGACTATTTTAAATCAGTCATGTTTCATTAAGCAAAAAAGTTCCAACCCACATAATATCTTTGTTCAAAGGACAATCCTTGAAATATCCCTATAATGTCCAATAATCAAAGCATGACTTGCCTATGGACTAACCAGCGTTGTCCAACCAGTTGGTCCACAGGGGATTTTTTTGCCCGTGGACCAACTGGTTGGACAACAAAAGATAAGTCATGATTTTTTACTTGCCCGTGGTACTACCAAGCAATACGTCTTGAATTTAGTTGAAAATTGTAACATGAAAGTGATCGTATGGCCGTGGGGCATACTGTAAATGTTGTTTAATATTATGATGAAGAACTTAACCTAAGAACTAATGATGAATGATAATAATGAAAAATACTATCTTAACAGGAAAAATTTGTTATGAATGCCATTCGGGCCAGGAGTGATCACTACCACTAACCATGGTAGTAGTGGAATAAGGACGACAACACATCAGCGTATTGCGCCGCCGCACCGCCGTTTTACGCGGTGCGCTGTTCAGCGTCTAATAAACACGTCAGTGGTAGTGGTCACGCCTGGCCCGAGTGGCATTCATAATGAGTTTCTTCTGTTAAGTAATATATTCTATAATTAATTACGATGAATCATATAACTAATTTACGTGAAATCACGTATTCCTTGTTTTTTTCTAAGCTGATAAATCAATTATATTTTGAGATTGAATGATTAACATTTGATATTCATTGTGATTGATATTAGGCCGGATGAGCGTATCGTAAATGTACTGTTATTACTTGGGGTTTATTTTACTCTGTGATTTTGGTACTTAAATAAATATTTTCAAATAAGTCAAAGAAAACAAAAACAATAAAAAATTTGCTCTGTGATTACAAAATTATTAATTAACAAAATTACATTTATTTAGTTAATAATGGTGATTTTGCATATCTTTAGTCTGAATTTAATATATTTTTATAGGTTATTTTCTTGGCAGTTACTAATCATTTTGTTGCCTATATTTAAAGTCACAGACTTTTTACTAATAAATAATTTTGTGGTTGTTTGGTAGATTAAGGACGCAATTACATAAAGTGACAGCTAGAAAGTAGGTTTTACTTAGGGGTTTTTTCAAAATGGCGCACGTGGAATGTCGTGGTTTTTGGCGATATTTTGAAAAAGCTCCATAATAACCGTACGACGCTGCCTATTCTTGTTATTAGTTATTAAAAATACGAACAGAATACTCGACTCTGGCGAAATTGCTTTAAATGAAGAGAACGCCATAACTAAGAAGAAGGTTTTACTTGACAGCTTGCTTACTACTACACGCGCATCTGCACCACGCACACATACTTGGCGCGATTAATTAGTCTTGACCATTATTAATTTTATTTATTGAAGAATTAGATTCTTTTATGTCAGATTTATAAATGTTGCTTTAGTTTAGATAATAATAATACCTGGGACATTCCACACAGCGCCATCTAGTCCCAAACTAAGCAAAGCTTGTATTATGGGTATGGGTTAGGATGTGTCTTAAAGTTTCATTAAAAAAAAAATTAGGCAATACTATACTGTCCCACAGTTATCCTATGATGAGTTTTGCAATACGAGTGCATTTCGTTTGTGATACGCGGCGAAGCCGAGTTTGCATTGAATAAGGTGCCTTTTTATTTCCCATTTCGTCAAATTTATCTATTTCAGATTCTGGACCGATTGCTTTCAAAAACAATTTCTAAGAGTCTGTATGTATGGTCTCCGCTCACGAAACTTTGGTCAGATGGCTAGAACTAAAAAAAATAGCTGTCATTTGAAACTTTTTTGTTTCTGGGTCGATTGCTTTCAACATCAATATTTATGGGTTCGCGTGGTCTCCCATCTGGAATCTGTGGTCAAAATTGAAAATGACTGACGTTTTGAGCTCTTTGTATCCGGAATGAGTGATTTCAACATCGGTATCTGTAGTCAAAACTGAAAAAAGTATCCGCCATTTTGAACTTCTTCTTGCTAGGCCTAAACTACTAAAATAATGTCTGTTTTGTACAGATTAAAATTTTATTTGGTACATATTACAAAAAAAAAGAAACAAATCTGTTTACATTATTACAACAACAAATAATACTTTTTTTCAGTACATTTGCTATTAATATAGTCTTTATGACATCGAAACTTGTACCGTAATGTTGTATTTTACAGTACTAGGTCTTTTTTACTTTACACCAATCACAAACAAGCATTCTGTTTGCAACGCATGCGTAAACCGCAAAAAACAACCCGCTTATATCTACCTAATTTTAATCGCAAATGTATTTAATAACGTCGTATGATGCACACCTCGACTATAATATGCAGCTTACCGTACTTGCATCATAATGTACTATTTTAGAGTCATATGCATACAGATGTCATATATACTTAAGTAAGCAGCAGACATTACTAATAAAAATTTATTATTCATTAAAACCATAGAGTAAAATAATTTGATAGCAGCGTTTGGTTTAATAGAGTCATAAATGTCACTCTATTACATCTATCAGTATCGAAGTGACATTACGCAACTTTGTGTGGTTGGAGACCGGTGCGCGGGAATTTCGCGGAGTAAAATACCGGCACGCAAAGACCTCACGCACTGAAACTCGCTATTTTACACGAGCTAGCTAGAGTATGAGAGGTTAGATGGTAAACACAGAAGAGGGCTTCTAGTCAATTCGCACTTTTATGATAAAAACAGACTACAATTCGTCAATTCGCACTTTTATGATAAAAACAAACAGATAAAAACAAATCCTCTCGGTCCAACCATCTTATGTTTCGGCCATTTACAGTGCAAATTCAAAATTAAATATTTGGTATCTAGACGATGGGACCTTAGGCGGAGATTTCCAGACTGTTCTGTCAGACTTCCTGACTCTCCTAGGGTCACCCATTTTCGATGAAGCTTTTCCTCTCTGTTTGGAATGAATGATAATTGTAAGTCATCTGACCTGATCGTCCAAGAGCCGTACGTTGTGTATTCAAATTTGAAGTATGACCGATCGGTCGCAACTTCTCGCTGTTTGAATGAAGAAAGTCGTTCGTTCGTCTATGATTTTTTGTGATATTTAATAAATAGAGGAATCGCGGGAACTCCCCCTTTTCTCTAACTTGCTCTTCAAATTTAACGATCAGACAGACCGCCTTCTAAAAATTATAGTTTAAAAATACTAAAAAAAAAATGCGTTTTAATAGTAAATTTAACTATAAAGAAGAAAATAACCTGGTACAAGAATAAAGTGTTTAATAAGGAAATTAATGTTTTTGTGGAAAAGCGTGGGGTGCTCGATAGTTGTTTTACATATTCCATTGAACTCAACGATTTTTCATAATAACTTTAATTTTCTTATTGATCACTTTAATTATTTGTTGTTGTTTAGACTTATACTAAAATTTATGTATAGTTCGATTTGCTATTAAAGTGTGATTTTTTAAGTTTTGTAAACTATAATTTTTTTTCATTTTTACTTTTAATATTTTTTAACATGCCATCAAAATTTATAAACATACAGGTGAAACAATTACCTATAAAACGATGAAATGATACAAACCGATACAAAGCTTCATGTCGGTGCTAATCTAACGACTGAGGAGTTCCCTCGTAAACAAATTATCGTGGTGCATCATCAGTTTATGGTGAGAATCATGAATAACTATCGAAATCCAACCTACATACAAAGTTTCGTGTTCGTGCTATTAACCGGTGAAGAATATCCTCATGAGGAAACAATCCTGGCTGCAACATCAAGTTATGTTTATCATTTTAGTGTATTGTCATCGAAGTTACATATGTATTCTGAATTTCAGCCCAATATCTTCAGTGGAAGTTTTAATAATAATATATATATTTTTTTTAATAATAACACACACAATGACAACAACGTCTAGGTCTCAAACTAAGCATTAGCTTGTATTTTGGGTACCAAGCCAAGACACCACATACATATAACAACCAAGACCCGGTGCCAGTATTAATATTCATCATATAAATACTGTGGGTGACAGTCGCGTTCAAAGATTCCATTACATATAAAAAACATACAGGTGGAACTTATAAAAGCGTATTAAAATCAAAATAATTACACCATTCCAAGAGGACACCACTTTTTACATATGCTTTAATTTAATATTTTTATTATTAAAAGTTTATTAGTTGGTAAACTCGGTAATGTATATATTATGTACATTGTGTATATAGTGTAAGATTTTTATTTTAAGTTTAATTGCCATCTGCTTAGTAACAAAAATAATTAAAACTAATTCAATTCATAAAATATTATAAATTTACTTTCACCTATGTCTCAAGATTGATTGAGTTTAACTTTACCATCCGTACAGCATTTGATCGGAAAAAAACAAAGACGTACACCCGACCTTTCGATAGCGCTCCTCGGAGCGGTCTGAAACACGATAGCGTGCGGTTATAAGCTGTCAGTGTGCTGTCAGTTCATACAAATTACTATGGCGAAATTTCGGTGAAATTGCATATTATTGATAATTTTTTTCTGCCACTTTTCCGTTTATTATCAAAATTTCCTCTAACAGAAAGAAAGGATGAAGTATTAACAATACTTAAATGATTCTTTAATCTCAAAAAACCTTGTGATGATGGTGTAATATGTACCGAAAAATGTTAATTATCCGAGATTTCGGCAAAAGTGGGTTACAAAATAATGTTTTTTCAAAGGGTGAAAGAGTGAAAAATATGCAAATGTTTTCTAACATGATTGTAAATTAAGAACTGGTCTTTATTTTAGATTTAGGTAGATAACTTCCTAAAAATGTACCTAAACATGCCGTTTTTTTGTAATTGCCCTCTTAATATATTAGTAAGATATAATAATATTAACTGTGGACGTAATATTTTAAGTTCGCGGAATATCGCCATACAAATCTAGGATTGTATTTTATTGTGCTTATACTTCATTTACCTGAAACTATCCAACGAACAATTTTTGGAAAATACTATTTTAAATTGAAAATTAGAATAATATTTGCTTGCAATGGCAATTGAATAGATTTTGAATGTTTTTGATGTAACGTAAATTTTCACCAAAGGGCACAATATAATAACTCATTCAACGATTGCCACAAATTAGGTTTTTTTGGTTGGGTGTTTTCTGTTTAACTATGTCCAATTCATCTAACAAGCATTCGAGGACAAAACCTAAAACGATTAGTTATGGGTGAATTGCTAATTGTTTTATGATTGTGTAAGATAAACTTTACCAAAATTCGTTGCCGGGATGTGCGTTTCCGTCCCATGCGTACATAGTCACCAGCAGTTTGTCCGTATGCTCTTTGGGTAGCTTTGCAGATGGCTCTCTGCTTTCTAATTGTACGCTTATGCCACCTAGGGAAAAAAAGCTGGTCAAGAGCGAGTCGGACTATTATGGTTCCGTAAAATCGTCACCAAATAGTCGAAACGTTTTTACATTTTTTACGCAATGATTTTTCTAGTAACTAAGAAACTGACAACAAAAAGTTCGAACT
Source organism: Luffia ferchaultella (assembly GCA_949709985.1). Lineage (NCBI taxonomy): Eukaryota > Metazoa > Arthropoda > Insecta > Lepidoptera > Psychidae > Luffia > Luffia ferchaultella. The sequence goes on from OX453264.1 coordinate 15,030,098, forward strand.
TCAATCTCTACGTGGTGTGGTCAGCGAGATAAAACGCCTTGTGACGGTCACTAGAGTTTTATAAAGGTACAGAACCCTAAGCATTGCTGAACGAATGTTGCCAGATCAAAGTAGAAAAGACACACTCTCAGTCTATTTAGAGAAGTCATATCCAAGCAAACCTTTTGCTAGAGTACAATATAAAATGATCCCTTATTAGCTCAGTAATTATAAACAAAAATTTCGCGAAACTTGCAGAAACGGCTGAAGCTAGAAGAAAGTTAAGTACGTAGAGCACGGCTTACAATATAACTCAAAAAAGAGTGAAATTTTTATATTTAGAGCGCCGAAACAACAGCCGCGATATGTTCCGCCCGTGTGTCTCGGTAGTGTAGTACTCAACGTGGTGAGTAGCTTTAAGTACTTGGACCATATTGTCACGACCGACCTACGGGATGATGAAGATATTAAAAGGGAGCGTAGGGCGTTGGCGGTGAGGGGCAATATGCTTGCCTGCAGATTCGCTCAATGTACTACAGATGTCAAAGTAACTCTTTTCAAGGCGTTCTGTCAATCATTCTACACGAGCGCCTGTGGGTATCATACACGCGTCGAATCTATGGAGCCCTGCGCGTCCAAATCAATAATGTCTTCAGGATGCTGTTGGGACTGTCATGGCGTTGCAGTGCCTCAGGAATGTTCGCAGAGGCTCGCACTGATGATTTCCATGCCATCATGCGAAAGAAGAAAGCGACCACTCTCCTGCAACGTCTACAGTGTAGTAACATCAGCACCCTGAAGATGATCGCTACCAGACCAGACTGTCCCTTCAAAAAATACTGGGTGGGAACAGCTATTGATCTAATTAAATAATATTAGGCAATTTTGGTTTTATTTTGCGATATCAGATAATTTTATTTAATTGTGTATTAAGATTAGCATTAAGATAACGAAGCTCGTCAATAACGAATTATTTGACCCTAGTGTGAAATGTTTATTTATTTATTTATTTGAGCAGTGTGGGACATTCAGGTTATCTCTAGAGTTCTGGCATCATTTTTGACAAACACTCCGCGGTATACCGATCAGCGGTAACCATTCTGCGTTCCTATATGAAATTATGGCGACACATTCTTTTACTTCGACACGCAGCGGGAACGTATAACCATACTTGGTGGTGTTTTCTTTCAGGCTCATGTGAATAAATTCATGATTTGTCATTTCATCTGAGACGATGTTATAAACGACTGTTGACTTTCCTTCTTTGCAACAAAGTAGACCCGCACCAATTATATGATACGACGCCAATAAAGAGCCGCCTGACACCCAATCGATTTCAAAATAATTCGAATTGCTGTCATTCCAATACCCATGGTTGCCTGAATCTGCTCGTATGCCACATTTTGTATATTTTATATTTTTTTTTTACATAGCAGTCGTTTTCAGACGTTACCACTCTTTTTGGCTGACCTGAAAAAGGTATGGCGAAAGAGAGGCACAACCTTGTTGGAACTCTGCACACTAGCAAAATATGGTCATTTGACCAGATGCTTCAACACTTTAAATAAAAACAAACTCAGCAAGGTACTGATCTTGAGATAACCTACGACAAAAGTTATGATAAATTATGATACGGAAATTTTCACATGTGATGTCCATTTTGTAATCGATACAGTATAAACGTTAATAATTTCATTACGGTTCAAAACGGTCCGTATTTACGTAACAAAAAATGTATTAATCCAACCCAGACCGAACTACTCGATTTCCGAACGTTTCGATGTGCCCCTACATAATCAAGGAAAACTTTGGAAGCTTACCATTTGGATGTTTTTTACTTTCAAAGAATACTCTTTTATCCTGTGAGGAATCTTCGTCTGAATTATTTTGCATGAAAAAAGCTGAAAATAAGAGACCATTTTAAACATAAAAACATATTTTAATTTCAAACATAACACGGGTCGGGCAGGCTAGAGCAGTCCTGCGTACGACCTTTGTACTCGATGACAGGCCGAAGGATGGCAATCGAGATACTTCCGTATTTACAGTGCTTATTTTATCTTCGACTAGTAGTACTTGCTCCTGTTTCTATTTCGAGTGACTGTATGAAGACTACTTGCGCAGTAATCACATTCTTGTTGTGAAATGAATCTTTGACCAATTGTTTACTTTTTTATACTAATTTTGTAAATAAGATAGAACTATGTATTACAATATTTATTAATCTTCCGCGTTTTCTATCGATTTCCCGCGCCTCGGTGACAGACAGTACTATAGTATATACTATACTATACTCTATTTATAAAATAGCGATTTATGTTTTACTTGATTATTATTGGAGCAAGTATTTGCCATCTTTTATTCAAAAACCATACAATGGTACTTACAAATATTATGTATGACTACTATTTACGCTATGTTACATTTAAACTCGTATTTACACTATCTCAATATATCTTTCCGATGCGCGTGACTAAATAGTTGCAGCGCGGCCTAGTTCTCGCTGTCCCGAACATTAACAATTAATAGCCAATTGATAATAATTTTACCTTAAATTATGATTCAGATATTTCTTCACCCGTGTGGTTTTGACAACTCGCGATATTTATTTTTTAATATTTGTAAATATTAACGTATAATTTTTACAAGAGCGTTCATCAAGGATTTACATCTATACAAATTTTTTGAAAGAACTTTGGATTTATTAAATATACATTTACCTTTAAAAGTTCAATCATGCTAGTTGGAAATTAAAATTCTATTCGATAATATTTCTAAAATATCAGTATACTATATAATTCTTACAATCAATATATAATTCTAGTATAGACAGTTATTTGCCTTAAAACTTTACCGATTCCAGCTAATTTTAACTTTAAGTTTAACTGGACATTAGAATATCCCTAATTTTTCGATTTTTTTTTTGTAACGTATACCCTCTAATTAAGTTTATATACACCCAGTAAAAAATTCTGTTCATTCTATGAACGGGAACCCTTGCCGACTTGCATCTTAATAATGCTCATACGAATCGCGCGTCGTAGTGACTGTTTTCATGCAAATAACACGTATTAAATTGCTTTTCTGAGACATAAAAAATCAGAAACAGATGCAAAATTACTCATAACTACCTTCAAAGCGACAAGCCCTAGCCGTTTTGGTTTACAATATACGTGAAGTCAAATTAACATTGAGTGAAAGTGCAAATCTTGTGATCCATGAATATATCGTTTGGGAAAAGGATTGAACGCTAACGCCAGCAGAGCAGCAGCCAACCTAACTGTTGAAAAGTTAGTAGGTCTTTACCCTACTGGACATATTGTTTCCATAAGCATCATAAGTCTAAAGAAGGTTTAAAACCAAGCTGATTGCGGTAAAGGTGAAATCCCAAAAGAAATTTTAAAGTTCACTAAAGAAGTTACAAGCCAGACAAGCTTCGGGAACGTGATTTTTCGTTTCCCTCTCAAACTATTGGCATTTGAACCAAAGCAGGCTTCTCTTAGCCGGCCAAGGTCCGATGAGAGTTCTTAAAATAGATTCTTTTTGCACATATTATCGATTTTATGAAACCCTGCTCTACAATAATTTCTTCTTAATGCTTTGCTTTTACAAATGTGAATCATTATTTTATCTATTATCTATTATATATAAATATAAGTGTACATCTATAGAGAGATACCTCTCTGAGCAAAAGTGAGCTTATGTATGTATTTACAATATTATATATTTACCTTCTATACTGTTGCTAGATTTAATATACGCAAAGTTGACATCTGTCACGTGATTAAGCATTTCTTTTTTAAGAAACGATCTTATCCTTTCCAAAAACGTCAAAATAAACACGTCGTTCTGATGTGGAAACGCTTTCCATACGCCCAACCCTGAAAAAAATTAAATATGCATGGAATAAATGAAGTATCCAAATCCATGTTTTCCTAGTATTCAATCTCGCAACTTGAGGCTTTACTTGTTTATTTCTTAAATTTCAATTAGTTGTTTCTCCTATGAGAATAAACAGTAGCCGTGTTGTACTCCGCCCTTTCAACAATCTCCATGCAAAAATCACGTTTACGTTCCTCCGTCACGACGTGACAGAAGGATAAAGGACAAACACTTTCGCATTTATAAAAATAAACTGAAAAGCGAGAAGCAAAATAACTATCAAATCAAAAAAATTTTATTCAATACATTATAAGATATTTACACACACTTATTAAAAGTCAAAATGAATTGATTAGATAATTTAAGTAAGGAAGTACTTTTGAGTCGGCGCCAAACGCTAAAGTTATTTAATTAATAATGGTATTCATTCACTGTTTGTGTGGCACTTTTAAGTCCGTAAAAATTTTAGTTAAGTAGTTTTCGCATTTCATTTTCTTTTTCGTCGGTTCAATTCGTTATTCTTTAACTAAGAAATATGACCATTCAATAAAAAAATTCAAAATGTTTTCCCTATTTTTCTATGCTTAGGGGTAGATTTCTTTTTCATTTTTAAATGAGCCAACTTTGACGTATACCGTATCAAATAAAAAAGACTAATCAAAATCGGACTACGCTGTGAAAAGTTATGCGTGAACATAAATTTTAAAATGTATATACACTAGCTTTCCACTCGCGGCTTTGCCCATATGGACTATACAGCTGCATCAGAACCGCTATTAAAAAAAAATATTGAGAGGTGTTTGAGGCTAAAAATTTGGCATTACTTGTTTTTTATGTGAGAATTAATAATAATAATAAAAGTTTATTTCAGGCGAGGTCCATGGATGTTCGTAATACAAAAAATCTTATATTTATTGTTAGTAATACACATTTTAGTGTTATATCTAGGAAATCTGAGCAGGTGCGAAATACGGCCCCACCGATGCTGCACAGTGTCAGTAACAGTGTGCAGCTTCATCCAACGCAAGATCATCGGCGATTCCCACCTGTCCCTCAATACGCTCAGGATGCTATTCGTGCTCCCGCGCAGCCGGCCCCACATTGAGGCGCAACGTTTTCTAATTAAGCCCCGAAGCCATCAACATGTCTGTTAGCAAACATTGCAGACGCACTACAGTAGCGCGGTAGCACAAACACCCTGAACGCGTTGTTGTATTGCACACGCAAAGCGCCATAAGCACGCTGCGTACAGTCGACCCACAGGCTGCACGTGTAATAGGTTTGACAATATGCTTTAAATAAAGTCATCTTTACTTGATCAGTACAGCGTGCAAACCTCCGAGCCAATATGTTACAGCGCACAGCCAGCACCCTGCGCTCTCTCCACAGGTGAGTCGTCACTTAAATCCTCAGTGACCCAGGTACTTAAAGCGTTCTACCTTCTCCAGTGGCGAGCCGCAAATATTTACATTAGACACATTTTTATAAGTTTTATTCCCAGCCTTAAAAACCATTATTTGGCTTTTCTTTGCATTGTATCTGAGCCCATGGGCCTCCGAGTACTCTTCACACATTTTTAGCAATCTTCGCAAAGCGCTGACAGATGGACTTAATAAAAACAGATTAAAAAAAATAAGAATTCGATCTACAATTAAATAAAATATTCTGGATATCCACAACAGCGCCACTTATTAGTTCCAACTATAGCCAAGAATCATCCAGGTGGCCCCATGAGAACAAAAAAAAATTGATCATAATCAGTCCAGCCGTTTAGGAGAAGAATTGCGAACACATGCAGATCGGCTTTTTATGTATAAAAAAGATAAGCGTCGATATGAGGACCTCCTCTTTTCTTTCGTTGGTTGAAATTGGTTGGTGCTTGTGCCTGTTAGTGATAAATCCAACAGAGTTTCGTCGTCGTCCAATTAATTCCAAAAGGAATAAGAAGCTTTTGTCAATAAGGTGTTTTGATGTATAGCTTAAATTGTACAATAAACACAATGTCCTATGGAATCCTATACATAGTCCCAGAAGTAAAAGTTCAGGAATTTACAGCTTTGTTAAAGGTAGTCAATACCATAAAGTAACGTAAAGATTGATCGTCTCGATCGACTTGAAACATGTTAATATCGTTTTCATTGCTAAAAGTCTCTCAATTACAAGTAACGATGACAAAAATGAATTACATTTCTGTCATCCCACGCAGGAGTCATAAATCACCTGCGACCGTGTAAGATGACCCAGGCTATTTTTCGTTGCATAAATCGGCAGCTTAAGTTTTTGTATGGTACAGTTCAAGACACTGACTGGTCGTGGGGTCAGAGCGACATTGGTGGGGATAAAACGTGCCTATACTCTCCATCAATTTAAACAGGTCATGTGCATGTTTTTAAGCATGTGAGCATGTTTTTCAGACTGACTGAGAATCGCGAGCGTTTGAAACCCACCCTGCTCCACTTCACAACGCCAAACAGTTTTACAAATACATCTCTGTAACTTCAGGACCCATCTGTGTTTCAAACCATATTGTTATTATAACTCACCTATACCGACTATATTCAAAAAAGCATTTTTTCCTAAAGTCTTTGCCCTCTCATTCGCTTCCAAGAGAGCACAATCGAAGGGTATCGTTAGTCTTTTATAATAAACTTCATTATCAAATATTTCGTCACTATTGGGTTTTTTAACATATCTGTCTGTATATTTCTGTCTTTTGTCTGATTTCTCTTGAATGTTCACGTAGGATGTGAGCTCTTCGTATGTATAACTGTGCACCTAAAAAAATTTATGGACAAGTTAATACTTTTGATACACAAAAATTGACAGAAGCATTATTAAGGTCACTCTATCCAATCACTTATAAGGTGTTTTAACAACTATCCAAAGTTTAATCTAATGATCTTGGGTAAAAAACCGATGGCCGTCTTGTTTCTTTTTAGTATCGTTTAATAGAAAAATATTGAGATATGACTACATTAACCTTTTCCGAAAAAACCATTATGTGTAGTCACCATTCGTCGCTCCGCTTCGGGGTGCGCCACGTAGGTATTTTAACGTATCGGAAGTTACATCGTGTTTGTACTGCACTGTTAAAAGGTTATTTTTCTCAGGTCTGAGTAAATATCCTCACGGACACGTTACGTTTAAGGAGATACTTTATTTATTTACACTATGAACTTAAATTTTTTTTAACCACCGTTGTACCACAAATTTCACATCATATACATTCAGTGGATAAATTTTTAATTCTTTATTAATTCTATTATAAAGAATTGCACTTAGACCCCAGTATTGATGGTGCGAAAAAGATGTGCGGACAAGAACAGACGGACACACAGGAGTGCCCCGGCGTTTTCTTAAGACGGAATCGTCCAGGGGCATCTTGGAGTGTTTGCGAAGGATTGCTCGGAGAACAAAGAGCTGTCTCACAGTGAGAACACCAGCCTCTGAATACAATATAGCGGTAGGATAGAGACGGGGTTTAAAATATATCACCTTGAGAACCGCCCTTTGCGCTCTTAGACTCGCATAAGGCCCAGTACGTCTCACTGTCGGCTGAATCACGTAAATTTTTAAATACGTATATAAGTCGCCTAACCCGTTGAATGACATAGTTAAGCTGAGTGTGCCAGCAAAGCCTCTCATCAAGAAACACATCCAAATATTTGACACTGGGAACAGTGTCAATGTTTTGACAATTACAGGACATTGAAGGATCTATGCATTCATGAGCAGTAAGCATAGCCGGCGCTGGGTCCTTGGTTAGTGAGAAACGAATGAATTTTCTTTGTTCTATGTTTAAGGTTAGTAAGTTTTTTAGCCAAATCATAACAGAGTGCAAAGCTTTTTCAGCATTTGATTTGGCGGTGTCCCAGTCGTCACCATATGCAAGCAAGGCTGTATCATCTGCATAAACATATAATTCGCACAAGTGAAGGGGAATGTTACAAAGGTCAGTGATGTAGATTAAAAATAGGGTAGGGCCCAAGGTACTACCCTGAGGCACACCAACTCTCACGGACTCTTCGTCACTCACTATTGAATCCCCTTTCACAAATTGTAAATATTATAGCTATACTGATTCCCTGAACGATCAAACCATCAGCCAAGTAAAAAATCATTAGTGGGTGCTGGCCCTTAGTATCGCAGTTTACGTCATCTCGGTCCCAAGATCACGGCGGGTCATCATAAAGAAGGCAACCAAACTTTATTAAAATAACACTATAAATAAAATACTTTATTATGAAAATGTAACCTATATTTTTTATTTACGTAATGAGGTCTATTAGCGATACCTAACATCTAGAAAAAATTTGGATGTTTCTTAAAATGTATTCCTGTATATTAAGGTTGATGAAGGTGTTTTTTTTTCAAGTTTAATTACATTGTGTAATTTGTGTTGCATTATGTATGAAATATTTTGATAAATAAATTTGAATTTGAAATTTAATTAAAGTATACAGGTTGAAATTTTAACAATCATCCAAAAAAATAATAGATGTTAGGTATCATATCGGGAGCAGCTCAATTTTAAAGCTCGAGCGACTTACTTTGAATCCCACGCTGCGTTCAGGATTCAAAAAACGCTCTCGCCTTCAAAATAGTTCATTGCTCCCTTGGTATACAATCTACTATTCTCCCCAACCCAATATGACTTTTTCACGTATGAGTTGCTAACTGTGGGTACAGGTGACAACGACTAAGAACTGTTCGAGTGCCCGCCTTTCTAACAGCAGGATACAGAATATGCAAGTGAAAGTCCTTTACAACCTGCTAATTTTGATAATTTAAAATGCCATAATTATGCAGCATATTGAAATGGTAAGACGTTAAATATATATCTTGTGACATTAGCTCCTCAGGAGACGTGCGGCTGGCTTGGACCGCGGCAAGGGCACTCCCGCCGCTTCCAAGGATCTGTGACGACACATTATATTGCTGCACTCTATATTGAGTTCGATAAGATCAAACGACAATTTTAACTCTCGATCATGACGTTTTTAGGCAGTTGTCTTGATTATTGGTAACCTAATACATACTTTACCCCCGAACATTAGCAACAGGTGTTTTGAAACAAGTTGTGAGGTCGCACCTAAAAGTTATCGGCAACAAAAAGGGTCTGCTAGGCTTAGGGTGGAGCTTGGATGGCAAAGTACCACCACACTATCAACACCCAAAATAGGCGCAATGTGACATCATGCTTCCGTGTTAAAAATCGAGTCATTTCATTGTTCCGTTAGCCTGTCCGCAAACAGATATCAACACACAATAAACTAACACACATGTGAAGACTACGCGGCCATACCTAGATTTGAGAGTAGTATGTTAATAAATTTATATTTGTTTGATATCTTGATATTCAAGCTAGTTGTGAGTCATCAATAACGTGAACTTTTCATGCAACTGCAGTATTTTGTTTTCACTCGCGAGCCGGGTTGTGTCATACAGATATTGCAGTCAGAACCGTTTTACGATAATAATAGCTTACTTTTTATAATCCGTAAGTGGTGTCTCACACTGCAGGTGTCATGAAGTACTGGTTTCATATTTAAAACAGACACCGCTATTGCATTATAAGCTGTCTACTTGATTACTTTACGTTTAGAATAGTCATGATACCTGATAGAATTCAGCCCACATTTGTCTCCACATGTGTTTCGTAGATTGATTATTCCTTACATATGTGGTTTTTAGAACATTGAGACAAGTGGTGGGTGTCACTTCTTCTCCATAACCGTTGTCTACACAGTTCTGCTCTTCAGTTATTAGTAGATCTTCATATTCCATTCTGAATCTTCTTTTAAGACGAGCTCCAATTGAACCTTGGGGATAGACAAATAAATTTGTACATATCTCACCAGGATGATCCTGCCTGGAATGACAATAATTACAAACATATCTTTTCCAGAAATAATATGTATTATCCGATCGTTACCAGTTAGCACTTGTGGCTAACGACCCCTATTTACTTCTAAATGGGTTGTAATTTTGTGGAAAATTGAAAAAAAGTCCTATCATCCTTCTGAATGAGAAAAAGATTGCCTATGGAATAGGTGCCATTATTATAGAAGTTTTGTATTTGTATGAAAATTAGATCATACCTGTAATGGGTATTGAATTAAAATTTGAAAATTACATTTGAATATTTTTTTTGTGATAATATAGACAATTTGGAGTAAGTTAGTAATCATATTAAATTTCATGGTTTTCAAGAAACAATGGAGAAATTTACTAAAATTTTTTATTCGCTATTATTAAAATTTAACCTAAATAAAACAAAAGTGTGAAAGAATCATGAAAATATCTCTACAAATAAAGAAGTTATAAAACATTAAAGTGGCGCTTGCAGAAATAATTTCGCTCCGTGCGACGGCTCAGCGTGTGACGTCACGCTGCCTGAATTCACTGGCATTCAGTCATTCGCGCGCTAACGAGTCGCAGTGTTTTGATTATTTCTATAGAGAAGAGTAGGTAATTCTCGTGATGGCTGAGATCATTGAGACAAAAAGTAAGCGTATAAATATTGTAGGTATAGTTCCAATGTGTAAAAGCACGGCAATTGAAACTCCAAATACCTACACAGCGGGACCAGAAAGAAAACTTTTCTAACCAATAATTATAGAGTAAATAAATTTGACAGCAGCGTTGTGCCAGTAAGATTTCATTGGAGAACCTAACATTTTAGGTAGGTAGCTTACGATTACGACGAAAAAAAATAAATAGTAAATTATATTTTAAAAATGAGCTTTTCTTGCATTTTATTGGTAATAAAAACAGTTAGTAATAATTTTATTCTTAGTGATGTTATTCTTTAGTATTTATGATGTCAAAACAAATTATTTAATAATAATAATAATAATAACACACACAATCACAACAACGTCTTGGCCCCAAACTAAGCATTAGCTTGTATTATGAGTACCAAGCGAAGACACCACATACATATAACAACCAAGACCCGGTGCCAGTATTAATATTCATCATATAAATACTGACCCGACCTGGGATTCGAACCCGGGACCTCCAGCTTCGCAGGCAGGGTCGCTGCCCACTAGGCTAAGCGGTCGTCAAGTTTAATGCAACAAAGCTAAAAATTTGATATGGTTATTATAGACATTTGTGTTGAGCTTCTTGATTCGGCTTAACAAGTAAGTACTCTGGTTTTAAGGTGCTGGTAAACTATTATAAAAATTAATAGGTACACAAATGTCTATAATAACCATATCAAATTTCAGCTTTTTAGCATTAAATAATTTGCTATAAGATTATGTTTTTCATGATTTAATTACAAATGTATAGTTTTCAGATTTTTCCCTATACTTTTAGTATAAAACGGTATTATTTTCCAAATTTCATAGTTCTAGGCCAACGGAAAGTATCCTATAAATTTTGATTCCTTTGAGTGTCGAAATATACGTTTTTGCGGCATAAACGGCAGTATCTTTTTTACGTTAACTTCCAAGTTTGATTTTTTCACAACTTCAAGGGACAGTAGATCTGAGTATATAGTTTTAATTTCAACTCCACGCGTTTCCCAGATAAAAGGTCTAGACAGCCAGACGGACGGAGGGACGGACGAACATCTTATAAGGGTCCCGTTTTTTCCTATTGAGATACGGAACCCTAAAAACCAGACTTTACATAATTACGCAGGTAGATACTTACTTAAAAAGTTTAAAACCTTGATTTCAGCACTAACATAAGACGAATTTGAAGAAAAAAGTCCATCACAGTGAAAATATCAATTGTAGGCAAATTATCACTTTGTTCTTTTACAAAAACTTGCTCCATTATAATCAAATAAAACTTAACTACCATTAACATAAAAAACATAATAACAACAGCGAGGACGACAGAATTTGTGGTGCAGTGAGACGACGTGACACTCGATCGAATAGGCAATGTGACGTCACGGGCAGTAAGAGGCCACCAGTCAACCCGCGCGAAAACCCATAAATTTATATAATTTATTTCTCAGTCATTTATTGACGAATTTAAAAAAAAAAACTTTCACTTCTACATCTTATTAATTTTAGTCTACATTTTAATTCTATTGAGTTAAATATGATATTTTGAACATCATGAAACTTCTCCATTGATTGTAAAAATTGTTAGCTGATGATGTCACTATTACTGCTAATTATTGCTACAATGTTCTATGTATTGCACTTGTTTGTATGGCCATCGACTGCAACATGTAGAAGGGACGTCATATTAATGTTTCACTTTTACTTTGTGTATCTTACTTATAACGCCTCAAAAAAAATCTGTTGAGTAAGGACACCTACTCTTATTAACACAATTCTTTTGGATCATGTTTCAAAATTTTGAACAATAAATACTTTTTCAAGCACCTTGTGTATCTGGGTGCTCTCGGCAAATGATGTATGAGAAAGATGTTTGTGTGAAGTGTGAAACACCATAGTTCTATATGTGACTGTTGTTCCTGATATTTGCACTATTTCAATTTTTAATTAAAAAATTCTATTATGTTCATAAACCTAGTTCATTTCGAAATAAATTAAAAACATAATTTCTTTTATTAACCTTTTAAAAGGGATCACCTACACACAATCCCTAAATGTACTAGTTCAGTTAAATAGCACTCATTCTAGTCTTACTCTTATATTCCTACTCCTATGCATCCGGTAAACCCAATTTTTTTTTTATCAGTAGAGTACATAGATTGTCACATCATGTAAACATCAAAGTACACAAATGAGGCTTTTTTAATGCTGCAATGGCTGGAGTGGGTTATAGTCGCGTAGCCAGAAAAAAAAATACTTGTAATTCTAAGGATCTTCGTTTTTGGTGAGTGGATAAAGTGCATTGTGAGCTATTGTTAAAAAGTTAGAAGTTTTAGGGCTGTGCTAAGGGTGTGGCTAGGTATTTCTTAATATTTCGTGTAACACCCTGTATATATAATTAAAATTTGAAATGTTAAATGGTTCTCAATAAGAACTAACTTAACTTCACGTTGTAAAATTTTTAGAAAGGTAACATAAAGGATACTACGAAAATTTAAAAAAAAATTTGTAGCAACAATGGCCATGATATTTTGCATTAACTTTTAGATGTTTGACATCTTCTATTAGTCGCATAACCAGAAAAAAATACGTAATGTAATATAAAAAATGTTCGCTTTTGTTGAATGGATAGATAAAGTGCACTGCGAGCTATTGTCAGAAAGTTAAAAGTTTAACGGTAGTGCTTTGTTGATGGATTAGGTATTCCTTAATATTTCGTGTAACGTAATGTATACAACATAGAATTATAGTTAGAAATTTTAATTGGTTCATAATTGGTTAGTTCAATGTGCTAAAGGTATGGCTTAGGTATTTCTTAATATTTCATGTAATACAGTGTATATACGTGTAGAATTAAAGTTAAAAATTTTAATTGGTTCATAATTAGAACTATCTTAACCTGACGTTGAAAAATTTGTAGAAAACTAACATATGTGAGACTACATAAATCTAAAAATTACTCTTGTGTGTGAACAAAATTTCAAAACTGCTGAAATTATATTTTCAGATTTTCGTGGTTACTCAAATCTGTTATAGCCTACGTGTTATTCTGGTACATAAGCTATATTATTACAAAGTTTCATTAAAATCCATTCAGTAGTTTTTGCGTGAAAGAGCAACAAACATCTGCATATACATATATACATACAAATTTTCGCGTTTATAATATTAGTAGGATTAAAATTCCAAATTTTAATTCTATATACACTGTGTTACACGAAATATTAAGAAAAACCTAAGCCATTCTCTTAGCACAGCCTTAAACTTTTAACTTTTTGACAGTAGCTCACCGTGTACTTTATCTATCCTCTCACCAAAAACGAACAACTTTAAAATTATAAAAACTTTTTTATAAAATTTAATATCCCACAACCAGACTAATAGTGCTTCCTGAAGATTTGGTCAAGGAGTATAGATTATAAATTCAACACACTGGCGCAGTGTGGGTTGGGTACTGTTGACTTCCACCATCATAGAAGTGACAATGTCGGTAGAGCTAAAGATACTTCTTTGACTTGAAAGTTTTTGTATAAATTAAGAACTGATTGATCAATATGCTTATGGCACAGCTCTTTCATACAAATAAATAATCACCTAAAATAACTCCATCATACTCTATGTCTTCCTCGTTTATGGTTCCAGCATTATCTCTAGAGCCATTGTTTATGAATTCTGTGTGACCGCTGACATAAACCATTGCAGAAAGCTTCATTTCATCATAACTCAAGCAGTTTTCAAGTAAAAGAGGTGGTTTTTGTTGTAATGTGCCCACAGCTTCCCAGCCTTCTTTACTGAAATTATAGAAAGATAATAATCTTTATACACAATACCTACATATTTTGATTGAGGGACTAAACATATTGATATAGATAATAGTGTATTAATTAACAATTTCCTTGATTTTTTTATCACAATGTCATCTAGTTACATTGAAGAACAGACGCCGCGTTGTAGCCGACCAGCAACAACTCATTCAGTCACTCGCCTATGCTCATCGCGACCGCGTGCCAAAAACGTGATCAAACAACAATTCAAAGATGCCGTCGTGGGTGTTAAAAACGTGTAAAAATTAATCAACTGCGAAGAAAAAAGATAGTGTCATAAAGATTGCTGAAGATTTGTGAATGTTTTGCGGAGACTCATGGGCTCAAATATAATGTTCAAAAAAGTGAGATGATGGTATTTCAGTCTAGAAATAGGTGTTGCTCCACTATACCTATCGTCTCACTTTGTGGTACTCCTTAGATTAGGGTGGCAAAATTTAAGTACTTGGGCCACTGGGTTACTGAGGACCTAAGTGATAATATTGATGTGGAGAGGGAGCGAAGGTCGCTGGCTGTCCGAAGCAATATGCTGGCCCGCAGGTTTGCTCGATGTACAGGGGACGTTAAGGTGACGCTATTTAAAGCATATTGCCACTCCTTTTATACCTGTAGCCTGTGGGTAGATTGTACACAGAAGGCGCTCAGTGGTCTACGCGTCCAGTATAATAACGCGTTTAGGGTGCTGATGGGGCTGCCGCGGTTTTGCAGTGCTTCTCACATGTTCGCAAACGCGCATGTTGACGGTTTTGCAGCGATCATGCGCAAACGATGCGCCTCCATGTTAAATCGCGCGCGCGCCAGTGCCAATAACATTCTGAGAACTCTGGTCGACCGATGGGACTCTCCAATGCTTGAGCGTTGGGTGCGGATTCATGCGGACATGTAGACTGCTTATGTTGTTCATTTTCATTATACCCTAATTGATGTAACCTAGTTTTTATACTAACATAAGTACTTAATACTAACCCACTTTGTATATGGACAATGTCTGAAATAAATTATTATTATTATAACTTATCGATAATTAAACAAAACAAAACTAAAACCATCCAAAACTAATTTTTGTACCTACATTCTTTTCTTCTGTTGCCGCCGTACTTGTTTTAACTACGAGTAATGTAACGACATGTATAATACATACTAAAGACTTGTATAATACCTGCGATTCTGTGTATTTTAATGGAAACGAACCTATAGCCATGTATAGTACAGTGTACATACTTGGTAAAAAAATCAATGTGGTAGAAACAAGATGATAGTCCCGCGCGAGCAGATTTTGTTCGCGGCGTTCGGTTCTACTAGTATATAGTTCAGTGTCCAGTTATGGTTATAAGCAAGCGCTCGGATATTGACGTATTGACTTGGATATTGGATATTGACATATTGAAGCATGTGCTGTAGCAAGATCTGGAACAATGTCTGCTGCCTGATCTTGTGCCAAAAAACAAATTGTAACATAATTATTTTAGGCATTGGGAACCTTTTTTTACACCTCTCATAAATTTAGGGTAGATTGTTTTAGGCGATCGAAATTATTTATTTACCTCTTATAAATAAAGGGTAGGAATTTAATTTGGTACCTGAATAGACAATTTCTGTAAGGTTGAAGCGAGGTAGCAAAAGTGGTATTAGCTAGTATATAATATTAGTCCTTAAGAACATAGTATATAAGGAACAAATGCATTGGCTGAGTCAACTGCACTAACACATCTCGATATAGAAAGAAATTGCTCCGCCACGGGGCAAGCCACCCACCGTCACATATAGACGCCTCCACAAATATTTCTAAAACTACTGCTCTATCAAAAAGTCGTGAAGAAAGCAAGTCTATCGTTCCCGAGCAACCTGCATTATCCCCGGCGTGGTGAGATTTGGCCAGGCTAAATATATCGCCAGGTATATCGGCGAAAGCAGGACATATCAGAAATCTGGACACGTCAAGGCAACGCGATACTCCGTGTCGGGCAAAGTGTGCGTGTCGCCATGCACGAAACACACAAGGGGTATGATACCTACCTACTTAGAACCAAGAATATAGTGAAGGGATTCACATGCCCAAAGGTTTACCCAATTGTGATTTACCCGATTATCCTGAAGTGACTACCACGAATATAGTACAGATGCAATGCGTTGATTTCGAGCCAAATTTAGTGTACATATCTAGTCATTTGATTGTAAATCTTAGATTTTAGTATTGCCTTTTCATTTCAAACTGTCTGTATTGATAATTGAAATAAATCTTTGTTTATTCTTAAATAAACCTTTGCTTTTACTGCCAATGCCTACCACATAGCCCAGGGAAATCTTTGTCCTAATACTAGGGCCATACTGAAACTTTCTGGATTCTTATAAATAAGACCCGTTTTTTACTTATGCTACAGGTGGAACCATTGTAAAAAGCAGTTGGACCAATCTTCTTTAGGGACCTCTTCAATAGCTTCGTGGAATGCACTCGCCGCCGATTCAGGGCTCGTAAAACGTATACCTCTAAGTTTATCTTTAATTTTCGGAAACAAAAACAAGTCGCATGTTGCGAGGTCTAGACTGTATGGCAAATGCGTCATTCGTTTTATATTTGAACCCTTCAAATACGCTTCTGTTACCTTAGCGGTATGTGAGGACGCATTATCGTGATGAAGGACGACTTTGCTTCGAGGACGCTTTACCCGAACTTTTTCTAAGACTCTGGGCAAGCAAGTGTTGATATGGTTGGCAGTTACTGTTTTTTGGTCTTCAAGTGACACTGTTGTGTAAAGCACTGATTTGCCGAAAAAAAGTAACCATGGTCTTGCCAACGTTTTGATATTTGTTAACTTTCGTTGGCAAATCTTCAAAGGGAAAGACCCATTCTGCATCAGTCGCAACTAATTGACGTAAAGTATCAATATTAAATTTGGTAACTGCAGTCGCTGCTCGACCTTCACGTGCATTGCCATGGAGATAATTACGTCCACGTCTAAAATCACTGAATTACATATACACAGAGCTACGAGATGGAGCTTTATTACCAAATGCCGATTGAAGTTTCTGACAACTCTCTCACTGATTTAAGCCTCAGCGAAAATCATAAAAAATCATAGCGCGAAAATTTTCTCTAGTTAAGTTCATTGTGATTCCGACACACAATTTTCAAACCGACGCCACAATCAAGAAACAATTGACTAGCATTTGAAAAAGTAACATGTTTCCAGAGTTCTATTTTCAAATTTCATAAATGGCTTTCTGTTTTTTCTATTGTAAGTGGTCAGTTCCAGAAACTTTAAGTATGCCCTATGTACAAAGAACACCCGACCTACGTTAAGCTGATGAGGGCAAATTGACGCCGCACAGGGGACTCTCATCTTAGCTGAGCCGCACCAGAATAATCTTATATTATTGGGTTAATTTTTTCTCTAACAAAATGCTGTTGTGTATCAAAATACAGTTTTAACAAACATTGTGGAAACTCTCTTTCATCTCTCTCAAGCACGCAAAACTGGCTAACCACTTGTGAAATTGACTTCATCAGGCAAGCAGACTGGCTTTCCGCCAGTCCAGATTTGAATCCGTTGGATTATAAAATATGGCAGTATTTAAAAGAGAAGACCTGTGCTAAGCCCACAGACCAATCAACCTATAGACCACGCTTTAATAAACGTCAATATGAAAACGAAATCGCCAAAAAGTGGCGGGGTGCGGGGAGAAGTCGGCTAGTTTTCATTGGCTCGTTCAAAATTGACAATGTTTTCATTGGCTCGTTCAAAATTGACAATTTAATGGCTTCCGACGTGCTTACAACTGACCGCTCACAAGATACGTAGTTATGTAGTGTCACTACCATAGCCTTGGTGAATGCTACTCCCTGTCAAAGCGTGGTCTATAGGTTGACTGGTCTGTGGCTAAGCCTTACCATAATTTGGAGTTACTTAAGGCATTCCTGATTAAAGCAACAGTTGATATTGACATAGATGTTGTGCATACTGCTATTAACGATTGGCCAAGCAGATTGAAGGCTTGTGTTGAAATCAGGGAGGTTATTTTGAATAATTTATCAAAGTTCGAAGGTAAAATCTGTGTTTTATTACCTTTCCGTCAATTCGGGATCCGTTATTTTTAAGGATCGCTGCAGCGAATCACACAAATTTCGGATATAAAGTTACTTTCCTGACGTAAGCATCCACTAAGAAAGGATTTTTCGAAACATACAGCCTTTATCTTACCTCTTTGGGGGTCTAAGGGGATTAAATAAAGAGGGTACAGTTGTATACAAATCTGTCATTTTTAAGTTCAATACATATAAATTTGTATTTAGGCTTTTACTCAGAGACTAAATGTGTCATAATTGATTTTTTTTTAAATTTACATACAATAAAGCAAAATAGGGAATGAAGCTTTGTATGCGATTTTTGTCAATTTTGAAGTTAAATGCATGAAAATTAGGATTTGCTCTTTGGGACAAAAAGTAAATAGGTTGTTGAAGGTTTTTGAAAATTTAGGCTTTAAGGGATAAAATAATGGATAAAAGTTTGTAAGATAATTCTGTGATTCTTACCTAAAGTTAAAACCGTGAAATTCATTATTTAGCTTTATAGTCAGAAAAAAAGTACATTGTTTCAGGATTAATATAAAATTAACCCTTAAGGGAGCAAAATAGGGGATGAATGTTTGTATGAAACTTCTATTGATTTGGAAGTTGATTGCATAAAAATAAGAGTTAGAACTTTAGGTCAAAGCTAAATATGTTGTGTCTCAAGATTTTTGAAAATTTAAGTCATGAGGGAGTAAAGTAGGGGATAAAAGTCTGTAAGAGAATTCTGTAATTCTTAAAGTGGAAACTAAGAAATTCATTATTTGGCTTTATGGTCAGAAATTAAGAAATACATGTTTCAAAGTTTATGGAAATTAAACCCTTAAAGGGATAAAATAGAAGAAGAACATTTGTATGGGAATTCTGTCTTTTTCAAGATTATAAAAATAGAAGTTAGTATTTAGTGTTTCAATTGGAAATTGAGAAAGACCTGTTTTAGTAATTATAGAAATTTTACTCTTACAGGGGTTAAAAAATTGTTACAAATATTTAACCTTTTGGTTGGAAATTTAAATTAATTGTTTCAGTGTTTTCCTGCATTGTTATATATCCCTTAATAAATGCTAATACTAAGTGTGATTCATGCAAGCGAAACTACACACAGACGTTGGTAGAGCATTAAATATTTGAGATTATTAATTTATTCATTAATACTCAGGCCAAAACTAAGGCTATACTATAATTTCATCCATAACATGAATGATTTTAATAGCCACAGGTTTCAACTGATTTGGACATAGATGCTTAGGCATTATGATGTAAAAATCCACTATGATTTTCAGAAATTCAACCCAGTAAAAAAAAGGTGTGTGACTTTCAAACCATCTTTTAGTTACACCTAAACTTGCCCAATAAAGCTAGTAATATATCTGAAAATGTGAAGTGAAGAACCAACATCTGTACTTACCCCTTTTCTCCTGTCAATAATTTGTACTTGTCCGCTGGTCCCATGAAAGTGACGGCCCTTTTTGTCAATATCCTGTCAACTAATTCTGGCACAGACATGTCTTTATATAGAGTTTTCTCTAAAGATGTGCCAAATTCTCTGGAAATAAATAATGATAATAAATGGGTTGTCCAATAAATACATGGTACATTTTTGGATCCCTCCTGCCCCCCAAATATTATGTAAGACTTACATAAACACAGGGCTTAATACTGAACATGGAAAAAGGAGAGAACATGAACAATATGTATA
The DNA here is from genome assembly GCA_949709985.1 of Luffia ferchaultella. Classification (NCBI taxonomy): domain Eukaryota; kingdom Metazoa; phylum Arthropoda; class Insecta; order Lepidoptera; family Psychidae; genus Luffia; species Luffia ferchaultella. Next base: position 15,050,075 of record OX453264.1, read on the forward strand.
ATTTGTAACAATTTACAAGTTGATGAGAGACTCATGGATCTTCTTCAAAGCCTAGGTTCAAAAACTGGAGGTCAAGTTGGTACATGTTCAGGAACAAAAACCTTGTACATGTGTATGCAAGCGGAGTCACAGTTAAACACTAGTAGTACAAACAATAAAATAAAAAAGATAGGTACCTTTTATATATGAGAAAATGTGTCATTAACAAAAGCACTCTTTCATGTATCAAAGGATAAGTGGACACAATATTTCTCTGTAAGCTTTCCAATGGTCTTTTTTCTTTGAGCGTTTGCAATCTGTAATTCACAACACAAATGGATATATATTTACATACTAATATTGTGATTGGATTAGTATAAATATGGCAAATACTAATTAATATTTGAAGTTTGCTTTTCAATATTAAGTGGTATACCTACTTTGTTAACTTAAATCTTACTTTTTTCAAATTTAGATGTAATAGTAAAATTTTTCAATTACCTACATATAATAATGTATGGGACATCTCACACACAATGACAATCTGTCTCAAACAAGACAGAGCCTGTACTATTAATAGTAACTGACTAGTGGTTTCCTATTCTAATTAAAAGACATTGGTCACCTCTCATACTACCTTGGACTTCATTTCCAGAGTAGTTGTATAAAAATAATAAATGGTGGATTTGATAATTATTGTTTAGTAAAAATGATCATTTATTAATATTTACGATGCGAAGCCAGAATTAATAAATATTGTACAATAATACTTCAGGCAAGGCTGTATAGGCATTAGTTCCTTTGCCTTCTTATCAATGGGACAATATGACTGCGCTATGCTCTATAGATTATTGACATATAAGCGGGTAAGTATGTAGCATGGGTAGCATTAGTAGCATGTGTTCTGTGGTAGCATCACAGATCAGTTGGTATGAATTGGTATGAACGATTGGATCTGTGGTTTCGGATGGTAGGTAGATACTGTAGAGATATGTAATATTTTTTTAGAGTTAGAGACTATTCTCATATATTGTGGTTCTGTACTATTCTAATTAAGTAGGTACTGAAGTAGGTACTGTGGTGATGTTTATGATTTAATTAAATAAGACTTATTTTTAGTAAACTAGTCCACTTTAATTTCAAAAGCCCTTTTCGTTTCTCATAGTAGGTCATGTAGTAGGTATATTACAATGTAACAGTAAATAACTTTTGTGGGAATTTATTCGAGATTTTTTTTCAAAAGGACCGGATAATTTAACATTGATTGGCGACCAGCAGAATTATAACAAAAATAAAATTCTATTGAAGTTTTGAGGTTATATTTGCGTAATAGTGTGCAGTGTCGTTGCATAAAGTGAACTGATGTTTAAAAGCTTTTAGGACGTGATTTTATGAATTACCTACTCGGAATTATCGAGTTAATACGAATAACGAGGGGTTAATAATTTATATAGGTACCTAGGTATATTTTCGAAATGTACTACATACTATGCCTTTTCACTTGATATCTAACACGGCATATATAGAATAATAAAAATACCTAGGACATCCCACATAGCGCCATCTAGTCCCAATTAAGCAAAGTTTGTGCTATGGGTACCAGAGAACTGATGTACATACTTAAATATTTTTTTTTAAATAATATATCATATTTAGATACTTTGCAATGGCATTCAAAATCTACCAAAACATTTAAAAAAGGCCAAACAATACCAAGTAAGAAAAATGTATTACAGTGGTCACACTGCTGTTAATCAACACTATGGATCAACACCCAATATATCCACATTCCGTTTTGTTTACAGAATTATTGCCTTCACAAACCGTTTACATAAGTTTTTGTCACTGGAAATGACTTTCATTTCGTTGGAGTATAGGGGGTCATTTGGAAGTTTTGTGAGACAAGCAGATTGCACAAAGAGTTTTCGAGATACCGGGATGAACGTGGTGTCAAAAGACGCAGCTCGGCGAGCTCTACAAGATGGCAAAAGACAATTTGGAAAAAATTCAAAAACAAAAAATTATCGGCAAAAAACGAAAAAATCGCAATTTTTTCCCTCGATTTTCATTTTGGGAGCCCGATATCTCGAGAACTAGGTCCGAATAAGAAAAAAACAGAAAACGAAAAAAGAAAGAATGTTAAATATTTCGAAGTTTTAAGCTTATTCAGATACAGTTGTGTTATTTTTTTTTTTTTTTTGCGAAAAAAATTTATTTAGAAAAATATTATCCAAAATATGTGTGTTTACTTTATTCCGTTAGGTTCATTTCCAATGTCGTAAGAAGTTCGTGTGAAAGCAGGAGATCCGTTGATTTTTTTAAATTTTTTGGATTCTATTTTTTACAGTGATAAGTTAATTAAACTAAGTGATTTTTGAGCTATTTTTGTGTATATAAAGAATTCGTGTACATTTCAAAAAGGTCAGGTCCATTTTGACCATCTTTGTTTAGGTACAATTTGTACAAGTAGGTACTAAATTACTCCCAGTAAGATAGGTACTAAAGTAATGCTGAAAAAACACTAGAAGAGGAACTAAATATACATTTGATGATGATATGTAACAATGTAACTATATAATTAATAACATAATTTTTCTTCTGCAACATTCCGTTAGCCATTGTAAACAACATGTCATGAAATATAATTTTTACTCACCTAACACTTTCAATGGGAAACGGTATTGGAAATTCATTGCTTTTTTTAATGATTTCATTTATATCGTCAGATATTTCTGCAGGAGGCAAGTTGAGGCACTGATGTATTAATTCATTTGTCTCTTTACTCATGCTTGGGAAACACCAGTCTGGCTTGCACCTACATGTACATTTTTTTTTAAATATTAAAATTAACACTTAACAGTTAACACACATTAAATAGGCATAAAATATAGCACGAAAAAAAATATATTTAAGATAGTTTAATAAAGTTGTATGGTGATATTGTTCTGCATTCACATGCACAACTTGCTTTAAAAAAACAATCAATTTGTAATTTATTGCAAAAAACATGTAAAGCGATCAACAGTATAATTCTGTGTGTCCTGTGAAAAGTGATACAAGTCTAAAAAGTCAACTTTTCAGGAGAGCAATAATATGATTTTATAAAGATAAAAAAAAGTAAAATGTTACTCACCAATTTTTTTACAAAAGTGTGAATGTAGATTGATAATCATAGTGTTTTCTGTCTTTGATTGATTTTTATTCAGTTTTAGTGATAACTGAAAAAATATGTCTATTATACCATAATGCACAAACTTTACATTAGCGTATAATAATATTTATGAACTAATATTGTTTTACACTAAGATGCATTCTCAGTGGAATTTGATACTATTTAACTTACTTTGACTATAAAAAAGATTCAGATGCAAGAATTGATAATGGTTTAAAGAAAATGTTTTGTACTTTGTACTCTGAAAAACATGACCTGCTCAGAATTAATAAGTTCCAAGTTTTTCAAAGTTAATTTTTTTTTCCACAAAACAAGTATTTAGTAGATATTGATATAACTCATTTTATTTTATAGGCTTTGTGCTATTCATTTCGTGTATAATGATTCTCATGATTTGGAATAAACGGTTTGCTGTTATGTAAACAAATAATACATTACATTTTTTACTATTTGTTAAAACAAAATTTGCTTCTATAAATAAGATAGTGTAATGTGAATAAAACCTTTTTAAACCCCGACGCAAAAAGAGGGGTGTTAGAAGTCTGACTTGTGTGTGTATCTGTCCATGGTATCGTAGCTTCTAAACGGATGAACCGATTTGGATGCAATTTTTTTTATATGAAAGGTGAATTAGTCGGGAGTGTTCTTAGTTATGTTTGATGAAATCAGTCCAAGATGGCCGCCGCCACAACATGGCGGATATTACATTTTTTCACTACTCCATCAATATGGGTTTCAAATGGAAGGGCTTGACTAGTAAAAAACTATACAGTATGACAAATTTGAAATCCAAGGTGGCCGCCACCACAAAATGGCTAATAAATTTTTTTTCACTGCTCCATCAATATGGGAATCAAATAAAAGGACTTGGCTAGTAGAATATTATACACTATGACAAATTTCAAATCCAAGATTATCCCCACCACAAAATGGCGAATTACATATTTTTTTCACTACTCCATCAATATGGGTATCGAATGAAAGGACTTGACTAGTAGAATACCTACTATGACTATTTCAAATCCAAGATGGCCGCCACCACAAAATTACGAATTACATTTTTTTTCACTACTCCATCAATATGGGTATTAAATGAAAGGACTTGACTAGTAGAATACTATACAGTATGACAAATTTCAAATCCAAGATAGCTGCCACCACAAAATGGCGAATTACATTTTTTTTACAAAGCCCTCAATATGGGTAGCAAATGAAAGGCCTTAAGTAGTAAAGTAATGTACACTAAAACGAAAGAAAATGAGAAATAAACTAACGAAATAAAAACGAAAAACTTGAAAATATTTTTTGGCTGATCATGTATGAATTAGTTCAACTAAATAACTAAGTTTAAAAATTTTGAAATTAAAATTAATAATTTAAAAAACCCGTCACAAAAAAAAAACTAACCTTTAAAAAGTGTGAAATAATACAAGTTTGTTCATTGTCATATGATTTTCGATCCGCAAAGGCGTCTGGGACCGCTAATTACTAGGTATTTTAAGTTTACTTAGCGGTCCCAGACGCCTTTACGGATCAAAAATCATACATAGTTTTTTTTGTGACAGGGTTTTTTTTTTAATATTAATTTAATTCGATATAAAGAACAATATTAGACACCACCTGTTTAAAGAGTTCAGTCAGGATTACTTGCAGGCCATAACTATTACAGTAGAAGACTCATTGGGTGACGTAAATTTAAGTGCAGTTTATTGCCCACCACGTCACAAACCGAATGAGGAAATGTTTACCAATTATTTCCGCACTCTTGGCAACAGATTCATAAGTGGTGGTGATTGGAATTGCAAGCACAAACCGTGGGGGTCTAGGCTCATAACCACCCGAGGACGGGAACTTAAGAAGTGCATTGATGCCCTGAAATTAAAAACCTTCTCGACAGGGTCACCTACATACTGGCCCACCGACCGCGCCAGAGTACCGGACCTCTTAGACTTCTTCGTAACGAAAGGCATAGGTCAACATTATGTTGCAATTAACCCATGCCTTGATACTTCTTCTGACCACTCAGCTGTCATAGGCACATTTAGTACCTGCCTTATCGAAAGAGACAGACCACTTACTTTGTGTAATAGAAATACGGACTGGAACTCATTTGACGACTTTTTAGCGCAGGAAGTTAGCTTAAATGTGAAATTTAAAACACTTGACGATATTGATGAGGCCACCTTTTTATTACCAACAAAATACAGGAAGCTGCATGGCGTTCTACACCAACTGCTAAATTATCTGCACAGAGAACAATCATTCCTTTGGAAATTCGAGCTAAACTAAAAGAAAAAAGAAAACTCAGATGCAGGTGGCAACTCAGAAGATTGCCTGAAGACAAAAGCGCATTTAATAGAGCAGCAAGAGAGCTTAAGGAACTAATTGTCAATACAGAAAATGAGACACTGCACGAAAAACTATCCAAACTGTCTGCAACAAAACAAGAAAACTACTCATTATAGAAAATGACTAAACATCTTAAAAGACCCACAGAACATATACCACCACTGAGGCGCACTGATGGATCATGGGCCCGAAAATCAGGTGGAAAAGCAAATACTTTTGCCCAATACCTCAAACAGGTGTTCACCCCAAACTCATCCTCCATGGTTGAATTTGAGAGTGAAGTAGAAAGACTGATAAACAGCGATCAACAGTTGTCTCCTCCTCTCAAGCCTGCTTCCCCCAAAGAAGTACAGAAAGCTATTAATAACTTAAAGAACAACAAAGCACCTGGTTTTGATCTGATTACAGCAGAGATTTTAAAGCACCTACCCAGAAAAGTGATTGTCTATCTTACTGTGTTATTTAATGCCATACTGAGAGTTCACCACTACCCCAAACTGTGGAAGGTATCGCAAATAAAAATGATAGCAAAACCTGGAAAACCACCATCACTACCAAGCTCATATAGACCAATAAGCCTCCTACCTATCATGTCAAAGGTTTTTGAGAAGATACTGCTAAGTAGACTTAAACCAGTCCTAGATGACGACAAGTTGATCCCAGACCACCAGTTTGGATTTCGCCCATTGCATTCAACAATAGAACAGGCTCATCGGGTGGTAAACTGTAATAATTGTAATAACTCTGTATTCATTATTTATTAATACTTTTATTATATTTCAGTTAGGGAGGTACATACATATTCAAATTACAAAATCACACAATTAATCGACATATTTTTAGCTTGTTGATTGATATTGATTCACCACAGTCTATATATGGAATATACATAGACTATCGTGACATCCCTTTTGTTTACAATGTATTAGAATATTAATTTTTAACATACAATATAATTTTTACTAAGCTATTTTAATCAGTTTCAAAATTTTCCAGATATGAGGGTTTTCTGCTTATACGACCACTTCGTGTATTATATTCATTACAATTTGGTTTCAGCAAATTAGTATCTGCAAAAGTTACATGCTTTTTAGTATGTCTATTGTTAACATTACATTGCAAATTATTTGTATTTCTTTGATTCGGTATACAATTATCACTATGTGTAGAATCATTAATATGTGTATTAGTTTTAGTTACATTTTTATTTGTGAAACAATCATCATGATCAGTTACCGAAAACTTTGAAGGGGCTCTATATATATTGTATCTATTTCTGTTAACAATTTGACCATTATCCAATTTGACTTTATAAGATCTTGGATTCTGAGATTCACTTATGATTTTTCCTTTTACATTATAGTTCTTATTATCTCTATTAAACACATTTTGATTGGCTTTGTATTTTATTTCTTTTCCTCTGTTTCTCCTGTCATGATAAAATTTATATTTATGACTTTTTTCTGTGAAATGTTTCTTTACCATATCATATTCTGTATTGTTTAAATGTTGATTTTTTATAGGTAACAAAGAATTTGTTTGACGACCAAACATTAATTCATTAGGTGATTTATTGATTTTTTCATCTATTGGCATGTTATGGTATTCCATCAAAGCTATGTAAGGGTCTTTATTATCATAATAAGTTTTCTTAAACATTTTCTTAATAGTTTGTATGTGCCTCTCAGCCATTCCATTGGAACGTGCATAATACGGACTTGAAGCTATTTGTTCAAAATTCCAATCTTTAGCAAATTTTTTAAATATAGCACTATTATATTGAGGAGCATCATCAGTATAAATTTTTTGTGGAATGCCCCAGCGTGCAAACATTGATTTCAAGGCAATAACATGACACTCTGCACTTTGATTCTGCAGTTGAGCAATTTCTACATATTTTGTTAAATAGTCCACAACTAATAAGAATATTTTATCATGACAGAAAAACATATCTACTCCAAGTGTTTGCCACGGCTTGTTGGGTAGATCTCTTAACATCAAAGGTTCATGCATATGTGTATTTTGATTTCTCAAACATGTTTCACAATTCATAATCACATCTTCTATTTCTTTAGACATAAATGGCCAATATAAAATTCCCCTTATCCTATTTTTACATTTATTAATACCCATGTGGTTATAGTGTATTAATTTTAACATTTCCTTGCGTAAGGATTTTGGCACAAAAACCGCTGTATCTTTCCATACTAAACCATTAGCTTCATATAAGTTGTCTTTTATAGAATACAAGCATTTCAAATTATCTGGCACATCTTTCTTTTGAGGCCATCCATTTCTTATAAAATTTATCATGATATTACAATCTGGATAATTTTCTGTTTCACATTGAAACTGTTTAAGACGTTCATCACTAAAACTTAACAATTCGGTCACCAAACTACATACATGCAATTCTACACAGTCGTCTATATCTTTGTTACATATTTTATCACTAACACTAGTTCTCGATAAAGCATCTGCCATTAATAATTCCTTTCCAGGTTTATATTTTATTTGTAAATCATACCCTTGTATTCTAAGACGTAGTCTTTGTAACCGTAACGGTGTCTCATTCATACTTTTTTTAAATATTTGCTCTAATGGCTTATGGTCCGTTTCGACTATTACATGTTTATCATAAATGTACTGACTAAATTTCTCACACCCATATACTATAGCCAACATTTCCTTCTCTATTTGTGCCCCGTTTCGTTGGCAATTCGTAAGTGTTTTGGACGCATATGCTATTGGTAAACCTTCTTGTAGAAGCACTGCACCTAGTCCGACACTACTGCTGTCCACTGACAGTGTCACTGGTTTATTAACATCATAGTATTTTAAAGCTGGTTGACAGGTTAATAAATTTTTTAATTGTTGAAAATCCATTTGTTGTTTCTGTCCCCAAATAAATACTGAATTTTTTTTAAATATTTGTCTCAATGAATTGGTTATATCAGATACTCTAGGAATAAATTTAGATATATAAGTTATCATTCCAAGAATTGTTTGTAGTTCTTTTTTTGTTTTAGGCTCTTCCATTTCAACTATTGCTCTAATCTTTTCAGGATCAGGTTTAAGACCTTCACCAGTGAGTACATGACCTACATATTTTACCTCGGACACCCCAAATTGACATTTTTCTTTGTTAAATTTGATACCGGCTGACTTTGCTGTTTCTAAAACTTTGATTAATCTTTCATTATGCTGTTCCATATCTTTTCCCCAAATTAATATTTCATCAACATAAATTTCTACACCTTCCACATTTTTGAATACATCTGAAAAACTTTTTGTGAATTCAAACCAAATGGTAAACGTTTGTAGCAATATCTGCCATACTGACCTGCATTGAACGTAGTTAGTAACTGACTTTCTTCATGTAAACATATTTGATGAAATCCCTTATTTGCATCTAACACCGTAAAAACTTTAGCATTTGGCATCTTTGCTGTAATTTCTTCAAACGTTGGTATTTTATGACGTTCCCTGATTATTGATTTATTTAAATTTTGCGGATCTAAACATAACCTTATTTTGTCCTCACTTTTCTTTACTACAACCATAGAGCTAACCCATTCTGTTGGTTCCCTAACTTTTCTGATTACGTCTAATCTTTCTAAGCGATCAAGTTCATGTTTAACTTTATCTTTTATTTTAAAAGGTATTTTACGTGGTGGCTCAGCAACTGGTGTACAGCCTTCCACCAATTTTATTTTATATGTGTAGTCTAATTTACCCGATCCTCGAAATAAATCACTATATTGTTCTATAATACTGGTAACATGGGACTTTTCACTTGTAATTTTATTAACATTACCTATTATACCTAATATTTTAGCTGTTTTATAACTTAACATACATGGAGTTTTAAATCTTACAATATAAAATTTAGGCATAATTTTAATGTTGTTATAAGAGATTTCAGCATTTGCAACTCCTAAATTCTTTATCAATGAACCATCAAAATTTCTTAACCTAGTGTCACTATACATACTATTAAGTCTTAATTGTTTTGCCACACTCTCATGTAATATATCCACTTGTGACCCCGTGTTAATCTTGAATTTGATGTTTTCTTCCTTAACTTTGGCCGTTACATACCAGTCTTCATTTATTGAGCCGATTGTCACCATACTTATTACAGTTTCTTCTTCGCTGCTATCATTAGCTTGTACTATGGAACATCTCGTATTACAGCACATTTTCATAAAATGCCCATACTTGTTGCATTTCATACATTTCTTGCCATAGGCTGGACATTTGCCATAGCCATGTGTATTTCCACACTTGTGACACATTCTAGATCTTGACTTCGACCTGTTTCTATTAACTGAACCACTTCTTATAAGTCTACGGTTATTTTGATGTTCTGTGTTGTATGATGTGCTTGGACGACTTTCTTTGTACCTCGATTGTCTCTATATGGTATTGAAGTCATATCTGGAGGATCAAAAATTTCAGGTGAAGTTCGAGGACGAACTGTCACAGCTTTACAATATAGAAGCGTCGGTGCCTCAGGGTTCAGTCCTGGGACCGGTATTGTATTCCCTGTATACCGCAGACTTACCTGTTACTACCGGAGTGGAAACACCAACATATGCTGACGATACGGCATACCTTGCAAGTGACAGAAATCATGACGTAGCATCTGCTAAATTACAGCAGCACCTGAACAAAGTTAACGATTGGCTGGAAAAATGGCGTATTAATACAAGTGCTTCCAAGTCAACGCACATAACATTCACCCTGCGAAAAGAGGATTGCAAGGCTGTAACACTCGGTAGAGAAACATTACCGCACAAGACCAGCGTCAAATACTTAGGCCTGCGTCTGGACAGAAGGCTCACTTGGGATCAACACATTAAGGCCAAGAGAGATGAAGCCAATATATACTTCAAAAAGCTACACTGGCTTATAGGGCAACAATCCTCACTATCGCTTGACAATAAACTCCTGGTGTACAAGTGCATAATCAAGCCGATCTGGTCATACGGCATCGAACTATGGGGCTCTGCAAGCAACTCCAATTTGGAAATACTACAGAGATTCCAGAACAAAGCTCTTAGAGCAATTTCTAAAGCACCTTGGTTCAGTCGCAACTGTGAAATACATGAACATCTGCAGATTCCCACTGTAAAGGATGAAGCTAAAAGCTACTGCTCCAGGTATAAGAAAAGGCTATATAGACATGAAAATTTGCTAGCAAGAGCCCTTACACATGATGATCAACAAAGACCACGCCTGAAGAGGTGCAACATTCTGGACATTGACCAAAGACTATAGCAGTCCTTAAATATTCTGACCATACTCAATGGAGCAGTGGTCATATAAACGTGAATAAATAAGATAAGATCTGATTATGACTGGATCAGTCGATTGCAGATATATATAAAGGAAAAAAAAATAATAATTTAATTCTAACTTCCTAATTTTTAAACTTAGTTATTTAGTTGAACTAATTCATACATGATCAGACAAAAAATAATATGTTTTTCGTTTTCATTTCGTTAGTTTTTATTTTATTAAAATCAATAAGATCACAATAGCCGTGATAGCCCAAAGCGCAACGAACCTGTCTCAAATTTATAAGGCCATAGGGCCATGGTTCGAATCCGGGCGTGTACTAATGAGTTTTTCTGACTTAAGTACATAACTATCACTGACTCCGTGCTTCGGAGAGCACGTTAAGCAATCGGTCCCGGACGCAGTCAATAGATGGCTTATTTTCCTTCATTTCCTCAAACCATTCTTTTATTATGTCTTTCATTTCTTCACTCTTTTTTGGAAATCCTATTTTTCCTTTTACGATCATCTCTAGTATCAATTTTATCTTCCCAAAAACAATAACTTGACAAACTGTAATTTTGTAGGTTAGGTTGCACGTGCAAGCTGGTTGAAAATTCTTCATTACTTCCAGAACTTTCAGGTACAAACTCTCTAAAAGTGTTTCTCGTTCATGGCATTCGTTTGCACGAACTGTCATATTCATCTGAGTCAGAAATGTAAACGTCACTGCTAGATGTACCTACCAAAATCTCCATCATTCGTGATAACATGTGTAAATAATTCACAAGTTTAAGTTTAGTCTAACAATGAAATACCTTTGTTATCGTTATGAACTATTTTTATTTTTCAACATAGTTCCCGTTGAGCTGTATGCACTTAGTCCAACATTCTTTTAAAGTTTCAATACCTCTCCTAAAATGACTTTCATCGAGTTCCGAAAATAGTCGACTACGGCAGCTTTAACCTCATTTCCGTCCCCAAACCGGCAGCGGTTTGAGGACGGAAATGGGTATGAAATACTTGGTTCTTATAAAGAAATAATCTAAATATAATAACAATATATAATGTGGGGTTTTATAGACATTTGAAGAAAAAACATGAAATTCATTGTTGATGATTGACATGACAATTATTAAAGAAACCCCATTGTAGAAAACAAAACTGTAATCATATTATTTGTTGTTACCATGTATATAACTCGTTTACCAAAAATTAAGGATCGCCGTGACTATCCCGTTTACACTTGATTTTTCAAAGCAGATTTGGCGGTCATTCTTTACAGTATAACATTAAATTTTTTTTAATTTACCATACTTAGAAGTAGGTTAGGCTAAGTACTTATCAACCCACCCAGGTATCATCATCTATTTTGACCGTTTTCATACTTAATTAATTTTGTTCGCTCAGAAATTTGCTAACACAAAAATAAATAAGAAAGACATATATTAAACATAATAAGATATAGGTAAGTAATATACTTTATTTTATACTGTGCTAGTTGATATAAGTATAGTGGAAATTGTCACCAACTACTTACGTTTATCTGTGTTTTATAAGTGAAGTTGTACTAAAACTATACAGACATTGTCTAATGTAAATAAATATTGTAATAAATGTATTAAATGTTACAAAAAAAGTGCAGGAATTTTTAATGTAAATTTTAATACTACATTATATATATTTTTTAAACTTTATCTCGCTACTTTTTAATTTTTATTGCGATTTAAGTGAAATCATATTATTTTACACAAAAAAATTTCGTAGAAAAAGAATTTTTGGCCTTACTTGTACCAAGCTATCTCTGGAACTACGAGTTGTATCAATACACCGAATTAACAAAGATGTAGCAAAAAAATAAATGTAATAAGATATATCAATAAAACAAATTTTCATATAACTAGAGTTGCACGTCTTTTCACAGGACACACAGAATTTATCGCAGCAATTCTTCTGAAGAGTAAAAACTTTTTAAAGTTCTATTAAATTTTTTTGTAGATATATGAGTACAAAAGCTTTCTTGGGCCAATATTGATTTTTTCACATATAAATACAGCCAGGCAATACAAACAAATAATCTTAGGCCATGCAATATGATAATAACAAAAAAACAAGTTTACTTTTTAAGCCTATGTGACTTGACTACATAGACCTCACAGTCCTGCTACGCCTCATGGCCAAATCGCCACACCATACTAACCATCTCTGTGTCTCAATTTTAACTGACCAGTTAGGTGATATTTTTGTCTATTTACCTTTTTGATGCCAAAACTCTAGACATTGGAAATCTTTTAGTTAGGCAAATATTTACAACTTAACCAGTTTCACAATAGGTATTTGTTATTACTATTTGTGTCTATAAAGTATCAAAAATGTTATTCCATCGCTTTGGCTCTGTATTTAATTTAAAGAATAAATAAATGAAGAGTACAACCACCCAGTAGCATATTCATATATCCCTATTTATATTTCTAATGTTGATGCACCTTTGGCACGAAAAAAGGTAAATTTTCTTACAATAGTAAAAATTTAACCAAGTCACACTGAGGTGGGGAAAAAAAACTTGTTTTTTGTCAAAAATAATAATAATAGTGGACATTGCTGACCATTACCATAATAGGTGAAAAATGTAAATGTAAGAGTTTATTAAAATGGGTATAGCTTCAAAATATATTCAACTACTTACCAAGCCAAACTTTGGAACTGACGCAAAATATCAATCTTTTCCATATTCTGTAACATACAAACAAAACTACAGGTGATGAAAATAATAGCAAACTATTAAACACATGTATAATACTCAAACGAGACACATTATTTTCAGACGAATTTTGCCAGAATTAAAAAAGATCCATTAGCTCCACTAGTTCCTAGAAATCAATTAAATTATTGTCATGTAACTAAAGACAAATCAAGAATCTATTTCAATATGTGATATCTGAGACGTGTTTAGTGCGTGTTTCTTTAAAAAAATATTGTCGTTTACTAGGTAGACTAGGTACCCAAATATTGCCCACCTTAGGATGATATGCCTATGTATGATGCTGTTAAGATTGGTCGTTTTGGATCCTTTAGAGTCTGTGTTTTGAATCTGAGGGATCTGGCACAATCTGGCATCTGGGCACTAATGACAGCATTGGCAGTGTTAAGTGTTACCCTTGTAGGATTTCGAATTCAAAATAATAACTAGCGACACCCCCATTATTTGTACGGATAGCAGAGCATATCAGTCATTGTGAAAGAAATTGATTACTTAATGAACAATGAAAAAAAATATAAATGAGATTTTTTTTTCAAAATGGCGCATGTAGAACGTCGTAGTTCCGTGTGGCATTCACAGAACAATATAATATACTTCCCTACGGGAAGAAGAAATGCAACTCTATGGGGGGAAAAAACGACAAGAATAGCGCCAACTACTGGTTGCCCCTAGAACCATTTAACTGTCAGCAATCACAAACCTCGTGCCTCTTACACTCCTTTAGCTAAACACAAACACACACACACACACACACACACACTTATTTTTGAGGTAAAATTATTAGCCCCCACTGGCCCCCATACAAGACCGGAAGTTGAGTTGACAATTTGGCCTATGACAGAGGCACAGCCAGGCACATAGCCATATTTGGGATAATACCATATAAAAAATCTGCTATCAATCACTCCGTCATACCATGGTCATACCGAAAAACTAAAAAGTAATCTTCTATATTAATAAAATTGAATTGTCTGTCTGTCTGTTCCGGCTAATCTCTGAAACGACTGAACCGATTTCAATGAAACTTTGCAGACGTGCAAAGGGCATTATTTACTTTTTGTCTGTCTGTCCGTCCGTCTGTCTGTCCGCCCGTCTGTCTGTCCGTCTGTCTGTCTGTTTGAGCTGATCTCCGAAACGGCTGAACCTATTTCAATGAACCTTGGCAGACGTGCAGAAGGCATTATCAAAACTGACATAAGCTGCTTTTTGTATGTATGTCTGTCTGTTAGTCTGTATGTCTGTCTGTCTGTTCCGGCTAATCTCCGAAACAACTGAGCCGAATTCAATGAAACTTTGTAGACGTGCAGAGGACATTATCGGATGTGACTTAAGCTACTTTTTGTGTGTCTGTCTGGCTGTCTGTCCGTCTGTCTGTATGTTCGAACAGATCTCCGAAAGGGCTGAACTTATTTCAATAAAAGATTCAAAGATGTGATTAAAAGATTGTTAGGAGTAACGTACAATATTTTGTTTGTCTGTCTGACCAAACTGATCTCCGAAAAGGATGAACTAATTTCAATGAAACTTTACAGATGTGATTAGAATTTGTCAAAAGTGACATACAATACTTTTTGTTTGTCTTTCTAGCCGTATCTCTGTCTGTTCGAGCTAAACTCTAAAATATTTAAACCAATTTTAATGAAACTTTGCAGACGTGAAAAGAGGTGTGAGGAGTGACTTACGCTACTTTTTGTTTGTCTGTCTGTCTGTCTATATGTATGTTCGAACTAAACTTTTAAACATTGACAAAATAGGTTGTCAGGAGTGATTTAGGTTAATTTTTGTCCGTGTGGTTGTCTGTCTGCCTTTTTGTTCAGGCTAATCTCCAAAATTAAACCATTTCTATGAACCCTCGCAGACATAAAAAGAAGGTTATCAGGAGTAACATAAGTTGGTTTTTGACTATGTGCTTGTCTGTGTATTTGTTACGGCTAATCGTCGAAACGGCTGATCCGATTTTATTGAAATTTCGCAAACATAAAAATCGTAGTGTCTGTTAGTCTGTCTGTCTATTCCGGTTAATCTCCAAAACGGCTGATTGATTTTGGGACCGACTTGTGGGATAGCTATTCTTCATACCAAGATTTTCATTAAATTAAGTAAAGAGATTTCTAGGTAGTTAAGTTTCAGAATGTTCTAGAAACTGTTACAATATTCTGGAGCGTCGCGTTCCTTTAACTGTCCCGGTACAATTGTGTAGTCCACGCGAGGGAAGCCGCGGGCAGAAAGCTAGTAATGTAATAATAATGTGAAATCGTTTTTGTTTTTGAAATTTGAAAAAAAAAAACAAATTTGTTTGTTATCGTTTAAAATACCCATATAACTCCGAGAAATATGACGAATTTTGTAGGAATTTACATCTTCTTCCGCTGTACATGCGCCGTGACATAGCAGACATTATTTTCCTTTTGAAAATCACGTCTGCTGCCATTGATTGTCCTGATTTACTATATAATATTTATCTCAATGTACCCCGCAATTATAGACGTAAGGTGCCGCTATCATTGTCCCCAATCAGTACTAACTACAGACAAAATAGTTTCCTCTACAGGGCAAGCAAGCAATTTAACATTTTAGCACAAACTTATGACTTAGACATCTTCAACACTAGTATTTCTGCGATGAGAAGGCTAATGAGCGATAATTTTTTCAATATTAATATTCAGTGATATGATGTTCCTTCTGGCAAGTAGGCTTTTGTATTGAATTGTTTAGGTTTATCGATCGATTTGTGGGAATTTTGATTTTTAATTCTCTTATCTTTTAGGTTGCTCTTTTTTTACAATCTGATTTATATAGGTGTAAATCTGTTATTAGCTGTGTGTTTTTCTTTTTTACTAATTTTACTGTGTATTTTTGTAAGCTTATGATTTACCGAATAAATAAATAAATAAAATAAATAAATAAATTAGGTTTCACAGATCATAAATTGTCGTATTTGTTTTATATTTCGTACAGTCGTTGTGCTACTTTATTTAACAATAAGCCGTCGTTTTAGTAATCTATGAAAACCACAGAGGTATTGTATATATCTATATTGATTCTAAAAGTATCTTTCATTAAAATTTCAAGATTGAGTATATCTCACAACCACCAATCACCAAAAACGCCGGAAAAAAAAAACGTCGGAAAAGTTAAGTTTCTTATATGGGAACCCCCTTTAATTTTTAACTTTATTTTATTATTATTATTTGCTGTTATAACGATCATAGTGATACATCTTTCATGAAAATTTCAAGTGTAAATAATGATCTTACAACCACCAATTACCAAAAACGTCGGAAAAATTAAGTTTCTTGTATGGGAACCCCGTTTAATTTTTAATTTTAGTCATGTTTTATTATTTTGAATATTGGCAATTACAGTAATACACCTTTCATAAAATCATGAAATATAAGCAACGTTCTCACACTCACCAATCATCAAAAGCTTCGGAAAAAATACGATACTGTTATGGAAATTCTTTTAATTTTTAACTTTATTTTATTATTATTATTATTTGATGGTATAGCGATCATAGTGATACATCTTTCATGAAAATCTCAAGCGTAAGTAATGAACTTACAACCACCAATTACCAAAAACGTCAGAAAAATTAAGTTTCTTGTATGGGAACCCCGTTTAATTTTTAATTTTATTCATGTTTTATTATTTTGAATATTGGCAATTACAGTAATACACCTTTCATAAAATCATGAAATATAAGCAACGTTCTCACACTCACCAATCATCAAAAGCTTCGGAAAAAATACGATACTGTTATGGAAATTCTTTTAATTTTTAACTTTATTTTATTATTATTATTATTTGATGGTATAGCGATCATAGTGATACTTCTTTCATGAAAATGTCAAGTGTAAGTAATGATCTTATGTTCGATATTTTTAGTGACTGGTGGTTATGAGATCAACGCTTACAGTTAAAATATTCAAAAATTAAGTATCAGTATGATTTCTATTGTCACGAGACTCTCTCTCTCAGGGTGAGTGGTAAGCAGTTAAAAGAAATTTAGTGGGTTCGTAAAGCTATTTAATGTCTATTTACAACAGGCTATTATTATAATAACAAAAAAAATATACATAAACAGATTAAAGATAACTAAGATAAAGAAAATTTAGAAGATTCAATATAACAGTTTTATAGAGTTTTTAGAGACTAATAATTTTCAAATAGTTCGACCGGAAACATAAAAAAAGGTATCAGATGTTATAGCACTCACAGTTTAATTTATGGTTTAATAACATCACAACAAAACCATCGAAAGGCCGGATGTCAGCCGAGGTACCATTTAGCCAAAAGAATACTCGACGGCAACCTCCAGCTTAGTAGTCTCGCAGCGTCCGATTTTATGGCTAGGTCAGCGGAACAGCAGCAAACCTGTAGAGTATTAGACAGGTTAGGTAGTATATCAGAACCCTTTTAATTTAAATTAGGCCAATAGCCTAACAGCCACCCATCAGTGTTTCAGCACGTCCCAGTGTGATAGTGGATCATCAATAGAACTGGGCAGGAGTATTCCACTTAATTACTTCAGACTTCAGACTTAAACTGATCCAAACAAATCTAGTATTTCATTATCTCAGACTTCAGACATTCTCCAGCTCCATTTTCTCTCCAACAGAAAACCTCCCTTTTTTCCTCAGTTTTTCCTTCCTTCCTTTCCTTCAATTTTAAACTTTATTTTATTATTATTATCTCAAGTTATAGAAATCATAGTGATACGTAATTTGTGAAAATTTTAACTATAAGCGACGATCTGATAACCACCAGTCACCAAAATGATTTCTATAACTTGAAATAATAATAATAAAATAAAGTTTAAAATTGAAGGAGGTCCCCATACAAGAAACGTATTTTGTGCGACATTTTTAGTGATTGGTGGTTATAGGATCATCCCTTACAGTTGAAATTTTTACAAATTACGTATCACTATGATTTCTATAACTTAAAATAATAAAAATGAAATAAGGTTTAAAAATAAAGGGGGTCCCCATACAAGAAACGTATTTTTTAGTGATTGGCGGTTATGAGATCTTCGCTGAAAATTGATATTTTCACAAGTTACGTGTCACTTCGATTTTTATAACTTGAAATAATAATAATAAAATAAAGTTTAAAATTGAATGAGGTCCCCATACAAGAAACGTATTTTGTGCGACATTTTTGGTGATTGGTGGTTTTAGGATCATCCCTTACAGTTGAATATTCCACAAATAACGTATTACTATGATTTCTATAACTTTAAATAATAATAATAAAATAAAGTTTAAAATTGAAGGAGGTCCCCATACAAGAAACGTATTTTGTGCGACATTTTTAGTGATTGGTGGTTATCAGATCGTCGCTTACAGTTCAAATTTCCACAAATAATGTATTACTATGATTTCTATAACTTTAAATAATAAAGATAAAATAAAGTTTAAAATTGAAGGAGGTCCCCATACAAGAAACGTATTTTGTGCGACATTTTTAGTGATTGGTGGTTATAGGATCATCCCTTACAGTTAAAATTTTTACAAATTACGTACCACTATGATTTCTATAACTGCCAATAATAATAATAAAATAAAGTTTAAAATTGAAGGAGGTCCCTATACAAGAAACGTATTTTGTGCGACATTTTTAGTGATTGGTGGTTATAGGATCATCCCTTACAGTTAAAATTTTCACAAATTACGTATCACTATGATTTCTATAACTTAAAATAATAATAATAAAATAAAGTTTAAAATTGGAGGAGATCCCTTTACAAGAAACGTATTTTGTGCGACATTTTTAGTGATTGGTGGTTTTAGGATCATCCCTTACAGTTAAATTTTTTACAAATTACGTACTACTATGATTTCTATAACTGCAAATAATAATAATAAAATAAAGTTAAAAATTGAAGGAGGTCCCCATACAAGAAACGTATTTTGTGCGACATTTTTAGTGATTGGTGATTATAGGATCATCCCTTACAGTTGAAATTTTCACAAATAATGTAATACTATGATTTCTATCACTTTAAATAATAATAATAAAATAAAGTTTAAAATTGAAGGAGGTCCCCATACAAGAAACATATTTTGTGCGACATTTTTAGTGATTGGTGGTTATCAGATCGTCGCTTACAGTTGAAATTTTAACAAATTACGTATCACTATGATTTCTATAACTTAAAATAATAATAATAAAATAAAGTTTAAAATTGAAGTAGGTCCCCATACAAGAAACGTATTTTGTGCGACATTTTTAGTGATTGGTGGTTATAGGATCATCCCTTACAGTTGAAATTTTTACAAATTACGTATCACTATGATTTCTATAACTTAAAATAATAAAAATAAAATAAGGATTAAAAATAAAGGGGTCCCTATACAAGAAACGTATTTTTTAGTGATTGGTGGTTATAGGATCATCCCTTACAGTTGAAATTTTTACAAATTACGTACCACTATGATTTCTATAACTTAAAATAATAAAAATAAAATAAGGATTAAAAATAAAGGGGTCCCCATACAAGAAACGTATTTTTTAGTGATTGGTGGTTATAGGATCATCCCTTACAGTTGAAATTTTTACAAATTACGTACCACTATGATTTCTATAACTTAAAATAATAATAATAAAATAAAGTTTAAAATTGAAGGAGGTCCCCATACAAGAAACGTATTTTGTGCGACATTTTTAGTGATTGGTGGTTATAGGATCATCCCTTACAGTTGAAATTTTTACAAATAACGTATTACTATGATTTCTATCACTTTAAATAATAATAATAAAATAAAGTTTAAAATTGGTGGTGGATTGGTGGTTATAGGATCTTTCCTTACAGTTGAAATTTCCACAAATAACGTATCACTATGATTTCTATAACTTAAAATAATAATAATAAAATAAAGTTTAAAATTGAATGAGGTCCCCATACAAGAAACGTATTTTGTGCGACATTTTTAGTGATTGGTGGTTATAGGATCATCCCTTACAGTTGAAATTTTTACGAATTACGTATCACTATGATTTCTATAACTTAAAATAATAATAATAAAATAAAGTTTAAAATTGAAGGAGGTCCCCATACAAGAAACGTATTTTGTGCGACATTTTTAGTGATTGGTGGTTATAGGATGATCCCTTACAGTTGAAATTTTCACAAATTACGTACCACTATGATTTCTATAACTGCAAATAATAATAATAAAGGAAATTTTAAAATTGAAGGAGGT
Source organism: Luffia ferchaultella (assembly GCA_949709985.1). Taxonomy (NCBI): domain Eukaryota; kingdom Metazoa; phylum Arthropoda; class Insecta; order Lepidoptera; family Psychidae; genus Luffia; species Luffia ferchaultella. The sequence goes on from OX453264.1 coordinate 15,070,827, forward strand.
CCCCATACAAGAAACGTATTTTGTGCGACATTTTTAGTGATTGGTGGTTATAGGATCATTCCTTACAGTTGAAATATCCACAAATTACGTTTTTACTATGATTTCTATAACTTAAAATAATAATAATAAAATAAAGTTTAAAATTGAAGGAGGTCCCCATACAAGAAACGTATTTTGTGCGACATTTTTAGTGATTGGTGGTTATAGGATCATCCCTTACAGTTTAAATTTTCACAAATTACGTACCACTATAAGTTCTATAACTTAAAATAATAAAAATAAAATAAGGTTTAAAAATAAAGGGGGTCCCCGTACAAGAAACGTATTTTTTAGTGATTGGTAGTTATGAGATCTTCGCTGAAAATTGATATTTTCACAAGTTACGTGTCACTATGATTTTTATAACTTGAAATAATAATAATAAAATAAAGTTTAAAATTGAAGGAGGTCCCCATACAAGAAACGTATTTTGTGCGACATTTTTAGTGATTGGTGGTTATCAGATCATCGCTTACAGTTGAAATTTTCACAAAAATTAAGTTCCTTGTATGGGAACTCCTTTAATTTTTAAATTTATTCATGTTTTATTATTTTGAATATTGGCAATTACAGTAATACACCTTTCATAAAATCATGAAATATAAGCAACGTTCTCACACTCACCAATGATCAAAAGCTTCGGAAAAAATACGATACTGTTATGGAAATTCTTTTAATTTTTAACTTTATTTTATTATTGTTATTGCTTATTATAGCGATCATAGTGATACATCTCTCATGAAAATTTCAAATGTAAGTAATGATCTTACAATCACCAATCACTAAAAACGTCGAAAAAAAAGTCGAAAATACGTTTCTTGTATGTGAACTCCTTTTAATTTTTAATGTTTACTTGAAGGTTCTTTAGTATCAAAGGATCTGACCTGAGATGATATCTATGTAACGCTAAAAACTTCCACAAACCAAGCCGGCAGTTTCTTTTCTAGAAACATGCCGAATACAGCACCTCCTGCTGGTCTGAAATCGTAAAGCTTATCAGATTCTCATCTGGAAATGTGATCTAAGAAGGTACATAATACTAGCGGCCCGTCCCGGCTTTGCACGGGTGGTATTCGTTTCTTATAAGAATCACGTTTTTATCTCAGTCTTATCTCATTCCCGTTCTTCCTTTCCCGTTTTCGTTCCCATCGCATAAACATTTTATCGTTTCCGTTCCTGGCCCTGATTTCATTTCCTTTTCGTTTCCATTCTCATCAAGAATAACTTTTTTATTTCAGTCTTAACTCTTTCCCGTTCTTCCCTTTCCCGTTTTCGTTCCCGCGGCACAAATATTTTATCGTTTCAATTTCTGTCAGTCTCAATTAAATAAATTACACTTTCGCGAAATAATATTTATATAAGCAATTATTAAATTACTAAAATGGCTATTAAAAAATAAGGGTTGATCGTAGAAGTGTGAAAATTGAGGATTGTATGTATTTTTGTATGTTGTATCATAAAAAAATAGAAATTAAAAATTTTGTCTAAAAAAAAAAAAATTTAGGGGTGGACTACCCCTAACATTTAGGGGGATGATAAATAGATGTTGGCCGATTCTCATAGATACCGGATAAGCACAAAAAATTTCATCGAAATCGGTCAAGCCGTTTCGGAGGAGTATGGCATATTTATATAAGCAATTATTAAATTGCTAAAATGGCTATTAAAAAATAAGGGTTGATCGTAGAAGGGTGAAAATTTAGGGTTGTATGTATTTTTTAATGGCACATTATAAAAAAATTAAAAATTAAACTTTTGTCCAGAAAATAAAAAAAAAATTTAGGGGTGGACTACCCCTAACATTTAGGGGGATGAAAAATAGATGTTGGCCGATTCTCATAGATACCGGATAAGCACAAAAAATTTCATCAAAATCGGTCAAGCCGTTTCGGAGGAGTATGGCAACTAAAACTGTGACACGAGAATTTTATATATTAGATTATAATAATATATATGTGACGCTAAAACCTCATCAAAATCATTCTATATTTTTATTATAGAAACACGATTAATACAGCACATACTGGTAGTCTATAACTGTAAAGCAAACTGTAATATTTGAGAATCTGATCTGATATAATATCTATGTTACACAAAAAACCTTATCAAAATGAACCTAGTTTTTCTATACAAATACGACTGATGCAGCATGCCTTAGTGGCTGAAAACCATAAAACGTATCTAAGAATCTGATGTGAGCATACGTCCATGTAACGCATAAAACCTCATCAAAATTGGTCAAATTAACTTATGGAAACACGTCTAATGCAGCACACCCTAGTGTCTGATAACCACACAACGTATCAAAGAATCTGAATTAAGAAGATATCTATGTGACCCTATGTAAGCCTATTCCAGGAATAAGGGAGAAATCACCATTTTTTTGAATGCGCCTTTGTGGTGACGTTTTTCCACAAAATAATAAATTCCCTCTTATAACGTATTTCAAGACCATGTTATATAAATACGAAATAAAAATATTTGACTTTGACCATCCAACAATCTGATTTGTAATGTTACTTATGTTATGAAAAAACTTCATTAAAATCAGCTTGGTTTTTTTTTAATAGAAACACGCCGGATGCAGCACCTTCTGGTGATCGATCTTATCTGAAATGATTATTATGTAACACAAAAAAACGTCATCAAATTCCACCTAATTTTTTCAGAAAAGCACGCCTGATGCAGCACCTTCTAGTAGTCTTCAACCGTAAAGCCTATCTAAGAATCTGATCTGAGATTATATTTATGCAACGCCAAAAAACCTCATAAAAATAAGTCCATTTTTTAAAATAAAAACACGTTTAATGCAGCACCTCCTGGTGGTTTATAATTGTAAACCCTATCTAAGAATCTGACCTGAGATCATATCTATGTAACGCAAAAAACCTCTTCAAATTCAACTTAGTATTTTCATAGAAGCACGCCTGATGCAGCACCCCCAAGTTGCTGTTATGTTTACCCTACTTCGAGTATTTTGAATGTATTTTATTTTCAATTTTGCAAATATTTGACAAAGTAAAGACAATGATAACTTCTGCCTACGCGTGTCACGTTAGTTGTAGGACCACTGAATTTATTTTATCGCGCGATGGTTTTAATTTAACTTAATATCATAAAATTATAACTCCTAAGATATTAATTTAAATTGTTTGGCGTATAAAGGACAATTATATAGTGCATGAAATGTTTAAGGTACTTGACATATTTAATTTGATAAAGATTAACAGAGTATCCTTGTAAATAGGTTTCCAATTATCACATCATATGTGAAATTTTTTAAAAATAAAATAGGTATAGTAAGGTATCCTTAAAAGATAGATATGCCATAGCGGACTTTTCTTTAGACCTGTAATAGAGAAAAAAATCCTTTATTCAAAGTTTCAAAAGCGGTTAGGCAGCGTTTTCGATGAAAGCTCCCAGTCGGCTTGTTTTTTTCCGAGATCTTCAACAATCATCGACAAATAATAATATTAAAAATAAAGTTAAAAATTAAAGTATTCCCATAAAAGAAACCTAATTTTTCCGACGTTTTTGGTGATTGGTGATTGTAAGATCATTACTTACATTTGAAATTTTCATGAAAGATGTACCACTATGATCGCTACAACAACAAATAATAATAATAAATAAAGTTAAAAATTAAAGGGGGTTCCCATACAAGGAACGTAATTTTTCCGACGTTTTTGGTGATTGGTGGTTGTAGGATCATTACTTAGACTTGAGATTTTCATGAAAGATGTATCACTATGATCGCTATAACAACAAATAATAATAATAAAATAAAGTTAAAAATTAAAGGGGGTTCCCAAACAAGGAACGTAATTTTTCCGACATTTTTGGTGATTGGTGGTTGTAAGATCATTACTTACACTTGAAATTTTCGTGAAAGATGTATTACTATGATCGCTATAACAACAAATAATAATAATAAAATAAAGTTAAAAATTAAAGGGGGTTCCCATACAAGAAACCTAATTTTTCCGACGTTTTTGGTAATTGGTCATTGTAAGATCATTACTTACACTTGAAATTTTCATGAAAGATGTACCACTATGATCGCTATAATAACAAATAATAATAATAAAATAAAGTTAAAAATTAAAGAATTCCCATACATAGAACGTAATTTTTCCGATGTTTTAGGTAACTGGTGGTTATAAGATCATTACTTACACTTGAAATTTTTACAAAAGATGTATCACTATGATCGCTATAACAACAAATAATAATAATAAAATAAAGTTAAAAATTAAAGGGGGTTCCCATACAAGGAACTTAATTTTTCCGACGTTTTTGGTGATTGGTGGTTGTAAGATCATTACTTACACTTGAGATTTTCATGAAAGATATACCACTATGATCGCTATAACAACAAATAATGATTGTTGATTGTTAAGCATAATTTTCACCATAAACAGTTTCATCAGTTACTGATGATGCACCTAGAATTTGCTCGCACGAGCGAACTCCTCGTTTCAGCTCAGTTTAGTTAGTACATTAGTAAGTATTTTTAAAGAATCTGTTTCACATACCTACTACGAGATTTGATTTATCTTTTTGGGTAGGAATGAATTATGAGCAGTGTAACATTATTTTAATTATCATTAAGCGACTTCTGTAATGTATATCTGTATGTTATGCCAATTAAACGTTTTTCAACTAATGTTTTATACAAACGTCAACTTACGGGTATAAACTTACTGATTTGTGATTGAGAGTAAGTCAATTCAAACAGCATCAAACGACAGACTATTAAACTCGTATGGTTGACAGTATTTATAACACATATTAAGTATATATTGATTTTAGCTTTGGCATTCCTTTTCCATATAAACTTTTCCTTTACGTTTTTATATATTTATATAGAGATATCAAATGAAGTGATTTGATTCCCTGTTAAAATAAAAGATTTTTCAAAAATGTTAACTTGCAGTTTTCTTTTCTTAAAAATCGAGTTCATGATCCTTTCTAACACTTTTCGCTATTTTTCATAGTTTAGGATTTGGCCATATAGTCCCATCTCAAAAATTTAACCTGTATATATATTTTAGGTTTCTGCACTCCTACACTACATAAACTTTTACAATGCCAAATCTCACACTCTTCCGTGCGCGTAGTATGCTTAAAAAGGGGCCTAAAGCTTTTCCTTCACGTATTTATATATAGATTAAATAACTTTTAAAAAGTATTTTAAGTGTTTTATTCTATCCTTTTTTATACCTTAGTTCATCACCACCCCATCTATATCGAACATAAAATATATATAGACGTTATTTAGACTTGGAATACATTACAACATATGTTTCCGTTGGTTTTACGCCCAGCTCCCATAGTAAAATGCCCGTCACCTTCTATTTTAAACAATATGGAAGCGGTTTTTCTGATGAACATTATATTTAATATTTATAACATTTACAAATTATAATAAAAAAAAATAAAGTAATATTATAAGTTTTTTATTTAATGGCTGTAACTCTTCCTGAAAAACTTTTACTCAAACCTTCGAGCATTCATAAATGATGAAAAATGATTAAAGAATATATAATATAAATTTTATTCTAACTCATCCACGTCAGTTACGTAAAGGATCCTGATTATAAAAATCTCTTTACAATCATTTTAAAAAAAAACATTTATTATACGTCGTTATGGGCAAGTTCAATTGGAAAAGTTGTAAGTCACACTAAATCATAGTCACAATAAAGATACTTTTAAGGCAACGTTTCAAATATAAAAAATTTCCAAGAAAAGTTGCAGGTAAAGTAAGCTTTTAAATTATGACAATTTACACAAAACCTTTACGAAATTTATATACACTGCCTCAAATGATATTGCATCTATTTATTTTATATGGACGTAAATAAATATTTTGTGTTTCGTATATTTTTTTTTAATATTTCAAAATTCTGACTATATCGGGTAAAAATAAATTATCTAAAATTTTCGAGTTTCTGTTAGAAAACATTAGTTAATGAAATCGATAAAGAACAACCGCTGTTATATTTTTTCCATTCTTAGCAAATTTTATAATGGGTTTCTATTCTCTAGAGATCAAGAAATAGTTTTAACGAGTATTTGTGTGTTTGTGATGCATTGAACACGAATCGCAGGCACTTTATTTTATTTTATTTTCTAATGATATTCCTTCAATAGGTTTTTGTGAGAGAGCAAACATTAGTAATGAATTAAATATCGTTCTTCAAAGTGTGAAAATTGAGCTTTCGGGCGTCTATTCCAACTTTCTTCATATTTTTTTCTTTAGCTTTATTCGCATCATGTTTTTTAGGTACTTTAAGTGAATTTTCATAATGAAAGCCAAAGTGCCATGTCTTACTTTTCTTAGAAAGTGTGTGCATTGCAAATTTCTCTATTTCGATAAAAAGTTTTTTTTATTTGCTCAAAATATTTTTTTACGGTGGCGTTGTTTAATCTGCCTTCCCCAGTTAAACTTGTCCATAATGGTAAGTATGGTAAATATTTCTCAAAAAATACAAAAGACTTTCTATAAAATACGGGTTCTTCATCGCACCGGCTTTGGCTACATCTATTTTAGCAACAATTTTCATAAAATGTTTGTAAAAGAGACTCGATTTATATATAGAAGAATTTGAATCATTTTGAATGTTTTCCGATGCATGGTCATCGAAGTTTGAATAAATATTTTTTCCTTTACACAAAACTTTCAGTGTTTCTTTAGCATTAATAACTTTACGGTCAATCAATGATGATTTTAATAGAATGTATAAGTTTTTAAGCTTTTTTCCAATATTAAAACAGCATAAAACTAACCAACGTTCAAAAAATTTTTGTTCTTGATTCTTATTACGAGTAATATTTTCACATATTCTTTAGGCAAAATGAGCACAACATAAATTTAATGGTATTTAATAGCGCGAAAAATCCGAATTTCGGTTACAAGTATTATACGTTTAGTAATCAAACTAAAAATTCAAATAATTTAACAAACTACAATTATTAAAAGATTTACAAAGAGCATTCAACATGGTAAACGAAAAATCTACTACAACACGAGAAAATGCTGGCCATTTACTTAACAAAAAAATTAAATTCATCTAGCAATTTGAATATTGATTGAACGCCGTGTACCACAGAGACGATGGAAAATGCTGGATAGAATCTATTAGTATTTTTAAGGTTTATAACTCCGATATAAAGTTCTTTTACACATAATTGTTTCATTTTTTGAAAGCCGAACCGATGCTACTTCCAGTAGAATAGAAATGCAAGAACGGCATGTCTATACAATTTAGGAAAAGTTACTTCTTTAATATGTTCACCCTGTTGCCTTTTACTTGCAGGTTTTACGTGTTTAAAAACAATTTAACACTGTTATTAACACATGGAGATATTTTTCCTTAACACGCAACGATAAAATTGTGTGTTCTGTTACAAATGATTCAGTAATTTCACTTCTAAATCGAAACTATACTTTCTGATACATTACAAGTTTTATTGCGAATTTCTTTCGCTAAATTAACTGTATTGGAATGCAACAGTGCGTTCATGCTAAAAATATTTAATTTTTTTTTTTAAGAACTATGGCAAAATTCGATGAAATTTTTGACTTCATAATAATAAAATTGTTTTTTATCCGAAGTATCATTTATTAAAATACCATAATTCAAACTATTCATAACAGTACAATAACTTATACTTCAGTTTAGTTTAGTTAATAGTTTTTTTTAAAATGTTTTAAAATTTTCTTCGTGGTCTATTCATTCAGAACTTGCTTAATCCTTATTTTTCTTAGATTTTTTTAAATTTGCGTATTTAATCTTTTTTCTATTGGTAAATGTATTCGCACTATTAATTTTTTTACAGGGAATTCCAGAAAATGTTTTGTATTAATTTTAAAGATATTTCGTGCAATTTTTGATATTTTATCATATTAGTAATAGTTGATTCTAGTGATTCTTAAATAACATGGTGATATTTTTTTTGTTGAACTAAATCCTCAAGAATCATTAGGTAATCCGCCTTAAAACCATAAAAGAACTAATTGACTAAAAGCCCTCTTCTGCTTTTACTGTCTAAACACTCATACTCTAGCTAGTTCGTATACGATGGTGAGTTTTAGTCCGAGTTTCAGTGCGCAAGGTCCCCGTGCACCGGTCTTCACCCCCGCGAAATCCGCGCGTGCCAATCTTCAACCCTGCAAATTTGCGTAATGTTACTTCGACACTGTGAAAGACATTTATGACACTATTAAAGCCAAACGCGGCTCTCAAATTAATTTACCCTATGATTAAAACGATACTGGGATAGCCATACTGGAAACTTTATATCACACTACCAGAACCTGTGACCAGAACATACTAGACCCAAAAATTTGTTAAACTTATGGATAAGTTCACGTCTGATTTTTATATCACAAACATAAAGACAGTTAATTTATAATTATGAAATTGCAGTCGTTAACATCTGCCAAACGGCACTGGAGCAGCGTGGTAAATTAAGCTCGAAGCACCCTCATTCCGAGAGAAGGAGAGACCCGACCCCCGGACTCGAAGCACCCTCATCCCGAGGAGAAGCCTAAGCCACTGCAGTGCGATGAAATGGGCTGGGAAATTAAAAATGACAACAAAGCTACAGCTTATAAATTTTATAGAAAACTGCTGTTCAGATTTTAATGAAACCTTTCAGATATAAAGAGAACGGTGTCAAAATGATATACTAGTTTTTGTCTGTCGGTCTGTACGTCTATCTGTCTATTCGAGCTAATTTCCGAAACGGCTGAACTGATTTTAATGAAACTTCACAGGTATGACAAGGAGGTGGCCAGGAATGACACATCACTTTGTGTCTGTTCATCTGTACGTATATCTGTCTATTCGAGCTAATCTTCGCAACAGCTGATCAGAGTTTAATGAAACCCTTTCAGATATAAAGAGGACGTTGTCAGAAATGTTACACTACTTTTTGTCTGTCGGTCTGTACGTCTATATGTCTATTCGAGCTAATCTCCGAAACGGCTGATCTAATTTTAATTAAACTTCACAAGTATGACAAAGAGGTGTTCAGAAATGACACACGACATTGTGTCTGTATTATCTGTACGTCTATCTGTCTATTCGAGCTAATCTCCATAACGCTTGCGGCATTACCGTATCGTATCGCTATGGCGAGCCTCTGCGCCAGAAACGACACAGAGCGGGAGTCACAACCCTCTTTAAAAGTCGGCGACCGATGCTCCTAATCAAATTTTGGGCCTCGAAACTCCAACAGCCGGTCGTCGTCACAGTAAAAGGACCGAAGATATAGGATTGTTTCGAAATTGTGTATTTGCTGTGTTTAGACAGGCCGCGGACTCGTAGTTGAGTTGTTAAATTGATTTTTGCCTACCCAAAACTAATTTTTTCCTTGGCACCATATACTCGTGTGAAATATTTGTGGAGTCAGATACTCGAGAAGTGTACCTACGTTGTAAGAAAGCTTTGACGAATGTATTTAATTTGTTTTTGACTGTACATAGAGTCTAGTTCAGAAAAGTTATATTTTTAATATAGGTATGTTTGCATTTTGCGATTATTGAATTAGAACTAATCTAATATTTTTTACATACAGTCGTTGAAAAACAGTTTAAAAAAAAATTTAACTTGTATGAAATGTTTACGTATTCATAGCAAGAAAATAAATTTTATTATCTTATAATATAAATCGTAGAATTTTTAATAGTAAATGCATTCGTATATTCTATTAGTTTAATAGGTTAATACCACAGAGCAGAATAAAATACGAATTATTTATTCTACTACGTTAATTTTGTAAAAATTGATTTCTTTTTTTAATTGAAAAGAAATGTAATATATACGCAACAATATATTTTTGTAATAGAAAATATACGGCCATACTTTAATTACTGACATTTTTTTTTTATTTCTCTGTTACTTGGATTATTGTATTTTCAGCTATTGTTAACTATCGAGGATATTTCGGCGTTTTCCGAACTGATGCTTAAGCAATAAAATCTGTGAGAGTTTATAAAGTACACGTGGCTAAAATTAATTTTTGAGTGGTGTATTTTGCTGGGACGATCTTAGAATTGTGTTTTAATATTAATAAGAGCAAGTCACTTGAGTACTCTCTTCAAAGACGCTGACTTAAAAATTTTGACAGTTCGCTATCACTAATTCATGGGAACTGGCGAGGGGAACGGCAATAGTTTGACAGAACTTTTAGCAAAGAGCTGTTTTTGACAACACTTTTTTACATACGATGCTTCTTGGGAATCAATATGTCCTGACTCAGATTATCACCCGCTGTGGCGGACGAAGGCGGACTAAAAGACTCTCGCCCGTGCGATCGACAGATGCTACCAAGGAGGCAACTGGGGCCACCCTACACGCAGCAAGATGGTTGAAACAAAGTTTGTTGTAAATGTTCGAAAAAAATAATCATTTGATTCATTATGACAACTACAGTAATGAAAAACTTTCGAATATTATAACTGATGGAAATGTTAATATAACATGGACGGATCAAACTAACATTCTTGTCGAAGTTGGCCAGAACGTAATTTTAAACATGAGTAACTTAAATAATTCATTTCCGAAGTCAAATTCAGGTTAATGTTTTGCCAACGGTACAACTAGATGTTTTAGATAATGCCGGTAAAAACACTTATGTCGCGCACTGTTAGACTCTGACAGTGAGAAAAACTCCATATCTAAAAAAATTGTAAAATCCTTGCATTTCTGTATCAACCCTCGGATTTGACAATTATATGTTTCAATTTCAATTATAAATATATAAATTAATAAATATTATAGCATGATTTATGCAATATAGTATTGTTAAAAGCTAAAATTAACCAGTTCCTGGCGAACCTGATGCAAAGGTACCCATAACACTCGCGGCATTACCGCGCTGGATCGCTATGGCGAGCCTCTGCATCAGAAACGATTATTATTTCAATTATTATTTCATTATAAATATAAACGGATACAATTATCCATGAAAGAGTTAAATACACAGGCACAAGCCACGGTTTGTATCGAGTTTTTGACGTGAATACATTATCGTCACCATTTCAGAAAAGGGGTGCGCGCCAGAAATTCGAGCGACATAAAAATTGGGTAGGTACAAAAACACGGCGATTTTTCGGAAACTAGAATTGATAGTAAAAAAATAAAGTCACCATCGTGAAGTTCGTTTTGGTGACTCTTCTAAATGGTATAATGTCATGCGTCCGTGGCTTAGAAATATGACGATTATATATATATAACGATTATATATATAACGATTAGTAATTGTTGTTTGTCCCCGCTTGCAATGCTATGGTGCACTCTACGTTGCGTTGTTCAAATCAAATTCTGTAGAATATGGCTTGTTTTTCTCTTTTTAGTTAGATGTTTATTACTTTTTTCTTTTAAGTGGTTTTGAAGTTGAGTTTTCTTTTTTCCTGTTACGGTTTTCGTAATTGTGTTATATTACGAGATGCTGTTGATATACATACTATATATTAATTTCTTGCTAATCCATTTACAAATATAGTACTGAAACAGTGTCACTTTCTTCTTTTATGTAACAAATTCCTGAAATAAAAAATGGTATTTCTCTGGAAAGAAGACCTAATAGAAAGGATAGTCCTTCAGTATATGGGTCTGAAAAATGAACGTTAATTTTCATTTTCCTAAATCAGTATTAGTTATAAAGTGATACGTGATGTGCTACGTAGCATTACTGTGTCGCTTCACCGAAACTATTGTTGGAAAATGTATTATAATAGACTAACTAGTCAACCGTGAACCAAATTTCTTCTATTCTTAATTATTTTCTTTGCGTGTTCATCAGATACTAGTCAGTGGTCGCCGAGTTGTTGGAAGAGTAAGTCAATTCAAATTGCATCAAACGAGAGACTACCTATTATACCCATATGGTTGACAGTATTTATAATTTTAAACAAACTTTAACTTTGCCAAATCTCCGTACCCGCAATATGCTTGAGTACAAAGTTTTCTCTTTACGTGTTAACTTAAAGATTATCAAATAAAGTGGTTTATTCATATTATATATATTCTGTTCTCTCAAAAATCATGACCACGATTCATTTGAACACTTTACGCTTTTTCTCACAATTCAGGATTTGGCCATACAGTCCCATTTCAAAAACTCAATCTGTATATATATTTTAGCTTCCTGCACTCCTAACTCCACATAAACTGTAACTCCTTTGAAAGAAATATTTAGTGCTATCTATACAGTTTAAATCGCATAATTGAAATCGGGAAAATAACACAAGCTGGTACAGAATTAATGTTAAACTATGTTAATCTACGTTATTTCTCAAATTTCTACCAAGTTTTCGAGAGAAAACCAAACCTTAATATACGATTTTCATTACCTAGGGGTTTGGATTACCTAGGGTAAGTATTACAAATACAAATGTCAGAATTTATTATACGCTTTTCAAAAGACTAAATGGGCAGTGGGCAAGCGCTCTGACTGCAATCTAGGTTGCTTGTTCAATTATCCTGTCCGTAAGAATCTTTATACTTGGATTTTGGAGTCTAGTCGTTTCGGAGATTAGCCGGAGCAGACAGATACGACGATTTTTTATACATAGAAACAAATCTACAGAATTCACGCTTCTCGATCGGAGGACATTGGAAATGAATATTAAAAAAAAATAAAAAACTTATAACATATTTTTGTCAAATAATTTTATTAATTTTTCGAAAAAAATTTTGGACCAATTTTAAAAATTTGGTACCATACGATGCCCTGCGAGCTCCTGCATCTTTTGACACTACTACCTTTCGTCAACCTTTATAACTTTCTGAAATATAGCTGAATCTCATTCTCCGGGGTAATTGATCTGATAGTCATTCAATGAAAAGGGGAACTTCCCACAGTTTTTGACCGATTCCGAAATTCCTTTTCCCAAACGGTAAAAATCAGGAGCTCTATTCATTTTTTCGATATTAGCTTTTGTTTTTGAAATATTAATTAATTTTTTTCTGAAACATTAGACAATTTCGTCTTTATTTTTACCATTTTCGATTTTCCGAAAAAATTTACAATCCAATTTAAAAAAAATTAATGTCATACGATGCCTCACAAACCCTTGCATCTTTTGATACCACTGCCTATTTTCTATCATCCTAAATTTCTGAATTATAACCGAATTACACTCCCCCACAAAAACGAACAGATAAACATTTTCAATGTTAAAAAACTCACACCTGACATCGTCCTTTTTATGTCTGCAAAGTTTTATTGAAATCGGTTCAGCCATTCCGGAGATCAGTCCGGACGGACAAACAGACAAACAAACTAAGACAAGAAATGATATGTTCTTTTCCAATGTCTAATCTATCTCTTTACTGAATTAGCGTCCACTCAGCTGGTATGCCAAGGCGCGATGCGCTTACGATTATAAACCATTTTTTTTGGCTAGTTTTACGTTAGCAAAAGGTATATATGTACAACAAACAGCGGTCAGCGGTCGCTAATCTCAACTCGGTGACGACCCAAAAGGCAAATACCAATTATCATACATTTAAATTGAAAATTAACGAAACTCCCATACGTTCAAGCTTTAATTTATTCTCTTAAGTTTTAATTCTTCAGAATATTTTGTTCGAGACGAACTGATTGAGCGATCGCCGCGCGCTCTAGCAACGGAGGACGGAACGACCACTTGCCGTTCGCACACGATAACGGGCGCACCATTTAATTTCTTGTAATCTATTATTAATATAATTCAGTTTTTATTACAGTCCACTGTTTTATTTGTGTATGGGGTACAGTTCTACATAATCCTTAACTGGATGCTGGCTCCGTCCTCAATATATGGTCCTTCAAATCTCAAAATAAACAAGAACCAACCTAACAAGAAATTCAAGATTTGGTTTCGTCGTCCTTTCTTCAAGTGGAACACTACAAGCTACAATCCAAACGTCGAAGACATATCTTTTGGAAAGAAAGCAGCAGGCGAAGCAACAAAAACGTCGTTAATTTGGACTAACGTCGTTTGCGGATTCACGGTGCAGTATCTCATAGTGGACACCGGCCCTTCATACAGCCTCCTCAAGTCTGATACCACCTACAGCCGTATCTACATCTATTGCTCTCATCCACCATTCAAGACTAACGAGTTAGCAACATCTTCAAAGACGCAACATCTGTAGAAAAGGAGTGAGATTGTTCCTTTTCCATTCTAGTGCTTTGTGCATTCCAGTCCATTCCATATGCTTGCCCATTTCATTTCATTTTGAACGTAGCTTGCATGTTTTGTGGCATTTAGATATTATAAACTAAATACAATAGAATATAGAAAATTGCTATAATACAGGTAGTATTTTATGCATTATCAAAATCATACCTAAATCATCATTGCTAAGTATCGCAGAACTAAATTATAATCAAAGATAGATAATAATTGTGTGTGAAAACTGCAATTTAATTAGTAGATTTACGTTTATTATTATACTGTTCAAGTTTTTTTCGTATATGTTTTTTTTTAATTTTGTGAGTACCCACCTATTATACATTTTTATAAAATGTTGTAAAGCGCCTACCATTTTTCGATCGCAAATTGTATACGATCCGCTTTTTGTTATTTAAAATTTAGAAGTACTTTTTAGTTTTTAAATTTAATCTTATCGATCTAGCTTATCACATAAAACTCGTAATATAAATATAAAATAAGATGGCTGAAACTAGAATCAGAGAATTTAAACAAAAACGAGGTTCTATTAAAGCTAAATTCACTAAATTTATTGCCTTTTTAATTCAACTAAAAATAACAAAGAATTAACATACGAACAAATAACTGTACTTCAGTTTCGCCTTGATAAAATCTAAAATCATACACTGACTTCGATGATTTCCAGACCGAGTTGGAGTTGCTTGCGGACGATCCTGAAAGCTTATACAAAGAACCTGAGCAATTTGAAAACTAATACTACAGTCTTGTTGCCTCAGCTCGAGAGTTGGTAAAGAAACATTCAGGACAACAGAAAGGTGATGATGCTTCTGAGGTAGGCTCGTATAGCGCTCGTAGTGTAGTAAGAAAACAACAATTGATTAAACTACCTAAAATCGATTTACCAAAATTTAACGGAAATTATCAAAATTGGTTGGAGTACAGAGCCACTTTCCTGTCATTAATTCATGCAAATGATAACATAGACAACATTAACAAATTTCATTATTTGCGAGCTTCTCTTCAAGACAGCGCAGCTCTTATAATAAAAAGTTTAGACTTTAAAGCCGATAATTACGAATCCGCGTGGAATTTGCTGTGTATTAGGTATGACGATAAACGATTATCAGTCAATAATGAAATCACGTGCAGGCCCTGTTTGATGTTGAGTCGATACAAAAAGAGTCTAACAAGTCGTTACGTCGCTTGATAGACATAACAAATAAAAATCTTAGAGCACTAGCTACATTCGACCAACCGACCGATCACTGGGATACTTTGATTATCCACATGATGTCACTTAAACTCGATAGTGTAACTATGCGCGGATGGGAAGAACATAGAAATTCACTTTCAGATCAACCAACATTAAATACATTTATTACATTTCTAAGTAACAGAGCAGATTTGCTAGAAACGTTAGAGGAAGTTAAAGCAACAAAAGGTAAGACTGTTTACAATAAACAAAAGAGTTTTATCGTCCCAAACACAAACAAACAAATGAAAATTTCATGTATGTTTTGTAAAGAAGAGCGTTTGTTATTTAATTGCCCTTTAGAAAATTATCAGTTGAATCTCGTATTCAGAAGGCAAAGGAATTAAATGTGTGTTCAAATTGCCTTCGTTGTGGACACACAGAACTAAAATGTAGATTAAGTCTTTGGAAGTATTGCAATCTAAAATATAATACTTTATTACACACAGAACCATCTGATTCATCACTCAGTCATAATAATGTTGTCTTATCAGTACGGAATACGAAGACTCACACACAAACACATCACGTACTATTTTCTACAGCTTTGGTTCGGGTTTTCGACAAAGCTGGACACCTATATAAAGCTCGAATTCTACTAGACAATGGAAGCACCTCTAATTTCATCACTGAGAGCTTTTGTAGCAAGCTCAAATTATCCAAAAGGTGTGCTTCATCAAATATCACAGGCATTAACAGTCAGGTGTCGCGTAGTTCTACTCATGCTCTCTTACGCTAGAGTCTTATCATAGTGATTTCCGGACAACAATAGATTGTTTTTTATTGCCAGAAATATCTACATCCTTTCCTGTCTCGTACATAGACATACATGATTCTCTCTCTTTTTCCACTCACTCCTTTTGCATATAAACTTTTAATTATGTCAAATTTACATTCTTCGATGCCCGTAATATACTTTAAAAGGGGTCAAAAGTTTTTTCTTAACGTATTTGATATATAATTATCAAATCAAGTGGTTTAATTTCATTTTGAAGTAGACAGATTTTCCAAAAATGTGAATATGTAGTTTTCGTTTTCTCAAAAATTAAGATCATGATGCCTTTGAACACTTTTCGCTGTTTCTCATAGTTTAGGATTTGGCCATACAGTCTCATCTCAAAAACTCATAGATTTTAGCTTTCTGCACTGAATGTGTATGTATAAATATGTATCTCATATACTACAATTATTACATTCTCATATACACATCTGAGTGTCGTGACAGCCCGAGCGCAGCGAATCTGTTTCAAAACAAGGCCATGTGTATCCGGGCGTTTTTCTGACTTAAGTACATAACTTTCACTGCCTCTGTGCGTCGGAATGTACGTTAAGCAGTCGATCCCGATTGCTGTCAATAGATAGTGGTCGTTACAAACCGCCAACCCACATTGGAGCAGCGTGGTGAATTTAAGCTTCAAGCCCTCATCTTGAGGCGAGGCCTAAGTCCCTGCAGTGGGGTATAAAAAGGGCTAAAGGAGAAATAGGAGTAAATGGCGGTGAAAATTTGTATAACAGTAAGGTAATGATTTTTTATAAATATTACCTTCAAAAATTATATTCTTTAATTAAATATATTTATATTTTTCCATAAAAGTAAAAAACCTATAACAGGTGTTCGGCTGAACGTAGTCCAAACATATAGAGCACGTAGAACTTACCAAAACAAACAAAAAGTTTCAAGTGAGCAGATGGCGCAAAGTAACTGTTTTTGAGAAAAACACGTTTAAAATTTCTTTTTTTTATCTTTTGGTTTTGTTCGGTAAGCTCTACATGCTCTATTCAGCCGAACACCAGGTATAAAAAAATAATTAAAAAAAAAATTAAATCCGACTTCAAAAACATAAACTAAAAAGTTAAAAATAAAATTTAAAATTTAAAGAAAGGAGCATTAACAGGCGGCATATAGTTAATGAAGTCGGTGCCTACTCACTCAGACACTTTAAATTGTGTTCTATATTTGTTGTAGATTTAATATATCATTGTTCTAATTGTTATTACCTGGTAAGTACCCATTTAAAGTGTCTGAGTGAGTAGGCACCGACTTCATTAACTATATGCCGCCTGTTAATGCTCCTTTCTTTAAATTGAAAATTTTATTTTTAACTTTTTAGTTTATGTTTTTGAAGTCGGTTTTTTTTTTAAATTATTTTATTTTTTAATTTTTAGTTGAACGCATCTGTAACTTATTTGTATTTAGTATAAATGGGGCTACTAAACGCGCTACTCTAATGAGACAGCACCGCGATTACGCAACGTAAATTCAGTGTCAAATTGACGCATCAGCATGCCTAGTAAGCAGTGGTATTCCTATGTAAAACTTCAATCTTAATTATTATTTTTGTGCGAACTGAACATTTTGGCATATTCAACCGTATGAAAGAAGCCCAACAAAAGGTAACTGCTGTAAATCGTTGAGGAATTCCCTCGACTGTTTATGGTCTTCACCATCAGACCTGTAATGGCACTTATAACCCATATGAGTGCAAAGTTCTCTTCAATAGAAATGAATCAAGTCCAAACACCAGGTAATTGCTGTAAATCGTTAAGGAGTTCCCTCGATTGTGTATGGTCTCCATCATCAGATCTGTAATGGTACTTATAACCCATATGGGTGCAAAGTCGTCATTAATAGAAATGAATTAAGTCCAAACACCAGGTAATTGCTGTAAATCGTTGAGGAGTTCCCTCGATTGTGTATGGTCTCCATCATCAGACCTATAATGGTACTTATAATCCATATGGGTGCAAAGATCTCATCAATAGAAATGAATCAAGTCCAAACACCAGGTAATTGCTGTAAGTCGTTGAGGAGTTCCCTCGACTGTCTTTCAGCTCCATCATCAGATCGACTCCCGACCTTCATTAAATAGTACTAGTAGTAGTGCTGTATCAAAATACTTAAAATACGATACTTTAAAATACGATTTTCGAAGGTTGCCCTCGATTTCTCTGGGATGCCATCATCAGATCCTGGTTTCCTTATCATGGTACCATTTCGGAGATATCTCCCTTTTACAAAAAAAATATCATCCAATTTGGTTTATAAACAACGAAGTTATCCCTGAACACACATAAAAAAAAAACATATAAACGGTCGAATTGAGTAACCTCCTTCTTTTTTGAAGTCGCTTAATAAACCTAAGTGCGTGATTAAGTTAGTATCAACATGACGCGGCGCTCTCCTCGCATCATTCTTCAACGGCGAGTCTGCTGGAGCTCTCTGGTACGCAGCCTGGGAGCGAGTAGACAACGTTACGGGATTCATTTCTTCTGTTTCTCCGCTTACTTCTTCTAAACCATGCAACGGATTTTGATACAGTTTTTAATCATTTAAGAAATTTCTTCCGGAATGTTTTAAATCTATAATACACACTCTTTTACTTCCTGCTTCGTTTAGGTTTTGTAATATTTGTTGAATTGTAATAAGATATTCTTAAATATATATCTTATTTGATTTAAACGAACATTATAAAATTCCCTATGCCCCCATCCCCGCTCACTTTGCTTTGATAAGAACGGAACCGAAAACGGGACGGGACCGAGGTCCAGAACAAGAACTATAATGGCCTAATGAAAATGAGAAAGAAAATAGCGGGTATAAAACTGAAATAAATAAGTGCATACTACGAGTATAAGAAACGAGTAACCGGCGAGCGGGGCTACGGGCGGGTCGCTAGTACTTATATCAGTATATACCAAGATATTTTACACCCATCCAAGGAACAATCAGACATGTTTATGCACTTAAATAAATATTTGTCCCGGACGGGAATCGAACCCGCTACCTTTGGTCCTACAGTCGGCGTCTCTGACCACTAGATGAACAGGTCAGTCGACTAGACAAATGAAACACATAAAACGTGCCAAAATACATTTATTTCACTTACAAATATTTTATAATACAAAAGCGTTGTTTATAACATTTTTACATGCTAAAGCTATAAAGCCATATTTCGAGAGATCATTCAACAACAAATTATTGCCTCCATTGTGAAAATAACAACAACAAAGATATCTCTCCCACTTCAACTCAACAATGCGTGTGGCAGGGGCGGCCGCTGAGTCCGCGGCCCGTCTGAAACACAATAAATACTCAAACTTAGAAATATCCTATATCTTTGTTCCTTTTGCTGTGGAGACCACGGGCTGTTGGAGCCTCGAGGCCATAGGTGTGACCCTCGCTCGGGGTCGTTTCTGATGCAGAGGCTCGCCATAGCGATCCAGCGCGGTAATGCCGCGAGCGTTATGGGTACCTTCGCATCAGGTTCGGCAGGAACTGGTTATTTTTAGTTTTTAACATTGTATATATAGAAATTATGTTAATTACATATAAATTATAAAGTTTTTGACATACTTAATACATAATAACATATCTTATTTTATATTTTTGTTTATATTTCAAACTGAAGTGTGAATTACGATTTATTTTTAAAATTTCATTTACAATAACATGTGTGTGAACACGTTTATTAGCCAAAGTAGACGACATAGGTACAAAATATAACACAATAGCTGACAGTGTTTGTCTACAAGTTCATTTTTCTTAAATTTGAGAAAAAAATAATCTTATTTTTTGTAATTTTTCTCTAAAACTGAAGGATTCTGGTTCCTAAGTGTAGGTAATTTCTTTTTTGTATTTCATCTTTATCGTCGACAGAAACATATCGAGTTTTCAAAATACGGAGACGATATGTAATCTTAAAATAGTAAACGTTAAATGAGATTTCATAATAGTTATACCTACTTGAACCGTGTTGATAAGGCGCATCGGAATCGCTTGTATTCCCGAACCCCAAATTATAACAATTGTTGTTGCTAATGGCAGTGGCTAAACCATGGAACAAGTTACCTATTAAAGTTGGAAGAGTTTCAACATATTTTAGCAAAATTCAATGTCGTCATTCTCACATCAGCTAACATAACATCTAGTTAATGCGTGCCTTTTTTTGTAATGAGGCCCGAATCTGTGTACAAACAACTGCGCAGATAGTGTCGGGTTGGAATATCTCTGATTTAATACGTTTAACAAGTTCATCCTAAAGCGGCGAAATACATTTGAAATTTAAGAAAACCCTTCAAAGATGAGCGGCTTTCCCCGACTCGACCCGAAATGGCTGATGCGAAAACGGTTGCGCGCGTGTTCGCAGGTGGTCGTCGTCAAGCTGTTTCGCTTACGAACTGGCAACATATACACCAGTAAACTAGTGTTTAGGTGGTTGGACTCTGCTGAAATGGACGCTGTTATCAATTTTTATTCCTTTATGCTGTGAGTGTATAGATCTACCTTTGATTATATATAATGTCTGGGTAGAGAGAGTCGGTGTCAAAAAACGTAGATAAAAATATCCCCCACCGTTCGGTTAGAATTCACGCACACAGAAACGGTTTGTACATAGTTAGTATGATGTAGCGAATGTATGTGTATGTGGTCTGTTGAGTCACGCACACAAGTATGTAAAAGTTTTTTTCGACATTGTATTGCCGGGGTCCAACCAGACATTATACAAGGTGAGATTTTCGCCGCGTGGAAACTCCGGTCGCGTGGACTACACAGCTGTACTGATTTTAAAAATTCCTTCCCTATAGAAAGCTACATTAACAACGAGTAATATGGGTATGTTTTATTTTTAAACAGCTTTCCGCCCACGACTACACAGTTGTACCGGGACCGCTATAATTGTTTGCATAGATATAGTATATAAGCTGAAGAGTGAAATAGGCTGCTTTTTATTATGGATAAAGGAGTTCCGGTACAACTGTGTAGTCCAACACGGTAGTTTCACAATTCACCACAACGAGAACGGCGCTTTGGTCGCGTCGAAGTTATCGCCAACTTGTAACGTCCAGGAATAACATAACGCTTATTCGAAACAATACTGCATCAGACTTTTATACTTAAAATAACATACAAACAGTGGTGGATTTACTAACAGGCTAAATAGGTTAGGCGGCAAATCTGGGACCAAAATATTTTTTTGTTTTACACTGTAAGTATGCGTAATAAAAACTATTGAATTACGTTTACCAAATGTACGTCATTGTGTAAGTAGTACTAAGGCATACCTTACCCCGCCTTCTTAGTAATACACGATTGAGCTTTTACTAGCTGAAACCCAAAAAACTATTTCTTGTGCAATCTCAACTAAATCATTGGATTGTTAAAATAATCTAGGAACTGACACACCGAGCCTTTAATACACATTCATACTAATTACGAGAAAAACGAGGTGTATTCAGGACGATCGATTGTGCATAAATCATAAAATTACAATATTATTGATAAAAAAAATTGTAATAAATATATCTATGAACTAGGATATCGAATTGTAGAGGCGGCAAAATTTTAACAGCTTACTGGTGGCAATTGTGTACATCCACCACTGCATACAAATAATCAGAGAGGGTGTCTATGAAATACTATAATATACACAAGTATGCATATCGGCCTGTCACTCTACATTTTCTTCATCGGATTACTTCCATTGTAGTTATTTCCCGCCAAAAATTCTTTTTAGTCGGGCAGCCAACGCAACGGTCCACTCTCCATAACAGACAGTATAGATCCCACTGTATGTGTTCGACGTGGTTGCCTGGAAGAAAAAAATCCATCACTACATATTATAAAATAAAGTCCACCTGTCCAGTCTGTCTGTCTGTACGCAATAAACTCAAAAACTACCAAACGGATTAGCATATTATTGACACCAATGGATAGATTGATTCAAGAGGAAGGTATATATATATATAAACACAGGGAATCCTAGCGTGAGAGACAAGGCGTCTTCTAATAATTTGTTCTTTTCTTTTTACGGTGTAGACAAACATTTCATTTTCAAACACCTTTCAAGCATTCAAGAAGACACCACATACATATAACAACCAAGACCCGGTACCAGTATCAATATTCATCATATAAATACTGACCCGACCTGGGATTCGAATCCCGGACCTCCAGCTTCGTAGGAAGGGTTGCTACCCAGTAGGCTAAGCGGTCGTCAATACGAATTGAAAAAAAATCACAATTTCAAAATGACGACGTCCGAAGTTGTACGTACTTGCGTTTCTGTGGATTTTCGATATTGAAATATAAATCTTAGGTATTATAATAAAGAGAAAAGATTTGATTTTCCGTATGTTCGTTATGGATAACCTCAGAAACTCCTAAGCTGATTTTAAAAATTCTTTTGCCTATAGAAAAGCTACATTACCAACAAGTAACATGGGCTATATTTAATTTACAAAAAAAATTGTAGATTTGGCGTGCGCAGTGAAAATTATTGATGAGACATAAAATAATGTACTGCATATTTATAGTAAATATATGTTTGACTATGATAATTAAGCCACAATAACGGTTTCTTTTTTAAAGTTAGTCAATAGAATCAAAAGTTGATGACATTCGTATCATAAAATTAATCTTTATCCAACTAAATAGTTTCGTAATCAAGGTTGAATAGTTTATATATAAATCCTTTTTTTTTAACTTACGGCGGGTATAAAAATGCTAGAAGTAAGAAAAATGCCGCAGTGGGAGCTCAATCTATTAGTTACATACACATTTTATAATTTGTAAGCTGAAAGCAATTGAACAGTAATTTGTAATTTTAATGATTCCACTAGCATCACTAACCCTTTACTATACAGCTCCACTCGAGTGGACTACACAGTTGTACAGGGATCCCTTTTTCCGAAATAAAAAGTAGCCTATATCACTCTTCAACATATGAACTATATCTATGTAATAAATTATAGCGGTCCCGGTACAACTGTGTAGTCCACGCGAGCGGAGCCACGGGCGGAAAGCTGATTGATAATAAAAATTGCTCTAGTTGAATACGCCGTTCACACGTTTCGATAGTGATGCAACAAAACTCGCCTCATAAGAACTTTGTCTACAGACTCAAGTCAATACCTGGCAATTGTCAGGATGGTGTTCGTCAATCGCTATGGACTGCAGACTCGGAGCATGACACTAGTTTGCTGCAGTTGTGGCGAGCTGCCACTTCGCGCGTGCGCAGCGACCACTGTTGGAACACGCAACCTGGATAAAAAGCAAAACTAAAGTAGAACAATTTAAAAAATGTTTTAACAATAATCCGTGATATTTACAAAAAAAAAGCACAGAAATCGGTTATTCCGTTGTAATGCCACATTTGCTACAATACCACAGACAGACAAGAGTCTGAGCAAGATTGGTTACCTAGATGTTACTGTTGGGTCTAGATCTTTGTGATTATTCGTCATAACTAGTTCAACATCATCATCATCATAATTTCAGTCAATATCTGTCAACTGCTGAACATAAGCCTCCTCCACAGCACGCCACGTGACGTGATCCTCCTCCACTCTGAGCGTCCAGAGGCGACCTGCCGCCTTCTTTAGGTCATCGGCCCGACGCGACGCTTTCCCATTACAACTAGTTACATACGATTGAATAAAAGACGAATGCCGATTTAAAAAAAAATAAAGTTGCCAAAATTTATCGATTTTGAGCCGTTGAGTTTAGCAAGCGTGCACCTTCCCACTTGCCAAGGGTCGCGGGTTCGATTCTCGCCCGGGACAAATATTTGCGTGCGTGAACATATCTATTTGTTTCGTGTCTAGGTGTAAAAGTATCTATATATGTATATTATAAAGAACATTTAAGTAGGTATATCAGTTGTCTGGTACCCATAATACAAGCTTTGCTTAGTTTGGGACTGGGTGGCGCTGTGTAGGATGTCCCAGGTATTGAAACACATGAAAAAAATTATGTATAAACTGTGAAATGGAAAATATGAAAATAAATAAAAAATAGATAAAAAAAGCTCCTCACTTCGATGCGCTATTGCCATATTCGCCGTTTTTAGTACTTGAAATGTCATTGCGGTCTTGGCACGGCGGCTAGGCACCGTAGCTCGCTGGCGGCGCCGAGCTCGCTCAACACGAAGCTGCCTTCTGCGGCGGGCCGCAACGACGACACCAAAACAGCCTGTCGGACAAGTTATCTTTATTAATACAAAAATATATAAAATATTAGGTTTTAACCTATGAAGTTGCCGTTTTGAATGAAATTATTTTAAAAGTTTTTTTTTTTTCAAACATCTTTATTTCTGTTATTCAAAGTACTCACCCGTGCAATCGATGCATCTTTGCCAACGCAGTTGCAGTTTATTGATGCCCTTCTTGTAAAAATCAACTGGACGAGAGGCAACAAACTCTTCAAAGGCATTGTCTCTCGGGAATTGACTTTTTTTCCCGTTAAAAGTTGTCCAAATTTTGAAAAAAGTTATAGCCGGTAAGTGCAAGGTCTGGTGAGAATGGCGGATGAGGGAGAACTTCCAACCCCAACTCTAGCAGCTTAGAGACTGTCTGATGTGGAATATGGGGTCGCGCGTTGTCGTGAAGGAGCAGCGCAGACGACCGATTGAACAAACCTGGTCGCAGACGTGCGAACTTCTCCATCGTTGTCTTCAGTTCTTCACAGTATACATCTGCAGTAATGCTCAGGCCTTTTGTAAAAAGCTGTGATGAATCACACCGGCACTAGACCACCAAACAGTTACTATTACCTTTTTAGGAGTTATTTTTCGTTTAACACATTGCTTTGGTGCTGAACCAGGATCTAACCAACTTTCTGAGCGCTTTCGATTGTCGAACAGGATCCATTTTTCATCACAGGTAACTAACTATCCGGTTCAAAATTCCTTCATTTCTGTGCCTGTTGAGCAACGCAACGCAGGTCTCGACGCGTACGTTGCGCTGGCGATCGTTAAGTTCGTGGAATACCCATCTATCAAGTTTATTTACTTTTCTAATTAGTCGCAAATGGTCCTATATTGTTTTGATGCTAATATCAAAAGCAAAAGAACGGCAACTTCATACGTTAAAACCTAATATTTATATATCTGATGTTCGGCTGAACGAAATAGAGCGTACCCACCTCAACAAAAAATTTAAACAAAGAAAATGAAATTTTCAACATGTTTTTCTAGATAACCGTTAGTTGACGCAATCTTCTCACTTGAAACTTTTTGCTTAGTTCGGTAAGCTCTTCGTGCTCTATTAAGTTTGGACTATGTTCAGCCAAACACCCGGTATAAAAAGAATGTTTTTTTATAGACTTTATGTGTCATGATCAATTGATTACACTATTTACTCTAAAGCTGATCAAATGCGTTATTTATCGCTACACGCCTCTCTATAGCACGACAACGCATGCAAATTTAGAAATACTAAATAATAAAAAAAAATTATAGCATTTTTCGTCTTTTTTTCAGATCTTGCTTCTTGCCAAATTTCATAATTAATTAATCCCGTTTTAAATCCCACCGCGAATACCAACTTAGGGAACCTTCTGGCAATGAAAATCTTTTACCTTCCAGAATCGAGAGCAAGAGCGATGCGAGCCAACGACGGCAGCGGCTGCATCGCCGCGACCGATGCTCTCGGTCCTCCACCCACAGACTCTTGCACACAGCAGCCCCAGGTGTAAGCGCTGGTCGAAACGCTGTAAGCGTAAAAGTAACGAAATTAGGTTTCGACGACAGAGCCACTGTCTAGGACATATATCCGTATAAAGAGTACCTGTGCTTGTACACTTAAATGAAATACTTCCGTGTACACAAATCCTAACTAAATTGCATTCACAATCTTAGAAACCCTAACTGCGGAGTAAAGGGTCGCGGGTTCGATTTCCGCTCGGGACAAATATTTCTGTGCATTCTTTCTTTTTGTTCCGTGTCTGGTTGTAAAAGTATCTATATATGTATATACTTATAGGTATTGCGAATAATATTTATGTAAATATATATATCAATTATCTAGTGCCCATAACACAAGCATAATATTTTGGGACTAGATGGCGCTGTAAGGGATGTCTCAGATATTATTATTATCTATATAAATATAGACAAAGACTTGACTAAAATATCAATAAAATATCAAATATTAAATATCAAAAAAATATCAGATTAAGCGCGTAAATAGATAGTTATTCTCGTGGTTGAATTGTGTGTGTGAATT
The DNA here is from genome assembly GCA_949709985.1 of Luffia ferchaultella. NCBI lineage: Eukaryota > Metazoa > Arthropoda > Insecta > Lepidoptera > Psychidae > Luffia > Luffia ferchaultella. The sequence goes on from OX453264.1 coordinate 15,097,298, forward strand.
AAAGTGAGATGGCCAAGATATTATTTTAATAAAATACACAAATAAAACAAATTCTAATGATATGACATAGTTTCCCGTGATCAGTTCTCGAGGCTCGCGTATCATACGCGAGCTTACGCTGAGCACACGCGGCGTATGTAGTAGGTAGTAAAAGTTTTATCGGACGTACTAAAAATACAAAACTTATTTATGCTCATTGGCTGTGCACGTCGGCGTTTACTATCATACGGTCTGTGGCGTTGTACCGCCAGAGAGTTACGTCATTTACTGTGCGTAATTCTAAACGCGGCATATGACACCAACCGACAATAATAATAATACTTGGTGCATCCTACACAGCGCCATCTAGTCCCAATGTAAGCAAGTAACATGCTTGTATTGTGGAATACTAGGCAACTGGTATACATACTTAAATATTCTTTGTAATTTATACATATAGATACTTTTACACTTTGGAACGGAACAAATGGACATTGATCATGTAGACAAATATTTGTGCCTGCAGGAATCAAAACCGCGACCCTTGGCATCGCAGTTAGGTAATGTAACCACTCGAACAATCGATTAGTCAACGCATTCCTGGGCGCGGCCGCTTTACCGGCTAATCAGCGATGTTATTAAGTGACGATTCTTCGTCTTCAATCTAGTCTGTTGCACAATCGCGCCGCGTCGATATAAAGGTAAACTTGGTAATGAAACTCATGTCGCCGTGGCTGATATAGATCAATGAGTTCAGAAACATTTTTAGTAGGATTGTTTACTAACAAAGGCCTAGAGAATCATACATAATTTATGGTACTCACGAATAGACTGAGACACGGTCGGCCGAATCGCCTATCCACACTCTTGCACCCACTCGGCATATAGCCATCACTTGAATAGGATCACCGTTGTCTGAAAGAAAAATGTACCGAAATGAAGAGAAAACTCTGTACCCCCTTTTAAGCATATGTTGGAGGAGTGCAAAAAGTCAAAATATACATAAAATGTTTCGTACAGCGAGCATAAGGCCGCTGACATTCAAACAATATTTGTTCTGCAAAAAAGGGCTATTCGAGCTATATATAAATTAAAATCTAGAGATAGTGTAAAGGCTCATTTTAGAGAAGCTAATATTTTGACAGTCCCTTGTCAGTATATTTATGAAGATATAATTTATGTACATAAAAATTTAAATGCTTTCTCTAGGATGGGTGATGGCCACAACTTAAATACAAGACATAAGCATATGTTATCAATTCCCAGGTTCAGGCTCTCAAAGGTTAATAATTTTTTAACTTCATGGGAAATTGTATCCGTTTTTATAATAAAATTCCAAAAGAAATGTTAGACTTGAATTCTAATCAATTTATAAAGCGAGTTAAAATCCAACTCATGAAAAAAGCTTACTATTGTATTAGCGAGTATTTAAATGATAAGTGCGCATGGACATCATTGTAATAGTTGTAAGACTTTAAATTTAAAAAAAAAACAATTAAGAAAAACATATTTTTAAAGAAAATAAACAGGGAGGAGTTTCTTGCCGGTTCTTCTCCTCCTAGTTTTTGAACCGGTACCTAATCAATTTATTACGACTTTCAATAAGTGTGTGCAAACATTTTGTATTGAATAAAAACTTTTTGAATTTGAATTTGCTACGAGTGTTAAGTGCTTATGTACTCAATGTTCGAACTCATTGAGTGAAATAGAACAATAGAAATCGTGTTAGGATATTGAAATTTGTAAATCGTTATATATCAATAGTATATAAAGTCCAATTTGTTGTAGATGAATAAAGATGGGCTTTCTGGTCGTTTCCCTTCCCTCATACTAGTGGGTACTTGCACAAAATAGAGAAAATGGGGAAAGTTCGCCCTTTCGATAGATCGCGTCTCCATACAGTACTGTCGCGGAGACGTGTCTAGCAGGTCAAGAAGGACTTTCTTTACAATACTATCTTCCGAGGGTGCCAAATTTTGCCTAAAAAGCCCTAATTGTTCCGGTCAAAATGGCGCGAAAAGTCGCAGAAAACGCGGGAAAATTGTACATAGAGTAAATAGAAATTATGTGAAAATAGAGTATAAAAGGGCGAACGATCCCCCATGCCGGCACTTCTAATTTCAAGCTCCGCATAGTCAGACATCTGAACCAGGTCACGAAGAGCAAGTACTAGCTAGCTGGCGAGAGGCTATGCCTGAAAAGTGTTACTGGAGTTTTGAATCGTATCCAGCCGCAACCAGCACCGGTATAAGGTCGTCCACGGAGCTATCCTGGCCGGTCCGACCCATACATAAAGTCTCTTACAAATACTATCCATGTCATAACCCTTTGTTACAGCGCAATTCTAAACTTGATAGTCTGTCGTTTGTAGCAGGTTGAATTGACTTACTCCTTTCCTCAGTTCTTGCCTAATTATTAGTGGATTCAACAAAGTGAGTACGGAATTTCGACCACTGGGCGACCACTAGTAAATGTAAAAGTCTGTTCGTTTGTTTTTCCTTTATTCATGTTGTAACAGAGCAACGAAACGAAACGACTTTTTGCATAATATAGAGTACTGTGGAGCTGGCTCGTTCTAAGCCAAGCGCTCGATTTAAAATAATTTGAATTAGAATAAATAAAAAATTATGCAAAGAGTAAATAAATTTGAGATCAGCGTTTGGTCAAATCAAATCAAATCAAATGGTCAAGAGTCAGAAATGTCACTTTACAGTACCGAAAATGTCAAACACAAGTTCGCGGTGGTGAAAGCCAGCGAGCGGTGACTTCGCTGACTGAAACCGGACTGAAACTCGCCGTCTCGCAAAACGGTTACAACAGCTAGCAATTAAAAGTATGAGTGGTTCGACATTAAGCGCAGAAGAGGGCTCCTAGTCAATTCGTAGTTTTATGAAATCACGTATGCGTTTAAAATTCACATTTCTCACGCCCGGGATGCTCAGTTTTTTGACATAGTAATAATAATAATAATAACACACACAATCACAACAACGTCTTGGCCCCAAACTAAGCATTAGCTTGTATTATGGGTACCAAGCGAAGACACCACATACATATAACAACCAAGACCCGGTGCCAGTATTAATATTCATCATATAAATACTGATCCGACCTGGGATTCGAACCCGGGACCTCCAGCTTCGCAGGCAGGGTCGCTGCCCACTAGGCTAAGCGGTCGTCCAATAGGATCAGACGCTCGGACTATGTGAAGTCAGCGTCGCCTTTTGTGGTTTCTACCATCTATCTTAAAGATGTTTGGACATATCAACCGCAACGAAAGCTCACTGGAACGACTGATGGTGCAAGTAAGAGTAGAGGGTCAACGTTCTTGCGGTCGATCACCTACTAGAAGGACGGACCTCATTAATTCATCTACGAAGTGTTCCCTTACTGAGTGTACACGCAATGCCACGGATAGAAAAGATGGAGAAATCTCGCAAAAGTCGCAACCAATCTATCAGACAATCCATGACCACGACCACTCCACCAGGAGTGTACGACTGAGAAGAAGAACCTAGAAGAACCTATTATCCTTATAGTTGTACTCACCTGATGGTATTTTGAGCGAGTGTTGGTAGGTGAAGGCAGTGGGTGTGGCCAGCAGCGTGTGCACACGCTCCCCTTCCCTGCCGCACCACACTTTCCAGCCGCCACAACCATCGTCTGTCCAGATAATAAATTTCATTAAGAAACTATCGACCGCCCGCTGCTTCGCCCGCGTGGACTCGTGTTTGTATTTATAGTAATCAAACTTAAAAACTTTTTAATAGGGTAAGGGACGAATCAATTTTTCTTCTGCACCTTTTGCTAGTAGACGCACTATTATTGGTTCACTAAGAATTTATTCGATAGCTTATTTTTAATTACGATATTATATTATTGGTGACTTAATTATAAATTTTAGATATAATAGAGTATTGTTGAAGTATATATATATTTTTTTTTCGTTTTTTAGTAATATTTTCTACAAATGTAAATAAAAATTTCTTTGTGAATCAACCATTTAAAATTTTCGTATCCATTCAAGTGGAAATAAACTGATATAACTTTAATTTGCCTATTCTTTTTATTATAAATTTGAGTTAATACACTCTAGGTGACACATATTCGTAGTGCTTAGCTTTTAAATAAATTAACAGTTTGTTTTTAGATGAAGCTGTACCGTGGGCGTAAGCTTGTGGAGATCGTTAAGGAGTCTATGATCAATGATCAGTCAGAGAAGGAAAATACTGAGAGTTTCAAAGAAAAACCGGCATCTTTGGACTCCACACCTATCAAAAGTTTCTACAAAAGAACCAGCTGTAAACCCTTTTCCTTCGTTAAGTTCGGTATTTCAAGATATAAATGTTAATAATGCACCAAACACTGTACCGAGTACTCAAGCTGTACCGAGGACTGAAAACCAAAGTAAATATTATATTTCACCTCTTCAAACGTATCAGAGTGATCTCGATGATTCTGATCCATGACCCAAATTTTATTCCTGGTTCATCTTGCAAAGTCCCTAGTCTACTTCGTGCTGGACCTTCAAAACCTTCGAGTAGCTCTTCTTCCAGCAGTTCTTCTTCAAGTAGCTCGGAGGATGAAGCTGAGAACCTTTCACGTCCAGTTGCGTCTACAAGTGGATCAGCAGCTCAAATAGTTCCAGAACCATCTGCCAAGTGCAGAGCAGGACAATACTAGGGGCAAGAAGAGAGTACGTCATCCAGAAAAATGGAAAAATAAAATAGCAAAAACACTTCGCAACAGTGGTAAAGGCTACCAATCGGCCACTAAAAAACAAGTACCAAAAAAGAAATTCAAATATGTACTTTTATGTTAAATTCTATATAACGTCTACTTGGTTTTGTATTTCTTCGATGCCATATTTGACTTACAGCCTTCGCTAGAATATCCATCGGCTGTTAATTAATGGTACACACTTTGACGCTTTACCTGTGACAGATTCGGACTTCTTTTATGTTCGTCTGTCTGTCTGTCCGTATGTCACAGCCAGTTCATTCGTAAACTATTACTGCTTTAAAGCTGAAAGTAGGCTTAGTTGTACATATTTGTAACCGCTATGTAGATGACTATGACTACTTTAAATATTTTATAGAGGCAGGATAATACAGTTTTCATTCCACTCCATCAGCCCTTTTTACCCCACTGCAGGGGCTTAGGCCTCCGCTCAAGGTGATGGGTCTTGGAGCTTAATCCACCACGCTGCTGCAGTGCGGGTTGGTCGATTTTAACGACTGCCATCTGTTGATAGCACCCGGGACCGACGGCTTAACGTGCTCTCCGAGGCACGGATTCAGTGATAGTCATGTACTTCACACAACATTCACTTATATGGAATTTTAAATTTTACATTCTTTTTGTTAGCAGACAGATAGACGTGGAAATCAATTAAAATTAAAACAAACTTTACCAGATAACATCATAACACAATAAAAACAAAAAACTACACAAAGCAACAGTATCGATTCCCGCCCGAGACAAATATTTCTGTGCATAAACATGTCTATTTGTGTCATGTCTGAGTATAAAATATCTATATACATAAGCATATATACTAATATTATAAACGCGAAAGTTTGTATGTATGGATGTTTGTTACTCTTTCACGCAAAAACTACTAAATGGATTTTAATGAAACTTTACAATAATATAACTTATATACCAGAATAACACATAGGCTATAATTTAAAAGCCAGTACTATATTATAAAGAATATTTAAGTATGTATATCAGTTGTCTAGTAACCCATAATACAAGCATAATATTTGCTTCATTTGGGACTAGATAGCACTATGAGGGATGTTGAACCCTATATAATAAATTGACACTTATTTTACAAGATGTTATACATAAGCTGGATACTTACCCTTGGCGACAAAGTAGGCCTGCAACCGTCTAACACAGCTTCCTTCACCGTCTCGTGCCCCTCGAACGGTTGTCTCAAAGACATTATTTCATAGAGCAACATCCCGTACGAGAAACAATCCACCTGTAATTAAAATATCAACCAAGATAAGCGTTTTTAATTTTTAATGTACACTCTCTAACATTTTTGTACGGTTCTCCACCATGCGGTTTCATCGCATGATAAACCTTCGATATGTGTAGGTACTTTTGTGCAGGTATCCCATATAGTGGTTTCCTGTTTGGCGCTAACATACAGTAAATAAAATTGACAGCAGCGTTTGGTCATAAATGTTTGACACGATTTCACATTGACTATGAATACTTAGAATAATAATTACTGGCGTATAGATTCGATGCCACGTAGTCTCACTTGGTCCCCGAATCTTGTATCCAATCGACATAACATTCCCGAACACACCGAGCGTGGTTGAAAACAAGTGCTGAATTTACACATTTGCCGCCAGTAGGCTATTCATAACGTTGAAAGCACAAAAAATTTCATCGAAATCGGTCAAGCCGTTTCGGAGGAGTATGGCAACGAAAACTGTGACACGAGAATTTTATATATTAGATTATTTCGCGAAAGTGTAATTTATTTAATTGAGACTGACAGAAAGTGAAACGATAAAATATTTGTGCCGCGGGAACGAAAACGGGAAAGGGAAGAACGGGAAAGAGTTAAGACTGAAATAAAAAAGTTATTCTTGATGAGAATGGAAACGAAAAGGAAATGAAACCAGGGCCAGGAACGGAAACGATAAAATGTTTATGCGATGAGAACGAAAACGGGAAAGGAAGAACGGGAATGAGATAAGACTGAGATAAAAACGTGATTCTTATAAGAAACGAATACCACCCGTGCAAAGCCGGGACGGGCCACTAGTATTTATATAAGCAATTATTAAATTACTAAAATGGCTATTAAAAAAAAGGGTTGATCGTAGAAGGGTGAAAATTGAGGATTGTATGTATTTTTGTATGTTGTATCATAAAAAAATAGAAATTAAAAATTTTGTCTAAAAAATAAAAAAAAAATTAGGGGTGGACTACCCCTAACATTTAGGGGGATGAAAAATAGATGTTGGCCGATTCTCATAGATACCGGATAAGCACAAAAAATTTCATCGAAATCGGTCAAGCCGTTTCGGAGGAGTATGGCAACGAAAACTGTGACACGAGAATTTTATATATTAGATGTACCGACAAGATACAATTTATCAACTAATTACCACCATACAGGCTCGACTTAGTTTGGGACTAGATGACCGCATGTGTTTTACTTACCGTGCGATTAAATAATATTTTTTTCTTTTAGAAAGTTTTTAATTATCAAAGGAGAGTAAGAAATAAATTTATAAAACATATAATTATATATAATTTGTCCGATCACAATAAATACGCATTTTGTTGGTATTGAGAATGACAATTTTCCAAGTAATGGCAAGGTATAGTTCGCCTCAAACTTTATGGTAGATCGGAATACAACGCTATAGGCGTGATTGCGCAAGTACAGTTATATACAGTTATGACACATTATATGTAATTCTTCCTGCAGTCAAACTGTTGCAACAGTTTTGCAAAGTATTGTAGTACGTTATTATATTATATGATTAATAAATAAATAAATACCCCTCGCTCCACTGCCTCCCGTTACACCTAAAACTGGTTACTGCGACGCAACTTGTGCCTATGTTCGGATCCGCCATAAAGTTTGATTGTAACTGTACTATACCGTGTCCCTGAAATTCTGAAAAAAATTTAGTAGTCAATGCTATTGAAAATTTTTTATGAAGATTTATAAAACTGGTGTGTTATTGTATTCTAAACTATGTTAAAATAAACGTACGAAAATTCGACAGTCAATAATTTTTATTTGACACTTTAAACGGTATGCTCTACCGAGCTGTATACAGAAACATTTTTGGACAATATATTAAAATTTAAAACAATATTTTAAGTTTGAAATTTCCTTCTCAAGCGGTCTCTGATATAAAAGACATAAAAATTGTTAAATCGTCGAACATGTATTTAGTTTCTTTAACGTACTTTATCTATCTCTCTCTATATTTTTCGTATTTCGTCGGTTTAAAATTCAAATCGTCTTATATTATATTATATTCTAAAGCGTATCTATAAGCCAGTAATTATTAATTGGCTTATAAATCCTGTATGAATACTTTTTCATTATATTCTTCTTCACCGTTATGCCTCATGATCTCCGGAGCCATGAAGCCTTCAGTGCCGCCAAAACCTTTGGTGCCCGACGGCGGCACTAAACGATTGATACCTTTAAAAGAACAATGTACATACTTTTCACGAACACCTTGGCCATCGAAAATATTCGGGTGTCTTCAGGAAACATTATCACAAAGTCTTGCCGTGTGGATGAGTGGACAACTAACAATCGCGTCGGTCGGCGGTCGCCGGCGGGATATCCTTCCCGCTGCCCCGCGGTCATCCCTTTTTCGTGCGTATATTTATGTATAATTAGTAATCACGCTGTATCAAGAATTATATCGAAAAAAATAATGTTAAAATTTGACCTTACAAAATTTAGAAAGTGACGAAAAAATTAATAAGTATATAATTTTCGTATGCGAAAATGTTAGTGAATAATAATAAAAATAAAATATGTAAACTTTGATATGCTGAATAACCTCATATGCTATGGGATCTTCAGTTGACTCATGAGCGTGCACATTGATGGCCGCCGTACTCGTTTCGACAGCGTGTGTCTCTTGTGGTTTAGGTATAGACCACACAAGCACGTTTTCAGCCTGAAATTAATATTTGGAATTAATGACGATCTTGTTTAATAGTTCCCGCCATTTATGAAGCCCTGATTATATCCTTAAGTTATTTCTTTTACATGGCAACCTTTTATAATATAAGACTGTCAGATATCGACATGTGTCAGACATTGACATCTGTCAGATATTGACATCTGTCAGATATTGACATCTGTAACTTGCTTGTGATGTATATCCCCTGCCTGAAGGTTTGAATATGATTCCCTTTTTAATGAAAATACCAACATGAGAGATACCCGGCGTATTTCTCATATTGGATCAAATTGATACAGATGATAAGGTTTCACCTATCAAATACCGAGTATAAAAAATATATTACAAAAAGAAATATTGAAATCACATTGGGGTCACTGATTTGGACTTTAGTATAAGCGGTCAATACCCTTAAAGTATTCCCCCTTCGCTTTTGAAAAAAATTGTTGTAAAAAAATTTTTTAGTCAATATTTAAACGGTCTACAATTTACAATTGGCTGTAGCATAAAGCTTTCGTTTTATTGTATATATTCTTTAGTTTTTCAAATATTTACAGAATGTACTTTTAACAATTTGACAATAAAAACTAATTAAAAACTAAAAGTATTTACAAATTAAAAAATTTTAAATTATATAATAAGTAAAACTAAAAGTATTTACAAATTAAAAAATTTTAAACTATATAATAAGTAAAACTAAAAGTATTTACAAATTAAAAAATTTTAAATTATATAATAAGTAAAACTAAAAGTATTTACAAATTAAAAAATACTATGTAAATTATGATAAATGACATATTGTGTAGTATACAAAATAATATATGAGTAATGAGGTCATAATAACAATACCAAAACGTGCGAAAAAGTGCGGTCATTGACATCGACTTGCGAGAAATGCTTAAATCAACATAATTGTAGTATAATATTACATGAATATAACCCATGGGTAATTAGAAATAAACACGTGAATTAAACATCGTAAATAAAATTCAAACTTTCTTAAAAATAAGAAAATGCGTGTATTGTAGTGGTATTTTCGTATAAAACACCATACACTATTAGTTTCATGGTTTTGAAACTTTAAACATAAAATGACACCGTCATAAGTAAAAATCAATAAATTATTTATACAATATATGTATTTATAAAACTGAGCTCGCACTTGACGCACTCCTCTTGTCTCTGACTCAGTATTATTTTACGTGCTTATTGAACCATCTTTACATCTTCAAAACAATAAACTTTAACAATTAACAAAATTGGTTTAGCTCATACAAAATAAATAATAATATATTTCAAAATATAGCTCACAATTTAACCAATATGCAATTAACTTTGAAAATCGTACCTCTTGCCGGCTTGCCGGCGCGACGTTAAGAATGTAACATACCTCGTAATACCTTGAGAGAAATGTGAACTCTATAAGTTCACAGTTAAGTACCTTTGTCGTATAAAATGTTCGAAACCGAAAGTTCTAGAATTATTCTTACTAAAAGTGAATTCACGGAAGAATTCAAACGCTGCTCGCTCATTGGCTGAGCCGCGAGGAGCGCGCCGCCGGTTCCCGGTAGTAATAATACACATTACAACAATCGTGATTGCAGTGTTAGCGGTTACCGTGTCATGTATTTGTAACTATCCATATTTTTGAAGATATACATTTCTTGTCATAAATAAGCTAAGTGTGGCGTCATTAAGTGATATAGTGAACCAGTGTAACAGTGTTCGTACGTCTCGAAACGAAGGTTACCTTGGCCTGTTGCCAAGTCTCCGCCAGGACATAATCCGGGATGCGGCGCATACCTAAATTACTTTTGGAGGTATGAATTTTTACATTCATCAATTAGTATGGAATCGGAAAATACCTGCCTATCTTTGGTTATAAAGCTAAGGAATTTTGTAATTACGGCGAGTAATCTAATAGCTGAAGAGACTGGCCTAAAAAATGGTACCAAAGACATAATCAAGGGAAACTAAATTGGGTAACTTGTAAGCAATTCGTTTTATCAATATTTGGTCAAAAGGCTACCCACCTTACAGTATAGTTTGTAATTAGATTTCATATGCCAAGTAGTCTGGTTATTAAAGTTAAATTTTATTTAGTATAAATATCTTAAATAACTCTGAACTCATTATTTTTTGTATTTGCTGAATTTACAATCTACCATAGTTTTTAATAAATCATAATCTTTGTCTACACTTACGTGTGGTCATGATAATATATAGGCTTTGTGTGTACCTACGTACGTTGTTTAATTTTGACGAACCGAAGAAACATCCTTAGAGAGCTTAGCAACTATACATATATAGACTGGTTTGATTGTACGCGACCGTACTCGGTCAGCTCTCGAACGAACCCAAAACCCTGAGATTATTGAGTCATCATCGGACTGAAGGTCGCTACAATTGACATGCAATTGACACTCACTTCGAGGCACCGCGAGTTCAGCCAGGGTAAGCTTTTTCATGTTAGTATTTGTATATATAGGCATTTGAAACCGTTACAATTTGTTTAGAGAGACTTAACCATTACAGTATTCACGTGACAAATTTAAATTTTATTGTTATATTTAAACTCACATCATAAAAAAAAAAGATTTGATTTTTCGTAAGTTTGTTTGTTTGTAACGAATACACTAAAAACTACTTAACTGATTTTAAAAACTCTTTCACCTATAAAGAGCTATTTATTAACCATTGGATTGGATATTTTCGTTTCGAAGTTAGGTACCTACGATGGGTATGAAAATTGAAATTGTTAACAAGGAATTGTTGTTATCATCTATTTGTCTAAATAAAGTCCTAATTCATAATACTAATTTTATATGCTTTCCTATCTATCTGTCCTTTCGAAACCGGAGCGGGTTACTAGTGATAAGTATATAATTTTATTTATGTGTTAAGTCATCGAAAAAGAATTTTTTTTGGGTTTTGGCGGTATAAAGTTGATTTAGATACTTACGTCGTGTCGTGATAGCCCAGAGCGCAACGAACCTGTCTCAAATTTATAAGGCCCCATAGGGCTATGGTTCGAATCCGCGCGTGTACCAATGAGTTTTTCTGACTTAAGTACACAATATCACTGACACCGTGCTTCGGAGGGCACGTTAAGCAGTCGGCCCCGGACGCTGTCAATAGATGGCGGTCGTTACAGTTCCCAACCCGCAGTGGAGCAGCGTGGTGGACTTAAGCTCCAAGCCCCCCTCCTCACCCTGGGGGAGGCTTAAACCCCTGCAGTGGGGTAAAAATGGGCTGATGATGATGATGATGAGATACTTACGTTGAAACAACTCAAAAATTATGACATGTATTAAAACTATAGACGGACTCTTATAAAGGTTCTAAAATATAGTAGCGCGAGTGGTTTGTTTAAATGAGATTTTATTTGTTAGAATGTAAAAGTTTCAATTTGGGACTAGATGTGAAAACCAAAATTCGACCAAAGTCGTAAAATTCTGCACGTATAAAATCTTGATGACTTATGGTATTCTGGTGTGAGAATACGCTGCTAGTGTAAAATACAATCTTCGTGCTGCAGTAGTTGTTCGAACAATTTATAAACAAAGACGTAAAGTATCACTTATTGACAAATTTAAGGAAATTAACACAATGAAATTGTCGTCTCAATATATATTTGAAAACATTATCTATAAAAAAAAATCGGTTGACCATGCAGGCCATCTCTGAAACTTTCCGCAATTTTCGAGTTCAAAGCGCTCGAAAATTGAAAGCTATTTAGCTCTTCGAACTCAAAATATCGATTTTCGTAGTTTTTGAGCTCTTCGAGCTCATGATATTAATTTTCCGAGCTCTCCAAGCCCAAAAACAGAATTTCTATACATTTACAGCGAGTTGTACCAAAAGAGATTACGCCCACGTATCTATACTAATATTATAAAGCTGAAGAGTTTGTTTGTTTGTTTGAACGCGCAAATCTCAGGAACTACTGGTTCGAATTGAAAAATTCTTTTTGTGTTGGATAGTCTACTTATTGACGAAGGCTATAGGCTATATGTATAAAATAATACTATCTGTCTGTCTGTCTGAGCAAATCTTCAAAACAGCAGAATCGATTTTGATGAAACTTCACAGATGTGGAAAGGAAGTGGTCAAAAATGACATACACTACTTTTTGTATGTCTGTATGTACGTTTATTTGTCTATTCCAGCTAATCTCTAAAACGGCTAAACCGATTTTAATGTAATTTCACGGGTATGACAAGGAGGTGGTCAAAAAGGACATACGCTACTTTTTGTCCGTCTGTCTGTACGTCTATGTGTCTATTCGAGCTAATCTCCAAAACGGCTGAATTGATTTTAATGAAACTTTGCAGACGTGAAAGAATGTTATCAAGAGTGACATCAGTTACTTTTTGTGTCTGTCTGTCGTTTGTCCTCACTGATCTATCAGCGTAGATAAAGCCGAAACTACTAAGTCTAGGAAGCCGAAATTTGGAACAGTGGTTTATTTTATAACGTGAGTATTAATTTTTTAAGTAAGGAATATTTTGAAATTTCAAATTTAAGGAGGGAGGGATGGAGGGGCTTCGTATGAGAGTCTTTGTTCTTTAAAGTTAGAAACATAAAAATTTTAACATAAATAAATAATGACGTCTTTCAGGGTGTTTGGATATCAAGGGTGGGAAACGGGAGGTGAAAAGTATGGGAGTATCGGTTTTCTTAAAGGAGTGGGGAGAATGAAGATTGAAAGTTTGAATGGGTGTACCCAATATTAGTTTTAGCAAAAAGTACCTACGTATTAACCATTTCGAATGTTTAATACTACCTAAAACAGAAATGTGTAATCTACGCAAGCGAAGCTGCGGGCGGTCGCTAGTATCGCATAAAGTAAAAATTGACAGATATACGAGTACTTTGATCAGAGCCATAATGTCTTTTATGATCGTACTTGGTTGTACCAGACATGAAAGGCATCATCGTTCCAATTAAAGTATAGCTGTCAGTTATTACTTTATGCGTTAAACGTTTACGTTATTTCTTTTGGTGCAACTCGCTGTTAGAGTTCTTCAAGCTCAGAAACCTGGGATATATCACAGAAAATGTTATTTTGGAAATATTTGAACTGTGATATCTTTTGAACGCTTCGTTTGATTTTAATGCAGATTACGGTATTCTATGCAATTTTGTAAGCACAAAGCTTTTGTGTAAAATCAAAAATCTATTGGTTGTGGGTCGTAAAATCACAAAGTTATGTTAAAAAAACACCTTTTCGGAAATTTGTGAACTGCGATACCTTTTGAACGCGTCGTTCGATTTTGATATTTTTGGCGGCACTCGACGTAGTTTTTTATGTACAAAAAACGTATATAAGATTTCAAGTAGATCGGCTGGAAAATCTCAGTTATTTAAAAAACAGCTTGACCGATTGACTTCAAAACCCAATCAGATTTAAATCTAGATGAACTCTTTCAAACGCCGTATCGCGGATCTCAATCGGTCAATCCGTTCTCAAGATATCGTATGACAATAAAAAAGTTACATACACACACATACGGACGTCCAGCCGAAAATGGTGAGAATGGCTTCCCAGGACTTCAACACGTAGACATCTGATGAAAACTCGATTTTCGGAAATCGGACCCAAATCAATAACTACCCTAGGATAGTGGGAAGTTAAAAATACTGTGATATTAAAAAAAAATAGTGATCGGCATCTTGTTAATACGCAAAGTTCAACTTGCTGACCACGTTAGCCGCCTTAGTAAAGTCACAAAATGTTATAAAGGCAATGCATACGTTTTTAAAATAAGATCCCAGTTGACATTCGAAAAATCGAAAAACGAAAGCTTAATGCAAAAGCTTATTATGAAGTAAAGGATTACTTAGATGATAAAAATCCATGTGTGTAGATCTTCAGTTTCAGTTTATTTCAATAATATTTACGACTCAGGTGTTGTTAAAAGTGTGCTAATTTTATTGTTTATGTGTTTTTTGGTTTGATGTGAAATACGCGCTCGTGTGATATTCTGGCGATGTGAAGCGATTAACACGTCAATACACATTTGTAATATTTATATATAACAAAATACGTTTACAAACTAGCTCTTAGTCATTTATATGTGGAAACATTTAAATGGTGATTAAATTTATATAAAATATATAAAAATATGTCAAAATAATGAACAAGAAATATAAGAAATTCAATTTAATATTTGTAGTAAAAATACAATCAACTACACTACATTACAGTACACGTAGAGTACAGTAAAAAATAAAAAATCAGCTTTTAAGTTACGAAATCTTCGCTCAATAGTACTGTGAGGGTAGAGGTGTGTTACACGCTCGATTCCTTATTAATTAATTAATAGGTTATTATCATTTATATACTTACGTTAGTTAGTAATGTAGCTTAAAAGTATGAATTTACTAGAAGCACTCTCCCGCTTACCGTTTTACCACTCTTTTTCTAGTTAACTAAGTAGGTGTGTATTTGACAAGTTTCAGTCCGATTTCAGTCCGCGAGGTACCCGCGCGCCAGCCGTCACTCCCGCAAAATTGCGTTTCGATACTGTGACGTGACATTTCTGACCTTATTAAAACTTGAAATCAAACGCTGCTGTCAAATTTATTCACTCTATGATATTTATAGTGGTCGCCCAGTGGTCGAAATTCGACCGTACTCACTTTTTTATAACCACCTATAATAATTAAGCTTTAAACGACAGACTATTATACTATTGTTATAAGATTTCAACTTTTGGCACTCCTTTTCCATATAAACTTTAACTACTTTTTGTCAAAGATGCTACGCTAAACTAGATATATCTTGCACAACCTTCTTTGGGATAAATCATACTTGCAGCACAGGACCAGGAAAGTGTCCCACAATGTTTTAGCAGACGTGCTCGTGCCGTCGAATATGTAGTTTGAAAATGGAACGATTTTTTTTAAACTTTTTTAATTTCGAACTGGCATGACAAAAAGAATGAGCCATTAAATGAATTTAAAAAAGTAAAAAAAAGGTAGCGACATTGGAACAGATTGGAACGTAGCGAATTGTCGGCAAAATTACCTAAACTACCTATTATTATTATTATAATACAGTTGTCAATGTAATTAGTTTATGTTAACTTTATCTACTATGAATTATTCAAAATGAGTTTTACGAGTGATGAAGACATTTTAACACCACCTGAAATACAAGAAGCTGCAAAAGCTATTGTTGAAAATTGCTTACCACCGAAATCGAAGGACAGATACATGAAAACGTATGAAAATTTTATTCAATGGAAAAACGAAAGGACATCTAAATCAGTGTCTGAAAACGTTTTCTTAGCTTATTTTGGTGAAATGGCTACAAAAGTAAAACCATGTACATTTTGAGTAGGTACATGTATTATATTCCATTTTAAAATATACGATACTAATGAAATATTATATAAACTTGAAACAATCCCTGGAAATGTCACAAACTAATATTCCTGGGAGATCCACTTTCAAGTTTCAAAAACTGTACCTTTACTAATTGTGTTTTTAAATAAAAATTTATGTTATTGTTTTAATATACAAATATTATACAAGCCTTGGCCACAACTGTGCATAACCGGACTCACGATCGTTCGCTTAAGCTGCACTTACGGGCCGCGGCAATAATCTACTATGTACATGTACTATAACTAGGTATAATGCCAAATCTCATACTCCTCCGTACTCGCGGTATGCTTTGAAATGTGTACAAAATTTTTTCTTCACATATTAAAATATACTTAGATTATCAAATTAAGTGGTTTGATACCTTGTTAAAGTAACAGATTTTTCAAAAATGTAAATACGTATGCCGTCTTTGTTTTCTCAAAAATCGAGCTCATGACCCCTTGGCACTCTTTTCCCTATTTCTCATAGTTTAGGATTTGGCCATGCAGTCCCACCTTAAAAGGTCAACTATGTAGATTTTGGCTTTCTGCACTTCTGCTTCTCATAAACTTTAACTATGCCAAATCTCACAATCCTCCGTAAGCGTAGTATCTATTTATGCTTATAAAGGGATTGAAAGCTTTTCCTCCATGTATTAATACATAGAAGAAGATGATCAGAAATTATCTTCTACGGCTCGCATAGGTAGTTTAATGCACAGTTTGTTTTTATTGGTAGAGGTTGTTGCTTCAATATTTCCCAATGGATAAAAACAATTATCAAATACTTAGGGTACTAATTGATTATGAAACAGGCGAAAAACATTTTTGTAACAGTTGGCGACATAAACTACACACATTGAATGTTAAAAAAAGGAGACATCGTAAGAAAGTAGATTTAGAAAAACTAAATCCTAGTTAAGTTAAATAAGTCGGCTTGGCAGGAATTTTAGTATGAAATAATCAAAAGTGGACATTGAAAGAAAAGTTCGCATCGACGGCCTGACTCTATTATTGTGGTCGCTGTAATAATAAAAGTAATAAAAATGAAATAAAGTTAAAAATTAAAGGGGTTCCCCATTCAAGAAACGTTTTTTATACTGTATGGTGGTACGGCGCTTCGTGTGGGTGGGGACTCGCACTTGGCCAGTTTTTTTCTCTCATTTGGATGTACAAAATTAAAACATTAAAACTCAGACAATGTTCAGTGACATATGAACAGACAACTAAAAGGGAGCAACACGATTTCGTTTCACTTAGCCGAAAATGCCTAGAAGACGATAGTCTGTTTCGTTTCTTTTTCCGCCTATATGCTTATGGGATCTTGGTATTTTTTTTTACTGAAACAGGTAGCAAAAACCACTGCTGGAACAAAGAGTGCCTGCTACGTACTTGGCTTTAGAAGAATGCGTGACACACCTCGCCGTCAATTTGAAAGAACCAGTTCTGAGACACGATGAATATAAAAAATTAGTAAGCGATGTATTTTCTACCGCATTCAATAATAATAATAGTATTGGAACATCCGCCATTTAGTCCCAAAGTAAGCAAGTATTGTTTGTATTATGGAGTACAGATACTTTTACACACAGATGCGGAACTATTAGACATGTTCATGCGCAAAAATATTTGTCCCGTGCGGGAATCATACCCGAGACCTTTGGCTCCTCAGTTAACATCTCTAACCACTCGGCCAACCCAGCTAACCGGTCAGTCAAATAAAGAATAGCATTTTGAGGTTTAATTCATACGCTTTTTAATTCATACATTGTCCGTCCCCCTGCGTCGCTTAAGGCCTTCCTTCGCAAGTGAAAAAAAAACTATTAAATAAAAATTTAAAAATTTGAAAACGTAAATATTCCAGCTTTGCTCTTTGGACGACAAAAAAAATGTTTTTATTTTTTGCAAAATGGTGCAATATGGGTCTGAAATTCGATTTTTTAAAATACAGGTGACGCAATATATGCAGCAGAAAAATCATCGTATTGTAACGCCTATCTACTCTCGCGACGACGTTATCGAACTCACTAGAAAAAGCATGACACCTATCTACAATAGTACAAAAACAGGTCATCGGACTTACGAGAAAAATTCCCACAGCCATTCAATAAAACCGAAAAGTCTAGACGAACAATTAATTTCACTAATTTAAATACAGAGGCGGCGTCGTTCAAAGGAATATTCGCGATATTTTTAAAAATCACGCTCATTTTTAGAGACGCCACTCGGCGCCGCGAGGCGCCAAAATTCCGTTCCCACGGTCCAGGAAATTAAAATGTAATTTATAAATTTCGAGAGATAGAATGTTCGAGACGGTGACTAGTGGAAGGGAGAGAGCTATATAAGGCGATGGTCCGCGGCGTCGAGCAAATTGATTTCTGGAAATAAGTCAAGTGCGACAATTTGCGAAGTGCGGAGTGTTTTAACTGTGCAATTAGTGTTCGATATTGTTTGCTCTTGGATTATTTTGTGATTTGGAATTATAATAAAGTAAAGTGAACTAAAATCAGTGTTTCAGTGCATCGTCAATATTAGAACCGGTAGCCCGTAACAGTTGGTGTCAGAAGTGCAATATTGAAGATGCCAACAACACCTAGGGATTCGTCTCAGTCAAGAAGACGTCACACGAGACAGGCGGCAGCGGATCAGCAGCACGAGGTCATGGACGACGTCAACGCTGAAAATGTAAGTGTGGACGCCGGGGCCGCTGCTGCTCAGACCTTCGACTTAAGCGCTCTTATGCGACTCATGGAGGAGCAGGCTCGTCGACAGGAGGAGCAAGCTCGTCGGCAGGAGGAACAAGCTTGTCGCCAGGAGGAACAGACACGCCAACATCAGGAGGAGCAAGTTCGTCGCCAGGAAGAACAGGCGCAGCGTATGGAGAAGCTGCTTGGAGAAACTCTAGGCAAAATAAACCTGGAGGTGAAGCAGCTCAAAGAAAACCTACGCGAGCATGAAGACAGGTTAGTCAGCTACGGGGATGAGATACTCCACGTTAAGTCCCGTTGCGACTCGCTCCAAAAAGAAGTACAGCATCTGAAACTGGTTGGGCCTAGTGGAACCAGCTACTCCGGCCCCCGGGTTAAGGTGCCGCCGTACGATGGTACCACTTCGTGGAGTGTCTACAAACGCCAGTTCCAGACCGTGGCATCGTCAAATGGGTGGACGGACGAACACTGTCTGACCGCCCTGACGGTGGCACTGCGAGGACAGGCGCTCTCGGTCCTTGAGGCATCACCAGACAGCGCTGAGAGCTACGGAAAACTACTGGAAGCGCTGGACTCCAGATATGGCGACAAACACCTAGAGCATGTCTACCGGGCTCAACTAAGGGACAGAACGCAGCGTGCCAGCGAGAGCTTACAGCAGTGGGCTTTGGAAATTGAGAAGATCGTAAGAAAGGCATACCCGTCGGCCGGCACTGATTTCGTCGACACGAATTTGGTGCAAACATTCGTCGACGGAATAAAGGACCTGGAAGTAAGGGCAACCGTCAGATTTGGGCACCATAAAACTCTGAAGGACGCTTTGGCGCATGCCCTTGAAGTAGAAGCTGTGAGACAGGAGCCTCGCACACAACGAGTGAGAGAATTAATAGAACCAGCCGCTTTACCACCTAGGCGCCGATCCACGCCGCGCTGTTTCTACTGTCACCAGCTCGGGCACATTCGGATTGACTGCCCTAAATTAAGGCAAAGGACAGAAGGGAACGAATCACCACAGGAAGGCAGGGCTCGAGTACAAGCTCTGCCCATCGAAGCTCAGGGAAACGAGTAATAGCCAGGACCGTGGGGCAGGTGCTGGCTGGTCGTGATACAGCCCCGAAAATCGTCATCTCACAAGTGTTCAACGGGAATAGTCTCATCATAGACGGCGAGGTAAATGGTACTCGGTGTCCAATCACAGTCGACACTGGGGCAACACGGACGGTAGTCAGACCACGACTAGTGAAGCAATCGGCACAGAGGATCCAGCGATCGACTCCACAGTTGAAGCTTGTCACGGCTACCGGCCAGCCGATACCTGTCCACGGCGAGCTCACGGTGACTTTGAAGGTGGGAGAAGAGAAATACTCACACACTGTCATCGTGGCTGATATTTCCGACGACTGCATTATCGGATTGGACTTCATGCAGCGGTTTCAGTGCAAAATCGACGTGACCAACGGCGTACTAAAATGCGGCCTTAACGAAGTTTTCTTCAAAGGCGGACCTAGAGGTGTGGTACGCTGTGCTAAAGAAACGACGCTAGCGCCTTACACGCAAACCTTGGTCAACGTGAAACTACCACCATCGACGAACGAAGGACCTATTAGAAGCGTTATCGTTGACCAGCTACCCCACAGCGAGAAGCGCAACTGGTTGACGGCCAGGACACTGCTAAGAAGCGGCGAAGGACATCCAGTAATCAGGTTACTAAATTTCAGTAACGCACCTGTTGTCCTGCATGAAAATCAGGCCATTGCGAAATGTCAGGAAGTTTCTTGGATGAGAAGTTGTGTGCAAGTGGAGTCACCTACGGCGAGGAGTGGAGGCAAGAAAGTTCTCGAACAAGTGGACATCTGCAAGGACGACCTTACTCAAGCAGAATATGCGAAAGTAAAGGAAGTGCTGACTCGCTATTCCGACATTTTCTGCCTCAAAGAAGGTGACGTTGGTAGAACGTCACTAGTTAAACATAAAATAAACACAGGTGATGAACTACCTATTCGTCAAAGAGCTCGGCGAATACCCACGAACAGAGAAGGAGAAGTAGAAGAGATGATTAATGACATGAGGAAGAATAATGTCATCGAATCTTCTTCAAGTCCTTGGTGTTCTCCTGTCGTCCTGGTCAAGAAGAAGGATGGTAGCATGCGATTCTGTGTAGATTATCGTCGGCTCAACAGCGTGACCAAAAAGGACAGCTACCCTCTACCTAGGATTGACGACACATTGGACAAGCTGCGAGGGAACCAGTGGTTTTCTACTCTTGACTTGAAGAGTGGATATTGGCAAGTAGAACTTGATCCAAAGGACAGGGAGAAAACTGCCTTTTCAACTGGAAAAGGGCTATGGCAGTTCAAGGTCATGCCTTTTGGTTTGTGCAATTCTCCCGCTACCTTCGAGAGATTGATGGAAGTAGTACTTGCCGACCTTCTCGGTGAAGCTTGCCTGGTCTATCTTGATGATGTGATCATTATGGGACGCGACTTCAACCAACATCTACAAAACCTGGTGCAAGTGTTTCAGAAACTAAGGACTGCAAACCTAAAACTACATCCGAAGAAATGCAGCTTCTTCAAAAAGCGGGTCAACTACTTGGGTCACGTGATCTCGACAGAAGGCGTGGAAACGGATCCTGCAAAGACCGAAGCAGTACGGGAATGGCCAACTCCAAGGAACAAAACGGAGGTGCGAGCATTCTTGGGGTTATGCTCGTACTACGGCCGTTTCGTGAAGGATTTTGCAGGAATAGCCAGACCTTTGCACAGGCTTACAGAAGATAAGACTCCATTCCTGTGGACTGAAGAATGCGAAAAATCCTTTACAGAACTTAAGCAACGGCTCTGTGAAGCACCTATCCTTGGTTATCCAGATCAGACTGGAGAGTTCGTAGTCGACACCGACGCCAGCAACTTGGCAATCGGAGGAGTGCTATCACAGCGACAAGGCGACAAGGAAGTCGTGATAGCATACTTCAGCAAGGCCTTGTCAAGACCGGAAAGGAACTACTGCGTGACCAGAAGAGAGCTGTTAGCTGTAGTGAAGACGCTGCGCCACTTCAGTAAATACCTCTTGGGCAGGAAGTTCAAGCTCAGGACAGATCATGCCGCTCTCAAATGGTTGCTCCAGTTCAAGGATCCTGAAGGACAAGTGGCTCGGTGGATCGAACAACTTCAGGAATTCGAGCCCGAGATCGAGCACCGTAGTGGAAAATCGCACGGAAACGCCGATGCTCTCTCGCGTAGGCCGTGCCTTGACGAGTGTAAGCATTGTTCCAAACGAGAACAAAAAGAAGAAACAGTTAAGGCCATCACCATCAATAACGTCAGTGATGAGTGGACCACCGATGCAATGAAGGAGGAGCAAAAGAAGGACAGTGACCTAAGGGCCATCATAGACTGGAAAATAGAAGGGAGTCCAAAACCACAATGGAACCAAGTTGCAGCCTTGAGCTCTGTTATGAAGAGTTATTGGGCTCAATGGGACAGTTTAGTGATGGTTGATGGACTGTTGTATCGCAAATGGGAAACCCCAAGTGGACGGGAGTCAACTATGCAGCTGGTCGTGCCAAGATCAAAAGTACGCGCAGTGCTGGAAGCCTTGCTCGATGGTACCTCAGGAGGGCATCTGGGCATGAAGAGAACCCTGGAGAAAATCAGGAAGCGATTTTATTGGGTCTACTGTCGGCAAGATGTCGAGGACTGATGTCGAAGGTGCACTGTGTGTGCAGCCGTGAAAGGCCCGACGACGCGGAACAGAGGACGTCTCCAGTTGTACAACGTGGGAGCCCCTTGGGAAAGAATCGCAGTAGATGTAGCCGGACCTTTTCCTGTATCTAATGATGGCAACAAGTATTTCATGGTCGTGGTTGATTACTTTACGAGGTGGCCAGAGGTTTTCGCAATACCCAATCAGGAGGCAGTGACAGTGGCAACTAAACTGGTTGACGAAGTGTTTTGCAGATACGGACTGCCCTTGGAGATTCACTCGGACCAAGGTCGTAATTTTGAATCTCAGGTGTTCCAGGAGACGTGCCGTATCTTGGGTATAAACAAAACACGGACAACCCCATACCGCCCGCAATCAGACGGAATGGTCGAAAGATTTAACCGTACGCTGGAAACCCACCTCGCAAAATTAGTCGACGAACATCAAAAGGACTGGGACCGATATATTCCGTTGTTCATGCTCTCATATAGGACAGCGGAACATGAGAGCATAAAGGTCACGCCAGCGTTTGCCAATTTTGGACGAGAACTAAGATTGCCGTTCGACCTGGTAACTGGCAGGCCGCCTGACGACCCGCGACCAATATCGGATTATGTGTCGGACCTAAAGGAAAGGATGCATAACATTCATGAGCAAGTCAGAGAAAATGGTCTTCTGGCAAGCGAAAAGATGAAGACTAGATACGACCGAAGCGCCACCGCCACTGGCTTTGATGAGGGATCTCTTGTATGGTTGCATAACCCGAGGCGCAGGAAAGGTAAATCCCCCAAACTACAAAACCGTTGGAAAGGACCGTACAAGGTGATAACCAGGATCAACGACGTGACGTACCGCATACAACGTGGTCTACGAGGAAAGCCAAAGATAGTGCACATCGATCGACTAGCCCCTTACCGAGGTTCGAATATTGCTCGGGACGAGCAAATCTAAGAAGGGGGTAGTGTGACGTCTATCTACTCTCGCGACGACGTTATCGAACTCACTAGAAAAAGCATGACACCTATCTACAATAGTACAAAAACAGGTCATCGAACTTACGAGAAAAATTCCCACAGCCATTCAATAAAACCGAAAAGTCTAGACGAACAATTAATTTCACTAATTTAAATACAGAGGCGGCGTCGTTCAAAGGAATATTCGCGATATTTCTAAAAATCACGCTCATTTTTAGAGACGCCACTCGGCGCCGCGAGGCGCCAAAATTCCGTTCCCACGGTCCAGGAAATTAAAATGTAATTTATAAATTTCGAGAGATAGAATGTTCGGGACGGTGACTAGTGGAAGGGAGAGAGCTATATAAGGCGATGGTCCGCGGCGTCGAGCAAGTTGATTTCTGGAAATAAGTCAAGCGCGACAATTTGCGAAGTGCGGAGTGTTTTAACTGTGCAATTAGTGTTCGATATTGTTTGCTCTTGGATTATTTTGTGATTTGGAATTATAATAAAGTAAAGTGAACTAAAATCAGTGTTTCAGTGCATCGTCAATATTAGAACCGGTAGCCCGTAACAGTATGTTCCGAGACGCGGCGGAATTGCACCGAGCGACAATGTTCCTACACGAAAACTAGTTCAGTTCCTATAAATAGGTCTTTCACCCGAGGTAAACATTTTGCTTTTCATAACGAATATGAAGAAAGTAAAAAAAAAAACGCATAATATCCATATCTGAATCTGATGAACTCATTTTATATAAATAACCGTATACGTAAATAATTAGCCCTCGTCAAAACAACTGAAGATCGAATTGCCACTTTCTCGCCTTATATATGTTTCTTTTGCTGTGGCATTATACCAGCCAGTATCTTTTATCGTTAATGATGGTTAACATTTAGCTCAAGTGTATGTAAATTAAATAGTAATTTATTTCAAAGTAAATATTACAATTTTACTCCGCGATTCAACAGAGTTGTATAAAAGTTGGGACATGGCTTGTATAGTTTTTTTTTTTTTAATTTATTGGACAGCAGGGAAAATAGTTTCCCAGAGACGAAAAGTACTACTTTCATCCCTATTATCGGGTAACTTCAAGCGTACTTTCCGAGTATGAGTACGGAAAAATTTATTTTTTACTGCGTGTTAAGGGCTGATGCGTGTGAGTTCACCTCCAGGCGGCGCACATTATAGCTGAGGGCCTATTGACATGAACACTTCACTTTGTGACACAAGCATGGAACTTGGCACATGTGTTCCCTGTATAAAACAAATCAGATTGAGCTCAGTTCTCAGCAGTTCCAGCCGCAGGAGGCTGTGGGGCGCGCTCCAAACAAAAAAATTCTCACTGATGCAGTTTTACTATTAAGACGTTTTTGGTATCGTTTTCGTATAAAATAAGGTCGTGGATTTCATTTCTGATGGCAATTTAGTATACAGCTATACAAAAAATGATTTTATTTGAAATAAAGTAAAAATCTTGTCTGCCATTTTTTTCTTTAATTTTCTATAACTTTTTAAATCGTAAATATTTTGTGAAAAAAAATTTTTTTAGTTACATTATTTACTCTAGTTTATAAAAATATATACTAAGAAAAAATTCCGGAAGGTGACGCGGCGAATCGATGCATTGACAGGCGACCGCGCGGGCGGTGCGGCGGTGGAGTGCGGGCGCCTTTGAATTCGAATCTCAGTGCGTGCAGTAAACTGTAGTTTTCCGGGTGTTTGGACGGATTGGGCGCAAAGTTTGTTATCAAAATAACCGTTTATCAAGTTTAAATAAAAGCGGTTTAATTGTTTTTTATTTCTTTGTGGCTGCAATTTTATTTGATGTTTTGAAGTCTATTCATGTAAGTATTTATTACGTTTTTTAAATCAGTTTTTGCACTTTAACTTCAATTTTTACAGCGCCCAATCATTGGCGCCCAATGATCTTGTAGAGTAACGCCTAAAAAGTACCTAGTAAATGTACCCTATAGAAATAAACGGAGTATTTAACTTTTTCAGTATTTAACTTTCTGCGAGGAAAGAATACAATCCAACAATAAAATTATTCACGACCACATCGCGTTAAACAAGTATGCCTTATTTACAACAATCAAACAGACAGATAGAAAAACACAGGCCAAAATTAGCCAATTCGGTCCAGTGTGACATGTAAAAAGCTTCATTAACATTACAAAAATTAATGAATGCCGAAAACATTTATTTACTTAAAAAGATCGACAATTGGACAACGTTCCGCCGAGAGAAAATGCGCTGCATCTACATATTATTGCGTGCAGTGTATCTAGGTGTACATGTGTAGGGTCAGTTAACGACACCACAACAAATTCTACCCAACTACCCAATCCCCAGAAATACGGTTGGACAAGAGAAGGAGATGTATGGGTTGCCAACTGGACAACTGTGGCCATTGCTGCACGCGCATGCTTAGAACATAAAAGATGCAAGTGTAAAAGATGTCAGTACGGTTTGAGCACTCATAAAGTTAACACGTTTCGTTCGTTCACAATAGTTCCCTGTCACATGCAGTTTCAGTGGTTGTAAACTTTTGGTAATTCTTATTGATTTAAATAATTAACAATTTATAATATCAACTTCCACGTGTAGCAGTTATAATAACTACACACAAAAAAAGAAAAAAAAGGGAAATCCATGATGAAGAAATGCAGCAAATGCGCTTTAGATTTTAATGATGGTGTGCAATGTAGTACGTGCAAAAAGTACTACGATTTTCTCTGTGCTGGGGTTACTGAATCAGGATTCCGAAAACTTGGTGCTGAAAGGCGGGCAACCTGGAAATGTGCCAACTGTAAGACACCCATGCGTCCCGGCGTTCCTGTGTCTCTTGAAGACATTCTTAACGAAATCTTGGAATTAAAGCAGCAACTTTTGGTTTTACCGAAATTGACTAATGATATTGATTGTATCAGGAATGACGTAAAGGAGCTCTCTTCATCTTGTGAGTTTAACCATGCTCAACTAGTTGAGTGTGCAAACAGAATTTCCGTGGTTGAGCAAAAGGTCAAACAAATTGATGTTCTTGAAAAAAACTTCCTGAAGACAACTAATATTTTGCAAAAAATACAACTTGACCTAGAAGCTAAAGATCAATGGGCGCGTTTTAATAACATTGAAATCAAGGGTGTGCCATTTAAGGCAGATGAGAATTTATTTTCCATCGTTGATTCCATATGTAATAACGTTGGATACATGGTTCCTAAAACTCAGTTTAACTATATGGCCAGAGTGCCCACGTTCAACGAAAAGGAGAAATCAATTGTCGTCAGTTTTGTAAATCGTTATGTCAAAGAAGAGTTTATTGCAGCTGCTCGTGCCAAAAAGATCCTAACAGCTGATGACCTGGGCTTCAAGGGCAACTCCTACCGTGTGTTCGTCAATGACCACCTAACCCCTGAACGCAAGAAGTTATTATCTAAAACTAAAAGTGCGCTAAAAGACAAAGGATATCAGTATATTTGGGTGAAGTATTGTAAAATACACATAAGAAAAAACGATACTTCTAAAGTTAGCATTATCAACTCTGAGTCTGATTTAAACAAAATTATTTAATATGTCGTACATCAAATTTTATTTCAACTTATTTTAAGTACCAAAAGCTTGTCTTTACTAATATGTGTATGTTAACATTTTGCACTTATAATTGTAATTTTAATTTACTCCCGTGTATAACTTTAAAAATGTTTGTAACCTCTTCCCTCATTAGCGTTTCGCTGCCTAGTAACAGCCTACCCGCGCGCGTCTCGTTCGCCCTGCCGCTTATCTGTAATCTGCCTATCTCTTTTCTTATCATGTCGCATACAATAGTAACTAAATATTTTTCTCGCATATGCAATACACTCCACAGGTGTCTGCCTATATATTTATATTATAAACTATTCTACCCTCATTTAACTATAAATACATATCATGTTTTTATTATGATGCTAAAGACTGTATTTTTTCTCAATGGATAGTAAATACCTTAATATCTATTATCAGAATGTGAGGGGATTACGTTCTAAAACTTTTGAATTTCAGCGTAATGTACGATTGGCAAGTTATGATATCATTATGATAACGGAAACTTGGCTTTTGGAAGGAATCCATAACAGCGAACTGTTCGACAGTCGGTACACGACCTGGCGGCGTGATCGTGATTACTGCACCACAGACCAGACTCGCGGAGGTGGCGTACTCATTGCGACTAGCAAACACTTGTCGGTTACCCCACAACCGTCGTTTCATTCCAGCGCTGAGGATCTCTGGCTGACGATTACTCTCAATAGCACTGAAAAACTTAAGTCGCAAATTAAAATACACATTTGTGTATTATACTTATGCAATCAAAACCTAGGCAATTCGTTTTCACAACAGTTATCTAATTTTTTATCCAAGCTCAATACACACGTCTTAAATAATATAAACGATAAATTTTTGATTATAGGTGACTTTAACCTAAGTAAAATTCATTGGCAGTTGCAAAACAATATATATCTACCTTTGAATATGACTTCAAGTGACTCGTGCGTGTTAATTGATGAGATGAATACGTGCAACTTAATGCAATTTAATGGCGTGTCCAACAGGTACGGCCGGTTTCTTGATTTAGTATTTTGTAACGATATAGTTTCCGTTTCTGAATGTCAGGATCCACTTGTTCCGATTGACCCAAATCACAACGCATTGGTCGTTAATGTTCAGTTTGCACATGTGAGTTACCTAAAACCGGCGTTATATACTAAGTATTTATACAACAAGTGTGACTATCAATTGATTAATATTGAAATTTCTAAGCATGATTGGGTAATCGAACTAGACCAGCGCAGTAGGTCATTCTTAGATGCGATTGATTATTTCTATAGTGTTGTCGAGAAAATTATAGATGCCCATATCCCTTCCATTAACTGCTCTAACAAAGTGAACTATCCTAGATGGTACTCTGCTGCACTCATTAATTGCATAAAAGAAAAAAACAAGTTTCATACTAAACACAAAAAATATGGTAATCGTGCCGACTGGGAAACATTTAAATGCCTTCGTGACAGAGTGAAACGACTTGAGCAATCCTGCTTCGACCGATATATTTTAAAAGTTGAAGGCTCAATCGAAAAGTGCCCAAAATATTTTTGGACGTTTATAAAAGATAGAGCTAAAGGTAATACCATACCTAACAGTCTTACGTATGGTGATGCTCACGTTAACACTGGTCCTGACATTTGTAATGCCTTTTCTTCTTACTTCCATTCAACGTTTAATGATCCGTCTAGTTCTCAACGCAAATCTTTTAATCCAACTTCCTCCCCTTTATCTGTTTCCGATATTCACACTATCCACGTTTCTATAGATAACGTTCGTAACCTGATCAAGGCTCTCGATCCATTTAAATCAGCCGGTCCAGACCGGATACCAGCCCATTTTCTTATTAATACTGCAGATTCGATTTCTGTCCCCATCTCACTCCTTTTTCAACGCTCGCTGCGCGAAGGTATAGTTCCACCCATATGGAAATCTGCGTTTGTAACTCCAGTGCATAAAAAAGGTTCTGCAACTGATATACTCAATTATAGACCTATCTCTAAGTTGTGTATAATAGCTAAAGCTTTTGAGAGACTGATTTATAACCAACTTTATCCAGCAATTTCCAATTCGTTCAGCCCTACCCAACACGGTTTTCTCAAAGGAAGATCAACTACCTCTAATCTCATTCTTCTCAATGATTTTATTACAGAAGTTATGGATGCTAATGGTCAAGTTGACGTAATATACACAGATTACAGCAAATGTTTCGATAGAATTGACCACAAGCTGCTGTTATTGAAATTAATGAATATTGGTGTCAGAGGCGATCTATTGAGATGGTTTACATCATATATAGATAGGAGATCGCAAGCCGTAGTGGTAAGTAATTATATGTCTAGCTGGGTTGACGTACCCAGTGGTGTTCCGCAAGGGTCCTTGCTAGGCCCACTCTTATTTACCATTTTCATCAGTGACATTGACAGCTGCTTTAACTACTCTCGTGTTTTGTGTTTTGCAGATGACATGAAAATATTTGGCAAAATTTCGTCATCTTTAGATGCTTCCAATCTCCAATTAGACTTGTGTAGCTTAGAGCAATACTGCTCAGCAAATAATTTAGATTTAAATCCTTCTAAATGTTCTGTTGTCACTTTCACACGTAAGCATAGCATGATTACCACTACATACTTTTTAAAAGACTTGCCACTCCAACGTCTCACATCGATCAGGGATCTTGGTGTCCATCACGATCAGAAGATGATATTTGATGTTCATATCAATAGTATTGTGGCAAGAGCTTCACGAGCTCTTGGGTTTCTAATGCGCAAATCGTCTTGTTTCAAAAGTGCAAAAACTTTAAAAATACTTTATTGCACTTTCGTTCGCAGCATTTTAGAGTATGCCTCACAGATCTGGAGTCCTCGATATTTTATTTACATTTCTCGTATCGAAAACATACAAAAGAAGTTTATCAAATTTTTATGTCGTAAACTAGCTATCCCCTATAATAGTGAACTTTACCTCCAGTTATGTAAACAACATCATCTGCTGCCACTGCAAAGGCGACGTGATATTGCAGACATTGTCTTTTTACAGAAAATTGTCTTGGGTTTAATCGATTGTCCTGATCTCTTAGCTAATGTAAAGTTAAATGTTCCCTCTAGATTCCTTAGACATTCCCCAACTTTATTTACACCTATCGTATCGAGTAATTATAGGCAGAATACATATCTGTGGCGAGCTTGCAATAATTTTAATAACATCTCCAAAACAGTCGATATTGACATATTTGATGGCAGGGTGGGTTGGACGCGGCGCGAATTATCACGGAGTTTCTTCGAATAAGTTTTTCTTTTTTTTTTTTTCTTCTTCTTCTTATTTATGTATACATGTGTAATTTTTTATCAGTTAAACTATAATTTTATAAACTAAGTGATCACGTACGTGTTTAAAATTTGTTCACTCCATCGATCTACTAATTTAATTCTATTTGTGAGGATCTGTAATTGGCTTTTTGTTTTTATTTGTAAATCTAGTATATAATAGTTTGCTGTTGATCTTCCTACAAAAAATAAATAAATAAATAAAAATAAATAAGTAAGCAAAAGTGCGGCAACAGGTGCAGTTGCAACAAACAAGGACTGAATTGCACTGACTTGTGCATATGTAGTGGCATACGCAAAGTTTAAATGATTCATCTCACCGTAATAATCTACTTTTATTTATTTTTCAAATTTGAGTTGAGATTCACTCTAAAATGCAGAAATTTACCGTTTGTTAAAATTGTATTTATTTCACGGTCGTTGAATATTAACCAAAAATATTTAAATCATTCTAATAAATTTCACAAATTTAAAGTCACTCAGCGTGCTATGGAGCGGGCTATGCTCGGTGTTTCTTTGATGGATAAAATCAGAAACACTGAAATCCGTCAAAGAACTAAAGTTGTCGACATAGCCGAAGCGATCAGCAAGCTGAAGTGGCAATGGGCCGGTCACATTTGCCGTAGAACTGATAACCGATGGGGTAGACGAGTTCTCGAATGGAGGCCACGTACCGGAAAGCGAAGCGTTGAACGCCCCCCGGCCAGGTGGACAGATGACCTGAAGCACCATACCGGGGATAGTTGGATGCGAAAGGCGGAGGACCGTGTGTGGTGGCGAGCCTTGGGAGAAGCCTATATCCTGCAGTGGAGAAACACGGGCTGATGATGATGATGAATAAATTTCAGCTGTGTCACCTCAAACCGCTGCTAGAGACGTGCTCGACCCCGACTTCGCGTCACATTGCAGTTTTTTAGTACAAATTTTTGTTAATTAAGTGTGAACATATTATGTATTTTTATAAATTAGAGTAAATAAGGTAACTAAACAAATTTTTTTTATTATAAAATATTTACGATTTAAAAAGTAATAGAAAATTAAAGAAAAAAATGCTAAACAAATTTTTTACTTTATTGCAAATAAATACATTTTTTTGGTTGGATGTATTGTAAATTGCCATCAGAAATGAAATCCACGTCCTTATTTTATACGAAAACGATACCAAAAACGTCTTAATAGTAAACCCCCCCCTGCGGGTGGAACTGCTGCGCTGGGAACTGAGCTCAATCTAATTTGTTTTATGTAGGGAACACATGTGCCAAGCTCCATGCTTGTGTCGCAATGTGAAGGGTTTCCATCAAGAGGTATCAATAGACCCTCGGTTAATAGGATATTGCAATATAAAAGTTGCTCAAAAGTACTTTAACACTTAATTCAATCAGATATCGGTAGCTTAAATAATTGATTTTAAAACTTAAACACCAATGACGTAACAACTACGGTTTATAGCTTCGATGTTTGATACCTGAAATTATTTTACATAACTTTAAATCACCGCCCGTTAGTGTTGTGATATTATTGATAGGTACACGTACGTCATTATAAATTTCTGTTATTAGACCTCCAAAAAATATAACTGTCTTTTTACTTAAAAATGTAGACCATGTTGCTAAATGTTGACCAAATTGTTATTTTCATGTATAACTGTAGACAGACATTTCAATTTTATTCCTTGAGAAATATATTTTCAATATTAGCCTCCTATCGTATAGTGACGTCTATGCTTAGAAGCACGTCGATGCATTGTGAAATGTACTCGAATTGTCACACGCTTTCACAAACATGTCGACTAGGTACAGAAATTACTAGAAAATCGAAATAAAAATAAAATAAATGAAATTCTATTTTAGAAGCGGCGCAAATCAAAAGGGTTGCGATGCTCGGATTCATATTTTTGAGGCAGCGTCGCGTGCACTCACAGGTGGCGCCGAGCGCTATTAATTATTCCCACGATAAATTGTAATTAGAATTTCAAAATGGAATGTTCGATGATGGAAACTTCCAGATGTTGCGGGTGATGATTTCGGCGCATATATAACAAGGCTAGTGCGCTGTCAACGAGTCAGTTTTTGGAAGAGTCAATAGCGAACATAACTGCAAAGTGCGATACAAGTGTGATAAAAGTTTTGCGATTATGTTTCGTAATAAAGTATAAATACAACTTAAGGTAGGACGACGCCTGTTTAGTAAGACTATTTAATAATAGATGGAGCTATCATATAAAGAAATGAAATTTCTATAGAGTTTCTTACATGTAAGAAACTTTTATTGGCAATCTGATATTTTAATCCATTGTTACTCTAAAATAATACAGCTGTTGGTTTTCCTCATAAATAAATAAATAATTTTTATTTTTTCATAATATATTTC
Source organism: Luffia ferchaultella (assembly GCA_949709985.1). Classification (NCBI taxonomy): domain Eukaryota; kingdom Metazoa; phylum Arthropoda; class Insecta; order Lepidoptera; family Psychidae; genus Luffia; species Luffia ferchaultella. The sequence continues at coordinate 15,129,984 of OX453264.1, forward strand.
TAGGTTTCAGTTGATAAAACATAATATGCGACTATCAAAAATATTTCTCTTTAAAGTTTTTAACTGACATTATTGATTGTTTCAACAGTTTCCAAGTATTTGTACAAAAACCTAAAATTCGTGGAAAATAAGGTTTTTTCGACTGATTTAAATTATGGTTTTTTCAATGGTTTCGAAGGGTTTATGAAAAAACCTTATTTTCCAAAAATTTTAGGTTTTTATACAAACGTTTCGAAATTGTTAAAGCAATCAGTAAAGTCAGTTAAAAACATTAAAGAGAAATATTTTTTACGGTCGCATGTTATATTTTATAAACTGAAACCTATAAACGTGATAATAAAAAAATAAAAGTAATTTCTTTATGTGGTGGCTCCATCTATTATTAAATAGCCGTACTAGACAGGCGTCGTCCTACCTTAAATCGGTGTTCTAGTGCATCCTAAATATATGGACCTACTACCAGCCCATAACATCTTTAACAGCACGGTTTCATCAACAGGTATAATGAAGCTAGACGACCTAGCTCACGTTTTCAAGGTGAGTCCGTTGTTGAGGAGAGGTGAAGAGGCGCGCGCCCTCTGTGTCTCGCTGTTGAACAAATTCGAGTTGGCACTGGCTTGGGATGGCCGGGCGTTACTGGTACTTACCTCCTTTGTTACCCGCCCGCGAGTCCGATGCCCAGGTGTGTATACATATTCATGCTCCTTACAGAGAAACCGCTCAAGTCATGCATAGTCTTATGTGCGGGGCTAGGCGTCAAGGGTGGCGGGCAGGTAGCAATATAATAATGCCTAGGACATCCACACAGGGCCAATCTAGTCCCACAGTATAGTTCCAATCAAACTTTATGGCGGATCGGAATACAACGCTATAAGCATGCTTGCGCAGGTTCAGTCATGTGCCCCTCGCTCTACTGCGTCCCGCTACACCTAAAACTGGTTACTGTGACGCGACTTGTGCCTATGTTCACATCTGCCATAAAGGTTGAATGGAACTATAGAACTATAATCCAGTACCATTATCCCATCAATACAATCAATACTGCAGGGGCTTAGGCGTCTCCTCGTGATGAGGGGCTTGGAGCTCAATCCATCACGCTGCCCTCGTACGTGTTGGGGGATTTGCCATCTATTGATGGTAACCGGGACCAACGAATTAAAGTGCTCTGCGAGGCACAAAGTTAGTGATAGTTATGTTACATAAGTTAGAAAAAGCTTATTGGTACATGCCCTGGGGAATTCGACTTACGGCCTTCTAAACAAGAAACGGGTTCGCTACCACTCGGCTATCACGACACGGCAACTAAGCAAGTAATATGTTTGTGTTATGGGTACTAGACAACCGATATAAATACTTAAATATTTATACCAATTGTCTAGTAAATCCAGACACGGAACAAATAGACATGTTCATGCACACAAATATGTGTCTCAGGCGGATGTGGAAGCCGCGACCTTTGGTTCTGCAATTACGGTCTGTAACGTGCACGCCTGGATCCCGTCCAATTTATCATCAGCACCAACGGAGCCTAGTTCGTCCGGCCTATATTCCCCGAAACTTGTCAGTGAGTACACCCACCTGCAAACTAATTACACACAAACACCTGTCTCGGTGTGCCCCGTGGTTATAGAGTCAAACTTAATTTTCAATTACTTTCATCAACAAAAGTTAAATGAAAGAACACTCTAATGGCTTCATTTTGTATATGTTACGCTTAAATTTCGAAGATGCTCACCGAGCGAAAAATTGCTCAAAACGCTTAGTGGTCACTGTGAAACATCCACATTCGTGTAATGGTTCTTATGAAAACGCTCACGATGCGTTGTGGTAATCACCGAAAGGCCACATAGCGAAGTTTGTGTCAAGGCTATTATGTTATACGACCACAACGCATTGTGGCAATGAAGAAAAGCCATGACGCTAATTGACTTAAATTACATTGTGTCGTGATAGACCGAGCCTCAGCAAACCTGTTCCAAATCTATAAGGCCATGTGGTCGTGTTTCGAATCCGGGCGTGTACCAATGAGTGTTTTCTGACTTAAGTACATTAACTGTCACTGACTCCGTGGCTCGGAGAGCACGTTAAACAGTCGGTCCCGGTTGCTGTCAATAGATGGCGGTCGTTACAATCCGCAAACCTGCATTAAAGCAGCGTGGTGGATTTAAGCTCCAAGCCCCCTTATCTTGAGGGGAGCCCTAAGCCCCTGCAGTGGGGTATAAAAAAGGGCTGATGGAATTAAATGGAATGGAATAGATGAATGAATCATGGTGTAAAAAGAAGGGGCATACGGCGCTTGCGAATCCTCACCCAGTTTTACGCACAAGTTAGGCGGTGCCTACGTACGATAAGCCTTCTTCGGGCTGGCTTGGGATCGTTGAATGAAAAGCACAGCCCCGAAGTATACGCGCTATGTAGATTTACATGTTGTCTTTGCAGCCAAGCTCCGTGAATGTAGTTCGACCATCATGCTAAGTTTTATTTAAGCCCCTGCAGTGGGGTATAAAAAGGGCTGATGGAATGGAATGAAAACTGTACTATCCTATCTCTATAAAATATTTAACATATTAATAGTCATCTACGTAGCGGTTACAAATATGTATAACTAAGCCAACTTTCAGCTTTAAAGCAGTAATAGTCTACGAGTGAACTGGCTATGACATACGGACAGACAGACAGACGACATAAAAGAAGTCCGAATCTGTCACAGGTAAAGTGTGTACCATTAATTAACAGCCGATGGATATTCTGTCGAAGGCTGTAAGTCAGAAATGGCTTCGAGGAAATATAGAACCAAGCAGAGGATATATAGAATTTAAGCATTTTAAGTTTATTTTACCTCGTGATAGCCGGATAGTTGCGAGCTCGTATCTTGTTTAGAAGACCGTGGTTCGAATCCCAAGGCATGTACTTATGAGTTTTTCTACCTTATGTACATATAACTAACACTGACCCTGTGCCTCAGAGAAAACTTAAAGCCTTCAATCCTGGTTGCCATCAATAGATGGCAGTCGTTAAAATCCACCAACCCTCACTGGAGCAGCGTGGCGAATTAAGCTCCAAGTGCCTTCACCCCTAGAGGATGATATAAATATACTTTCTTATTTTATTTGAATAAATTGAGAAGGAAATTATTTTTCAGTTGAATGATGAAAAACGGTTTTTGTATCTAAAACAGGCTACTCTGGTCAGCTGGGTTTCAACAGGCTGGATAATTGTCCTCATATTCTTCGTTCAGGAGCTGCAGTATCCCAGCTGCATGTTGAAGCTGATGCGTCGTTGCCGGTCCACCGCACCGGAACACAAGCCCTGTTCTTTAGCGCTGGTCTCTCTGACTGCCGCCCCGGAGTACCTACACCCCACTCCAAGCCGCGTGCAGCGCCAGGACTGCGGTCTGCGCACATGCAGTGCCGATCGCTACAGTGACCGGTAAGTGAAATATTTAGTTGATATAAAGCATATTGCTGTTGAAGGATTATTTGAGTAGATAAGGAATGGGTGTGAAGTTGGCAAATGTCTGGCATTTACGAATACTTAAGTGAAGTATTTCATGTATTTGTTTTCTTAAATCATGGGTTATTTTAAACTATATTCAATTTTTCTATGTAGTAAATATGAGTAGGTAGGTAGAGGAATTTTCACAGCATATTATAGGCAACTATTTATTCCTCAAATGTTTAGGTTTCCTGCGTGACCTGAAAAAAAACTAAAAATTATGAAAACGAAGACGCAGGCGTTCGCTGGTCTATCTATATGAATAAATAGCCCAGTCAATGAAGGTTTTCACCTCCGATTTCGTTGAATCTCCATCGATTTTCATAAAAATTATTGAGTAGGTGGGGGATACCTTAAGAAACAAAAATGACACAGTGTCAACTTGCGCTTTTGTACTGAGGGTGGATGCCACCCCTTCTCGGGGGTGAAAACTATTTTAATAAAAATAACTACAGGAATCGATAGAAAATTTCTAAGCAAAATTTATTATATAAAGTTTTTAGAATAAATCAATACTTTCTGAGTTATTAAAGATCAAAGATTGTGATTTTTCGTAATAAAAATACATGTTTTAAAGCGGTTTTTTATAAATAACTGAAAAACTATGAGTTTTTGCATAAAATGTGTCATTACTAAAATTAAAGCTAATAAAAAACAAACAAATGTCTACTTTGAAAAATCTTCTAAAATTAATTCAAAGCGAGCTATAGGTAATTGTATGTATAATTTTTTTTCGGCGAGTTCTTAAATCTAAGTATTCACACTTAAATAACGGGAATCCGATACATGTCAAGACATATACTTTCTGAACATTTTTTAAAGTAGGTACTTAAAAATACCTTTCTAATGAGCATTGTAAAAAGTTAATAGCATCAAAATTGAGCAAGTTATGATAAAAATAAGGTGACTCTATCGATTTTTTTTTTGGAAAAAACGAAAAATAAAACCTTCACCATTTCCATAAAAATTCAAATTTACGGTTATCCCTAAAGGACTTAAAGGAAAAAAAAGTATGTTTTAATAAAACCGAAGTTTTTCAAATTTTCGTAAATTTAATTTTTTTTGAAAATAACTTCAAAAATATTCGATATTCGTAAAATCTGATAAAGAACGAAATTTGAGTTCGTTTTTTAATAAAGATTTTGGTTTTTACAATGAAAAATAACCGAGATAAAGACGTTTATCTCGGTTATTTTTTTATATATTTTATAACTTATATTATAACCATATATTATAACTTTTACTTCTAGAACCATGTAACCGGAAGCCTTTAACCTTTATTAAAAAAAAATAAGGGCTTTAAAAAATTTTATTTAAGACGATTTTATAGCTCTTCAAATTACCTTTCAAATGGTTTTTGGATGAACCTGATATCTTAAAAATTAACGGAGTTATTGTAAAAAAAAAAATTATATTTTTTTGGTAAAATTTTTGGAGCAGATATTTGGTATGCATATTGCATATATTTTAGGAAAACGTTTCAATAGGTACCTACATGCTTACTAAATACACATGAATGTGTGTGTGTGTATGTGTGTTTTGAAGATAGAGAAAGTGAAAAGAATGGTAAACATCTGCTCGAAAACGTGGTGGGGCTTTCTAGAATGATGTGTGTTTATTGAATATTTCAGTATATTTCCAAAAGTGGACTAAAATACACGTGGTATTTTTTAGTATTTTAGTACTCTCTGACTAATAATTAAAAATTCGTTTCATAATTAACCAAAGAATTGTGTAAAAATAAAAAATAAATGTAGATTTGTCAGTCCTTTATGATGGCTACATAATAACCATATGTGTGTGTAATACACAATTATATGCGAAACCGCTTCAGAAGGAAATTTCAGACTTGAATTGTTTTATTTTTATTTCAGGATATTGTCCAAAAATGTTACTGGATATAGCTCGGTAAAGTTTAGGCCACTCCTCAAGATAAGAGGGCTTGAAGCTTAAATCTACCACGCTGCACGAATGCGGGTTGGCGGATTGTAACGACCGCCATAAATGTTGCTGGATATAGCTCGGTAAAGTTTAGGCCACTCCTCAAGATAAGAAGGCTTGAAGCTTAAATCTACCACGCTGCACGAATGCGGGTTGGCGGATTGTAACGACCGCCATCTATTGACAGAGATCGGGACCGACTGCATAACGTGCTCTCCAAGGCACGGAGTCAGTGATAGTAAATGAACTTAAGTCAGAAAAAACTCATTGGTACACGCCTGGATTAGAAACCGCGGCCACATAGCCTTATGGATTTGAAACAGTTTCGATGCGCTGGCTATCACGACAGAGCCTACCGTTTAGTGTCAAATTAAAATTATTAACTGTCGGATTTTCGTACGTTTAACATCGTTTTGAATACACTAACAAGCCAGTTTTATAAGTGCTCATAATAACTTATGGTCTGTCTTATCACCGATTCGAATATTTTGCTCACGTTTTCGATTGTTTCGAAGGACGAGACGCTCTATCCTGATTATTATGCTATCTACGGTCAAATTGTAGACACTCAGGCGCACTCGATCACAATGTAAATATAATTCTTAATGCGGTGTTTTAATGGTAATAGGGATTCAAGTATGAAACTACCGTCCTAGCTCTAGCTACGGGCCATTTTGAATGAAAATTAAACCTCGTGGCAAAGTATATGGAGCAAGAGGCCCGAGTAAGTAATTAATTCTTCGATACTAGCGCCGGTTTACGAATATGTAGCGCGAGACAAATGTGTAGGGATGTCGACATATTAGACACACGTAAACTTCTGTGACATTTTAGTATCTTTTTTTAAATTTACTAAACCTTTTGGTCCGCTCCCCCGATGCCCGTGATAGTGATCGTAGAGAAGCATCTTCTGCCCCACCGCACCGCTTCTTCCCACTTGTGTCGCTTATTTATCGCGAAGCTGTTCTACTTATAGAATCTCAAACTGCTTTGGTACAATAAAGATGAGAAACGTTTATCGTGTTTGATATTTTAATTACAGGTGGATTGTTTCTCGTACGGGATGTTGCTCTATGAAATAATGTCTTTGAGACAACCGTTCGAGGGACACGAGGCGGTGAAGGGAGCTGTGTTAGACGGTTGCAGGCCTACTTTGTCGTCTAGGGTAAGTATCTAACTTAGGTATAACACCTTGTAAAATAAGTGTCAATTTCTTATATACGAAGTTATCGAATGAACGTGAGCTTATAAAGCGTGTAGAGCTTCAAAAAAACATAAACTAAAAAGTTAAAAATAAAATTTTCACTTTAAAGAAAGGAGCATTAACAGGCGGCATATAGTTAATGAAGTCGGTGCCTACTCACTCACACACTTTAAATTGTGTTCTATTTTTGTTATAGTTAAAAATATATCATTGTTGTAATTGTTATTACCTAGTAAGTACCCATTTAAAGTGTCTGAGTTGGCACCGACTTCATTAACTATATGCCGCCTGTTAATGCTCCTTTCTTTAAAGTGAAAATTTTATTTTTAACTTTTTAGTTTATGTTTTGGAAGTCGGTTTTTATTTTTTTTATTTAATTATTTAATTTTTTAATTTTTAGTTGAACGCATCTGTAACCTATTTGTATTTAGTAGAAATAGGGCTTCTATACGCGCTACTCTAATGAGACAGCACCGCGATTACGCAACGTAACTTCAGTGTCAAATTGACGCATCAGCATGCCTAGTACGCAGTGGTATTGCTATGTAAAACTTCAATCTTAATTATTATTTTTGTGTAAAGTGATCATTTTGGCATATTGAACCGTATGAAGTAAGCCCAACAAAAGGTAACTGCTGTAAATCGTTGAGGAATTCCCTCGACTGTTTATGGTCTTCATCATCAGACCTGTAATGGTACTTATAACCCATATGAGTGCAAAGTTCTCATCAATAGAAATGAATTAAGTCCAAACACCAGGTAATTGCTGTAAATCGTTAAGGAGTTCCTTCGACTGTGTATGGTCTCCATCATCAGACCTGTAATGGTACTTATGACCCATATGAGTGCAAAGTTCTCATTAATAGACATGAATTAAGTCCAAACACCAGGTAATTGCTGTAAATCGTTAAGGAGTTCCTTCGACTGTGTATGGTCTCCATCATCAGACAGTTCAAAGTTCAGACAGTGCAAAGTTCTCATTAATAGAAATGAATCAAGTCCAAACACCAGGTAATTGCTGTAAATCGTTGAGGAGTTCCCTCGATTGTGTATGGTCTCCATCATCAGACCTGTAATGGCACTTATAACCCACATGAGTGCAAAGTTCTCTTCAATAGAAATGAATCAAGTCCAAACACCAGGTAATTGCTGTAAATCGTTAAGGAGTTCCCTCGATTGTGTATGGTCTCCATCATCAGATCTGTAATGGTACATTATAACTTATATGGGTGCAAAGTTCTCATTAATAGAAATGAATTAAGTCCAAACACCAGGTAATTGCTGTAAATCGTTGAGGAGTTCCCTCGATTGTGTATGGTCTCCATCATCAGACCTGTAATGGCACTTATAATCCATATGGGTGCAAAGATCTCATCAATAGAAATGAATCAAGTCTAAACACCAGGTAATTGCTATAAATCATTAAGGAGTTCCTTCGACTGTGTATGGTCTACATCATCAGACCTGTAATGGTACTTATAACCCATATGGGTGCAAAGTTGTCATTAATAGAAATGAATTAAGTCCAAACACCAGGTAATTGCTGTAAATCGTTGAGGAGTTCCCTCGGTTGTGTATGGTCTCCATCATCAGACCTGTAATGGCACTTATAATCCATATGGGTGCAAGTAGTACTTTATCAAAATACTTAAAATACGATACTTTAAAATACGATTTTCGAAGGTTGCCCTCGATTTCTCTGGGATGCCATCATCAGATCCTGGTTTCCTTATCATGGTACCATTTCGGAGATACCTCCCTTTTACAAAAAAAATCATCCAATTCGGTTCATAAACAACGAAGTTATCCCTGAACACACATAAAAAAAATAAAAAAAAAAAATATACGGTCGAATTGAGTAACCTCCTTCTTTTTTGAAGTCGCTTAAAAAAGATAACTGATAAAAATGGAAATTTAAACATGTTTTTCTCGATAACCGTTAGTTTGCACCATCTGTTCACTTTAAACTTTTTCTTTAGTTCGAGGAGCTCTTCACGCTCTATGAGCTCGGTACTTTCTGCCGAACAAACGTGTATAATATGTAGAATATACCGCGTGTTCGGTTGAACGTAGTCCAAAATTATAGAGCTTGTAGAGTTAAACAAAAAGTTTTTAAAAATTGTGTAAAAAAATTAAACTTTCAATATATTTTTTCGGTAACCGTTAGTTTGCGTTGTCTGCTCACTTAAAACTTATTGTTCAGTTTGGTAAACTTTACACGCTCTATAAGTTTGGACTACGCCACTCACCAAAAAAGGCGCCACCCGTGAAAAGTTATTTGTCAATAGTGATTGTGTGTATTTGATGACCGGTTGGCCGAATGTCGCGGGTTCGATTCCCGCCTGGGACAAATATTTGTGTGCATGTCTATTTGTTCCATGTCTGGGGGTAAAAAAATATATGTATGTAAATGTATTATAAATATGGATTATTCAAGTAATTATATCAATTGTCCGGTATCCATAGTACAAGCTTTGCTGAGTTTGAAACTAGATGGCGCTGTGTGGGGTTTCTGAGGTAATATTATTTGTATTGTTGTTTAAGTTTTCATTAGGCGCGGCAGAAGTTTTTGGGTCTTGAATGTTGAATATTTTGCTGACGATATCTGGGGGCACGGCCGTGCCCCCACCAAGTCGAGCGAAAAAGCGTCACGGCCGTACCATCCTTTTCTCGAAGCAATTCAGACCATTTTCGACCCCCTGTAACTTCGTTGTGGATAAAACTAGAAGACTGAAATTTTCAGTAACCATGCAGGCATATTATATAAGCATATTTTCAAATTTCATTCAATTGGAACCAGTATTTTTAAGAAATTATAACGGGTCAAATTTCTTAATTTTGTCACTCACTGACTCACCGATCATCAAAATTCTAAGGCACTTCTAGCAGACCTAGAAGCTTCAAATTTGGAATATAAGTAGTGTTTGGTGTATGAATCAAGGAAAAACTAAAAAATCTAGAAAAGACCGCAAAAAAAAATTAAGCCCATACAGCTAAGTCTTCAGTTAAATTTTTCAATATTGGCTTTATTCGTAACGATGTTTTATTACGGCAGTTATTACTATATTGCGTGCGAAACCGCGGGTTTAAGCTAGTCCCATATAAATATAGGCGCATGGTAGTGCCCCTGCCAAATCGAGCAAAAAATGGGTATTCCCGTCATGAAAGCCCGTGTATTAAATTATTTATTAATGCAAAAAACGTACCTACGTGCGTATTCGTACTTATTACGAGTGCGTAAGGTTGTATAATATATCTTAGAAAAACTATATACATTTAGATATACATATATACAATAAGTAGAAGGTACCGAAAAGGAAAAAAATAGAACTGTCTACAAAATACAAAAAGAAATGAGATCCCATCAAAAACAATACTTGTCAAAAAAACCAAGTCTCGCAACTCAGTTGTTCTGCGGTAAAAAGTTGTGAGATCCATGTAATACCAAGTCGGTTATTAATTTATTCGGTTATAAATATATTGAGACTTGGCCATCGCACTAAATAATTGAATTTACATGTGTTTTCAGGCGATTGAATTTACACGTGTTTTCAGGCGATGGCCAAGTCTCAATATATTTATAACCGAATAAATTAATAACCGACTTGGTATTACATGGATCTCACAACTTTTTACCGCAGAACAACTGAGTTGCGAGACTTGGTTTTTTTGACAAGTATTGTTTTTGATGGGATTTGACATTTCCTGATCATACTTCTTACGCATTATCCCTGCCCGGTGGTGTGCACAAGAGCTGTTATCCCCATTGATGGTATCACATAAAGATACAACCTCAAAAACTAGTTAAGTGCGCTTCGGACTCGCACACGAAGTGTTCCGTATCACCGTACAATATAAAACAACACGTTTCTTGTATGGGATCTCCTTTGATTTCTAACTTTATTTTATTTTTATTATTTGATGTTATAGCGGCCATAATGATACACACGGAATATTTCATGTGTCTACCTATTACGGTTCAAGGGATATAGCCCTGTGACAGACCGACGGACGGACAGTGGAGCCTTAGTAATAGGGTACGGAAATTTAAAAATTATTTTTGACAGGAGACAACAGCCTATACATGTTCGCTCAGATTTTGAACAGTCGTTTTAAATACAAGCTTTTAAATAACTCTTGTGAGATCATCGTGAACCATCAAGAACTTTCCGTTATTGTATCAGAAAAAAAATGTAGTCAATGAATCCATTTCCACCAGCCCATTATGTCCCACTGAAGGGGCTTAGGCCTCCCCCCAGGTTGCGAGGGGATGAGGTCAATAAATACTCATTACCAAAGTTATGGGATTATTCAATTAATTGGATCTGCTTTAGCTTGTCAACTATTTGACCCTAAGTTATGATAATTTTCTAGTAAATTCTATTAACAGTATTTAAGATAGGTAATACCTGCGAATAATAATATTTAGGGAATTCCTCACAGCGCCATCTAGTCCCAAATGAAGCAAGTATTATGCTTGTATTATGGGTTACTAGACAACTGATATACATACTTAAATATTCTTTGTAATATATACATATGTATATACATATTTCACACCCAGACATGGACCAAATAGACATGTTTATGCACAGAAATATTTGTCTAGGGCGGGAATCGAACCCACGACCCTTGACTTCGCAGTTAGGGTCGTTCGCCGCCTCTAACCGTTCCGCCCATTGGTCAGTTAACTGTTTTAATAACATAAGTAATTATATTTAAATTGTTTAGTGGTGTATATTTTACTGTTGCTTCGTGTAGTTTTTTGTTTGTATTGTGTTTTGACGTTCTCTGGTGAAGTTTGCTTTTAACTTTAATTGATTTCCACGTCTATCTCCCGCAGTGGAGAGACACGGGCTGATGATGATGATGACGTCTATCTGTCTACTAAGAAAAAAATGTAAAATTGTAAAATTCTATCATATATAAGTGTACGTTGCGTGAAGTACAACTATTACTTACTCCGTGGCTCGGAGAGCACGTTAAGCCGTTGGTAACGGGTGTCATCAACAGATGGCAGTCGTGAAAATCCACCAATCCGAATTAGAGCAGCGTGGTGGATTAAGCTTCAAGCCACCTCGCCCTGTGGGGACTGAGGAGAGGCCTAAGTCCCTGCAGTGGGGTATAATGGGCTGATGGAATGGAATGAAATATTGTGTTATTTCAGATTTTAAAAAATAATGGTTCAAGAGTTAGGAGGGAAGGACATGTCCTTCACGTAAAAAGGCAGCTTCGCTGTCGAGTGTGTCGTGAACGGAACGATATTTTGAAAAACTATCAATGGACCTCATGACGATTTTAAAATAGCTATACAACGATATCCCAATTAAAAGAGAAAGTAAATAATTGCAGTAAAGGCACTGCATTATCCTCTTTCTATGAAATATTTAACCTATTAATAGTTATCTATGTAGCGGTTACCAATATGTTTAACTAAGCCAACTTTCAGCTTTAAAACAGTAATAGTTTACGAGTGAACTGGCTATGACATACGGACAGACAGACAGACAGACGAACAAAAAAGAAGTCCGAATCGGTCACAGGTGTCAAAGTGTGTAACAGGCGATGGATATTCTGTCGAAAGCTGTAAGTCAGACATGGATGGCATCGAGGAAATATAGAACCAAGCTAGCCGAGTGGTAGCGAGCCCGTTTCTTGTTTAGAAGACCGTGGTTCGAATCCCAATGCATGTACCAAGTTTTTTCTAACTTATGTACATAACTATCACTGACCCTGTGCCTCGAAGAGCACTTCAAGCCGTCGGTCTCGCTCATTAAAATCCGGCAACCCGCACTGGAGCAGCGTGGTGGATTAAGCTAACAGCACCCTCACCCTTAGAGGACTTTCTTATTATATTTATTTATTATAAATTCCGATGAAAATTATTCTGCAGATGAATGATGGAAAACGGTTTTTGTATCTAAAATAGGCTACTGTGTCATGGGTTTGAACACGCTGGGTGATTGTATGCAACTGATTATTAAATGATTATGATTGCAGTAGCCCAGTTGCATGATGGAGGTGATGCGTCGTTGCTGGTCCACCGCACCGGAACACAGGCCCTGTTCTTCAGCGCTGGTCCCTCTAACTGACGCGCCCGGAGTACATCGCACTTCAAGACACTCCAGGACTGGGTTTGCGCACATACTGTGCCGATCGCTACAGTGACCGGTAAGTGAAATATTTAGTTGTTGTAAAGCATATTCCTGTTGAAGGATTATTTGAGTAGGAAAGTAATGAGTGTGAAGTTGGCAAAGGTCTGGAATCTGCGATTACGTACGTGAAGTATTTCATATATATATTTTTTTCTTAAATCATTAGTTATTTTAAATTATATTATATTCAATTTTCCTATTTGATAAATATGAGTAGGTAGATAGAGGAATTTTTACAGCATATTATGGACAACTATTTATTCCTGAAATGTTTAAGTTTCCTGCGTGAACTGAAAAAAAAAAAACTGAAAATAATGAAAACGAAGACGCAGGCGTTCGCTAGTCAATCTATATGAATAAAGTAGTGTCTGAAATTTCAAAACAAACGCTTTTTTTATAATACGAGCTTATTTGTCGTGGGATTCTCACTTTACTTAAACTGTGCTTCAGTTTTGAAATAACAAGCAAAAGGCGGAGAAGAAAAATTGATTCGTCCCATACCCATTAAGAAGTTTATAAGTTTGATCACGATATACCTATACATCATACATGAGTCCACGCGAGCGAAGCCTTCTTCTGCGCTTAATGTCTAACCACTCATACTCTCGCTAGCTGGTGTAACCATTTGGCGAGATCGCAAGTTTCATTCCGATTTCAGTCCGCGAGGTTCCCGTTCGCCGGCCTTCACCACCGTGAAATTGTGTATGACAGTTTCGATACTGTCGAGTCAATAGCGAACATAACTGCATAGCGCGATACAAGTGTGATAAAAGTTTTTCGATTTTGTTTCGTAATAAAGTATAAGTACAACTTAAGGTGAGACGACGCATGTCTAGTACGACTATTTAATATTAGATGAACCCACCGTATAAAGAAAAGAAATTTCTATATAGTTTCTTACATGTAAGAACCTTTTATTGGCAATCTGATATTTTAATCCATTGTTACTCTAAAATAATACAGCTGTTGGTTTTCCTCATAAATAAATAAATAAATAATTTTTATTTTTTCATAATACATTTCTAGGTTTCTGTTGATAAAACATAGCATTCGACTATCAAAAATATTTCTCTTTAAAGTTTTTAACTGACATTATTGATTGTTTCAACAGTTTCCAAGTATTTGTACAAAAACCTAAAATTCGTGGAAAATAAGGTTTTTTCGACTGATTTAAATTATGGTTTTTTCAATGGTTTCGAAGGGTTTATCAAAAAACCTTATTTTCCCAAAAATTTAGGTTTTTGTACAAACGTTTCGAAACTGTTAAAACAATCAGTAAAGTCAGTTAAAAACATTAAAGAGAAATATTTTTTACGGTCGCATGTTATATTTTATAAACTGAAACCTATAAACGTGATAATAAAAAAATAAAAGTAATTTCTTTATGTGGTGGCTCCATCTATTATTAAATAGCCGTACTAGACAGGCGTCGTCCTACCTTAAATCGGTGTTCTAGTGCATCCTAAATATATGGACCTACTACCAGCCCATAACATCTTTAACAGCACGGTTTCATCAACAGGTATAATGAGGCTAGACGACCTAGCTCACGTTTTCAAGGCGAGTCCGTTGTTAAGGAGAGGTGAAAAGGCGCGCGCTCTCTGTGTCTCGCTGTTGAACAAATTCGAGTTGGCACTGGCTTGGGATGGCCGGGCGCTACTGGTACTTACCTCCTTTGTTACCCGCCCGCGAGTCCGATGCCCAGGTGTGTATACATATTCATGCTCCTTACAGAGAAACCGCTCAAGTCATGCATAGTCTTATGTGCGGGGCTAGGCGTCAAGGGTGGCGGGCAGGTAGCAATATAATAATGCCTAGGACATCCACACAGGGCCAATCTAGTCCCACAGTATAGTTCCAATCAAACTTTATGGCGGATCGGAATACAACGCTTTATGCATGCTTGCGCAGGTTCAGTCATGTGCCCCTCGCTCCACTGCGTCCCGCTACACCTAAAACTGGTTACTGTGACGCGACTTGTGCCTATGTTCACATCTGCCATAAAGGTTGAATGGAACTATAGAACTATAATCCAGTACCATTATCCCATCAATACAATCAATACTGCAGGGGCTTAGGCGTCTCCTCGTGATGAGGGGCTTGGAGCTCAATCCATCACGCTGCCCTCGTACGTGTTGGGGGATTTGCCATCTATTGATGGTAACCGGGACCAACGAATTAAAGTGCTCTGCGAGGCACAAAGTTAGTGATAGTTATGTTACATAAGTTAGAAAAAGCTTATTGGTACATGCCCTGGGGAATTCGACTTACGGCCTTCTAAACAAGAAACGGGTTCGCTACCACTCGGCTATCACGACACGGCAACTAAGCAAGTAATATGTTTGTGTTATGGGTACTAGAAAACCGATATAAATACTTAAATATTTATACGAATTGTCTAGTAAATCCAGACACGGAACAAATAGACTTGTTCATGCACACAAATATGTGTCTCAGGCGGAAGTGGAAGCCGCGACCTTTGGTTCTGCAATTACGGTCTGTAACGTGCACGCCTGGATCCCGTCCAATTTATCATCAGCACCAACGGAGCCTAGTTCGTCCGGCACATATTCCCCGAAACTTGTCAGTGAGTACACCCACCTGCAAACTAATTACACACAAACACCTGTCTCGGTATGCCCCGTGGTTATAGAGTCAAACTTAATTTTCAATTAGTTTCATCAACAAAAGTTAAATGAAAGAACACTCTAATGGCTTCATTTTGTATATGTTACGCTCAAATTTCGAAGATGCTCACCGAGCGAAAAATTGCTCAAAACGCTTAGTGGTCACTGTAAAACATCCACATTCGTGTAATGGTTCTTATGAAAACGCTCACGATGCGTTGTGGTAATCACAGAAAGGCCACATAGCGAAGTTTGTGTCAAGGCTATTATGTTATACGACCACAACGCATTGTGGCAAAGAAGAAAAGCCATGACGCTAATTGACTTAAATTACATTGTGTCGTGATAGCCCGAGTCGCAGCGAACCTGTTCCAAATCTATAAGGCCATGTGGTCGTGGTTCGAATCCGTGCGTGTACCAATGAGTACATTGACTGTCACTGACTCCGTGCCTCGTAGAGCACGTTAAACAGTCGGTTCCGGTTGCTGTCAATAGATGCGATCGTTACAATCTGCCAACCCGCATTTGAGCAGCGTGGTGGATTTAAGCTCCAGCTCATCTTGAGGGGAAGCCTAAGCCCATACAGTGGGGTATAAAAAGGGCTTATGGAATGGAATGGAACATTGGTGATTTTGAGTTGAACTCTTATTGAACCTTTTATGAACTCATTCGGTTGAAAACCATGGCTTTGTTGAATAATGCCGGGAGCGGAATCTCAGAAGTTGAGATTGTTCCAGAAGTGAGTGAACGAATGACTGAATGTGCGAAATGAAAAGAAATGGAAGTATATGTTCCGATTAACACCATGAAGTTTGAATGAAATGATTCGCCCAACGTTAATTGAATTAACAATTTTATTAATCAAATTTTGAAAAAAAAATAAAAATACATCTAATTTTTTTACTTGAAAATCATGTGATATGTTAAGAATTTAGATACAGACCCATTGTCATCGGAATGTCATTCCAACACACACTTCGTTGTTTTGGTTTGCCGTATCCAGTAGCAGGTTTGGGGACCCATCCGCGCTTTTTCCGTTGATTTATGGTTTAAGACATTCAATATTTTTTATTTAATTCGCAGGTGATATGTACAACGGTATAACGATAACAGCGAGGAACGGCGCGCGCGCATTACGCCGTCTGCTACTTCTTTCGTACGTGTCGTGCGGGTTTTGTGCTCGCTAGTGCTAGCCAACGAGGCCGTCGCCGAATGCGCTCCGCCATTTTACAAGCCTCCGCAAGAGGTGAGAGTAATAACAGTAGGCAATATCCAACTAGAGACGACACGCAGCAAAACCTGACGACTAAGCTACGATGACTGGTTAATGATCCCGTCTTTCATACAAACAAAAGTCGAGGATTCGATTCCCACCATGAGTTTTTAATTTTTAAAAACTTAAATATCAAGTATTCCGCTGGACGTTATGGCTGTATGTATAGGTTAAAAATCTTTCGATCAAATGCGTCCAAGGTCCAAGCGTTAATCGTAGTCCGATGACGAATTCAAAAATCGAATCCGAATTTCCAATAGATCGGAGAAGGCAGAGCTTTTTTCAGGTGGCACTGTAATTGCTGGTACCTTGTTATTATTTGCAATGTGGTCATTCTCAACACTAACATATCGCGCATTTATTGAAATTGGACAAATTAAATAAATACTAAATATTTAAAAATAAATAAAAAGAAATCACAACAAATAAAAGCTTAGACTTTTATATACCTGGACATCTCACATACGACCACATAGTCCCACACTAGGTTTGGCCTGTATTATGTTAATTTGTTGAAAAATTTGATTTCGTCGTTAGATTTTACGATAAAGTCCGGAAAAAGCTATTAAGCTACGACATAGATAGATAATTAGGCACCAGCGACGAAACGCCACCTAACGGGAGCAATTTGCAGTTTTCTTTCCCATTCATTATCCGACAGTTATGAACTCTTTTGGACGTAATCTAGCTCACAGTGGGTCTACTCTCTGCTGGCGTTAGACCAACGCTTAAATATACATAAAAATATTTATTCCATATACTTAAACGCCACAGATCGTAAGCGGTTAACTTACTAAACTATCCGCTCATGGCGAAATGAAAATTTATTTTCGATATTAACGATTTTTTTAATGTATTTTTTTAGGCTTTTTTGTAAGACTCTGTATCCAAAGGGTACCATCGGGTACTGTTATATCCCATTTTATTTAGCAGTAAATGCTGACATATGTAATCTCATATTTTATATAAGGCGACGCTCATATGCGAGCCGCCAGTCAATCTGTGACAACTGTTCGAAGCACTCGTGTAAACTTGTGTAAACTATCATATTAAAAGTTTCAGGTTAATAAAATTCTTTTTTTAAAAAGGGCCTACCCAGAGCCATCCTAACAAATTGGTGTCAGAAGTGGGATATTCAGGGATAATTACCGATATTCCTGGATATCTATAAAACAAGTAAATCGAAGTGTTACGCGCCGCGCTACGCTCTCGATTAACGTTTGGCCTGGCCTTTAAGAAGAATAAGGAGTAGTTCCGGTCGACGATCAGCCTTAGGCATAAGCCTGAGCCCGCACCATCTATCTCCTGGTCGACGATCAGCCTTAGGCATAAGCCTGAGCCCGCACCATCAAAACCTGGTCGACAGTTTGTCTGGACTCCTGAGGGTAAGCTGCATCACCATATAGATTGACTCGCCACCAACAACACCACGTGGCTAATTTCCCACACTCGACGAGTCCCGAGTACAGCCGTCTACGTGACATCACCGTTGCTACCCGCGATAAGCACGCTGCGAAACGACGTGTTTATTTAACTGCAACATCATCAGAAGATGTTCTACAAACTTTCCACGTGTGTCGTCATTATACTGTGAGTTATATTTTTGTCACTCAAATTCGAGTAATACCAAAGTTCAAGTGAAATTCAGTGAAAGTGATCTATAACTCTTATATTATTTTGCGATTCACATATTAATAATAATAACTATATTTTTACTTATTTCTTTCTCGTAATTGTTATTCTGAGGATCTGTACTGCAATTTCAAGTAAATGCCTTACAAACAAGTAAAACAAAACGTTGATGAAGAGTCTGGTTCTGAATCAGACCAACCACTAAGTAAAATCAAAATGACCGAAAAAATTTCACTTTCTGTGTTACTGAAGTTTGTCAAACCCTACAAAGGTGACCGAGAATCATTGCCCGCGTTTTTAACAAATTGTGAAAATGCAATCACACTAGCAAATACAGATCAACAGAACGTCTTATGTAAATTTATTTTATCACAACTCGAAGGCAAAGCGCAACTAGCTTGTTGTCTAAAGAAATTTAATAGTTGGAAGGAAATAAAATCCTTTCTTAAATCCACATTTGGGGAGAAAAAACATTCAACCCACCTTTTGTTCGATTTACAAAATTGTAAACAATTGCCTTCCGAGGATGTGACACAATATTCTCTTAGAATAGAGTCGTGCCTCATTCGAATTCAGTCCGACATCCATTACAGCTGCGATATCGAAGAAGAACTCCCCGGCAGATTAGCTGCTATGGAAGATTTAGCTCTAAATACATTTTTACTAGGAATGAATACCAACTTTTCTCACATTGTACGTTGCAAAAATCCTAAAACATTATCTGACGCGATATCATACGCAATTGAAGAAGAAAAATTATATAATTTAACAAAAATTAAACAACATTCTATTAAACAATGTTCTACTTGTCAAAGAACAGGTCATACGTCATTAGAATGCTACAGGAATAAACAAAAAACGATTAATAAGTTTCATCACATAAATTCGGATACTCAACCTAATCGACCCGTTTCCACATTCGATCCAAATAAAAGTTGTGCTTATTGTAAACATCGCGGTCATTCCATCGACGAGTGTCGCAAATTAAAATATAAAAATAGCGATAAGCGCACTGACCCGCCCGTCGCGCTGAAATCCGACACGCTCGGATCGTATTCGAGTACAACGCATAACCGTGCTACTATGCATCTTGTAGATTCTACCGAACCTAATGACGATTTAAACTAATAAATGTTTCGGTACCGTGTCTGCCGAAACGTATTAACGGTTCAAATGACACGGAAACTCCCCGATCTTTTGATGAACGTGCTCTTAAATTTCCCCAAGCACAATCATCGAAAATGGGACAAAATTCGGTTAAGCTACAAATTCAAGGTCGCCCCTGTAGTGAAGCTCCGCTTGCACAGGATTTTTATGAACCTTCATCTCAATCGAATTCTAAAGAATTAAAAATTAAAGCACGTGTCCTTAAATTTTCCTCGACAAAGAGCAATGAAAATTCAGAGACTCTTAAATTTAAAGATAAGTCTTATGTCTCTGATTCACACAACGATATTTCACGTGAAGGAATCTATACTATAAACAATATTAACACTAAAATTTCACTTCCTCACGTCTATTTAAAAACCCACTTAAATTCCAAATCCCTATGTTTCTTAATCGATACGGGCTCCAGCATTAGCATTGTCAAACTTTCGAGCCTTACAAAACCAGATTTAGGAACCGATATTATTACATTAAAGGGTTTAAGCGACAACGACTCCACATGCAAGTCTCTCGGATCAACTTATCTCAATCTTGAACATCAAACCTCTCCAAAAACTAAAATTAATTTCGGGTTTAAATTTCATACAATCTCAGATAAAATAAGTCTCTCTTACGATGGCATAATAGGCAACGACCTCATTAAACATTTTAATATTGATATCCAATATACTACTAGCTCCCTTATACTAGAAGGTCAAGTAATACCAATTTGTTTCAGCAAACCTCTGTATGTCATACCACCTAGATCAGAAATGATCATCGAGTGCCAAGTCGACAACCTTCCCGAATTTTCCAATCAAAAGGAAGCTTTAGTTTTAGATCAAACCATATCCGAAGGTGTATACATAGCCAATTGCATAACAACATTAAAATCTAACAATAGAGTCAACGTCTCCGTTTTAAATTCAACAGAATCGGAAGTTGAAGTCAATAATTATAAAATCCATTTGACTCCATACGAAATTTCATCGTCAAATTGTGATACGCAACAAACTCTCATACATCAAATCGAATCACCAAAAATCAACCGTTGTGACAAAGTCCTCGAACAAATCCGATGCTCTCATCTAAATCCTCAAGAAAAAAAATCGTTAATAAACTGCATTTCAAAATATACCGATATATTCCATCTTGATGGCGAATACTTATCTCACACAAACGCAATTCGACATTCCATCAACACTGGAAACGCAGCTCCTATTCATGTTAAGTCGTATCGCTTCCCAGAAATTCATAAAAACGAAGTCGAACAACAAGTAAAGAAAATGCTCGACCAAAACATAATTCGCCCTTCAAACTCTCCTTGGAATGCACCCGTCTGGGTGGTCCCCAAAAAACTCGATGCTTCCGGTAAACAAAAATGGAGAATAGTGATTGATTTTTGACGTCTGAATGACGTCACCGTTTCAGAAATTTATCCCTTGCCGCTTATAACTGACATCTTAGACCAACTTGGTCATTCTAAATATTTTAGTACGCTTGATTTAGCTTCTGGTTTTCACCAAATTTGTCTTGATCCCAAAGATACAGAAAAAACGGGATTCAGTGTCACAACCAACAGTATTTC
This sequence comes from Luffia ferchaultella, assembly GCA_949709985.1. Classification (NCBI taxonomy): domain Eukaryota; kingdom Metazoa; phylum Arthropoda; class Insecta; order Lepidoptera; family Psychidae; genus Luffia; species Luffia ferchaultella. The sequence goes on from OX453264.1 coordinate 15,151,045, forward strand.
CGGTCACTTTGAGTTCATGAGAATGCCATTTGGCTTGAAAAACGCTCCCTCCACGTTCCAACGGCTCATGAACACCGTCCTCACGGGACTGCAAGGTATACATTGCTATATTTACTTAGATGACTGCATATGTTACTCTCACGACCTCGAATCTCATTTAACCAAACTCGAACTTATTTTTTCTAAATTCAGAGAAGCAAATCTTAAATTACAACCCGATAAATGCGAGTTCCTGAGACGTGAAGTCGCATATCTAGGGCATGTCATCACCGACAAAGGCGTTTCACCTAATCCCGATAAGGTAAAAGCCATTTCTAAATTCCCTACTCCGATGAATCCTAAAGACGTAAAATCTTTTCTCGGATTAGTAGGTTACTATCGTCGTTTCGTTGAAAACTTTTCCCATATAACCAAACCTCTTACATCCTTACTAAAAAAGGATATCACGTTCCAATGGTCTCAAGAACAAGAAGCAGCTTTTAACCTTCTGAAACAAAAACTAACTACGGCTCCGTTATTACAATACCCAGATTTCTCTCAACCTTTCGTTGTTACCACAGACGCATCTAATTACGCCGTCGGCGCGGTTTTATCTCAAGGCGAAATTGGTAAAGATAAACCAATCGCCTATGCGTCCCGTACTTTGAACAAAAGCGAAGGTAATTACTCTACAACGGAGAAAGAACTACTCGCCATACTTTTCGGTGTAAATACCTTCCGTCCTTACTTATATGGCTATAAATTTCAAATCGTTACAGATCATCGACCCCTTACATGGCTTTTTAACGCCAAAGATCCTGGCGGACGATTATTAAGATGGCGATTAAAACTTGAGGAATACGATTATGAAATCGTTTATAAACCCGGTCGTATAAATTCCAACGCAGATGCATTATCTCGCAACCCTGTAAACGCCGTCACTCATTCCCAAATAAATAAAAGTACATACGAACAATACTTCAAAAAACAATTTACGGCACAAACTTCTAACGATACTCAAATTGAAGAACACAACCAAAATTTAACTTCCGCGAAAGAAAAAATAATCGCTTGCCCAGTTTCTCTAGACTTTGATTGCTCTATGCCTCATTGTGAAGAACTCTTATCTCATATAGCCAATTCCGGCGAATTGTTATCTGCCGAACGCGAACCAGACACCGTAAAAGCAATCGACGCGAATAATAAAACAATTTATTTTTTATTTACAAAGATTCACCATTATGACGAAACCTCTTATAAATCTATATACAACATATTACTTAAATTGAGGGATCAAATTATTTCAAAAACCGACTATGAGAGAGAAATAGCCATTTCAAACTTTTCAGAACCGTTTACCAGACTAGTATATACTAAAATCTATAATATGATATCTTATGTTTTTCACGGTACGAATATTAAAGTCCATATCTATAAAGATCAAATACAGTATCCTACCCCTGCCGAAATCCCTAACATTTTAAAAGAAAATCATGGCAGTACAATGGCTGGTCATCCAGGCATTTCACGTATGTATAAAAGGATCAAAGAATCTTTCTATTGGAAAGGTATGCGTTCCGACATAGAACGTTTCGTAAACGACTGTAATTTATGTAAAATAAACAAACCTCTAAGACTTTCAAACAAAGCTCCAATGGTTATAACGTCCTCGAGTACCAAACCATTTGAAAGGCTAGCACTGGACGTCATCGGCCCTCTACCCGAGGCCGGTTTTCAAAAATTTAAATTCATATTAACACTCCAAGACGACTTAACTAAATTCTCAAATGCTTATCCTATGCTCATTTCCACGACGGAAGAAATCGCGCGAAGCTTAATCCATTTCTTTTCACTCTTCGGAATCCCAAAAATGATTCTTACCGATTTGGGAACTTACTTTACATCCGAACTGTTCAAACAACTAACCGATATATTAAAAATAAAAAACCTATTTTCTTCACCATATCACCCTCAAACAAATGGAGCCCTTGAACGGAGTCACGCAACCCTTAAAGAATATTTAAAATCTTTCGTTAACGAAAATCAAGACGACTGGCACTGCTACCTAGCACCTGCCATATTATCTTATAACACAACTCCGCACACCACGACAAACTTTACTCCGTTTGAACTACTATACGGCTTTAAACCGACTATTCCAAGTAGTGTTTATGATTTTAGTAATGACACAACTTATCCAGAATATATCCGTGCTTTACAATACAGAATGAAATGTTCTCGCGAAAAAGCTTTGCAAAATATAACTTCAAGTAAAGAAGCTTCAAAACGATACTACGATATTTCCGCTCGAAAACCGAAGTATAAGTCCGGAGATCTTGTGTATGTAAAACAACATCATAAATAACGCAAGGCCCTGTCTCCAATTTGGAAAGGCCCCTTCAAAATCATCAAGGTCAATAACAAAAACAATGTCTCTATATGTATTAATAGAAAACACGTAAAACACCACGTTAACGAAATAAAACCAGCGTAAAAATATTATTGTTTCAGATCTACTCTTCGACCGAACCATTCGGAACCGATCAAACCTTATCTCGATAAAATCTACCAATCAATTTCAAAACTAACCAACTTCTGCGAAAAGGCACATAATTTTGCAATCGATATACATTGTAAAGATAATTTAAATCCGCTGGAAATTTTAATTAACACTAACTACCTAAAATACAATTCTTTGTCCCACCTCATTTCCGAAAAACCTCATAACCGAGAGAAACGATCTCTCGAATTCGGAGGTCAGATCCTCAAATTTTTCTTTGGCACATTAGACGCCGACGACGCTCGAAATTACGATGAAGCGATTACGTCATGCCAACAAAACGAAAATAAAATATTTTCCCTTATGAAGGACAACATTCACGTAGTCCAATCCACAATCAGTAACTTCAATACTTCTATTAGGCAACTAAATAACAACGAGATAAAATTAAATAATCAAATCGAAAAATTAAACTATGCTATTACGCAAAATTCTAAACTAAACGAAAATATTATTAACATTTCGAAGATAAATTCGATTTTCTCTATAATCGAAGGATCTCTATTATCAGTCTCTGTTATTCTAGATACAACACTAAATTCAATCTTATTCGCCAAAACTAATATTTTACATCCTTATGTCCTAACACCTACCAAATTATACAACGAATTATCTAGTAATAGATTACCTCGTAATAATTTAGATTTCCCCATATCTCTGTCATTAGAGAACATGCATAGCATCATAGATGTATCCAAATTAACTTCATACTATTACAACAATAAAATAATATTCATTATTCAAATACCATTAATTAACCCTACCAAGTTTAATATCTACAAGGTGTTACCGCTACCAACACCACGAGAAGAACTTAATTTTAAGGCCTATGTCCTTATCCGCCCTTCGAAGTCTTACATAGCTGTAACGGATGATAGATTGAACTATGCATTATTAGATAGTCTAAGTGAATGTAATAATATAAAGTATGATTATAAAATATGTCCTTTACCCTATATATTGTCTACCGTCAATAATCCTACTTGCGAAATCAAATTATTAACGGAAGTAACATTATCTCTTCCCGAAACTTGTGACTCTAAAGTAATCTATGGTAATATTAATTTATGGCATAAGCTTCATGATGATAAGTTTATATTTGTACAATCAAATCCTAACAAATTAACAATTAAATGTGAAAATATCGACGATATTAAGGATTATACTTTACAAGGTACTGGAATTTTATCCTTAAATTATAATTGTATAGCTTATTTTCAAACCATGCAATTTCGCACTTCCCGTAATTTTAAAACAACTTTACCTAATCAATTGTCAATTGATTTTAATATTTTGGAAGATGATTGTTGTAACTACAAAATTATTAATTCTAGTGAACATAATTTAATTTCACCTATAACCCTAACAGATGTCGACTTAGATTCTTTAAAGTTAGCATCGCACAAATTGGATAACTTGAAAGATCAAATATTTATAGCCGAAAATCAGTCCCATATTGTGAAATACGGACATTATTATTCAGCTCTAACCTACATCATTATCGTAATTATAATTTGTACCATCATTTATAAATTATATAAAAAACTATTTTCCAACTGTCAGACAGCTTGCTGCATCCAAATATACAATCAATGTCATAATCGAAAATTAAATACTCATTATACGAGATTGAATACATCGATTGAAATAACTGACGAATCTGACGAACTTGAATGCGATAAGAAATCTGTTAAGAGTCTACCAGAAGTAGAAATGAATAAAAATAAAGTGTTGTTCCGAAATTCATCAAATAGAAATGTCAGTAATTATTAATTCTGTATCTTATCGTCATATTCAAATTGTTTAAATGTATTTAATTAATATTTTCTTTAGCAATTAAGATTTTTATTTTATATCATGTTTAACTTGTGTTTGTTTTAATACTTATATGATTGATTAATCTTATGTTATTTCATTTAGATGTTAGTACTTCGTTATCTCAAAAGATAACTTTCGTCTTAACGGGGGAGATGTTATATCCCATTTTATTTAGCAGTAAATGCTGACATATGTAATCTCATATTTTATATAAGGCGACGCTCATATGCGAGCCGCCAGTCAATCTGTGACAACTGTTCGAAGCACTCGTGTAAACTTGTGTAAACTATCATATTAAAAGTTTCAGGTTAATAAAATTCTTTTTTTAAAAAGGGCCTACCCAGAGCCATCCTAACAGTACCCTATCATTAAGCCTCCGCTGCCCATCTGTCCGTCTCTCATAGGGCTGTATTGTCTAAACCGTAATAGGTAGACACTTGAATTTTTGTGTATTGATTACCGCAATAACAACAAATAATAAAAATTAGATTGAAAATTGACGCAAGTCCCCATATAAGGAACGTGTTTTTTTATATTGTACGGAACCTTTCGTGTGCGAGTCGGTCTCACACTTTGCCGGTTTCTTTAAAATATTTTTTTGTTGTTTTCAAAAGTATTGAATTTTTACTTACAGTCCAGTGGTACCTACTAAATTTGAATAGTTTTCGTTTAGTTTATTTGTTTTACAGATACGGCGATAAAATAGCAGCCAAAATATCTCCATAGAGTCAATCCCTAGGTTTTGATAAAGTGTTCGTTCTTGCAGGCACCCGTTTCGTCCACACGTCGTCCGGCCAGTGTCTGATAACGCGCATGGTGCCGTGTCCCGCTTGTCTACGCGAACTCTCACCGTCGCCTGTCCATCATCACGACAACGGATTGTTATAGGTGAGTTCTTTTTAGTGCTCTTGGAATCTGCCTCTCGCAGGAGTCTCGCACGTCGGACGGCGACAGCGGCGTTGGCGCTGAGTCCAACGGTAACGTCCATTTTTTAATGTTGCAAATGTTTACTATGAAAAAGCAAAAAAAGAACGTCACTGACGTCATGCAATGGCTATAATTTTATGTTATTCGAAAATAAGCTCTTTTTTTCGAATTTAAAAATTACTTTATTTCATCAGACATGGTACTGCGCCGCCCAGTAATGGATTATTCCAGAAATAAATGAACACATTTTATAACAGTGCCTATTTTATCTTACCTAATAAAGTTGTTTCAACTGTGATTAATTAGTGAACTGACTTTTAACTGAATTATCAAAAATCGACTGTTCGATTAGCCGCGTGGTTAGAGGCCTTAACTGCGGAGCCAAGGGTCAAGGATTCGATTCCCACTCGGTACAAATATTTCTGTACATGAATATGTCGAGTATATGTCATGAAAATAATATTCAAGTATGTGTACCAGTTGTCTAGTACCCCATAATACAAGTATAATAGGTGTTATTATTCTTTACTTTCAGCATCATCGAGACTGGGCTCGGTAGAATGCGCTCTGAGCGTTCGTATAAACGCGGGAGACGAACCCGAGACGGCATCGATAGCTTATGGGTGGACTGTCGAAGAGTGTATTCTTGTGGCATGCTGCGGCGGTGGACTACAGTGTCCAACACACGGCGAGCTAAGGCTGTCCGATTTGGCACGCCAACGCCATGCAATTTGACGCCTTTTTAGTGTTACAGCCTGGTTTTTACAGGAATAGGTTTTTACAGAATGATTACAATGATAAATCGCGATAGTAATAACTAGGCTGCAGCTTCTAATAAAAAATTAATACCACTATAAAATAACTAGGCCGATTGCGTAAACTAGCGACACCCCATGGCCTAACTTAACCAGGTCCGATTCTGGCCCACTTTGAAATTCTCAAACTTTTCTGTTTAAAAAAATTTTTTTTAAATAGCAAATGAAATTACTGAAAAAGTTGTTTATTGCGTAATATATTATTGCGTAAAATATGCCGAATATTAACCATCACGCATTTGTGAGAGGTCAGTCGTATTCGGGACTGCCTTGTGTGGCAAACATTTGTTATTAGTGATAGCGTGTTGGTTTTCTTGCGCACTTCAAAGTGGCCACACGGAAAACATTCGTGTACTTTCAACAGGAAATATTACGTGACATCGTCTCTGAAGTAAAAAAAAATTAACTACGAGCATTTGCGAAGTAAGTGTAGGAAGAGCAATTTCGAGAAACATTGGTCAATTGATTTCAAGGAAGCATTTGCTGAAGCAGTTCCATAGTTTAGATGTGAAAAAATAATCATATAGATGTATTTCCACGGTAGAAGTCGCATATGTTCGTCTTTAGAATGCAAGATATCTCGTTACCAAGTATTCATAAGAATTGGTTCTGCGGCTTAGCTGTGAGAACGTAACAAACATTTGAACACTTTTCCGCAGTAAATAGCAGCCGTAACAGACAGACAGATAGTATCAGAACCGAACCGAACTTCGGCAGAACTCACATTCGGTGCATCTCTACTATACATGTAAAATATCTACTTAAGTATATATTATACTAGCGGCCCGTCCCGGCTTTGCACGGGTGGTATTCGTTTCTTATAAGAACCACGTTTTTATCTCCGTCTTATCTCACTCCCGTTCTTCCTTTCCCGTTTTCGTTCCCATCGCATAAATATTTTATCGTTTCCGTTCCTGGCCCTAGTCTCATTTCCTTTTTGTTTCCATTCTCATCAAGTACAACTTTTTTATTTCAGTCTTAACTCTTTCCCGTTCTTCCCTTTCCCGTTTTCGTTCCCGTAACACAAATATTTATTGTTTCAACAATTTCTGTCAGTCTTAATTAAATAAATTACACTTTTGCGAAATAATATTTAGTTATGCAATTATTAAATTACTAAAATGGCTATTAAAAAATAAGGGTTGATCGTAGAAGGGTGAAAATTGAGGATTGTATGTATTTGTGTATGTTGTATCATAAAAAAATAGAAATTAAAAATTTTGTCTAAAAAAAAAAAATTTAGGGGTGGACTACCCCTAACATTTAGGGGGATGAAAAATAGATGTTGGCCGATTCTCATAGATACCGGATAAGCACAAAAAATTTCATCGAAATCGGTCAAGCCGTTTCGGAGGAGTATGGCAACGAAAACTGTGATTACTAAAATGGCTATTAAAAAATAAGGGTTGATCGTAGAAGGGTGAAAATTGAGGATTGTATGTATTTTTGTATGTTGTATCATAAAAAATACAAATTAAAAATTTTGTCTAAAAAAAAAAAAATTTAGGGGTGGACTACCCCTAACAGTTAGGGGGATGAAAAATAGATGTTGGCCGATTCTCATAGATACCGGATAAGCACAAAAAATCTCATCGAAATCGGTCAAGCCGTTTCGGAGGAGTATGGCAACGAAAACTGTGACACGAGAATTTTATATATTAGATAGAATATTTAAGTATTTATATCATATATCTGGTATCCATAGTACAAGCTATGTTTAGTTTGTAACTAGATGGCGCTGTTTGGGATGTCTGAGGTAGTATTATTATTGATGTTATAGTTAACATTAGGCGCGGAAGAAGTTTTTGTTTTTTGAGTATTGAATATTTTTCTGACGATATTTGACATTTCTTGATCATACTTCTTACGCATTCGCGCTGCCTGGTGGTGTGCACAACAGCAGTTATCCCCATTGATTATTACATAAAGCTAAAATCCCAAAAATTAGCCAAGTGCGATCCGGACTCGCATACAAAGAGTTCTATACCACCGTACAATATAACAAAACACGTTTCTTGTATGGGGAGCCACTTTAATTTCTTACTTTATTTTATTTTTATTATTTATTTTTATAGCGGCTATAGAAAAACACACTGTGAGAATTTCAAGTGTCCTATCTATTACGGTTCAGAGAATATAGCCCTGTGACAGAAGGACGGACAGTGGAGCCTTAGTGATAGAGTTTCCGTTGGTGCCCTTTGGGTACGGAACCTTGAAAACTATTTTTGACAGTAGAAAATAGCTTATACATGTAAGCTCAGAATTTAAACAGCTGTTTTAAATACAAGCTTTTAAACAACTGCTGTAAGATCATAACGAACCAGTAAGAAGTTTCCCTTATTGCATCAGAAAAGAAATGTGGTCAGTGAATCAACTTCCACCGGCCCATTAAGCCCCACTGCGAAGGCTTAGGCCTCCCTCCAAGGAGATGGTGGATGAGGCCAATAAATACTTATTACCAAAGCTATGGGCTAATTCAGAATTGAACTACGCATGAATTGGATCGGCTTTAGCTTGTCAACTATTTGACCCTAAGTTGTTGTGATAATTTCTTTATAAGTTCTATTAACAGTATTTAATATAGTTAATACCTGCTAATAATAATAACTAGGACATCCCTCATAGTGCTATCTAGTCCCAAATGAAGCAAATATTATGTTTGTATTATGGGTTACTAGATCACTGATATACATATTTAAATATTTTTTATAATATACTAGCTTTCCGCCTGCGGCTCCGCTCGCGTGGACAACACAGTAGTACCAAGACACTCTTTAGCTCATGAACATCGATGCTTATGAAATGTAATCTATGGAAAAAAATTTAGCGGTCCCGGTACAACTGTGTAGTCCACGCGAGCAAAGCCACGGGCGGAAAACTAATATCTTTATAAATTATAGCCTATGTGTTATTCTGGTATATAAGCTATATTATTGTAAACATGCGTCGTGATAGCCCAAAGCGTAAAGAACCTGCCTCAAATTTATAAGGCCATAGGGCCATGGTTCGAATCCGGGCGTGTACCAATGAGTTTTTCTAACTTAAGTGCATAACTACCACAGACTCCGTGCCTCGGAGAGCACGTTAAGCAGTCGGTTCCAGGCGCTGTCAATAGATGGCGGTCGTTACAATCCTCAACCCGCAGTGGAGCAACGTGATGGATTTAAGCTTAAAGCCCCCCTCGCCCCGGGGAGGCCTAAGCTCATGCAGTGGGGTATAAAAAGCGCTGACGGAATGGAATGAAAACTGTATTATCCTGCCTCTATAAGATATTTAACTTATTAATAGTCATCTACATAGCGGTTACAAATATGTATAACTGAGCCAACTTTCAGCTTTAAAGCAGTAATAGTTTAGGAGTGCACTGGCTGTGACATACGGACAGACAGACAGACGAACATAAAAGAAGTCCGAATCTGTCACAGGTAAAGCGTCAAAGTGTGTACCATTAATTAACAGCCGATGGATATTCTATCGAAGGCTGTAAGTCAAATATGGCATCGAGGAAATATAAAATCAATCGACGTTACATAAAATTTACAATAAAAGTATGAATTGACTAGAAGCCCTATCTGCGTTTACCGTCTAACCACTCATACTATAACTTGCCGGTGTATGATGGGGAGTTTTAGTCCGAGTTTCAATGCCCAAGCTCCCCGCGCGGCGCTCTTCACCCCGAGAAATCACCGCACACCGGTTTCAAGCCCCCGAAAATGCGAAATGTCACTTCGATACTATAAACTGACATTTAATTTTATGACTATTAAAATCAAAAACCGCTGTCGAATTAAATTACTCTATGAAATTCAAGCAATTTAGGTTAATTTTACGTCGAGCCCGTTTCTTGTTCAGAAGACCGTGGTTCAAATCTCAAGGCATGTACCAATGAGTTTTTTCTAACTTATGTACATAACTATCACTGACCCTGTGCCTCGGAGAGCACTATGAGCCGTCGGTACCACTTGCCATCAATGGATGGCAGTCATCAATAGATGGCAGTCGTTAAAATCCACCAACACGCACTGAGGCAGCGTGGTGGATTAAACTCCAAGCACCCTCATCCCTAGGAGAGGCCTAAGCCCCTGTAGTGGGACATTAATACGCTGATGATATAATATAAATATATTTTTATTTTATTTTATTTATTTTTGTAGGAAGATCAACAGCAAACTATTATATACTAGACTTACAAATAAAAACAAAAAGCCAATTACAGATTCTCACAAATAGAATTAAATTAATAGATCGATGGAGTGAACAAATTTTAAACACGTACGTGGTCACATAGTTTATAAAATTATAGTTTAACTGATAAAAAAATTACACATGCATACATAAATAAGAAGAAGAAGAAGAAAAAAAAAACTTATTCGAAGAAACTCCGTGATAATTCGCGCCGCGTCCAACCCACCCTGTCATCAAATATATCAATATCGACTGTTTTGGAGATGTTATTAAAATTATTGCAAGCTCGCCACAGATATGTATTCTGCCTATAATTACTCGATACGATAGGTGTAAATAAAGTTGGGGAATGTCTAAGGAATCTAGAGGGAACATTTAACTTTACATTAGCTAAGAGATCAGGACAATCGGTTAAACCCAAGACTATTTTCTGTAAAAAGACAATGTCTGCAATATCACGTCGCCTTTGCAGTGGCAGCAGATGATGTTGTTTACATTACTTGATTGTACACGTAAGCGTTGTTCCGTTATCGGCAAAGCACTAAAGATAAACGACCGACCGACGGTCAGTACGTACGCTCAGCACTGATCGTCAGCGGAGCACTAAATTCAGCCTAAGCTCTACATGCCCTATAAGTTTGAACTACGTTCAGCCGAACACGCTATATATGTATAGCGATGTTTTCTTGTATAACTTGCACCTTAACAATATTTTGTCGCATTACAGTCATCGGTGGACAAAGCGGAGGCTCTCCTGAAACGTCATGAAGAATTGAAGGTGAGACTTCACGCCCGAGACGACCGCTTGTGCGCATTCCTCAACAACGCCGAAACACTTCTGCGAATACCTCACTATGCTAATGAACAGTACGTACCTACATGTTGTGGTTAATTACACAAATTAATCGGTCATTATTAGTATTGGAGTTTTTTCGATATAGCTTTTTAATACATTCTACTCGATAGTGGTGTAGGGTACCAGTCACAATAATTTAGGCGGCGCCGATCCTACACCTATGGCGTAGGGTCTGATCTCAAACATTGAATAGACCATCTCAATATCAGTGACAGAGTGTTAATTCCCAAGAACCTTGGATTGTCACGGCCGGGCCAGGTTCCATTTTTTATACTCTTATACCACCCTTCGCAATACTTTAAGCAGTCACACCCAGACACGGAACAAATATACATGTTCATGCACACAAATATTTGTCCTGGGCGGGAATCGAACCTGCGACCGTTGGCTCTACAGTCGGTGCCTCCAACCACTCGACCAACGGATCAGTTATACAACAACAACGGTCAATCTATATAAATACCTTGATTTTTTTTTGTCACGAGACAGCAGGTAAATGAAATAGATATATTTTTTTGTTTATAAATTCAAAATGCCTGATTTAAACAATTTCACTCATTTTCGCTAAGAATCGGACAGAACGTATACACCTAATTCAGAGATTAGTCTTGTTATTAACGTCCAACTAAACTTTTACCCGCAGATGTACACCACCCTCTTTATAATAATAATAATACATGAAACATTTAGTTTTAAAGTAAGTAGAGCTTGTATTACGAGTACTACACAACTAGTATGTATACATACTGAAATATCCTTTTTCCGCTTCGGCCTTTCTAAGCAAGAAGCGGGCTCGCTACCACTCGGTTATTACGACATTTACACGATACGACGTTTGTCTTGTTAAATTTATATTAGCATTCATCTGCGGCTCACTTAGATATACTCAAAGTGCTCAACTGCCTTACGGGCAATGACGGGGATCCTCTACCAGGTTTAATAGTAACCATGCCACTCACCGATCCTTAAATTATCAACATATCAAAGATCATGATCGCTCGGTTATGACACGAAGAAAGGCAAACTGACTTCTGCTTTTATAATATATGATTATTGTTTTCCAGGCATCCGCGTCGTACACGAGATGGAGTCTGTTATGGAGAGTGGACCGTTGGCTGCCTGACTAAATAGAAATTTTGGCGGGAAAATAACTACAATGGAAGTAGTTCGATGAAGAGTATATAGAGTGGCCAGCCGATATTCATACTACTATATATTATAGTCAACCTCTCTAATTATTTGTATGTAGTGGTGGATTTACACATTTGCTGTAGCTAAGGTCGAATACTTACACTTACCATTTCTTTGGAGATATTCTTGCCTAAAATGCTGTCTGAAAGCCGTCCTTGAATGCCTGTTCTATGAAAGATTTATTGCAGCACATATTGGTAAGCCGCAATATGCGGCTTACCGTACTTGCATCATAATGTATTATTAAAAATTCTTTTCCCTATAGAAAGCTATTTTATCAGTGCGTAACGTAGGCTGTATTTTATTTTCAAATTAGCTCTACGTTCGCGGCTCCGTTCGCGTGAACTACACAGTTGTACCGGGACCGCTTTATTTGTTTGCATAGATATAATTTATTGGCGGAAGAACCGCATAGGCTATTTTTATTGTGGAAAGAAGTGTCCCAGTACTCTACTGTGTAGTCTATATAAGCTATTTGTCAATAAATTATAAATATGACTTTATAGCTTTAGCATGTAAAAATGTTATGAACGTCTTTGTATTACAGTTAATTAATTGTGATTAAGGATTTGATTTTACAACCCAAAGATACTTGTAAGTGGAATAAATGTATTTTAGCACGTTTTATATGTTTCATTTGTCTAGTCGACTGACCTGAACCAAGCAGGTCAGGTACAAATTTTTTGATGAAAGGTATTAAATCTACAGCATAATCACAATCCTGAACCTTGTACCACTTTGTAGCGCCATCCTGACGCACACTTCTTTGGTATTTATTATATTTATTTCAGATTTATACCCGCTTTTTACTTTCCCGTTCCTGACCTCGCTCCCGTCCCGTTTTCGGTTCCATCTCATCAAGCAAAGTAGGCGGGGATAGGGGCATGGTGCAATTCTACGATGTTCGTATATCAAATAAGATACATATTCAAGAATATCCTATTACAATTCAGTAAATATTACAAAACCTACAATTACACACACGAAGCTAGAAGCAAAAGCGAGTGTATTATAGATTTAAACATTCTGGAAGAAATTCCTTAAATGACTAAAAACTGTATCAAAATCCGTTGCATGGTTTAGAAAAAGTAAGCGGAGCAACAAAAGAAATGAATTCCGTAGCGTTGTCCTCGTGTCCAGGCTGCGTACCAGAGACCTCCAGCAGTGCAGCGCCAAGGCGGCGACGACGACTTGACGACGAATGCTGCGAGGAGAGCGCCGTGTCATATTGATACTAACTCGCTGTTCGGCTGAATAGAGCATGTAGAGCTTATTGGACTAAACCAAAAGTTTAAAAAAATGAAATTTAAAACATGTTTTCCTCGTTAACAGTTACTTTGCGCCATCTGCTCACTTAAAACTTTTTGTTTAGTGCGGTAAGCTCTACGTGATTTTTATGTTTAGACTACGTTCAGCCGAACACTTGTTATAGGTTTTTTACTTCTATGCAAAAATATATATTAAATTCAGGAATAACATTTTTGAAGGTCCTATTTGTAAAAACCCAGTAGGTACTGTTATACAAATTTTCACTCTTATTTACTCCCATTAAATTATGAAAATCCAAAAACCCTAATCATATGTCCTTACTATACACAAATCATTCTACTGTCAGAAAGTTAGTTAAATCTTAGACGTATTGACAAATACATATGCTTTATCCATAGACTATGGCTTTATCTCTTTTAAGTACGTATAAACAAATTTTCTGTAACGTCGTTGTTTATACAAATGATAGTGGTCGTGTTTCTATATACTTAACATTAATATATTGTATGTTATTATTAAGCACAAATAGTGACGAAAGAAGCGATCGTTAAAAAATATATAGAATACGAGGGCTGTTAGTTTTGAATCCAGAACTAGCCACTTACAAAAAAAGTATTTAAAAAGTAACCAGGTACAACATTTAAAAATGGAACTCTTTGGCTGCAGAATACAGATTGTTTCATATAACTCACAAGTGTTATTTTCTTAAAATAAATAAATAATTCAGACTATTTTTTGAAATGGCTTCGCATCAAATCAATTAGAAGACTGAATTGTTAAAATATTTTTTTCAATTGAGATGAACGGTAATACAAATGCGGAATGGGATTGTCGAGATATTGCGGTGGTTCGATGAATCTGGTTGGCTCATAGTATGACAGCTGACCCTACTGCCTAATGCCTTACCATTTCTACAAATTTACCTATTGTTATGTCTCCTATTCGAAGTTTTAGTTAAGCATCTCGAATTAATTTGTCAGTGAGTACGAACTTCTTCGATAGTTGTATAAAAGAGTTCGCTTCATTTCTGTGACGAACATCAAATAGGTTTTTCCATTTCATTCCATCAGCCCTTTTTATACCCCACTGCAGGAGCTTAGGCCTCCCCTCAAGATGAGAGGGCTTGGAGCTTAAATCCTCCACGCTGCTCTAATGCTGATTGACGGATTGTAACGGCCGCCATCTATTAATAGCAACCAGGTCCGACTGGTTAACGCGCTCTCCGAGGCAAGGAGTCAGTGATAGTTAATGTATTTAAGTCAGAAAAAACTCATTGATACACGCCCGGATTCGAACCACGGCTACATGGCCTTATAGGTTTGAAACAGGTTTGCTGCATTCGGGCTATCACAACATCACATATGTTATAGTAGGAAGCATCTTCTTGTAAAACTTTAAGGAAGTACATAATATATAGGGGCTTTTTACCGACTGCCTGGTTTCATTTAGAGTGCCATGCCTCAAGAAAATTGGTAGTACTATGTTTTTCTCCATAAGCACACTATATAAGGCACAAAATCTTCACGAAGCTATTGTTTTTTTCATTTATTTCATTAATTTGGCTACTTCAGGATCGTCATTGCTTCGACGGTTGGTGTAATTCCAACCAGTCACCATATTACACCAATCACAGAAATCCTCGAAAAAAATAAGTTTCTTGTAGAAGAATCACTTTTTTTTTAAATTTATTGATAGGTCATAGTGATACATCTTTCATAAAAATTTCAAGTGTAAGTAATGATCCTGCAACAAGCAATCACCAAAAACGTCGGAAAAATTAAGTTTATTTTATGGGAATTCTTAAACTTTTGAATTTATTTTATTATTATTATTTGTTATTATAGCGATCATAGTGGTACATCTTTCATGAAAATTTCAAGTGTAAGTAATGATCTTACAATGACCAATTACCAAAAACGTCGGAAAAATTAGGTTTCTTGTATGGGAACCCCCTTTAATTTTTAACTTTATTTTATTATTATTATTTGTTGTTATAGCGATCATAGTAATACATCTTTCACGAAAATTTCAAGTGTAAGTAATGATCCTGCAACAAGCAATCACCAAAAACGTCGGAAAAATTAAGTTTATTTTATGGGAATTCTTTAATTTTAGAATTTATTTTATTATTATTATTTGTTATCAAAGCGATCATAGTGATACATCTTTCATGAAAACTTCAAGTGTAAATAATGATCTTACAACCACCAATCACCGAAAACGTCGGAAAAATTACGTTCCTTGTACGAGAACCCCCTTTAATTTTTAATTTAATTTTATTATTATTAATTTTTATTATAGAGATCATAATAATACATCTTTAATGAAAATTTCAAGTGTAAGTAATGATCCTGCAACAAGCAATCACCAAAAACGTCGGAAAAATTAAGTTTATTTTATGGGAATTCTTTAATTTTTAATTTTATTTTATTATTATTATTTGTTATTATAGCGATCATAGTGATACATCTTTCATGAAAATTTCAAGTGTAAGTAATGATCCTGCAACCATCAATCCTCCATAAGGTCGGAAAAATTACGTGCCTTATTACCCCCTTTAAATTTTAATTTTATTTTATTATTATTTTTTTTTATTATAGCGATCATAGTGATACATCATTCATGAAAATTTGAAGTGTAAGTAATTTTCATACAACCACTAGTCACCAAAAACGTCAAAAAAAAAGTTTCTTAAAAATAACTAACTCCCTTAAATTCTTGACATTTACTTTTCTTTTTTCTTAGGTTTTTCGGTTCCTTAGTATCTAATCTAAAGATCTGACCTGAGATGATGTCTACGTAAAAGCTGAAAACGTCAATAGGCCCGCAGTTTCTTTTATAGAAACAGGCCGGTGCAGCCCCTGTTTGTGGTCTAAAATTGTAAAGCCTATTTGAGAATCTAATCTGAGATAATATCCACTTAACGCAAAAAACCTCATCAAAATCAATCAAGTTAATTTATGGAAACACGTCTAATTCCGCACACCCTAATGGCCGACAACCACAAAATGTATCAAAAAATCTGAACTGAGAAGATATCTATGTGACCCTATGTAAGCCTATTCCAGAGAGGAATCAGCATTTTTGTCATTGAAAATGTTGTCATTGAAAATGACTATCAAATCCATTTCACGGGAGACGCATTTTTGGCCATAACTCCGAGGGTATGAAGTCTAGCCAAGATTTTAAGGTCTTAAAAAATTAAGAATTCAGTTGCGCATCGTATGACACCAAAATTTTGGAAATCAGTTTGGTAGTTTTTGAAAAAAAATGGAAAATGTAAAAAAATCAGGATTTATACGGATTTTTTTTCTTACTAAATCCAAAATATTTCGAGAACGGAGACAGATATCGAAAATAAAATAAAAATGGTATATTGGCCATTTACGTAGCTACGATTTGAAACCAAGTTTTTGGAAATCGGTTGGTAACTGTAACAGAAATTATTTCCGAAAGATGAAATTTTTTGGTCGATCGCTGGTATTTGCGGATATAAGTTACTATATTTCAGAAGGTATTCGTCGGATCGCTTTGAAGTGTTATAAAAAAGGTTAGAAGGCGTTAGTAGCTACAGTTTGAGACCAAAATTTTGGAAATCGGTTGGAAATCGAACAAGAAATTTGACATGACATGTTAGATTTTATGGACGATCGGGAACTTGTTAACATTACGGTCATCGCCTTTCGGCCTGTATTCATTCGAAAGCTTCATTATCGAGTTCAAAACGTTTAAAGATATCAGAGGCTGCAGTTTAAAACCTAAATGTTTCAAATATGTTGAACAAACGAAAATACTTTTTTCCTTGATTTATTTCTGAGTTTAGAGTTGAAAAGAATAGTGCCACGTTTTCGTGGCAAAACCACGATTACATGGTAATACCACGATTAATAGTGGTTAAGGGTGCCCTTAGTTGGAAGTCGGATATGCGTCGGTGTTACATTTCATACTAATTCGGTTTGTTCGATCGAAATTTCGTACATTATGTTATATTTCGAAGTTTTAAGCTTATTCAGATACAGTTGTGTTACTTTTTTTCGCGAAAAAAAAGTGGAGTTCGTTGATTTTCGATAGTGACAGCACCTGTTCAATCCCGGTCTTTTCAGACTAATGCAACTTTGTAATTTACAGCGTAATATTTACTGTTAATGGTTTGGCTTTTTGGAAGATAATCTATCAATAAAATTCCTTTCGCATCCCAAAACAATGATGCCACGACTTTGCCCTCAGATTTCTCCACCTTCACTTTTTTGGGGCTCAAGTTCCTGGTTCTGTCCACTGCTTTGATTGTATTTTTGATTCTAGTGTATAGTAATGGACCCATGTCCCATCTGTAGTCACAAATCTTCGCATAAAATCACTTCTATTTTCCATAAAACGAGCCAAATTATCTTGCGACATTTACATTGGTAAATGTCGGTCGATTTTTTAGATTCTGGTCGATTTTTTAGACTCAATTTATCACTTAAAATGTAATAAAACATTTTTTTCACGTTCTTTTTTCCTATGTCGATAAAGTCGACTGCGAACACGATTCTGTTCTCTCACGATTCTTTTTCGTTTGCTGCTCATTTCGCTAATTGGAACTACTTTCCCTTCTTTTTAAGCGACTTCAAAAAAGAAGGAGGTTACTCAATTCGACCGTATATATGTTTTTTTTTTTTTTATTTTTTTTTATGTGTGTTCAGGGATAACTTCGTTGTTTATGAACCGAATTGGATGATTTTTTTTTTGTGAAAGGGAGATATCTCCGAAATGGTACCATGACAAGGAAACCAGGATCTGATGATGGCATCCCAGAGAAATCGAGGGCAACCTTCGAAAATCGTATTTAAAGTATCGTATTTTAAGTATTTTGATAAAGTACTACTACTAGTACTATTTAATGAAGGTCGGGAGTCGATCTGATGATGGAGCTGAAAGACAGTCGAGGGAACTCCTCAACGACTTACAGCAATTACCTGGTGTTTGGACTTGATTCATTTCTATTGATGAGATCTTTGCACCCATATGGATTATAAGTGCCATTACAGGTCTGATGATGGAGACCATACACAATCGAGGGAACTCCTCAAGGATTTACAGCAATTACCTAGTGTTTGGACTTAATTCATTTCTATCATTGAGAACTTTGCACCCATAAAGGTTATAAATACCATTACAGGTCTGATGATGGAGACCATACATACACAGTCGAAGGAACTCCTTAACGATTTATAGCAATAACCTGGTGTTTGGACTTGATTCATTTCTATTGATGAGATCTTTGCACCTATAAAGGTTATAAGTACCATTACAGGTCTGATGATGGAGACCATACACAGTCGAAGGAACTCCTTAACGATTTATAGCAATTACCTGGTGTTTGGACTTGATTCATTTCTATTGATGAGATCTTTGCACCCATATGGATTATAAGTGCCATTACAGGTCTGATGATGGAGACCATACACAATCGAGGGAACTCCTGAACGATTTACAGCAATTACCTGGTGTTTGGACTTGATTCATTTCTATTGATGAGAACTTTGTACCCATATGGGTTATAAGTACTATTACAGATCTGATGATGGAGACCATACACAATCGAGGGAACTCTTTAACGATTTACAGCAATTACCTGGTGTTTGGACTTAATTCATTTCTATTGAAGAGAACTTTGCACCCATATGGGTTATAAGTGCCATTACAGGTCTGATGATGAAGACCATAAACAGTCGAGGGAATTCCTCAACGATTTACAGCAGTTACTTTTTGTTGGGCTTCCTTCATACGGTTGAATGTGCCAAAATGTTCAGTTCGCACAAAAATAATAATTAAGATTGAAGTTTTACATAGGAATACCACTGCCTACTAGGCATGCTGATGCGTCAATTTGACACTGAATTTACGTTGCGTAATCGCGGTTCTGTCTCATTAGAGTAGCGCGTTTACAAGCCCCATTTATACTAAATACAAATAAGTTACAGATGCGTTCAACTAAAAATTGAAAAATAAAATAATTTAAAAAAAAAATAAAAACCGACTTCAAAAACATAAACTAAAAAGTTAAAAATAAAATTTTCACTTTATAGAAAGGAGCATTAACAGGCGGCATATAGTTAATGAAGTCGGTGCCAACTCAGACACTTTAAATGGGTACTTACCAGGTAATAACAATTACAACAATGATATATTTATAACTATAACAAAAATAGAACACAATTTAAAGTGTCTGAGTGAGTAGGCACCGACTTCATTAACTATATGCCGCCTGTTAATGCTCCTTTCTATAAAGTGAAAATTTTATTTTTAACTTTTTAGTTTATGTTTTTGAAGTCGGTTTTTATTTTTTTTTTTCCATTCCATTCCATGAAGGATTGTATCATTTTTAATTAAGGTCCGTCTTCATTACTCAGCTAACCTTTTTTTCTTTAATCGTTCTTCTTTACTCTAACGAGCTATTTTTATATATGTCGTATACCTGAAAACAATTCTCCATTTTATTTCACGCAAAGAAAAAATTATTGATTAAAATTTTACGTAACGTTACCACAGACAGAGACAGGGCTAAATGAATAGTCAGGTAAAAATCGGATCAAGAAACATTTTTTTAACAATGAGTGATACGTTGAAATATGAAGATAATCATTTTTGTGGCATGACTAATAACTTTCGTGGGCCAATTTCAATATAGTGTCCATGAAAGTTATTTTCATACGCCAACGAAGAAGTATTGTCACAGAATTTAGTTTTAATCGATGCGCGTTCGAACTAGCCACACACAATTTTGCGGCAGATGCCGTGCTACAACTACATCACGGATCCCTATCCGTGGCTGTAAATTTTGTCTTTTCAAAACGAATCATTTTAGCGCGCGCTCCATAAATGTTCCCTAGCGCTTGACCAAAATGAATTTATAACAAAAGATAATTACGCAGTGGTTCCATACCTTTGCGTCTGTACAGGCATATGTTATTCTAAGTATACAGATGCACTGGCGGAAATGGAGAGGATGCGTGGTCATTAGCCTTCTTGAAATTAATATTAATTTATTTTATTTCACGCAAAAAAAAACTTTACTTATGACTAAAAAGTATAAAATAAATTAATAGCTTAAAAACACTAAAAAACACGCTTTTATAAAAAAAATATTATAATCATTCAAGTTATCTCTATCCCTGGGTTGGAGTGTAAGCCATGTGCTTATTTTAATGTATAGGTAGGTAAAGATATAAAATTTTGATTGTAAACGCGTAGGGCGTTTTTTTCATGACATCTCAAATAAGTGCAGGGTATAAACATTTTTAAGGAGATTTTAAGGAGTAATTTTTAAGGAGAGGTCGTTATAGTTCGCATTACTCGTTTGCGCGCGGTGTCCTCCTCCCACTTCTAACCCTCGCTGCACCTGGGCATTGTGTCATTCGCAGGCACCTCAGAGCGGTAAAGATCTGTGCCTGTGCGTATTATTGTCCCGAGTTTACGAGAGATACCAAAAAATTATATTCTACCCAAGAATTTAAGCGATTGTACTAGAGGGAGAATCTTAAAATGTCAAACTGACAAGTCGGAAAAAATTTCACTGAATATTTATTTATTATATATAAAGTTACAAAGGCGGAAATAAAATTTCTCAGTGACGAAATACAGAATGTAAACAAACTTAAATATCACGCTTTTGGCTGCTGAGTAACCTGTTAGAAATGTCACTGGTTCCGAATTAGAAAGCCCTGCACCGCCGGATTATGTCGAGCAAGATGGTTTGGAATAGCATGTTTAGTAGACAAATAAATGTAGCTGATAAGCGGATGCAGGCCACGCCGAGGCTACTTTCTGAACAAGAACTAATCCTCGGCATACGCCGTATGCATTAGTCCCTAGTAGCACTGGCTGCCGGATCGCAGGCGGTCCACGCGCAAGTAGCAGCTAAAAAAGAGCAATTTTGGAATTTAAGAAAGTACATACTCCAAGACAATACTACAAACAGCAGCCTAGATCAAATCCTTTGAGAATCTGAGGACAACAAGAAAACGTTAAAGACATCTTGTTTTACGAGCTCAAACCAAGTCAGATCCTAGACAAGCATTAGGCAACATACAACAGTTGGCTGGTCCTTCTCCGTTCACCTACGTCTGGAACACATTGCCGCCGTGCGCGTTCCCTGTTTGTGACGCTTCGGTTTTGTAGTAATTATACAAGAAACCTGTTGGCAACCACCTAGTTTCGGTGCATCATTCAGCACAAGTGGTTTGACGTCCCTAGACAACGAAACCGCTAAACCGTCTTCCGACTTCAGAAACCGCCAAAACTTGGCAAGCAATGATATTGGAAGTAAACTAGCAAGCGCTATCAAGCAGATGCGAGGCTGAGTTGGTAATGGATTCAAGTTGCGGTTCCAGCTCCATCGCGGACAAAACTACGCTGCTTGAATGTCCTATCTGTGCTGATGGTAAGGAGTACAGGGGTGCTCGTGGACTTGCAATTCACAACGGCCGCCGCCACATACGAAGAACCGCCGCCGTAGGCCTTGGGCCAATAACCGCACCACCTCAAAACGATACTGACCACACGATCGATGGGGCATTATGCACGGGCACGCCATTTTCGATGCGGCTTGCACACATGAAACGGGACATCAAAATCATAAGGAGGATCCCAAGAGGAGCCCGGGTGTCAGTGGCACGTAGCCTTGCAGAGTGTGTGGCTAGGGTGGTCGCTGAAAACACAGTATCTACATGGGAAAACCTACTCACATTTTCATACCGTACCCTCCATATAGCCGACAATAGACACAAGCCATTAACCACAATAATAAAACAAAACATATTAGATAACACGATCCCAGATATTATTACTCCGAAAACCCGTAATAATCATAACATTTTGAAAACAATAGAAAACAAGCTGTCGGACGGCAATGTAAAAGGAGCTAGTAAACTTTTATTTTCAAGCGACTCCATGGCCACAGACTCTGCTGAGACACTCGCAGCCCTACGCGACAAACACCCGCAGCCACCCGCCTCTGCGCTCCTCACAAAATTGCCTAATTCTGAACTTCCAAAAAACCTCAACGTGGACGATGAAGCAGTGATAAACAGTATACGTTCCTTTCCCAATGGATCAGCCGGCGGCTTGGACGGTTTAACCCCTCAACATTTAAAAGACCTTACGGGTCCTTTAGTGGGGGATGCAGGGCGTTCTCTTCTTACTGAACTTACTAATTTAGTGAATATTATGTTGGCAGGACGGGTAGTTGAAGAGATCACCCCCATCCTCTACGGAGCGAACCTCGTGGCTCTATCTAAGAAGGACGGGGGTGTCCGTCCAATCGCCGTCGGTAGTACCTTCCGTCGTTTGGCATCAAAATTATGTTGCCGAGTTTTACATGAAAAACTTACAAATAAGTTTGAGCCACGGCAGCTCGGTTTCGGTTCCAAAGGTGGTTGCGAGGCGGCGGTGCATGCGGCGCGTTCTTTTTTAGTCAATAATCTGGATTACGAGGTATTTATAAAAATTGATGTTAAAAATGCGTTTAATTCAGTCGACAGGGGTGCCTTACTGAAAGAAATTCGAAATGAAATACCAGAAATATTTGATTATGTTTGGCAATGTTATGGCACTCCATCAAAATTATTATTTGGAGATAACGAAATTACTTCAGCTGTAGGCTGCCAGCAAGGAGACCCGCTCGGCCCGGTCATTTTCAGTTTGGCTATTAACCCTATCATTCGTAGTTTAAATTCAAAATTTAATTTGTGGTTCCTTGATGATGGCTCCCTGAGTGGAAAAGCGACGACAGTACTGGATGACCTTAAGATAATCATACATCGTTTTTCAGATATCGGTCTGACATTAAATTTTAACAAGTGTGAGATATACATTCCGGATACAGTACACATTAGTAATCGTTCAGAAATTTTGAATGAATTCAATGTTATCACTCCAAATGTCATCGTTGTCACCAGATCAAACCTAACTCTTCTCGGCGCACCAATATTTGACGACGCTCTCCCACCCATAGTAAATAAAAAATTAGAACTTTTTGGTAATTCGTGTGAACGGCTTTTTAAGATTAAGCCACACATGGCTATATATATTCTGCGGCTCTGCCTATTTACTCCACAGTTTCTGTACTTGCTTCGCTGTTGCCCTCTATGGAAATTCCCTTTGGTTACTGCACAGGTTGACAACACATTAAGACATACAGTCAGCAAAATTTTAAATTTAAAATTTGATGATCGCTCATGGAGACAAGCAACATTGCCAATTAAATTTGGTGGTTTGGGTATCCGCTCTTCGACAAGTGTAGCACTCCCGGCTTTCCTATCCTCCACTTATAGCACGGCTACCCTCATCGGCAGGATCTTAAATATACCACGCCTAGCCAATGTTGAGGTGACTGGCTTGGCGGAGGCTCGGACAGTTTGGATTGCGGCTTTCCCCGGGGAAAAGATGCCTAGCGAGGTAGGTACACAAAATTCGTGGGACCTACCAGCAGTCAAAGCCGTACATGCCGATCTCATCGACCGGTCCCCTGACGATGCTGATCGAGCGAGACTCCTTGCTGTATCTGAAAAGGAATCGGGTCACTGGCTACACGCACTCCCATCCAAAAACATCGGTACAATTTTGGATCCCGTTTCACTGCGCATCGCTGTGTGTTTGCGGTTAGGCACAGAAGTGTGCGAGCCTCATCAATGCCCATGTGGCCGTGGTGTGGACCGGCTGGGTCACCACGGACTTTCGTGTCTCAAAAGCGCCGGTCGTATCTACCGCCACGGAGCCATTAATGACTTGATCCGCCGGGCTCTTGTGACAGCATCTATCCCCTCATCTTTAGAGCCGAAAGGTTTGTTCAGGGACGATGGCAAGAGACCCGACGGAGCAACGTTGGTGCCTTGGTGCCTGGGCCGTGCTTTGATTTGGGATGCCACATGTGTGGATACTCTGGCTCCGTCCCATGTCCGGGCCACGGCCCAGAGTGCTGGCGCGGCGGCCGACCAGGCCCAATTATGTAAACGTCGCAAATACTCGGGGTTGATTCCTCACTACGAGTTTGCGGCGGTTGCGGTAGAGACACTCGGTCCGTGGTCGTCTGATACGAAAAATTCGTAAAAGATTTGTCCACCCGTCTGGTCAGCACTGCTGGCGATCCCAGAGCGGGTGCCTATTTCGCACAACAACTGAGCATCGCTGTGCAGCGCGGAAATAGTGCAAGCGTAATGGGATCGATGCCACATGGGACCAACCTGGAGGATATTTTTATGCTGTAAATATTGTAAATATTGTTAATTAGTTCTTAGATTTATTTGTAAGTTTTGATTGAATTATCTTTATTTTTATTACATATTAATTTGTAATTATCTAATTACATATATCGATTATGTACTATAACGTTCTTAGTTTTTCTCCATAATAATGTCATATTATTTATTATTAATTCGCTTTGGACTGAACTGAAAACCTCTGGATTTAGAAAATAGCAATGAGAAGAAAATGAAATGGCGCAAACGATTTACCCAAAGGCCGAAGTCTAAAATTCATATTTTCATCTTTAAATTTACGCCACCACATTTATACATGAAAATCACTAATCTAATATAATACAAATAAAGTAATCTGGTGGTGCAACTACCTGAAAACAGATATGTTTTATTTATTTTACCAATTCACAGTTGCTCCCGTACAAATCACCTACCTGGAATTTGGCGATCAATATTTCACCCACTTCCACGGAAGCTATCGAGCTGAAATTTTGAAAATATGTAATTTCGATAACAATAGACTAAAATTATAAACATGACCTGATGCTACAATCAAGATTGTCTCCTCACGAGAGGCACTCTTCAACAGTTAGTAGCAAGAAAAAATTTTGTGTAAAAGTTAGAGGGTTCTAATTGTTAAGCATAATTTTCACCATAAACTGATGATGCACCTAGAATAATTTGCTCGTACGAGCGAACTTCTCAGCAGCGGTTAGTAGGCCGGACATTAAACTTTCTATATGAGTTGAATTTGGATTAATTATGATTTTTGCCACGCACTGATGATATAGCCAGGACTGTATCCACATCACGAGAACACTTTTCAACGATTATTCGAATCGAATTCAAATTTTACAAATATGTATAATTTAGATGGCAATCGATAATTATGGTATCATCGAGCTGATCCGACGATGGAGCTGGAAGATGGATAACGGAACCTTTCAATGGCCTCTCGTAAACCCATTGTCAGGCTAACCAAGACAGGAGCACGGCATGAGGAAAACCATGTCACGAGTAATTAACTCCCCAAGCTCTAGGTGGGGACGTGCAGAGGAGCTGGACAGCCATGGTTAGCAAACATATCACTAAGGTACCCACCTCTGAGATATAAACACATACATACGGATAGGTTTAAGTATTCTAATACTGAAAAATCGAAAATAAAAATATTATATTATACCTATTATTTATTATATTATACTAAAATTATTTTAAACTACATGGAAACGGTCCTTCTGATAAACAATGTCTAAAATATTTGGGGCATTTAGAAATTATAATCAAAATTTATAAAGTAATATTACAAGTTTTCATTTAATTGCTGTAAACAGCGTCAAGGCTACGTTTCTTAGGGGTACCTACCTACAACATGGCAAATGTCTTCCTGAAAAACATTTTCTCAAGAACTTCTCGCATTCAAAAATGATGAAAAATTATTAAAGAATATACAATATAGATTTTATTTTAAGTGCTGTAAACGCTAACTCGTCCTCGTTTGATACGTAAAGGACCTTGAAAGTGTCTTTAAAATGTTTATTGAAAAACATTTACTGTATGTAGTGATGGGGAAGTTCAATTGGAAAAGTAGTAAGTTACACTGTAAATAATTTTGTGTCATAAAAGACAATTTTAGGACAACGTCTCAAATATACAAAAGTATCAAGAAAAGTAAGGTATGATAATAAGAAAATTGATACCTATGTAAAGTAGGCTTTAAATTATGAAAATTTATACGAAACCACTAACACGAAGTTTTTATACACTGCCTCAAATATATATTTGTTTTTTATGGGCGTAAGTAAATATTTTGTGTTTCGTATAATTTTTTTTAATATTTCAAAATTCTCATTATATCAGGTAAAAATAAATTATCTTATTCAAATTTCTGATACAAAAATTAGTAAATCAAATCGGTAAAGATTTTATATTTTTTTTCATACTTTGCAGATGTTAAAGTATGTTTTTAAACTTCTGAGACAAAAAAATAATTTTAATGAGTATTTGCGCACATGTGGTGCATTGAACACGAATCGCAGGCATTTTCTTTTATTTTACTTTCTAATGATATTTCTTTTTATAATTTTTTGTGAGAGAGCAAACATTTGTAATGGACAATTTTTGTACGTCAATATTTTTTTTTCCAATAAATAACGTCTTTCAAAGTGTGAAAATTTCGCTTTCAGGCGTCTATTCCAACTTTCTTCACATAATATTTTCTCGATTCTATTCAACATTTGCGTAAAAAGTTTTTTTTACTTTGAATAATTATTTAATTTTCATAAGTAAAAGGCAAAGTACCATGTCATACTTTTCATAGAAATTGTCTGCATTTAAAATTTCTCTGTTCCGTTAAAACGTTTTTTTTAATTGCTCAAAATCCACGGTTATACGGTTGCGTTGCTTCATCTGCCTTCCCCAGTTAAACTTGTCCATAATGGTAAGTACGGTAAATATTTCTCAAAAAAATACGTGTTCTTTATCTCACTGGCTTTGACTATCTGTTTTAGTAACAATTTTCATAAAATGTCTGTAAAAGAGACTCGATCTATATATAGGAGAATTTAAATCATTTTGAATGTTCCCGATATAATGGTCATCCACGTTTGAATATATATTTGTTCTTTACATAATGCTTTCAGTGTTACATTACGGTCAATGAATGATGATTTTAATAAAATGTATAAGGTTTTAACAAAATCATTTTTTTTAATCACGAAAACAGTATAAAGTTCACAATTAAATCTTTTAAAAAATTTTGTTCTTGATTCGTATTTCGATTAATGTCTTCGCATATTCTTTAGGCAAAATGAATTTAAGGTATTTTATGGCCCGAAAAATTCGATTCTCGGTTACAAGTAACCAAAACAAAAATTCAAATAATCTCACAACTACAATTATTAAAACATTTACAAACACCATTCAACATGGCAAACAAACAAGCTACTACAATACGAAAAAATGCTGGCCAGTGTTTATTTACTTTACCAAAAAATTAAAATCATCTTGCAATTTGAAAATTTATTGAATATCGTGTACCGTATACCACAGAGACCATGGAAAATACTGAATTGATTCTATTAGTATTTTTGAGGTTTATAACTCCGATATAAAATTATTTTCCACAGAATTGCTTCATTTTTTGAAAACTGATGCTACTTCCGGAAGCATAGAAACGCAATAACAGCAATTTAATAGTAAAAAAGGATAAGTTACTTCTTTAATATATTCACCCTGTTGCCTTTTACTAGCGTATTTTACGTATTTAAAAACAATTGAACACGTTTCTATTACAAATGATTTGATTCAGTAATTTTACTTTAAAAAGCAAAATTACCTTTTGATATATTGTAAGTTTTATTGCGAATTACTTTCGATAAATTCACTGTGCCGGAATGCAACACTGTTTGAGAGTTCGGGCTAGAAATATTTAACAATTCCTTAGGAACATTTCCAAAAAACAATGAAATTTTTGACATCAGAATAATAATATTGTTTTTATCTGTAGTTTCATTTGTTTAGTTTAGTTAATATATTTTTTAAATGTTTTAGAATTTTCTTCGTAGTCTTTTCATTCAGTACTTTAATATTCGATATTTTCCTCTATTTTTAAAAGTTATGTATTTAATCTTTTCCTATTAGTAATGTTATTCGCATTATAATTTTTTTTTTGTAGGGAGTTCCATAAAGTGTATTGTTTTGTATTAATTTTAAAGATGTCTAGTAAACTTTTTGACATTTCATCATATCATATAGTGTTAGTTGATTCTAAAATATCATAGTGATTTTTTTTGTTCATGTTTTAACCTAAATCCTCAAAAATTATTAATCAGCCTTAGAACCATAAAAATACGATCTGACTAGAAGCCCTCTTCTGCGTTTACCGTCTAACCATTCATGCTCTAGTTGGCTCGTGTAAGATGGCGAGTTACAATCCGAGTTTCAGTGCGCGAAGTCCATGCACGTTGGTCTTCACCTCCGCGAAATCCCCGCACGCCAATCTTCAACCCCGCAAAACTGCGCAAGGTCACTTCTCACACACACTGTAAAGGACATTTATGACTCTATTAAAACCAAACGCTACTGTCAAATTAATTTACTCTATAATTAAAACGATAGTGGGGTAGCCATACTGGAACCTTTATACCAAACTACCAGAACTCACTGCAACAAAAAATATGTTAAACTTATGGATAAGCTCACGCCTGATTTTTATATCGTCTATCTGTCTATTCGAGCTAATCTCCGAAACGGCTGATCAGATTTTAATGAAACTTTTCAGAGATAAAAAAACGTTGTCAGAAATGACACACCACATTGTGTCTGTTTAACTGTACGTCTATCTGTCTGTTCGAGCTAATCTCCGAAACGGCTGATCTGATTATAATGAAACTTCACAGATATGAAAAGAAGGTGGTCTGAAATGACACACTACTTTGTGTCTATTTATCTGTACGTCTATCTGTCTGTTTGAGTTAATCTCCGAAACGGCTGATTTGATTATAATGAAACTTCACAGATATGAAAAGAAGGTGGTCTGGAATGACACACTACTTTGTGTCTATTTATCTGTACGTCTTTCTGTCTATTCGAGCTAATCTAAGAAACGGCTGATCTGATTATAATGAAACTTCACAGATATGAAAAGAAGGTGGTCTGAAATGACACACTACTTTGTGTCTATTTATCTGTACGTCTATCTGTCTGTTCGAGCTAATCTCCGAAACGGCTGATCTGATTATAATGAAACTTCACAGATATGAAAAGAAGGTGGTCTGGAATGACACACTACTTTGTGTCTATTTATCTGTACGTCTATCTGTCTGTTCGAGCTAATCTCCGAAACGGCTGATCTGATTATAATGAAACTTCACAGATATGAAAATAAGGTGGTCTGGAATGACACACTACTTTGTGTCTATTTATCTGTACGTCTATCTGTCTGTTCGAGCTAATCTCCGAAACGGCTGGTCTGATTATAATGGAACTTCACAGATATGAAAAGGAGGTGGTCTGAAATGACACACTACTTTGTGTCTATTTATCTGTACGTCTATCTGTCTGTTCGAGCTAATCTCCGAAACGGCTGATCTGATTATAATGAAACTTCACAGATATGAAAAGGAGGTGGTTTGAAATGACACACTACTTTGTGTCTATTTATCTGTACGTCTATCTATCTATTCGGGCTTTTCTTCATAACGTTTTCGGTATTACCGCGTTGGATCGCTATGGCGAGCCTCTGTGCCAGAACGAGGGGTCTCACCACTATTTCTAAGTCAGCAACCGATGACCCTAATCAAATTTTTGCCTATACCTAATCAAAACTCTAACTAATAACTAACTCCTAATCAAATAATCAAATTCACGAAGATATCTTCTCGGCCCGTACATACACAGCAAATAAATAATTTGTACTATTCCTATATATAGTTTAAAGGATTGGTCCAAAATTGTGTATTTGCTGTGTTTAGACGGGCCGCGGACTCGTAGTTGAGGTGTTAGGCCTTTCCGACTGTGCCTACGCTAAACAATTTTTTTCCTTGGCGCCATATACTCGTGTCAAATATTTGTGGTGTCGATACTCAAGAAGTGTATGTTGTAAGAAAGCTTTGACGAATGTGTTTGTTTTTGACTGTATATATAGTCTAGTTCAGAAATGCTATCGAACGTCATATTTTACAAATATATATTACATATTATCTAACACGTGTTTTTGCATTTTGCGATTATTGAATTACGAGCTAACCCTATATTTTTCACATACGGTCGTTGAATAATAGTTCGAAAATAAAAATAAATGCATGCAGTTTGTAAAAATTGATTTTCTTTTTTAATTGAATGGAAATGAAATGTACGCAATATTTTTGTAATAGAAAATATACAGCCGTACGTTTTAATTACTGAAGTTTTTTTTTTTATTTCTCTGTTACATGGATTTTTGTATTTTTTAGGTTTAGGCATTTTCCGAACTGAAGACTAAGCAATGAAATTTATAAGAGTTTACAAACCACACGTGGCTCAAATTCATATTTGAGTGGTGTATTTTGCTGGGACGATTATAGAATTGTGTTCACAATGAATATTAACATTAATAAGATCTAGTCACTTTTAAGTACACTCTTCAAAGACGTTCTACTTAGACAGTTCGCTATCACTAATTCATGGGAACTGGCGAGGGGAACGGCAATAGTTTGACATAACTTTTAGCAAGGAGCTGTTTTTAACGACACTTTTTTACACACATGATGCTTCTTGGGAATCAATGTGTCCTGATTCAGATTATCACCGGCTGTTGCGGACGAAGGCGCTCGCTCGTGCGATCGACAGATTCTATCAAGGAAGCAACTGGTGCACCCTATAAGCAGCAAGCATACAGATGGTACAAATGTATGTTTTATTCAGAAACAAAGGTAGTTGTAGGTAAATGTTCGATAAAACATAATCATTTGATTCATTATGACAACTACAGTGATGAAAAACCTTCAAATATTATAACTGACGGAAATATTAATGTAATGTAATGTACTATTATTCTTCGCGATGTTGACCAGAAAGTAGTTTTAAACACGAGTAAGTTAAATAATTCATTTTCGAAGTTAAATTCGGTTTATGTTTTGCCAAAGGTAGAAGTAGATATTTTAGACAATACCGGTAAAAACACTTATGTCGCCCATTATTAGACTCTGGCAGTGAGATAAACTCCGTAGGTATCTGAAAAATTTCTACAATCTTTGCGTTTAAGTATCAACCATCGAATTTGACAATTATATGTTTAAATTATTATTTCATTATAAAAACGGATACAATGCCGCATGAAAGAGTTATATACACAGGCACAAGCCACAGTTTGTATCGGGTTTTTGACTTGAATGCGTATACGCTATCGTCATCATTCGAGTGACATAAAAATTGTGCAGGTACTTACAAAGACACGGCGATTTCTCGGAAACTATAATTTATAGTCAAAAGGTAAAGTCACAATCGTAAAGTTCGTTTTGGTGACTCTTCATAATGGTGTACGTCATGCGTCCGCGGCTTAGAGATGATGACGTTCATAATCAAGTGAAAAAAAGACTGACTAAACATTCTAAAATTCTAAAGTTAGTTTTACCTCCTCGGAACAACCTGATGTTCTTCATTCGGTAGCTGTGAAAACGCTTTAAATATTTAGCTAGATAAAACATGAAGTTTTAAGAAATTAACATACAAAGTTTTGATCAGAACAAGGGTACGTCCGAAAGCCAGAATACGGCGTCAAACTAAGCCTAATCGCGACAAAACCTCAAGAAACGAACGCACCTCAATTTTTGTTATGCTAGAATTCATATCCTCAATCCTAATTTTAAATTTTATGTATTCACGAAGAATGACGGCAGTAACCTGATACTGACTTATTTATTCACCATATTTTTTTACCAATTTACATGTTTAGGAGTTCTAAATAAAAAGTTTTCGTGACTGACATTTGACAATTTTAACAAATTAGTAATTTTAAACAGATATTATATAACGACAAAAAAAAATTCATTTCCTTAAGGGTAGATAACAGTTTTAGTTTTTTGTTTAACGGATTGTGTTTGTATCTAGTGAGGTCCCACTCTTTGCTCAGATTATCAATAATTAAAATTTAGGTAGACTTTTCTACGCTATTAATTATGTTCAAACTGCAGCGTTTGGTTTTATAATCTACAAATATAAAGTCTATATATACAATGTTAAAAGCTAAAAATAACCAGTCCCTGGCGAACCCGATGCAAAGGTACCCATAACGCTCGCGGCATTACCGCACTGGATCGCTATGGCAAGCCTCTGCATCAGAAACGACCCCGAGCGAGGGTCACACCCCCTCTCCTTAAGTCGGCGACCGATGCTCCTAATTAAATTTCTGGCCTCGAGGCTCCAACAGCCCGTGGTGTCCACAGCAAAAGGAACAAAGATATAGGATTTTTCCAAGTTTGAGTATTTATTGTGTTTCAGACGGGCCGCGGACTCAGTGGCCGCCCCTGCCACACGCATTGTTGAGTTGAGGTGAGTGAGAGCGAAAGTGCTGACGCAAGTTGCGTCCCATAATAAGCGCCTCCCTTTTTCCCAAGGCACCAGGGTCAAACCATCAGGCCTCTTTCCGTCCGCGCGACTTAGACACATTGGCCGAAATGAGGGCGCGACGAATGATATCATTAAGTGCGTGGTGACGTGGAAACCTGCCCGAGCATCTATTACAGCTCAGGGCGTGGTGACCGTTGTCTTCCACGATGGCACCACACGAGCACTGGTGAGGTTCACACACCTTACAACCCAATCGCAGTGCCACTGCTATACGAAGAGACTCATTATCGAGGAGAGTACCCACGTGCGGAGAAGGCAGAGCATGCAACCATGCCCCAGATTCCAGCCGAATTAAACTTAAAATTTTATATTTTAAGCTAACATCATAAATGTCGTTAATTAAGTAAAGGACTTTTCTTTTGTGCACAAAGTTTTGTCAATCGGTTATATGGACGGAGTGTACTTTTTAGTTTTGTTTTATTAAAAGCCTTCAGTTAAAAAACCATACTGTTATTATTCTCAGGTCATATTGTGGTACTGGATATTTTGATTGCCTTGACACTTTTGTATTCTGGACGATATGGATCTAATGGAATTTTTTACTAAATGTATACAAAGCCTGTTAAATATTCTTGATTTTTTATAGAATAAAAGTTCTTCAAATGAATTCACCCGTTCCAGCTTTTGTTTTGTGGCGTGGAGATTGTTATACCATAGAGAGCGACAAAAATCACAAATTAATTCTTTCTCGCCTTTTTCACTGTTGGCACAAGCTTGTTAAATCCATTTGCAACTTTTATAGCATTGAACCCATGATCTTATCAACTTTCCTTGGTTGGAGCCAAATCCTCAGTAGAAACAGTTTGTTATTTCGCCATCGTCTTCAAATAATATGGCATCCTTGTATTATCAATTTTTTTCTGTATTAAATATCGTCTTTCAAAGTGTGAAAATTTC
This sequence comes from Luffia ferchaultella, assembly GCA_949709985.1. NCBI lineage: Eukaryota > Metazoa > Arthropoda > Insecta > Lepidoptera > Psychidae > Luffia > Luffia ferchaultella. The sequence goes on from OX453264.1 coordinate 15,184,891, forward strand.
ACTTTCGGGCGTCTATTTCATTTTCTTCACATATTTTTCTTCAACTCTATTTTTAGTAAGACGCTTTTAGTAGGTACGTACTTTGAGTAAATTTTCATAAGTCAAAGCCAAAGTGTTATATGAATTACTTTTCTTAGAAATTGTGTGCATTTAAAATTTCTCTGTGTTCACTCTGGTTCCGATAGAACGTTTTTTTTAATTACCCAAAATAATTTTCTACTTAAAATGTACGTAAAAGAGACTGGATTTATATATAGGAGAATTTGAATCGCTTTGAATGTTTCCCGATATATATTTATCCAGGATTTAATAAATATTTTTTCTTTACACAAAGCTTTCATTGTTTATTTAGCATTATTAAGTTTACGACCCATGAATGGTGGTCTACTATTTATTATATATACTAATTGCTTTTGTGATGAAAAAGAGATACAGGAGCAAGAGATAAAATACTTCATATGACCATATTAGTTGATGTTGATTAAGATGAAATTGTGGTACGTAATATTAATATTTACATTCTGTCACTATAAAATTTTTGCTTTTGGCACTACTTTTCCTTACAAAATTTTACTACGCCAAATCTCAGTATGGTCCAGACAATGAAGGTTTCACCTCCGATTTCGTTGAATCTCCATCAATTTTCATAAAAATTGGTGAGTAGGTGGGGGATACCTTAAGAAACAAAAGTGACATAGTGTCAACTTGCGCTTTTGTCCTAGGGGTGGATGCCACCCCTTCTAGGGGGTAAAAATTATTTTAATAAAAATAACCACAGAAATCAATAGAAAGTCAAAATGTAAGGCAAATTTGTTATATAAAGTTTTTAGAATAAATCAATATTTTCTGAGTTATTAAAGATCAAAGATTGTGATTTTTCGTGATAAAAATACATGTTTTAAAGCGGTTTTTCATAAATAACTCAAAAACTATGAGTTTTTACAAAAAATGTGTCATTACCAAAACTACGAACAAACAGATACTACGATTTTATACGCATATAAACATAGAAAACATCTACAGATTTCACGCTTCTGGCAGCTATCGGGAGACATTAAAAATTAACATCAAAAATAATTAAAAAAACAAAAAAACTGACTTCAAAAACATAAACTAAAAAGTGAAAAATGAAATTTTCACTTTAAAGAAAGGAGCATTAACAGGCGGCATATAGTTAATGAAGTCGGTGCCTACTCAGACACTTTAAATTGTGTTCTATTTTTGTTATACTTATAAATATATCATTGTTGTAAATGTTATTACCTGGGAAGTACCCATTTAAAGTGTTTGAGTAGGCACCGACTTCATTAACTATATGCCGCCTGTTAATGCTCCTTTCTTTAAAGTGAAAATTTTATTTTTAACTTTTTAGTTTATGTTTTTGAAGTCGGTTTTTTTTTTAATTATTTTATTTTTCAATTATTAGTTGAACGCATTTGTAACTTATTTGTATATTTAGTATAAATGGGGCTATTAAACGCGCTACTCTAATGAGACAACACCGCGATTACGCAACGTAAATTCAGTGTCATATTGACGCATCAGCATGCCTAGTAGGCAGTGGTATTCCTATGTAAAACTTCAATCTTAATTATTATTTTTGTGCAAACTGAACATTTTGGCATATTCAACCGTATGAAGGAAGCCCAACAAAAGGTAACTGCTGTAAATCGTTGAGGAATTCCATCGAGTGTGTATGGTCTCCATCATCAGACCTGTAATGGCACTTATAACCCATATGGGTGCAAAGATCTCATTAATAGAAATGAATTAAGTCCAAACACCAGGTAATTGCTGTAAATCGTTGAGGAGTTCCCTCGATTGTGTATGGTCTCCATCATCAGATCTGTAATGGTACTTATAACCCATATGGGTGCAAAGTTCTCATTAATAGACATGAATCAAGTCCAAACACCAGGTAATTGTTATAAATCGTTAAGGAGTTCCTTCGACTGTGTATGGTCTCCATCATAAGACCTATAATGGTACTTATAACCCATATGGGTGCAAAGTTCTCATTAATAGAAATGAATCAAATCCAAACACCAGGTAATTGCTATAAATCGTTAAGGAGTTCCTTCGACTGTGTATGGTCTCCATCATCAGACCTATAATGGTACTTATAACCCATATGGGTGCAAAGTTTTCATTAATAGAAATGAATTAAGTCCAAACACCAGGTAATTGCTGTAAATCGTTGAGGAGTTCCCTCGATTGTGTATGGTCTCCATCATCAGATCTGTAATGGTACTTATAACCCATATGGGTGCAAAGTTCTCATTAATAGAAATGAATCAAGTCCAAACACCAGGTAATTGCTGTAAATCGCTGAGGAGTTCCCTTGACTGTCTTTCAGCTCCATCATCAGATCGACTCCCGACCTTCATTAAATAGTACTAGTAGTAGTACTTTATCAAAATACTTAAAATACGATACTTTAAAATACGATTTTCGAAGGTTGCCCTCGATTTCTTTAGGATGCCATCATCAGATCCTGGTTTCCTTATCATGGTACCACTCCGGAGATATCTCCTTTTCACAAAAAAATCATCCAATTCAGTTCATAAACAACGAAGTTATCCCTGAACACACATAAAAAAAAAACATATATACGGTCGAATTGAGTAACTTCCTTCTTTTTTGAAGTCGCTTAAAAAATAAAAACTTATGACACATTTTTCGAAAAAAGTTATAAACCGATTTAAAAAATTTGTTACATACGATACAACGCGAGCTCCTTCATCTTTTGACACTACTGCCTTTCGTCTACCTTTATAACTTTCTGAAATGTAGCCGAATCTCAGTCTCCGAGGTAACTGATCAGATAGTTATTCAATGAAAGGGCACCTAACCAGCACACACTTTCTTACCGATTTTAAAATTTCTTTTGCCAAGCAGTAGACAAACGGGAGCTTTTTCATTTATTCGATATCGGCTTTTGTTTTTGAAATATTAATTAACTTTTTGTCGGAAACATTAGAAAATTTCGTCTTTATTTTCACCTTTTTCAATTTTCCGAAAAAAAGTTACAAACCAATTTTAAAAAAATTTGATATCATACCATGCATCACAAACTTCTGCATCTTTTATCACCACCGTTTTTTGTCTACTTTCCTAAATTTCGTAAATATAGCCGAATTACCTTCCCCCAAGAAAACGATCAGATGAACATTTTCAATGTTAAAAACCTCACTCCTGACAACCTCGTTTTTATGTCTGCCAAGTTTTATTGAAATCGATTCAGCCATTTCGGAGATCAGTCCGGACGGACCAACAGACAAATAAACAGAAACAAGAAGTAACCTATGTTCTTTTCTAATGTCTAATCTATCTCTGTACCGAATTCCATTAAAATCGGTTTAGGCGTGAAAGCGTAACAAACAAACAAACTCACATTCGCATTTATAATATTGCTTAGGATTATTCGTATAAACTGGAGACTTGGTTCCAAACTGAAAAACCCAACGGCTGCAGTCACAAGCCAAACACGACATAGAAATCCTATGAGACAAGAAACTAGTCAGTCAGTAAACGACATCAAAATAAAAGTATGTAACCAAGGCCCACTTCAAGACGTCTGGAATAATCTCAAGGTTCCATGTTTCAAATTCCAAAAAAGCATCAGACTCAAACCGATCACAAAATGAGTTCACACAGCGGGTGCAGACGTATGCGATGGAACTTAATGTGATTACTAGCATTACATATTATATAACTAGACCACAGTTGTACTAAAACAGTTAAAGGAACTTGATGCTCCAGAACATTGTAACACTTTCTAGAACATTCTGAAACTTAACTACCTAAGAAATCTCTATACCTAATTTCATAAAAATCCATTTAGGCGTTTTAGTATGAAAAATAGCTATCCCCCAAGTCGGTCCCAAAATCAGTCAGACATTTTGGAGATTAACTGGAACAGACTAACAGACACTACGACTTTTTATATGTATGTAAAAAAAATTGATTTTGCACTCCTGACAACGCCCTTTTTATAATTGCAAAATTTCAATAAAATCGAATCAGCCGTTTCAACGATTAGTCCTAACAAACAGACAGACAAACAAACAAACAAAAAGTAGCGTATATCACTCCTTACATCAGTCTTTTCACGTCTGCGAAGTTTCATTAAAATTAGTTTAAATGTTTTAGAGTTTAGCTCAAACAGACAGAGAGACGGCCAGATAGACAAACAAAAAGTATTGAATGGCGCTTCTGACAATCTTTTAATCACATCTTTAAAAGTTTCATTGAAATAAGTTCAGCCCTTTCGGAGATCAATTCGAACAAACAGACGGACAGACAGACAGACAGACAGAAAAAAAATTTGGTCATGTAATCACATAGATATCGTCAAAACATGAAGTTTGAGTACCAACACGATAGGTCTGCGATTGATCGTTTCGAAAAAATAAGCATTTAAAAATGTGGTCACATGGTCACATAGATCTCGTCAAAACATCATGTTTGAGTACCAACACGATAGGTCTGCGATTGATGATATAGAAAATATAAGCATTTAAAAATTTGGTCACGTGGTCACATGGATCTCGTCAAAACATCAAGTTTGAGTACAAACACGATAGGTCTGCTATTGATAGTTTCGAAAATATAAGCGTTTAAAATTTAGGTCATGTGGTCACAAAGATCTCTTTAAAACATCAAGTTTAAGTACCAACGCGATAGGTCTGCTATTGATGATATAGAAAATATAAGCATTTAAAAATGTGGTCACGTGATCACATAGATCTCGTCAAAACATCAAGTTTGAGTACCGACACGATAGGTCTGCTATTGATGATATAGAAAATATAAGCATTTAAAATTTAGGTCACGTGGTCACATAGATCTCGTCAAAACATCAAGTTTAAGTACCAACACGATAGGTCTGCTATTGATGGTTTCGAAAATATAAGCATTTAAAAATGTGGTCACGTGATCACATAGATCTCGTCAAAACATCATGTTTGAGTACCAACACGATAGGTCTGCGATTGATGATATAGAAAATATAAGCATTTAAAAATTTGGTCACGTGGTCACATGGATCTCGTCAAAACATCAAGTTTGAGTACAAACACGATAGGTCTGCTATTGATAGTTTCGAAAATATAAGCGTTTAAAATTTAGGTCATGTGGTCACAAAGATCTCTTTAAAACATCAAGTTTAAGTACCAACGCGATAGGTCTGCTATTGATGGTTTCGAAAATATAAGCATTTAAAAATGTGGTCACGTGATCACATAGATCTCGTCAAAACATCAAGTTTGAGTACCGACACGATAGGTCTGCTATTGATGATATAGAAAATATAAGCATTTAAAATTTAGGTCACGTGGTCACATAGATCTCGTCAAAACATCAAGTTTAAGTACCAACACGATAGGTCTGCTATTGATGGTTTCGAAAATATAAGCATTTAAAAATGTGGTCACGTGATCACATAGATCTCGTCAAAACATCATGTTTGAGTACCAACACGATAGGTCTGCGATTGATGATATAGAAAATATAAGCATTTAAAAATTTGGTCACGTGGTCACATGGATCTCGTCAAAACATCAAGTTTGAGTACCAACACGATAGGTCTGCGATTGATCGTTTCGAAAAAATAAGCATTTAAAAATGTGGTCACATGGTCACATAGATCTCGTCAAAACATCATGTTTGAGTACCAACACGATAGGTCTGCGATTGATGATATAGAAAATATAAGCATTTAAAAATTTGGTCACGTGGTCACATGGATCTCGTCAAAACATCAAGTTTGAGTACAAACACGATAGGTCTGCTATTGATAGTTTCGAAAATATAAGCGTTTAAAATTTAGGTCATGTGGTCACAAAGATCTCTTTAAAACATCAAGTTTAAGTACCAACGCGATAGGTCTGCTATTGATGGTTTCGAAAATATAAGCATTTAAAAATGTGGTCACGTGATCACATAGATCTCGTCAAAACATCAAGTTTGAGTACCGACACGATAGGTCTGCTATTGATGATATAGAAAATATAAGCATTTAAAATTTAGGTCACGTGGTCACATAGATCTCGTCAAAACATCAAGTTTAAGTACCAACACGATAGGTCTGCTATTGATGGTTTCGAAAATATAAGCATTTAAAAATGTGGTCACGTGATCACATAGATCTCGTCAAAACATCAAGTTTGAGTACCAACACGATAGGTCTGCGATTGATGGTTTCGAAATTATAAGCATTTAAAAATGTGGTCACGTGGTCACATAGATCTTGTCAAAACATCAAGTTTGAGTACCAACACGATAGGTCTGCGATTGATGGTTTTGAAAATATAAGCATTTAAATATGTGGTCACGTGGTCACATAGATCTCGTCAAAACATCAAGTTTGAGTGCCAACACGATAGTTCTGCGATTGATGGTTTCGACAATATAAGCATTTAAAAATTTGGTCACGTGGTCACATAGTTACGTCTACAAAGTTTCATTGAAATCGATTTAGTCATTTCGGAGATTAGCCGCAACAGACAGACAGACTGACAGACAAACAAAAAGCAGCCTATGTCCCCCCTGATAATACCCTCTGCACGTCTGTCAAGTTTCATTGAAATCGGTTAAGCCGTTTCTGAGATCAGCTCAAACAGACACACAGATGGACAGACAGACAGACAAAAAGCAACCAATGTTACTTCCGACAATACCCTCTGCACGTCTGCCAAGTTTCATTGAAATCGGTTTAGCCGTTTTGGAGATCAGCTCAAACAGACAGACAGACGGACAGACAAACAAAAAGCAGCCTATGTCCCCTCTGATAATACCCTCTGCACGTCTGCCAAGTTTCATTGAAATCGGTTAAACCGTTTCTGAGATCAGCTCAAACAGACAGACAGATGGACAGACAGACAGACAAAAAGCAACCAATGCCACTCCCGACAGTACCCTCTGCACGTCTGCCAAGTTTCATTGAAATCGGTTTAGCCGTTTCGGAGATCAACTCAAACAGACAGACAGACGGACAGACAGACAGACAAAAAGTAGCCTATGTCACCCGCGGTAATGCCCTCTGCACGTCTGCAAAGTTTCATTGAAATCGGTTTAGCCGTTTCGGAGATTAGCCGGAACAGACAGACAGACAGACAGACAGACAGACAGACACTTCAATTTTATTAATATAGATGGTGGTAGTGCCATAGGCATAAAGATTTTGCGTTGGGTTGAATTTCGTGCCACTTTTACACTCGCTTGATCTCCCTTTTTATATATTTTTTTCTTTGTATTTTTAATAAAGTTTTTAATTTATCTGTTCTATTCATATTTATTTTATCGAAAAATAAATGCAGACTCGCCGTAGCTTCAAAGGCGTATTTCGGCATTAGCACAAATCATATTATCTCTTATATTTGAAGCTTTTTGTTTATCACGACTAAAGTCACTTCTTAAAGTCATTACTTCTCTATCCTCCTCAAATTGTCGATTCCGTAATCAATTGCTTTTAACAATTTTTAGCTTATATCATAAATATAAATCTTAACAGATATTCTAGACAATGAATATAAGACAATAGTAATAATAAAATAAAATCTATATATACAATCTAAATAGCTAAAAATAACTATTGCTTGCCTCGAACCCGGCGTAAGGTCCCCATAACGCTCACGGCCACAGATCATTCTCACGGCATTACTGCGTCGGATCGCTATGGCGAGCTTTTGTACCAGAAGCGAAACAGAGCGGAGATCACAACTCTCTACCTAAGTCGGCGACCGATGGTTCTAATCAAAGTTTTGGCCTCCAAACTCCAACAGCCTGTCGTCTCCACAACAAAGGGAACGAAGATATAGGATTGTTCGAAGATAGTGTATTTGCTGTGTTTAGAGGGTCCGCGGACTCGTAGTTGAGTTGTTAAATTGATTTTTAGTATTTAGCAATCTTATGGAGAGTGGCTGTTTTTGTAGATAGTCCGGGAGTCTGTGACTCGAGACGTTCACGAGTTACAAACATTTCAATTTTTGGCAGGTGATTGGCATGATTGCTATCTACTATAAGCTCTTTAAATATTGAGCTTGGTGTAAATTAAATGTGTATTCTGGGGTCGTAGCTCTGAAAAGTAAAAGCTGAAATATTCTTTACTACGACTCATTGAAATTAAAATGATATATCTTGTACTATACTTATTATTTTAAGACAATACTTCCAACTCCAGCTCGTGATGATCTCTCTATCAAAAATCTTGGTCTCTCGACCTCAGCTCTCATATTCCTTCTAAAAACAAAACATATACATGCTTCGAATTTCGAAGCCAAACCAAACCAAATTCGGAGATTATATCATTCTCAGTGATCGGCGCTACGCAGTATGCGTTCACGTATTTGCGCCCATTCAGGTGGCGTGTTGCCCTCAGGCGCGGTGCCCTTACGATTACATAAAAATTCAAATTCCTGAAATATATTTTTTGGGCTAGTTTTATGTAAACATAAAATATAGGACCAGTCAGTCAATCATACCTTGGAGTCAGCTGCCCTGATCTCAACTCGGCGACGACCCAAAAGGCAATCAATACCATTTGTCATACATTTAAATGGAAAATTAACGGAAATATACGTTAATATGCTCTCTTAATAAGGTTTAATTTTTTAAAACATTCTAAACACTGAGGTTTAATACCGATTTTCAGGCATTTGACTTCAAAAATTATGCATCATTCGTGTTTAGTGGGTGAAATTTCGAAAAATCCTTTAGTGTGATTAAACCATTTCCAAAACTATGGAAATATGAAAAATATGGCTTTGTATGTACGTGAATGAATGTTTCGATTCCACAAGGGCTGCTATCCGGAATTGGCCCTTTCCGAAAATTAATCAAAAAGTAATTACAACATATAAATCTTTGGCTGTAGAAAACAGTTTGTTTCGTATAACCGTCACTTTTTTTTCATTAGGCTAACTCAAAAACAGTGCCTCGATCCGCTAACTTCGACTTTTGAGGATGAAGCACCATCGACTGCAACTGTGTATCACTGGTCCAGTGAGTTTAATTGTAGGCGGTAATCGGCGGTATAAATATCGATGTTGTGCTGAAGCTAATAATGCAAGACCGTCATGTTACATATCGTGAGATAGAGACGTCCCTAGGCATAAGTATTACGAGAATACATAAGATCGTAATGTTTGACTCCACTCAGTATTAATATCGAATGATTTTTCCATATAAATAATGAATCTAGCAATTCGTAAAGTTTTAACTTAAATTTGAAGTAAAATATTGTCGTGATGGTCGAGTGGTTGCGAGACCGCTTCTTGTTTAGAAAGTCGTAGTTTGAATCCCAGGGCTTGTACCAATTGGTTTTTTTCTGACTTGAGTTCATAGCTATCACTGACTTCGTGCCTCAGAGAACACGTTAAGCTGTCGGTCCCGGTACCGTCATCAAACGGCAGTCGTGAAAATCCACCAACCTACATTAGAGGTGGATTAAGCTCCTGCAGTGGGGCATTAATGGGCTGATATGGTATGGTAACTATTATTACTGCAACGTATTTAGAATCCATTATGTTAGAGAACTTAAGCATTGTCAGCAGTCCGAATATCTTGGATTACTTTAAATACACAAAATATATAATAAATAATAAACTTTGAATAAATATTGTAAATCATGTGATTGTTTTCACGAGCCACCTGTTGATTTGCGAACAGCGATGCAAATATGCAATGCAAAATGCCTACTCTATTAAAACTTCGATGAGGCTGGTACTTTATAATTTTGGTACGGTAATTTGTCGTAACGTCATTTTTAAATGGATGTTTTTTTATGTTACTAGTTCCTTACAGAATTCTTTATATTTATAACTTTGAAAAGTTTTCCTTCTATTTAGTTATTACCTATAGGGATATTATTTATATATTTTTAGTAAAATAGTGAATACAAAGAAATTAGTTTTTCCTTGTGTTTTGTTGGCAATCATTTCCTTTTCAAAGATTTATTTTAACGAAATCTATTTACAACAAACAATCTCTTTTCTTCTCTGGAACATATATTAAAAATAAATGACGCAAAAAACACTAATGCATTAATATCATACTTTAAAATACTTATTTTGGTATAAGGATTTATATTGATTTAAGAAACGCTACCGACAGTCTTAGAAAATTACCTTCTTACTCTCTTTAAAACAAAAATAACTTGCAATTATATTTACAACTATTAATCCTGCTACGTCCACGTACACCAGTAGAATTATATTGACACTCCTTTTGCATATAAACTTTTAACTATGCCAAATCTACATTCTTTCATATCCGCAATACCAATACTTTAAAAGGGGTGAAAAGTTTTTTCTTAACATATTATTATATAATTATCAAATCAAATGGTTCCATTTCATTTTGAAGTAGACAGATTTTTCAAAAATGTGAATATGTAGTTTTCGTTTTCTCAAAAATCAAGTTCATGATGCCTTTGAACACTTTTCGCTATTTGTCATAGTTTAGGATTTCGCCATACAGTCCCATCTCAAAAACTAACCTGTATATAGATTTTTGATTTCTGCACTGAATGTGTATTTGCTATGTATGCTACATTCATTACATTCTCATATATACATCAGAGTGTCATGATAGCCTGAGCGCAGCGAACCTGTTTCAAATTTACAAGGCCATTTGGCCGTGGTTTGAATTCAGGCGTTTTTCAGACTTAAGTACATAACTTTCACTGACTGTGCCTCGGAGTGTATGTTAAGCAGTCGGTCCCGATTGCTGTCAATAGACGGTGGTCGTTACGATCCGCCAACCCGCATTGGAGCAGCGTGGTGAATTTAAGCTACAAGCCCCCTCAACCTGAAGGGACGCGTAAGTCCCTGCAGTGGGATATTAAAAGGGCTAAAGAAAAAATGGGAGTAAATGAGGGTGAAAATTTGTATGACAGTACTGACTTTTCCTAAATAGGACCCTCAAAAATGGTATTCTCTAATTAAATATATTCCTTATTATATTTTTGCATAAAAGTAAAAAACCTATAACAGGTGTTCGGCTGAACGTAATCCAAACATATAGAGCACGTAGAACTTACAGAACTAAACAAAAAGTTTCAAGTGAGCAGATGGCGCAAAGTAACTGTTATCGAGAAAAACATGTTTAAAATTTCTTTTTTTAATCTTTTGGTTTTTAGTTCAGTAAGTTCTACATGCTCTATAAATTTGGACTATGTTCAGCCGAACATCAGGTATAAAATACACCTAAGTGCGTGATTAAGTTAGTATCAACATGACGCGGCGCTCTCCTCGAATCATTCGTCGTCGAGTCGTCGCCACCTTGGCTTTCTGGTACGCAGCCTGGGCGCCAGTAGACAACGCTACAGGATTCATTTCTTCTATTTCTCCGCTTACTTCTTCTAAACCATGCAACGGATTTTAATACAGTTTTTATTCATTTAAGAAATGTCTTCCGGAACGTCCAAATTTATTATAGACACACTTGTGCTTCCTGCTTCGTGTAGGTTTTGTAATATTTCTTGAATTATAATAGGATATTCTTGAATATGTATCTTATTTGAATACGAACATCGTAGAATTCCCCATGCCCCCATCCCCGCCCACTTTGCTTGATGAGAAAGGAAACCGAAAACGGGACGGAAGTCGAGAACGGGAAAAGTAAAGAGAACGGGAAAAGTAAAGAGAATGTGAAAGAAAAGAGCGGGTATAAAGGTGAAATAAAAAAATGAAAACCAACGAATACTTCGCGAGTGGAGCTATGGGCTAGTACATATATAAGTATATAGGATATTTTACACTCAGATATGGAACAATCAGCCATGTTTATGCACATAAGTAAATATTTGTCCCGAGCGGGAATCGAACCCGCTGTCTTTGTTAGGTCAGTCGACTAGACAAATGAAACACATAAAACGTGCTAAAATACATTTATTCCACTTACAAGTATCTTTGGTTTGTAAAATCAAATTTTTAATCACAATTTATTAACTATAATACAAAGGCGTTGTTCATAACATTTTTACATGCTAAAGCTATAAAGTCATATTTTGAGAGATCATTCAACAATACATTATTGCCTCCATTGTGAAAATCCAACGACAAACATTACTTATAAATTTTATTCACAATAATATAAACACGTTTATTGGCCAAAGTAGACGATCTAGGTCCAAAAAGAATACAACAGTTGAGTGTTTGTCTACAAGTTCATATTTCTGAAATTCGAAAAAAAAATATTTAATCTTATTTTTTGTCATTTTTGTCAAAACTGAAAGATTCTGGTTGCTAGTGTAGGTAATTTTATTTTTGTATTTAATCTTTATCATGGACAAATATCATATCAGGTTTTCGAAATACAAGGAAATAATTAGTAAAAACATTAATTACTCTACTAATATATTTCTTAGCTTGATCTCATTGCCAAATAAATAAAACTACTTAGTGAATCTTATTCCTAAGTTTTTTGCAGAACTTCTTTGATAAATGGAGATTCCAATGTCGCTTATTTAATTATACAGATCTATATTTATACTAATAAATAGTTAAATATTAAAAGAAAAAATAATTTGCTTGGCAAAATTATATAAAATCTTCATTTCAAAGGCATACATGAAATTCATAACAATTCCATCTATTTCACAATATAAATATACCTGGTGTTCAGCTGAACGTGGTCCAACTATCGATTAAAAACTAAAGAAAAAATTTCAAATATTTTTGTCACGGTAGCCGTTAGTTTGTGCCATCTGTTCATTTGAAACTTTTTGTTTAGTTCGGTAAGCTCCACGTGCTCTATACGTTTGGACTGCTTTCAGCCGAACACCAAGTATTTAAATTTTTATACATTATAAGATAACGAGGGATTATATTCTAAAGGCGTGTCGCTCGTCGCTCTGCGATTCAGATGAAAAATTCGTAAATAAATCAAAAATATAATTCAAAATACAGTCAAAATAAGTTAATAAATTCACAATTTAAATAGACGAAACTGCATCAACCATCTACAATTTAACTTTAATTTATATCGCTTCGGTTGTACTGGGGCGAGCTGTTAACTGTGAACACGATAACTTATTCTGTTAAGTAAACCAGTCAGATCGATTTTAGCTTTCTAAGGAAGTCCATTGAACCTATGATATAGTTCCAATCAAACTTTATGGCGGATCGGAATACAACGCTATAAGCATGCTTGCGCAGATTCAGTCATGTGCTCCTCGCTCCACTGCGTCCCGCTACACCTAAAACTGGTTACTGCGACGCGATTTGTGCCTATGTTCACATCCGCCATAAAGGTTGATTTGAACTATATAAACAACTCACCGATAGGGTATTTCACAAAAATTAAATATTTACCAAGAAAATATAAAAATAGAATTTATACGATAATTAAAATTTATAAACTAAATTATATTCGGTTAAACAATATGGAAATTATAACCTACCAAAATTTTATCTGTCTCTTTCTTGCAAAACGAAATTTAACATTATTTTAAATGACCTGACGTCACAGCTAAGTACGCCGTGTGATATTGCTTTCCCTGTTTAACAGGACATTTTAAACATAACTTTGGCATTAAATGATTTATTGTTCAAAATTATTTTACTTTTATATATTTAGGAAACTCTTTCGTATATAATAAGTAAAAAAAACCAACAACTACCCTACTGTGCTTAATACATGCTATAAATGCAAACGAATTGAAAAATATCGTCTGTCTCCTTTGCGCGCATGTAAATAAGAAAGTGTTAGAAAATCTTTCGCGCCAGTTCATGTCGAACTATCTGTTATATATATTTTATTCAATTTACATGAATATTAAGTTCCTTTTCCGTTCCGGCCGAACGCAAGTCTAATCACACTTTGAGTAGTTTAATTAGTAAGTCTGTACTAATATTATAAAGAGAAAATATTTTATTTTTTGTTTGTTATGAGTAAACTCAAAAACGACTTAATTGATTTTGAAAATTCCTTCCCTATAGAAAGCTACATTATCTGCGAATAGCATGGGCAATATTTCATTTTTAAACAGCTTTCCGCCCACAACTACACAGTTGTACTGGGACCGCTATAATTGTTTGCATAGATATAGTTTATAAGCTGAAGAGGGGCATAGGCTACTTTTTATTGTGGAAAAAGGAGTCCCGATACAACTGTGTAGTCCACGCGAACGGACCCACGGGCGGAAAGCTGGTTGTCAATAAATCAGGGCGCCAAGGTCTACCTGAATCACTCGTTAGTTTCACAATTCACCACAACGTGAACGGCGCTTTGGTCGCGTCGAAGTTATTGCCAACTTGTAACATCCATGAATAACACAACGCTTATTCGAAACAATACTGCATCAGACTTTTATAATTAAAATAACATACAAACAGTGGCGGATTTACCAACAGGCTGAATAGGTTGGAGCCTAGGGCGGCAAATGTGGGACCAAATATTTTTTTTTGTTTTACACTGTAAGAAAGCACAATAAAAACTATTGTATTACTTTGACCAAATGTACGTTATTGTGTAAGTAGTATTAAGGCATACCTTACTCCGCCTTCTTAGTAATACATGATTGAGCTCTTATTAGCCCAAACCCAAAGACTATTTCTTGTGCAATCCCAAATAAATTGTTGGACTGTGTAAAATAATCTAGGAACTGACACACCGAGCCTTTAGTACACAATCATACTAATTACAAGAAAAAGGTGGTGTAATTAGAACGATCGATTGTGCAAATCATAAAATTATAATTTCATTGACAAAAAAAATGTAATAAATACATTTGTGAACTAGGATATCGAATTGTAGAGGTCAGTAGAAGTGGCAAAATTTTAATATCTTACTGGTGGCAATTGTATAAATCCACCACTGCATACAAATAATCAGAGAGGGCGTCTATGAAATACTATAATATACACAAGTATGCATGTCGGCCGGTCACTCTACATTTTCTTCATCAGATTACTTCCATTGTAGTTATTTTCCCGCCAAAAATTCTATTTAGTCGGGCAGCCAACGGTCCACTCTCCATAACAGACAGTACATCCCACTGCATGTGTTCGACGCAGTTGCCTGAAAGGAAAAAGATCCATCACTACATACTATAAAATAAAGTCCCCCGTCGCGTCTGTCTGTCTGTCTGTCTGTCGGTCTGAACGCGATAAACTCAAAAACTACCGAACGGTTTGGGATATTATTGACATCAATAGACAGAGTGATTCAAGAGGAAGGTTTACGTGTATAAATTATTAATGTTTTGTGAAAATTAGTTGAAATTTGACGATTATTGTTGAAGAGTTCGGAAAAAAAATCAAGCCGGCTGGGAGCTTTCATCGAAAACGCTGCCTAATCTTTTTGAGATATAACAAAATAATGTATAGAGGAATTGTTTCTTTTGTATAGGAAAAGTCCGCCATGGCATGTCTATCTTTTATGGATAGCTTACTATACCTATTTTTATATTAAAAAAATGGTGTTATATGATAAGGTAATTGGAAAGCAATTTATACAGATACAGTATTAATCCTTATCAAATTAAAAATGTTATTTACCTTCAGCCTTTCATGCACATTATGATTGTCCTTTACCCTATACAATTTTAACATGAGGAGCTATCGCGAAATAAAAATATTGCGCGACCAGCGGGCTCCGCCGGGCACCGGTCGGCCATACGGGACGACGCGATACGTGTGGTTACGTTAAGTTAGGTGATTATATATTGATTCTTTACTTTTTCAAATATTTATAGAATTGGAAATAAAATACTTTGAAAATACTCCAAGTAGGATCAACTTACGTTCCATTTAAATATAATTAAATCCGATCCACATGTTCCACGCAACAAGCTGATATGACACTACGACAGAAAAAACATTACGGCTTATATTTTCTGCTACCCGTGCGAAGCCAGGGCAGGTCGCTAGTATATTATAAAAGTAAGAGTTCGTTTGTTTGCCTTTCCCCGTGTCATAACCAAGCAATCATAATCTTTGACGTAGTGATGCTTTAAGGATCGGAAGGTGATGTGGGTTACTATTACACCTGGTGTAGGATTCCTGTAAGGCACCTGAGCCCTTTAAGTATATCCAAGTGAGCCGCAGATGAATGCTAATATCCATTTAACAAAACAAACGCCGTGTCGTGTAAATATCGTGATAACCGAGTGGTAGCGAGTCCGCTTCATGTTTAGAAGACCGTGGTTCGAATCCGACGGCATGTAACAATGAGTTTTTTCCAACTTATGTACACACCTCGGAGAGCACGTTCAGCCATCGGTACCGGTTAAAATTCAACAACCCGCAATGGAACAGCGTGGTAAATCAAGCTCTAAGCCCCCTCATCCCTAGTGGGGTGAAAGTAACGTGGACTAGACAAGACAACCAATTAGGTGCCAGCGAACCGCGAATTTTGAGTAAGATTGAATGACTTCCGCATTCCCTGTGTTGAATTATGACCATACCTGTTTCTTAATGAATTGAATTGATTTTCATTTTCGGTCATCATTTAAAATCTTCGTCGCATATAAATAGGTACTGAGCATTGGGTATATAAAGTAAATGCGGTTTTAAAACGAACAAAATTGCAGCGTGTATACAGAATGTGTTTATTGTTAACACCGACCTGCGCGGGCGCATAACTGTGCAGCAAAGGGCGATAGCCATGGCCGAGAGTGGCGAGCCGATTCGCACCGTCGACCGCCTCGTGCGTCGCCAGAGGGATTATTGCTCGCACCTGTAAGCCATGTTAATAGGGTTAAAATCTAAAAAGAAAATTAAAATCGACTGAAAAATGCAAAATTTTTAAGCTATAAAAAGTTCGCTTGTAACTCTTTCACGCTAAACAGGATTTAACATTGTTTTATACGGCCCGACGTCATCGTGTATGCAATTATCAATTTATGAAAAAAAAAAAATTGAGCGTTGTTATTTATATAAACATATGAATGTAAAATAATAAAATTGGCCAAGTGCGAATCAGATTCGCACACGAAGAGTTCCGACCTACGTACAATTTTGAATAACATGTTTCTTATATGGGACCCCTTTAATTTTTGACTGACCTCGTTCTCGTAGGGCCGGAACACGGTGATTGGACGCAAAGTGGCTGCGTCCGCCACCACGATGCAGCCCCACACAGTGCCGGCGTACAATTGGGTTTTGCGCGCACAATGCCAAGGCGGTTACATTTTAATAATACGAAATAATGTGGTTGTCTATTTTCAAACTAGTTAGAGTCTGTATTATGGGTACTCGGGTTTTGTTGATGATTTAACCATCAAAGGCTTCATGATCGCCGCATTTGCTTGGCGCGTCACTAGTATATTAAACACTAACTTTCCGCCCGCGGCTTCATCGACATTTATAGTATAATCACAATAAATTATACAAGCCTTCGAATGCCGCCGGGCAGTAGTAAGTAATGCGGGCAACGTACCCTTACAACTGGGGACATAGCTGGGGGACACGCTGCTAAAGTAGATACAATCTTCATGCTGCAGAAACGGCCTGTCCGAGCAATTTATTTGAATTTGTGACATACATGTTAGTACTACGTGCAATAGTTATCACTTAGAATTGAACGTTCCCAAATTTTTGAACTAAAGTCCGTTAGATATTTTTTTTTTTTTAAGAATAAGCAATTTTAAGAAATTACTTTGATTTTTTTCTTTTTTGGATTGATGCGACTCGCCTGATGATTCTCATCAACAAAACTCGCCTCGGAAGAACTTTGTTGCCCACTGGCTCAAGTCAATACCTGGCAATTGTCAGGGTGGTGTTGGTCAATCGCTATACTCATACTCATACTCATACTGTTTATTGGTTATAGGTACACTTGATACACTCAACCTTGTCATTTCCTGTACATATACAATCCATTATATCTACTATTACTAATAATCATTACATATACATCAAACAGTCACCACTAGACCCAACAACAATAATCAATTGTATTCCATGAGATGGCACAACTAATCCATATCGTCTGCCATACTGGCATATCCTGGCCTGTTGGGCATAGCAAATTGTAAATTTTAAAAACATAAGACTATGAAAGCAAGTTCATTAATTTCCTCAATTCAATATTTCAACATAAATAATACACATACATACATCCATACTATGCATAATACACATTATTATATCATTATTCATTATTATTATTATATACATACAAATGAATGCACACCCATACACCCGAACATACATTCACTTTATAATATTTATATTGTGGTTATTCGAAGGTAAATCAAAAATAATCTGTAAAATATTCTTGTATGTTATAATAGCATTTCTCGTGCAATAATAATTTTAATTTCAGCGTAAAATTTGAATCTTTTACTTCATTTTTCAGGTCATCAGGTAGCCTGTTGTATACTTCTATTGCCATCACATATGGGCTAGTAGAATGTAAGGCAACTCGCGAAAATGGCAGCATCAAGCTATTGCCGTGTCGAGAAGAATATTTCGTAACTACATCGGAACGTTTTGTAAAAAAATTATTATGTTTTCTCACAAATTTGCAAAACTCCAAAATGTAGACGCTAGGTAGAGTTAAAATTTTATATTTATTAAAATAAGGTTTACACGATTGAATGCTTTTTATATTTGCTAATATTCTAACAAGTTTCTTTTATCATATAAATACTCAAATGGTACTCAAAATACTGATCCCATTGCCACGTTGAATAGCAAACTTAAGATATATTATTATAAGTTTTATGTATTTATTGTATTTATAAACCAAATGTCAAAAGTCAAACGAGCCTCGAACATAGGCGAACCTATATCTATATAGTCTTAAAGTAGGAGGCAAGCCATATTAAGGAACGATACCCGAAGATCTACCGCCATTCGACACTCCCGCGCTGGCGCGATATGATATTGTTACGGACCATAATTTAAGATGCACGAAAATACCGATTCTAGTTGTACTTAAACTTTATTTCGGAACAAAATCGCAAACTGTCACAAATCACTTTTATCGCACTTACAATTGTTCGCACTTGACTTTCCAAGAAAACTGACTAACGACGCCACGCCGGGCTCCTTATATAGACGCTGAAATTCCCACCCCGCAGCATCTGTAAATTTCTGTCCTCGAATATTTGATTTATGAAATTCTAATTAAAATTTACCATGAGAATATTTCATAGCGCCGGCGCCCAGACTTTGAGTGTGCACGGCCCTGTCTCAAAAAGATAATTTTCGAGCGCCTAATCACTTTGAATATTACCGCCTCTAAAATTGAATTTCATTAGTGAATTAATTTTATTTCGAATTTTTAGTTATTTCTGTATTCTATCGATGAGTTTATGACGCCTCAAGAGATTATTTGAGTACTTTTTATAACACTTGGACGTTCTTCTACGTCATTCAGACGTCACAATATGCATATAAAAATGTAGAGCGTTAGGTAGTGGAGACTTTACTGCGAGACTTTGTATGGACACCATTTTTTATAGAAAGCTCATATTTTCCACAATTATTCCTTAGGTGCTCCTGAGTGGATTTCCATCGGTAGCCACCGTTGTGGTGGTGAGCGTGGGAGGGAAGAGTGCATTGAAACAGATTTTTTTATTAATAAGGTTTTTATGAATTTATGAAAAAATTTATGTCCTTTTGCCAGAATTCATACATGTAGCTCAGATTGCCTTGAACACAAGCACTTTACCATGGATCTCCCTGGGCGTGATTTCTACAGCCTGATCATATGCCACACAAAATTAAATATTACCCCAAAACTGCTATTTTAAAACAGATGAAATGAATATAATGAAAGAATAAAAAAAATTTTACAAAATTAAATATAGTATAATTAAGGTTATATAATCATACCAAGACAAGGTTAATGTAATGAATGGATGTTTTATGACATTTTCCATTAGCCTTTCTCACTTTTAATGCACTAACACAACCACCTTTTCTAGGAAAAACTTTTGTGGCTCGGGCCATAGGCCAAGTCATAGGCAGAGTGTCAAGCCCACGCAGAATTACGAGGTTTCCTACTTGTATATTTGGGCAAGTGCCCTTCCATTTAGGACAATTTTGTAATACATTTAAATATATTTTTGACAAATAAACTGTTGTTTTAGAGAAGTGCACATCTTCCAAAATTTAAATCTATTAGGTGTATTAGCAAGGTCTTGCTCTGGATAACGAGTGAGAGGCTCACCGGTTAAAAAATGGTCAGGAGTTAAATAAGATAAATCTTCAATGTTGGAGGACATGGGCGTTAATTGGCCTTGAATTTAATATACCTTCTATTTGCTCTAATAACGTATACATTTGTTTATTGGTCAACACATGTGAACATAACACTGCTGCTTCCCACAATCCAACAAACACAGAGGAATAGCTGGCAATCAAATGAAATTTAATTCATAGTTTTGCAGTGTCACATTGAACTAGAGTTTGATGGGACTTACAATTATTTAATTTATAAAGTTCTGATAATTTTATTGTGTATTGGCAGATATAAATGTACTAGCGTTATGACAATAAACTTCAGTGGGAACATTTCTTCGGCCAATAATTTTTTTGAAACTAGCCAAAAAATGCATCTGTCGTAAGATCTGACAACAATATTAAATGTATAGCCTTTGTTACAAAGCAGACATATACACATATATAACCCTTTGTTGTAATGACATTACATATTCTTGATTATTTCATCATTATTGGACCAGCAAAATCTATCCCAATCTTTTTAAATGGTCGGCTTTCGTGAACTCTGTCAGCTGGTAATGAACCCATCAGCTGTGTCGCTGCTATACCTTTAAAACGGAAACATGTCATACATTTGTGAGTAAACTTTCTAACCAATTTTAAACCATTGATTATCCAATAACGTCGACTTAGATTACTTAATACATGTTTTTGACCTGCATGAGGCAACTTTAAATGTTCATTTTGTATTAGCAAATGAGTAACTACTCACTCTTTTGGTTATATTATTTCCAGTTAATGGCTGTAAGGTCACTATTACAATCTTGGCAAAAAAGAGTGACAGCAGAATCTCGAGGAGTAAAACCTTGCACGCTACCGGCTACGATGTGCCCGAACTGTGTGTGAAGAAACGTGGGTTGCACAGCTGCATCACACCGTTAAAGTCTTTTAGGCTGCGGCAGCAATGTCTGGAAAAATATTTCAGCAGCTAATAATATGTCGATCTCACTTGTAATGTGAAAGGAGGCGTCGGCCAGTTTCACATCCTTAGGCAATATAATTTTAGAAAAACATGTACTTTGACGAAAATTTGGTGTTATTCTGTCTACTACTAAACAATCGATTGAAACTTTATACGGATAAACAAATGAAAAAATTTCAAATCACAAAGAATGTTTCATCTTTTTTTCAGTATTGGCTATGCCGATTATATTTGTAGGATGTGGCATTAGCTGTTTTCCTATTTTCTTTGCAAGCTTTGATGTGACAAACAATGACTGATGCGCTGAAGCTTGCAGAACCTTAAGAACTGACTCTATGCCATTTTTACAAATTAATTTAATCTTTGGAGTTGGTAACAAAATTTGATTTTTATTACATAATTTGGACAAAAGTGAGATATTATTGTTGCTTTTCTTTGGAGGTAATTGATCGCTATCATAGTGTAAAAGAGTATTGTGATTTTGTTTACAATGCTGACATCTAAAGTGAAACTCACGCTTGTTTGCATATGCATTCAGGAAAATTTTACACAAATTTTTATCTCTCACAATTGTAGTCTTTCTTGGACAGAAGCTAACATAAACTTGGGACATGAAAATATTTTATGTTCAGACTTACCGCAGAACAAGCATTGTACTTACTTTATGACTGCATTGGTGACCTTATTCGTTGCAGTGTAGCTCACGGGGTTTTGTATTTGTGAGAAGGATGCAAAAGCTTCATTGCATGCACTGTTTCCTAAGGCAAGGGCACGATCTTCTAGAAATTTAATAAAATTATTGAATGTAGGCTCTCTAGTTTTGTCACGTTCTAAGTGGTATGCACTAGCAGTTACTGCATCAAGCTTCCTAGTAAGCAGGCACACAAGTATGCTGTCCCATTTATCTACATCATCACCATCAGCCCATTTTACTCCACTGCAGGGGCTTAGGCCTCCCCCAGGGTGAGGAGGGGGTTTGGAGCTTAAATCCACCACACTACTGCACTGCGGGTTGGGGATTGTAACGACCGCCATCTATTGACAGCTTCCGGGACCGACTGCTTAATGTGCTCTCCGAGACACAGAGTCAGCGATAGTTAATGTACTTAAGTCAGGAAAACTTATTGATACATGCCCGGATTCGAACCATGGCCTTATAAATTTGAGACAGGTTTGTTGCGCTCTGAGCTATCACGACACATATTTTATCTACAGCTTGACCTAAATTTTTTAGTGCAGCAATGTGTTGTTTTGTTTCAGAAACCAATTTGCGCAACATTCTAAGATTGGATTTATTTATGACAGCCATATCAAGTAAACTAGAAATACGTTCATTTACAATTTTGTACTTTTTGTCATAACGTTCACTAAGAATATCGAGCGCTTCAATGTAATGTAATGGCATGTTTTTAATTATATCATATGCTTCACTTTTGAGAAAGTGTGATGCAAATAAAATTTTCTTTGAGTATCATCAATGCCCTGCTCGTTGTGGATTAAGACTGTGAACATTTCCATGAATGGTTTGTATTCAAGGTATTTACCATAAAAATTGTTTATTTGTACAAAAGGTAATTTTAATTTACTTAGATGTGACATTTGAATGTTCAACACCTTCACTAGATTTTTTGGCAATGTGAGTTCGTAACTCATCTATACAATCACAATAACAATTTTCAGTGGTGGTTGGATCATCATTATCGTTCAATTCCAAATTTAATTTTTCATACTCACTGAAGGCAGTGATGACTTTATCTTCTAAAACCAGTGCCATTTGAAATGAAGACCCTGCGCTTTGAGGAAATCCTCGGGGAACCCATTTTCGATCCTTGTCAAAGTTCCCTTCACGGCGTTGCAATTAGATTTCAGAATTTTTGGATCGCCTTTCCATTGTTGCCTGATGAAAATTATGTTCATAAAAATGATCAATTTTAAATCTGGCTAAGATATGTTGATGGTCCATCATTTAAAAGAAAATAGGTTAGGTTATGGTTTACTTGCGATAATGCGAGAAACAAAGCGGAGCGGAGCGACGAGCCCCTAATAAATAAGCCTTATAATTTTTTTTCATTTCCTTAAAAAAATATTTACTGCATGAGGTTCCTACACCCCTCCCCCTTAAGTCTGATTAAATATTTTGTAACTTTTCAGCAGGCTACATTGGAAAACGCTACCGAATTTTTTGACCTTCTTCTATCATTTTTAACGGAAAATGCAGACTTTGGATGCAAAAATAAATAAAAATATGAAGCATCAACATCAACTACTTATTATACATGCTATTTACACATACTATATGGTATTGTGCAGTAGGTACACCTTGAATTATTACGGTTTTGCGATATTTTCGAACAATTTGCGTGATTTGGGCAAATATTAAAAACAATGAAATTATGACAAGACAATTACAAATCTATAAAAGTAATGTGATTGGACGTACCTGCAATTTGCGATTTGCAAGCCAATTTTAACCAAATAAATGTTCCTTTTTATTAATAAAGTTTTTGTTTCAGTATTTTAGTTATAATTTATAACTTTTTCATATTAAAATTATTTCATTGCATAACTTCGGGCAAACCTGCGCGTCCGATGTTAACCGATTCCTATTGCTTTTCTGATATATCTGTACAATATATGAATATAATACATTAATACAACACAATGTCGGCTCGGTATCTTCTTACTTTACAAAAATTATACAAACGATGTACAATATTCATGCACATGCACCGAAAACAGTAACCAACGTCTAACAGTACAAACGAAGTTCACTTCAATTCACTTCACAACACAAGTTCACATTCACTTCAATCGTTGCCAAATTCACGAAATGAAACTTTAAACGAGGCGCACGTTTTTAAGCGCACCAATCGAAGCACTCGGATCCACCAACGAGAGCGACGCGATCTTGTTATTGGATGACGTTTATGCAAGTTTGCATTACTTATGATTTTTCTCGATGCGTGATTGGTTGGTACGTCGTGCTACCAACTGACTTCTGACTTGTCTCTTGACGAATGCGGCGTTGCCTCAGAGCGTTGCATTCATGGTGCATTTGCTTTGCATCGAAGGTTGGTTGCACTGCCGAATTATGGCGGCGCAACGGTACAACAACAAATCAAAAGAATTTCACCACTGAGTCAATTATGAAATTGTGCAGCCTCTTCTTGCCCTTACCCTCACAGGTTCCGCGAAGGACCACATGTAAAATGCACTGATTAGGTCTCGAGAGGTGCGGCAATAAATTAATTCATATTTAATAAAACGCCGATAACTTACATTTTAGATTTAATTAAATCAGTGTAGTATTTTGAAGAGAAAAACGTTGCCATAACATGAAACAACAAAAACTAAAATTAATGTTTCCAACACTCAGAGCGGTAAAGATCCGTGCGTATTGTTGTAGTCCCGAGTTTACGAAAGATATAGTTCCAATCACAGATTACTATAGTTTATATAGTTTCAAACTTTATGGCAGATCGGAATACAACGCTATGAGAATTCTTGCGCAGGTTCATTCATATGCCCCTCGCTCCACTGCATCCTGCTACACCTAAAACTTGTTACTGCGACGCGACTTGTGCCTATGTTCACATCCCCCATAAAGGTTGATTGGAACTGTACCTACCAAAAAATTAGTATATTCTACCCAAGAATTTAGGCGATTGTACTAGAGAATTTTGAAAATTCATTTTCTGCAAAATAATTTCATATTATTTATCAAATCGCTTTTGACTCAACTGAAAACTGCTGGATTTAGAAAATAGCAATGAGAAGAAAATAAAATGGCGCTAACGATTTACCCAAAGGCATAAGCCTAAAATTTATATTTTCATCTTTTAATTCACACCGCCTCATTTATATATGAAAATCACCAATCTAATATAATCATAATATAATACAAATAACGTAATCTGGTGGTGCAAGTAACTGAAAACAGATAAGTTTTATTTATTTTACTAATTCAGCTCCAGTACAAATCACCTATTTTGTTATAACTTTAAAAAACTTTTATTTAACTTCACTTGTATGTCCTGGAATTTGGAAACCAAACCACATTCGGAGCCTATATCATTCTGAGCGATCATTGCTACGCAGTATTAATTGACGTATTTGCGTCCACTCAGTTGATATATTAAGGCGCGGTGCGCCTACGAATAGGCGAAAAATCAAATTCTTGAAACATATTTGTTTAGCTAGTTTTACGTAAGCAAAAATTATATGTAAAAGTCAGTCAATCATACCTT
The DNA here is from genome assembly GCA_949709985.1 of Luffia ferchaultella. Taxonomy (NCBI): domain Eukaryota; kingdom Metazoa; phylum Arthropoda; class Insecta; order Lepidoptera; family Psychidae; genus Luffia; species Luffia ferchaultella. Next base: position 15,210,240 of record OX453264.1, read on the forward strand.
GGAGTTGAACGCGATAGCAGCTATCAGCGCTCAGCGATCAGCGGTCGCTGATCTCAACTCGGCGACGATCAAAAAGGCAATTGGAAATACCAATGACAATTGGTATATATACGTTTAAATTAAGTGTCGTGATAGCCCAGAGCGCAACGAACCTGTCCCAAATGTATAAGGCCCCATAGGGCCATGGTTCGAATCCGGGCGTGTACCAATGAGTTTTTCTGACTTAAGTACACAATATCACTGACACCGTGCTTCGGAAGGCACGTTAAGCAGTCGGTCCCGGACGCTGTCAATAGATGGCGGTCGTTACAGTTCCCAACCCGCAGTGGAGCAGCGTGGTGGACTTAAGCTCCAAGCCCCCCTCCTCACCCTGGGGGAGGCCTAAGCCCCTGCGGTGGGGTAAAAATACATTTATATACCTATATACATTTGTCGATTGGACATGATTAGGCATATCCCTAATATCGATAAATTTGATTATTTTGACGAAAGTTTCTCTTTGAAAACGCGTGGACAGAAAAATTGGAGCCCCAAAAACGGCTTACGGGCCATGGTTTTTGCCACCTTCGAAGTGGGTATAGGTATTGAAACCAAAATTCTGACCGTAATTAATTTTCCAGATAGAAGCGGGGCCGGCCGCAAGCTCATAGGGGGAGTGGCAATCTGTGGCCAGTGCTGAACGCTTTTTTTCTACAATGACTCAAGAAAGACTCGTGGGATTATCAACTCTATCTATGGTTTCCACTTATGTCTACTTATTCCAAAATTAAGACAAGAAAAATAAATCTTAGTTCATTAACTTTATGCTCTATTTACTGTGTTTTTTTTTATTTCAGTCTTTCATACAGCAAAAAAGGTTCAATACTCTAATGAGCGCCGTATCAATTTTTTGTCTAGGGCGCCTATTCTAAAACATAATACTTTAAAAACAAAACCACCCCGCCTTATGACAGGGTTTTTTTATTACAACAAATTAATTTTGTAAAAATTAATTAAGAAATTTAGCGACGAATAAACACGGGCCGAACCATCATTTTCACGGGAAGTTTACCACCTTTTCGTTTTACGTGAAAATTAAACAAAAACCCATTGGGCCACAGTAAAAAATTTATTAGAATAACAATTATATTTATCAATGGGTCGTTAAGGCGAAAATTATTTTTAACATATTCAAAGCACAATTCACACAAGCAAAAAAGATTCGTAGAAGCTTTTTTGGCTAGGAACTATTCGCCGCTATGCTGTGCCTCATTTAAAATGTTTGACTAAAACTTTTATTTATTTGTTTTTGAGAAATAAATTTCATCATCATCATCAGCTCGTGTCTCTCCACAGCAGGATATAGGCCTCTTTCAAGGCTCGCCACCACACACGGTCCTCCGCCTTTCGCATCCAACTACCCCCGGTATGGTGCTTCCGGTCATCTGTCCACCTGGCCGGGGGGCGTCCAACGCTTCGCTTTCCGGTACGTGGCCTCCATTGGAGAACTCGTCTACCTCATCGATTATCAATTCTACGGCAAATGTGACCGGCCCATTGCCACTTCAGCTTGCTGATCGCTTCGGCTATGTCGACAACTTTAGTTCTTTGACGGATTTCAGTGTTTCTGATTTTATCTGAGAAATGAATTTAACATACCTATAAAAATTGCATTATAGAACATTTACAGTGAAAAACGAGAACTAAGTATAAAAAATTATAATGATATTGCACATTTTGTCCACAAGTTTTCTTCCAGGCATCCGCGTCGAACACATAAAGTGGGATGTACTGTCTGCTATGGAGAGTGGACCGTTGGCTGCCCGACTAAATAGAATTTTTGCCGAGAAAATACCTATACAATGGAAGTAATCCGATGAAGAGTATGTAGAGTGGCCGGCCGATATTCTTACCACTACTGTTTATTATAGTCATCTTCTCTAATTATTTGTACGCAGTGGTGGATTTACACATTTGCTGTCGCCAAGGTTGAATACTTACACCTACCAATTCTTTGGCGATATTCTTGTCTGCGATTCTGTCCGAAAGCCTTCCTTGAATGCCTGTTCTATGAAAGATTTATTGCAGCACATATTTAAGTTCTACACACAAAATACAGATGAATACGTTGACGGCTCAGATTTTAGTTACCTAATTCTATTCCTCCTGTTCCTGGAAGTTCCTAATATTCATTTTCAATACATTTGCTATTAATACGGTCTTTACGACATCGAAACTTGTATCGTAATGTTGTATTGTACGGTAAGTACTAGGCTTTTTTACTTTACATCAATCACAAACGAGCATTCTGTTTGAAACGCATGCGTAAACCGCGAAAAGTAGTCCCGTTCCCGCCATTATTACATTGAAGTATATGCCTAATTTTAATCGTAAATATGTTGAAACACGTCGTGTGATGCTTATACTCGGCTTCGCCTCGTACCTATAAACACCTCGACTTACCGTACTTGCATCATAATGTATTATTAAAAATTCTTTCCCCTATAGAAAGCTACATTATCAGTAAGTAACATAGGCTGTATTTTATTTTCAAAGTAGCTTTAGTAGATATAGTTTATTGGCTGAAGAGTGACATAGGCTACTTTTTATCGTGGAAAAAGGAGTCCCGATACAACTGTGTAGTCCACGCGAGCGGAGCCGCGGGCGGAAAGCTATTCGTCAATAAATTAGGGCGCCAGGGCCAAAATTGGATTTTTGCACAAACTCTACGAAACAATAGTGTCAGGTAAAAACATTAAAGAGAAATATTTTTTATAGTCGCATATGTATGGTGACTCCACCTAATATTAAACAGCTGTACTAAACAGGCAGCGTCCGGCCGCCCTTAGCTACCGCCATTATTACATTTGAAGTATAATATTTACCTATTTTTAATCGCAAATGTATTGAAAAACGTCGACATCGATTTTCGCTAAAGTACGTTGATACTCTTCCAACCTTAATAATAGGTTACTTGTTCCATGGTTTAGCCACTGCCATTAGCAACAATTATTATAATTTGGGGTTTGGGAATAGAACCGATTCCGATGCGCCTAATCAACGTCGTTCAAGTAGGTATAACTATTATGAAATCTCATTTAACGTTTACTATTTTGAGATTAGGTACATATCGTCCCCGCATTTCAAAAACCTGATATGATTCTGTCCATGATAAAGATGAAATGCAAAAAAGAAATTACCTACACTAGCAAACAGAACCTTTCAGTTTTAGAGAAGGATGACAAAAATTAGATGTTTTTTCTCGATATTCAGAAATACGAACTTGTAGACAAACACTCAACTATTGTATTCTTTTTGGGCCTATGTCGTCTTCATTGGCCAATAAACGGGGTTATATTATTGTGAGTACAATTTATAAGTAATGTTTGTCGTTGGATTTTCACAATGGAGGCAATAATGTATTGTTGAATGATCTCTCGAAATATGACTTTATAGCTTTAGCATGTAAAAATGTTATGAACAACGCCTTTGTATATTATAATATAGTTAATAAATTGTGATTAAGGATTTGAATTTAGAAACCAAAGTGTCACGTTAAGAATATAATAAAGAAAGACTCAGGGGTTGTGACATAAAAAAAAGAAGAGATAAAGGAAAAATGAGACGAAATTTAGGTCAGTCATTTACTACAGTAATTTAACGCACATTTAGATACAGACAGACAGAAGATACAGACACTAATTTAAATATTAATTACGACCATGATACGACCTCTTAAGACGTAGATTTAGCTTCGTCCGCGTTGAATTTCCTCTCTCTTCTCAATTTTCAAGCTCTTCATATATTATACATGATCTAGCTGCTAGATTTCGCTGTGAGGCGTCTTTATTACTCCGTGTCAGAGGATACCATCTCGCTCCCCCGCTCCCTCAAAGTAACACAATATCCAGCCAGGTATTTCATAGAACTTACGTAGTATTTCCTGGTGTTAACACTTATTCCATTTTTGATGCTATGAATCCGTGTCATCAGGTATTTCATTTGGTGAAATCTTCGTTTTGCTTCAGACATAAATTTTTTGTGTAGTTTATGTACTTCTTCTAAATAATCGATTTAGTTTTCTTCGTCCCCAGATTCCCCAGAACATTCATGTTCTTCAGTTCCACTCTCGTCTACTCCACCTTGACTCCACCCATGTACAGAGGCCAGTTATTTTTAGATGCCAAGAGAAATTTCAACTCCAAATTCATTTTACTCATTAAATATATACTTATTTAAATGTTCTCTAAAAAATGTTTTAAATAAATCAAAACATATCAAATTTAACAGTTCCATCAAAAATCATCCTAATTTTTTTTAATCCTTTTCATTTCCACGACAGCTGTCAAAATCTCTCCAATTTTTCAACATTCCAATTTTAAAATTCCAGACAATAATAAGCTACTCCACAGAGGTCGATCAGCCCGTACATATACAGTAAACAAAGATAACAAAAACAGGAACACGTACAGGAGTAGTGTGACAAAAGATATTTCCAAGTGGAATAAATGTATTTTAACACGTTTTATGTGTTTCATTTGTCTATTCGACTGACCTGAACCAAAGATAGCGGGTTCGATTCCCACCCGGGACAAATATTAATTTATGTGCATGAACATGTCTGATTGTTCCTTGTCTGGGTGTAAAACATCTTATATATGTACTAGCGACCCGCCCGTAGCTCCGCTCTTTTCTTACCCATTTTCGTTAGGCCATTATAGTTCTTGTTCTTGACCTCGGTCCCATCCTGTTTTCGGTTCCACTCTCATGAAGAAAAGTGAGCGGGGATAGGGGCATGGGGAATTCTATGATGTTCTTATATCAAGTAAAATACATATTTAAAAATATCTAATTGCAATTCAGCAAATATTACAAAACCTACAGTTCCACACACGAAGTCGGAAGCAAATGCGAGTGTATTATAGATTTAAACATTCTGGAAGAAATTCCTTGAATGAAAACTGTATCAAAATCCGGCGCATGGTTTAGAAGTAAGCGGAGAAACAAGAAATGAATCCCGTAGCGTTGTCTATTCGTGCCCAGGCTGCGTACCAGAGAGCTCCAGCAGCGCAGCGCCAAGGTGGCGACGCCTCGAGATGGCGAATGATGCGAGGAGAGCGCCGCGTCATGTTGACACTCGGTGTTCGGCTGAATGGAGCATGTAGAGCTTACCGAACTGAACCAAAAGTTTAAAAAACGAAATTTGAAACATGTTTTCTTGATAACCGTTAGTTTGCGCTATCTATTCACTTGAAACTTTTTGTTTAGTTTGATAAGCTCTACCTGCTCTGTATGTTTGGACTACGTTCAGCCGAACACGTATTATAGAGTTTTTTTACTTTTGTGCAAAAATATAAAGATATTTAATTATTATAGGTACAAATTTTCAGTAGTCCTTAACACCATGGTTTCATGAATAACTGTCAATTGTTTTTCCATTGTGGCATCATTTTGAAAATTGCATGTCTGTATCACCGTGGATTTGACTCGTGAACATTTTTGTGCCACGGTCCGTTCAAAATCTTACTGCTCCCGCCCCGTTTCCGCTGTGAGCTGGCCTCGGCCTCCTCGATTACAGTTAAATCAAGTCGTCCACGAGGATTGTGAGAATTGGCATAGTTAAAGTTTATATGGAAAAGGAGTGCTAAAGCTAAAATCTATATATATCAAAAAACTGAGTAGATCCCGTCGAATTGTCGACCACTGGTAGACAACTAGTTTTCTATATTAAGTCTATATTAGATATATGATTGACATGTAGCAGCCGCTAATAAATTATAAGACAAACATGTGACAAATGTTTCTATATAACTCGAATAAATTAAAGACACTCCAAATGAATTAATAGTAACGACATAAATATTACGATGAAGATGAAGCTTATTGCTTTATTTTAAAAAACTCTGAATGTAATTATATATATATATATATATATATATATATATATATAATTATTATTATTTAATACAATTTACCCTGCGACGCAGCTTAGTCAATTTATTATATACGAAACTATAAATATCTATATAATAATTAAAAGTATTTACAAATTAAAAAATACTATGTAAATTATGATAAATGACAAAATTTTAAAGAGATGATGGGTTCAGGGTACCAAGGATGCTTGCCGCGTTGCCGCGCTGAACAAAGTATTCCTTGCACATAGGATCCCCTGTCAACAGACACAGCGCGACACCCAAATCGTGGACAAGTGATTTGGTATCCTGGGACCCATCGTCTCGACAGCAAAAGGGATGAAATGGTAGCGATTTAAAAGTTCCATGTGCTTGGCTGTTTTCCTGCGAGCTGCTGTCTCAGCAGCTGCTCCAGTTTTTTTTGATGTATTTTTTATATAACTTTGACATAAAGTATCTACGCAAGTTACATCCCAAACAAGAGCTTTACCACTTTTGTATGGAACCATAGTGACACCATCGGGTCTCTTGCCGTCACCCCGAAAGATACCTTGAGGCTCAAGACAGGAAGGTTGTGCAGAAGATAGAGCGTCTTTTACAATGTTGTTGAATATTACGATTAAAAATAAATTAAACAAGAATTTAGAATAATTTCGTAGCGGGATGCTTACTATCGCGCTTACCCGATGTAATCAATATTTTCATAGAATCTGTAGTAGAAACACATTAACATTATTAAAATTGAATTGCTATCGCACCATGCCTACTTTTCAGTTATACATCACAATTCGTTAACTTTGTAAAGTACACAGTTATTTAATAGAATCACCTACTTTAGTACAGTTTCACACTCGAATTGCGTGTTTTGTAAGAAAACACTTTGACCACTTTTTAAGCACAATACGCGCACGGATCAGTGTGATATCGGCAAAATTAACTACAGTTTATGTAGAGTTGGACTGCATGCAGAAAGCTAAAATCTATTACAAGATTAATTTTTGAGATGGGACAGTATGGCCAAATCCTAAACTATGAGAAATAGCGAAAAGTGTTCAAAGGCATCATGAGCTCGATTTTTAGAAAAGAAAACTACATAATCACATTTTTGAAAAATATGTTACCTCAAAAGGGAAACAAACCACTCGATTCGATAATTATATATTAATATGGTAAGAAAAACTTTAGACCCCTTTTAAAGTATATTGCGGGTGTGGAAGAATGTGAGATAGTCAAAAGGAATGCCAATACAATTCTACTGGTGTAGATACGAGTTATAGAAAAACAGAATCGTAGGTATACGCGATGAAAGCCCTCACCAAAATGTTTACAACTACAGATACTATGATAAAGTTATATGGGCTAAAAGGCGCCAGTTGTAAACCGAAAAATGTATGAAAGGTAGGACTGAAGTAAATAATTCGTCGGGACAATGACGATCCTGAACAAATAAAATTGATTATAATATACTCAACAAATAAAATTCAAAATTTTACCAAAAATTATTCAGAAATGTTTTTTACTCTGCAGTAAATCACTTAAGGGTTATTTGCTTAAAATAAATAAATAATTTAGACCACTTCTTGAAATGGCCTCGCATCAATTCAATTACAAGACTGAATTGTTAAATTTTTTTTTTCAATAGAGATGAACGGTATTACAAAAGCGGAATGGGATTGTCGGGATATTGCGGTGGTTCGATGAATCTGGTTGGCTCATAGTATGACAGCTGACCCTACTGCCTAATGCCTTACTATTTCCACAAATTTACCTATTGTTATGTCACCTATTCGAAGTTTTAGTATTCCATCAGTCCTTTTTATAATAATAATATAATATATATAATAAATATATAATAACAATTTTATAATATTATAATTTTATAATTGTAACGACCGCCATCTCTTAACAGCAACTGGGACCGACTGCTTAACGTGCTCTCCGAGGCACGAAGTCAGTGATAGTTAATGTACTTAAATCAGAAAAAACTCATTGATACACGCCCGGATTCGAACCACGGCCACATGACGTTATAGGTTTGAAACAAGTTCACTGCGTTCGGGTTATCACAACATCACATATGTTATAATAGGAAACATCTTCTTGTAAAACTTTGAGGAAGTGCATAATATTTTGGGGCTTTTTTACCGACTGCCTGTTTTAATTTTGAGTGCCATGCCTAAAGAAAATTAGTGGTCCTATGTTTTTCTCCACAAGCACACTATACTGGCACAAAATCTACACGAAGTTAATATTTTTCGTACATTTCATTTATTTGGCTACTTCAATATCGTCATTGCCTCGACGCATTATATAGTTCCAAACACAGTCACAATTTCATACTCACCGATCACAAATAACCGCGTTTCTTGTAGAAGAATCCCTTTTATTTTTTACTTTATTCATTTATTATTATAATTAATTTTTAAAGCGATCATAGTGATACATATTTCATGAAAATTTCAAGTGTAAGTAACGATCTTACAACCACCAATCACCAAAAACGTCGGAAAAATTAGGTTTCTTCTATGGGAATTCTTTAATTTTTAACTTTATTTTATTATTATTATTTATTATTGTAGCGATCATAGTAATACATATTTCATGAAAATTTCAAGTGAAAGTAAAGATCTTACAGCCACCAATCACCAAAAACGTCGGAAAAATTATGTTTCTTCTATGGGAATTCTTTAATTTTTGACATTATTTTATTATTATTATTTGCTATTATAGCGATCATAGTGACACATTTTTTATGAAAATTTCAAGTGAAAATAAAGATCTTACAGCCACCAATCACCAAAAACGTCGGAAAAATTACGTTCCTTGTATGGGAACGCCCTTTAATTTTTAACTTTATTTAATTATTATTATTTGCTATTATAGCGATCATAGTAATACATATTTCATTAAAATTTCAAGTGTAAGTAAAGATCTTACAGCCACCAATTACCAAAAACGTCGGAAAAATTACGTTCCTTGTATGGGAACCCCCTTTAATTTTTAACTTTATTTTATTATTATTATTTGCTATTATAGCGATCATAGTAATACATATTTCATGAAAATTTCAAGTGAAAGTAAAGATCTTACAGCCACCAATCACCAAAAACGTCGGAAAAATTATGTTTCTTCTATGGGAATTCTTTAATTTTTAACTTTAATTTATTATTATTATTTGCTATTATAGCGATCATAGTAATACATATTTCATGAAAATTTCAAGTGAAAGTAAAGATCTTACAGCCACCAATCACCAAAAACGTCGGAAAAATTACGTTCCTTGTATGGGAACCCCCTTTAATTTTTAACTTTATTTTATTATTATTATTTGCTATTATAGCGATCATAGTGACACATTTTTTATGAAAATTTCAAGTGAAAGTAAAGATCTTACAGCCACCAATCACCAAAAACGTCGGAAAAATTACGTTCCTTGTATGGGAACCCCCTTTAATTTTTAACTTTATTTTATTATTATTATTTGCTATTATAGCGATCATAGTGATACATATTTCATTAAAATTTCAAGTGAAAGTAAAGATCTTACAGTCACCAATCACCAAAAACGTCGGAAAAATTATGTTTCTTCTATGGGAATTCTTTAATTTTTGACATTATTTTATTATTATTATTTGCTATTATAGCGATCATAGTGACACATTTTTTAAGAAAATTTCAAGTGAAAGTAAAGATTTTACAGCCACCAATCACCAAAAACGTCGGAAAAATTATGTTTCTTCTATGGGAATTCTTTAATTTTTGACATTATTTTATTATTATTATTTGCTATTATAGCAATCATATTGACACATTTTTTATGAAAATTTCAAGTGAAAATAAAGATCTTACAGCCACCAATCACCAAAAACGTCGGAAAAATTACGTTCCTTGTATGGGAACGCCCTTTAATTTTTAACTTTATTTAATTATTATTATTTGCTATTATAGCGATCATAGTAATACATATTTCATTAAAATTTCAAGTGAAAGTAAAGATCTTACAGCCACCAATCACCAAAAACGTCGGAAAAATTACGTTCCTTGTATGGGAACCCCCTTTAATTTTTAACTTTATTTTATTATTATTATTTGCTATTATAGCGATCATAGTAATACATATTTCATGAAAATTTCAAGTGAAAGTAAAGATCTTACAGCCACCAATCACCAAAAACGTCGGAAAAATTATGTTCCTTCTATGGGAATTCTTTCATTTTTAACATTATTTTATTATTATTATTTGCTATTATAGCGATCATAGTGACACATTATTTATGAAAATTTCAAGTGAAAGTAAAGATTTTACAGCCACCAATCACCAAAAACGTCGGAAAAATTATGTTTCTTCTATGGGAATTCTTTAATTTTTGACATTATTTTATTATTATTATTTGCTATTATAGCAATCATATTGACACATTTTTTATGAAAATTTCAAGTGAAAGTAAAGATCTTACAGCCACCAATCACCAAAAACGTCGGAAAAATTATGTTTCTTCTATGGGAATTCTTTAATTTTTGACATTATTTTATTATTATTATTTGTTATTATAGCAATCATAGTGACACATTTTTTATGAAAATTTCAAGTGAAAGTAAAGATCGTACAGCCACCAATCACCAAAAACATCGGAAAAATTACGTTCCTTGTATGGGAACATCCTTTAATTTTTAACTTTATTGTATTATTATTAATTATTATTATAGCAATCACAGTGATACATATTTCATGAAAATTTCAAGTGTAAGTAATGATCTTGCAGCTACCAATCACCAAAAACGTCGGAAAAATTATGTTTTTTCTATGGGAATTCTTTAATTTTTAATTTTATTGTATTATTATTATTTATTATTATAGCGATCATAGTGATACATCTTTCATGAAAATTTCAAGTGTAAGTAACCATCGTACAACCACCAATCACCAAAAACGTCGGAAAAATTATATTTCTTCTATGGGAATTCTTTTATTTTTAACATTATTTTATTATTATTATTTGCTATTATAGCGATCATAGTGATACATTTTTCATGAAAATTTCAGTGCAAAAAGAAGTATAGTACAGTGTAAGAAAATTCAAGTGTAAGTAAAGATCTTACAGCCACCAATCACCGAAAACGTCGGAAAAAATACGTTCCTTGTATGGGAACCCCTTTTAATTTTTAACTTTGTTTAGGTTTTATTATTTTGAATATTGTCAAGTACAGTAATATATCTAACTGGTGGTTGTAAGTGATGATCTTACAACCACCAGTCACCTAAAACGTCGGAACAATTACATTTCTTTTTTGGGAATTTTTAATACATTCATCTTTAATGTACCCGAACGAGTTCGACATACTCACTCCGGGACATTTCTTAATAGGTCGCGAATTAGTTTCTGCTCCGGAGTACTATTTAACAGAGGAGCCCATGTATCGTTTGTCTAGGCGGCACTTTATACAACAAGCAACTCAACACTTCTGGCATAGAATGAAGCGAGATTATTTACATACACTCTAGCAGCGCCACAAGTGGTTCACGGAATCGTGTAAAGTATCTGTGGGGGACGTGGTGCTTGTGCATTCGGAAAATGCTCCCACTCAACAATGGAGACTGGGCCGTGTGGAATGCGTGCACCCTGGCTCTGATGGCAGAGTGCGTGCGTGTCGTAACATTGCGTACGAAAAATTTAAGTCTTCAGCGTCCAGTGTCTAAAATTTGTCCACTACGTATACAAGACGATTTTTTTTAATGAGGGCCGAATCTGCATACAGACACCCTTGACATGATTGCGAAAGTGCAGATGCTTGTCAAGCGTAATACCTAAATATTTATAGTTATGTTGCCACGGAATGTTGACACCGGACATTTTTAATGTGGCTATGTTTGGTGGAGTGATACAAGACTATAATGAAAACTAATTTTGTCATTGGAAATGACTTTGATTTCGTTGGAGTATAGGGGATCATTTGGGAGTTTTGTGAGACAGGCAGATTGCACAAAGAGTTTTCAAGATATCTGGATTAACGTAGTGCCGCCGAAAGACGCAGCTCGGCGAGCTCTACAAGATGGCATAAAACAATTTGAAAAAAAATCAAAAACAAAAAAATTATCGGCAAAAAACGAAAAAAAATCGCAATATTTTTCCCCGATTTTCATTTTGGGAGCCCAATATCTCGAGAACTAGGTCCGAATAAGAAAAAAATAAAAAAATGGTGTGGGGTAATTAAACGAAGCATCGATTGAAACTAAAATTGAATATAATAAATATATAATAAAATCGGACAATCGGAAATAGTGGTTAAGGGTGCCCTTAGTTGGAAGTCGGATATGCGTCGGTGTTACATTTCGTACTAATTCGGTTTGTTCGACCGAAATGTCGTACAGAATGTTATATTTCGAAGTTTTAAGCTTATTCAGATATCAGTTGTGTTATTTTTTTGCGAAAAAATTTATTTTGAAAAATATTATATATATGTGTTCCGTTACTTTATTCCGTTAGGTTTATTTCCAATGTCGTAAGAAGTTCGTGCGAAAGCAGGAGATCTGTTGATTTTTACTTATTTATTACTTTAATTATTTCAATTAAAATAGATTTACTATGTAATTTAGTACTATTCTTTTTTTGTTTAAGATACATTCCACTAACTTTTATTCCTGAAAATGAAAAGTTATTTTATTTATTCAATTTATATGTCTATGCAGAAATCTTGTTGATTTCGGTGGGGGGAAACAGAGATCCGATTCCTATTTCATTCATTTTGAAATTCCCACCAAATAATCTGCGCCCTCTGTGGTCGTGTCGGCAAACCAAATATATGTAAGACGAAACGAGTGGTGCGCGCACACGAAATAAAATGAAGAAGTAACAAAATTCGTTAAAAACATAAAATAAACGAGAAATGGGGTGAAATGAAGTGATCTACAGAAATACCGTAAGTTCCCCCTTCCTTTTACTGGATCTACGTAAAATTAAGCATTTATTTAACAATGTTCATGCATACAAACATTTGTCTCAGGTGGGAATCGAAACCGCGACCTTTGATTCGCAGTTACGGTCTCTAACCATCTGGCCAATCTACCAATAGAAATAAAAGACAATTGTTATATATTTCACAGAGTGGGCTGAAAAAGAAGCGCATGTGAAGTAATGCGCCCAACTTCAGACGTTCTACAGAGCACTACAGAGAGACGCATCAAGCGGTGCACACGAGGCGTACTTACTTAGTGTGCAAGACAAGGAGGCTGGTGTGTGTATTCTATCCTGTTTCTGCTGTACTTTTTCTACTCTGTGTAATATACACATTACTACTGAGGGAACATTCTAATATCGATTGAAGAGCCAATTATCAAATAATAGAATAATAAAGAAAATCTAAATTAATTGTCAAATAGGATATATGTCGCGATAGTTCCATTTAACTTTGAAGAAAATATTCCACGTTTGAAAACTAAAATTAGAGGACGAATCTCGTTTATTTGAATTTCACCTATTTCCCGTTAACAGATTTTAATCAAACTTGGCACATAGGTGTATACCTATACATAGAAAATAAAATATTATGGTGACCTGGAGCTGATCTGAGGTGTTTGGGCGCATATGATTTATTTTGAGGTAGACTTCCATCTGTGCTTTGATTGTAATGGAAGTGGACGCGGCCACGGACACGCGGAAGCGCGCTTCAAGTTTGCAGTGTAACAACTAAAATTCAATAATCTACTTTCCTCGAATGTACAGGCGACTTACGCAAGATAGTGTATGCCAGGCTTTAGAAGGTGGATTGAAAGGGCTCTCTTAAGTTGGTGGTCAAAAAATGTTTTTATTTCATTTTTTTTACTTATTCGTTTGTTCGTTGTTTGTTCTTGATTGTTCGATCAAATTCATTGTTTGTTCGTTTTTCAATTTTTCATAAACAATATTTAAAAATTCTATATTACCTAATTGACGTTCCATTTTTAATTTTTTTTTTTATTTCTATTCGTTTGTTCTTGACTGTTCAATCAAATTCATTATTTGCTCGTTTTTTATTTTTTTATACAATAGGTACTTTTTCTCAAAGATGCTACGATATACTAGATATATCTTGCACAATCTTCTTTGGGATAAATCATACTTGCAGTACCGGACCAGAAAGTGTCCCACAATGTTTTAGCAGACATGCTCGTGTGGTCGAATATGTAGTTTGAAAATGGAACGAACTCTTTTAAACCCGAAGAGATAACTCATCTAAGTTTTAATTAAATTTCGAACTGGCATGACAAAAAGAATGCGCCATTCTCAGAATAACCAGAAGGCGCCTGTAAGCGTGAAACTGAAGAAACAAAAACCACTCTTAAACAGAGTGGTTTCACTTTGTTACGATTAGTCACTCCGTTGCACTTACCGCGTTATAATGTACAGTACAAATGTCAATTTTAATTTTAAAATGTCGTCTTGTGTCGTTCCTACATGCAAAAATGCTGCTGGGCTTACGAAGAAATCGGATGGGATCACATTTCATCTGTAATTAACGTATTCAAAAATGGATTTATTTAATTATTGAATTTGTTTTACATATTGTGATTGACTTAAAAAATGGCGCGTTCATTTTGTGAGTGTTGCCAGTTCCATCGAAAATTTTATCTACTTTTTATTTAATATCTGCTTAGAATACTCTATTGTTTGAGTAATAAAGCACCTGTGTGAACAACAAACAACAAACAACAAAGAAAATTGAATTGGATGAAAGTCATACAAAGAGCACGGCTAGATAAGTTTTTGAGACCATCAGAACGGAACGTAATTTGTTCGATTCACCTTGACGAGCAATATTTTTGTGACGCGAAATGTAGTTTAAAAAAACTAAAGAAATCAGCTATTCCGACTAAGGTAGAATTAGTCAAGATATGTTAGTTAAATATTATTCATATTGCACCTTTCCTGTTCATTATGTAGGTCATAATTATATTATGAAATAATCCAATTTCATTCCATTCCATCATTCCTTTAATACCCCACTACAGGGGCTTAGGCTTCCGGGATGAGGAGACTTGGAGCTTAATCTACCACGCTGATCCAATGCGGGTTGATGGCGGGTAGGTGGTTGGTGGGTAATCCAATACCGTACTTCGGTGGCTATTATACCAAAAATTTCATTTTTTCCCAGAAAATACAAAGGATATACCTTTATGAATACATTGTATACGTGTTATTGAATCTTCTATGCATTCCGATTAAAATTAAATTTTGGTGAATGGAGTAATATATGAATTATCTAATAATGGCATGCTATTTCGGGATTTGGTATTGACATCACAATTGTCTGAGTCACATATAGAAACATCTGGACCTTCGATTTCGGAAAATATGCGTAGGTAGGTACTTACCTACCTAAAATTTTTATGTTTAATTGATTACATTTGATTTTCTGTTTTTGATTAAGCATTTTGCTTTTTCATTTTATGATAGACTTAAAGTTTTTCATTTCAGGATACACAGCCACAATCGCCTACACGATCAAACTCAGAAATTAGTGATGTCTATATTTCTGATTTGGATTTTCTATGTGATACAACGAAAAAGCTACTCAATAACGATCTATAATAGTGAAAATGGTGGTAGCATTGCAAAATTATTGTCTTAAAATCGCCTCAGCTTCATGATTTGTCAAAATATATCGTAGGTTATTATCGGGAACTGTTGCTTATTACTTGTCGAAATCAATAAAATATTCCTTTTGTGTAGAAGCAATTGGCCTCAGATGTGCTATGGATTCACAAGCTTATTGGTTTGAAAAATAATGGAGTTTATTTCTCTTCCCAAAATTTTAATTACATAAATACCGTATTTGTGAAGCACATGTCCGAAAAATTTCAAATGAAGATTTTGTTATAAGTTCAAATATCAAACGATTAGCAATCGTTCTTTCAATTTTCAAGAAATTCATTGAAAAAAATAATATATTCCTTGTAAATGATGACCACATAAATGGTGAAAGTCATAGAAACGGCGGTTATTGAAAAAGATTTAGATATAAGATTAGGTACCTACATTATTTATCTAAACGTAAAATTCTGCCAATCAGTTCAAATTCTAAAAGAAAATATTATAAAAAGATTACTCAACAAAAGGGTACCTAATAAAAATTTTACTTGCCTTACCTTACCTTTAAAAAGGTACTTTATTGAAGCCGGGTTTTATTTATTGTAATAGGTATAAAAAAAGAAATGTTTATTTCCTTTAGGTATTTAACTAAAATGGTATGTATGCATTTCAAGTTGTAGTGAGTAACTTTCTATTAAATGAAGAACACTTATGTCAGAAGGTCATGCTACTTCCTTTCTATAATTATACTCGTAGTGTACCAAAAAACTCATTGAACTCAAGTAAACACCTGGCGCCTAAAAGAAATTCGAATGTTGTGAGTTTTGACCTAGTACCTGGTATAGTTAAAACTTACTATGAATGAACAAGTACGCAGCGACCGTGCGGCTGCCCCGCAAGAAATAATTTGTGTTATATAAACGCGGCCTAAATATACCTATCTGTTAATATTTTTATTAAACACCTTTTTTCTGATTTTATATGATTATCCCAAAAACAGTAGGAAACCTCTCCCGATCTAGCAACATTACGCGGGCGGGAAGTGAGGCAGGCGCGGGACGTACGTAATGTTTTTGGACACAGTGCGGTATGTGTAATCATAATTGAGCGCGCCACCTGTGGCGCCATTAAATGAATTTAAAAAAGTAAAAGTAAGGTATCGACATTGGAACGTGGCGAATTGGCGGCAAAATTACTTGAACTAGTTTTATTCTTATAATACAGTTGTCAATATAATTAGTTTATGTTAACTTTATCTACTATAAATTATTCAAAATGAGTTTTACGAGTGATGAAGACATTTTATCACCACCTGAAATAAGTGCTTACCACCGAAATCGAAGGACAGATACATGAAAACGTATAAAAATTTTATTCAATGGAAAAACGAAAGGTAATCTAAATCATTGTCTGAAAACGTTTTCTTAGCTTATTTTGGTGAAATGGCTACAAAAGTAAAACCATGTAGATTTTGGGTATGTACGTGTATTACATTCCATGTTAAAATATACGATACTAAAGAAATATAATATAAAAATCCCTGGAAATGTCACAAACTAATATTCCTGGGAGATCCACGTTTAAATTTCAAAAACTGTACCTTTACCAATTGTGTTTTTAAATAAAAATTTATGTTATTGTTTCAATACATGCATCTTTGAGAAAAGTACTATACAAGCCTTGGCCACAACTGTGCATAACCGGACTCACGATCGTTCGCTTATGCTGCACTTACGGGCCGCGGCAGTAACTAAAATAACTAAAATGCCAAATCTCATACTCCTCCGTACTCGCGATATGCTTTGAAATGTGTACAAAATTTTTTCTTCACATATTAATATATACTTAGATTATCAAATTAAGTGGTTTGATACCCTGTTAAAGTAACAGATTTAAAAAAAATGTAAATACGTATGCCGTTTTTGTTTTCGTTTTTGTTTCGCACACTTTTCCCTATTTTTCATAGTTTTCATCCGTCGCACTCCAAACAAAAAATTCTCACTGATGCAGTGTTACTATTAAGACGTTTTTGGTGTTGTTTTCGTATAAAATAAGGACGTGGAATTAATTTCTGATGGCAATTTCGTATACAGCTATACAAAAAATGATTTTATTTGCAATATCCTGTCTGGCATTTTTTTAAAATTTTCTATAACTTTTTAAATCGTAAATATTTTGTAATAAAAAAAATTTTTTTAGTTACCTTATTTACTCTAGTTTACAAAAATATATACTGCGAAGAAATTCCGGAAGGTGAGGCGGCGAATCGATGCATTGACAGGCGATCGCGCGGGCGGTGCGGCGGTGGAGTGCGGGCGCCTTTGAATTCGAATCTTAGTGCCACGTGCGGTGAACAGTTTAGTTCATTAGTTTCCCGGGTGTATGTGGAGGGATTGGACGCAAAGTTTGTTATCAAAATAACCGTTAATCAAGTTTAAATAAAAGCGGTTTAATTGTTTTTTTTTTGTCTTTGTGGCTGCAATTTTATTTGATGTTTTGAAGTCAATTCATGTAAGTATTTATTACGTTTTTTTAAACAGTTTTTGAACTTTAACTTCAATTTTTACAGCGCCGAATGATCTTGTGGAGTGACGCTCAAAAAGTACCTAGTAAAAGTACCTTGTTATAGAAATAAGCAGAGTCACTCAGTATTTAACTTTCTGCGAGGAAAGAATACACTCTAATAATAAAATTATTCACGACCACATCTCGTTAAACAAGTATGCCCTATTTACAACAATCAACCAGACACATAGAAATATTATTGCGTGCAGTGTATCAAGGCGTACATGTGTAGGGTCAGTTAACGACACCACAACAAAATCTACCCAACTACCCAATCCCCAGAAATACGGTTGGAAAGGAGATGTATGGGTGCCTAACTGGACAACTGTAGCCATTGCTGCACGCGCATGCTTAGAACTTATAAGATGCAAGGATGTATACTAAATTACCATCAGAAATGAAATCCACGTCCTTATTTTATACGAAAACGATACCAAAAACGTCTTAATAGTAAAACTGCATCAGTGAGAATTTTTTGTTTGGAGCGCGGCGGATGCAAACTTCGCGTACCACCCCACTCCCCCCTGCGGGTGGAACTGCTGGGAACTGAGCTTTTTTTTCCCTTGCGGTGGGAAGGCGGATTAAACTCTACAGTTTCCGCGCTCAATCTAATTTGTTTTATACAGGGAACACATGTGCCAAAGTTCCATTTTTGTGTCGCAATGTGAAGGGTTCCCATACAAGAGGTGTCAATAGGCCCTCGGCTAATAAGGATATTGCGAGATAAAAGTTGCTCAAAAGTACTTTAAGATTTAATACAATCAGATATCGGTAGCTTAAATAATTGATTTTAAAACTTAAATACCTATGACGTAACAACTACGGTTTATAGCTTCGATGTTTGATACCTGAAATTAATTGTATAGATAATAATTTCTTTGTTTTTCACCCGATTTGAATTTGTGTTGTACCGAGTCATATTTTATACTTCCTTGAGAAATATATTTTCATTATTAGCCTCCTATCGTATAGTGACGTCTATACTTAGAAGCACGTCGATGCATTGTGGAATGTACTCGAATTGTCACGCGCTTTCACAAACATGTCGACTAGGTACAGAAATTACTAGAAAATCGAAATAAAAATAAAATAAATGAAATTCTATTTTAGAAGCGGCGCAAATCAAAAGAGTTGCGCTGTTCGAATTCATATTTTTGAGGCAGCGTCGCGTGCACTCACAGGTGGTGCCGAGCGCTATTAATTATTCCCACGATAAATTGTAAATAGAATATCAAAATGGAATGTTCGATGATGGAAACTTCGAGATGTTGCGGGTGATGATTTCGGTGCATATATAACAAAACTAGTACGCCGCCAACGAGTCAGTTTTTGGAAGAGTCATTAGCGAACATAACCGCAAAGTATGATACAAGTGTGATAACAGTTTTGCGATTTTGTTTCGTAATAAAGTATAAGTACAACTTAAGGTGAGACGACGCCTGTCTAGTACAACTATTTAATAATAGATGGAGCCACCATATAAAGAAATCAAATTTCTATAGAGTTTCTTACATGTAAGAACCTTTTATTGGCATTCTGATATTTTAATCCATTGTTACTCTAAAATAATACAGCTGTTGGTTTTCCTAATAAATAAATAATTTTTATTTTTTCATAATACATTTCTAAGTTTCAGATGATAAAACATAGCATGCGACTATCAAAAATATTTCTCTTTAAAGTTTTTAACTGACATTATTGATTGTTTCAACAGTTTCCAAGCATTTGTACAAAAACCTGAAATTCGTGGAAAATAAGGGTTTTTCGACTGATTTAAATTATGGTTTTTTCAATAGTTTCGAAGCGTTTATAGAAAAACCTTATTTTCCCAAAATTTTAGGTTTTTGTACAAACGTTTCGAAACTGTTAAAACAATCAGTAAAGTCAGTTAAAAACATTAAAGAGAAATATTTTTTATGGTCGCATGTTATATTTTATCAACTGAAACCTATAAATGTGATAATAAAAAAATAAAAATAATTGCTTTATATGGTAGCTCTAATATATCTATTATTATTAAATAGGCGTACTAGACAGGCGTCGTCCTACCTTAAATCGATATTCTAGTGCATCTTAAATATATGAACCTACTACTAGCCCATAACATCATTAACAGCACGGTTTCATCAACAGGTGTAATGAAGCTAGACGACCTAGCTCACGTTTTCAAGGCGAGTTCGTTGTTGAGGAGAGGTGAAGAGGCGCGCGCCCTCCGTGTCTCGCTGTTGCACAAATTCGAATTATTCGCTGGCTTGGGATGGCCGGACGTTACTGGTACCTCCTTTGTTACCCGCCCGCGACTCCAATGCCCAGGTATGTATACATTCTCATGTTCCTTACAGAGAAACCGCTCAAGTCATGCATAGTCTTATGTACGGGGCTAGGCGTCACGGGTGGCGGGCAGGTAGCAAAATAATAATACCTGGGACATCCCACACAGGGCCATCTAGTCCCAAAGAAATCCAGTACTATTATCCCATCAATACCCCACTGCAGGAGCTTATAGGCGTCCCCTCGGGATGGGGGGCTTGGAGCTTAATCCACCACGCTGCTCTCGTACGGGTTGGTGGATTTTAACGACTGCCATCTATTGATGGCAACCGGGACAGACGGATTAAAGTGCTCTTCGAGGCAGAAAGTTAGGGATAGTTATGTTACATAAGTTTATTATTATTATTAATATTATTATTATTATTATTATTATTATTATATTATATAGTTTATATTATTATTATTTTTATTCTTATTTATTTATTATTATATCATGTATACGTTATTATTATTATAAGTTAGAAAAAGCTTATTAGTACATGCCCTGGAGAATTCGACTTTCGGCCTTCTAAACAAGAAACGGGTTCGCTACCACTCGGCTATCACGACACGGCTACCGCGACCTTTGGTTCTGCAATTACGGTCTGTAACGTGCACGCTTGGCTGTTCCAAATCTATAAGGCCATGTAGTCGTGGTTCGAATCCAGGCGTGTACCAATGAGTTTTTTCTGACTTAAGTACATTAACTGTCACTGACTCCGTGCCTTGGAGAGCACGTTAAGCAGTCGGTCCCGGTTGCTGTCAATAGATGGCGGTCGTTACAATCCGCCAACCCGCATTTGAGCAGCGTGGTGGATTTAAGCTCCAAGCCCCCCCATCTTGAGTGGAGGCCTAAACCCCTACAGTGAGTTATAAAAAAGGCCGATGGAATGGAATGGAACATTGTTGATTTTGAGTTGAACTATTATTGAACCTTTTATGAACTCATTCGGTTGAAAACCATGGATTTGTTGAATAAAGCCGGGAGCGGATTCTCAGAAGTTGAGATTGTTCCAGAAGTGAGTGAACGAATGACTTAAGGTGCGAAATAAAAGGAAATGGAAGCCTATGTTCCGATTAACACCATGAGGTTTGAATGAAATGATTCGCCCAACGTTAATTGAATTGACGATTTTATTAATCAAATTATTGAAAAAAATTTAAATATACCTAATTTTTTTTATTTAAAAATCTTGTGATATGTTAAGAATTTAGGTACAGACCCATTGTCATCGGAATGTCATTCCAACACACACTTCGTTGTTTTGGTTTGCCGTATCCAGTAGCAAGTTTGAGGATCCATCCGCGCCTTTTCTGTTGATTTATGGTTTAAGACCTTCAATATTTTTTAATTAATTCGCAGGTGATATGTACAACGGTATAACGATAACAGCGAGGAACGGCGCGCGCGCATTACGCCGTATGCTACTTCTTTCGTACGTGTCGTGGGGGTTTTGTGCTCGCTAGTGCTAGTCAACGAGGCCGTCGCCGAATGCGCTCCGCCATTTTACAAGCCTCCGCAAGAGGTGAGAATAATAACAGTAGGCAATATCCAACTAGAGACGACACGCAGCAAAACCTGACGACTAAGCTACGATGTCTGGCTAAGCATTTCGTTTTTCATACAAACAAAGGTCGAGGATTCGATTCCCACCATGAGTTTTTAATTTTAAAACTTAAATATCAAGATTCCGCTGGACGTTATGGCTGTTTCGATCAAATGCGTCCAAGCGTCAATCGTAGTCCGATGACGAATTCAAAAATCGAATCCGAATTTCCAATAGATCGGAGAAGGCAGGGCTTATTTCAGGTGGCACTGTAATTGTTGGTACCTTGTCATTATTTGCAAGGTGGTCATTCTCAACACTAACATATCGCGTATTTATTGAAATTGGACAAATTAAATAAATACTAAATATTTAAAAATAAATAAAAAGCAATCACAACAAATAAACGCTTAGACTTTAATACCTGGACATCTCACATACGACCACATAGTCCCACACTACGTAGGGCCTGTATTATGTTAATTTATTGAAAAATTTTATTTCGTCGTTAGATTTTACGATAAAGTCCGGAAAAAGCTAATAAGCTACGATATAGACAGATAATTGGGTACCAGGGACGAAACGTCACCTAGCGGGAACAATTTGCAGTTTTCCTCCCCATTCGTTGTCCGACTACTATGAACGCTTCAGGGCGTAATCAGTTCTAGCTGACAATGTGTCTCCTCTCTGCTGGCGTTAGACCAACGCATAAATACACATAAAAATATTCATTACATATACTTTAACGCCACAGACAGTAAACGGTTTGCTTACTAAACTATCCGCTTAAGGTGAAATAAAAATCAATTTTGGATTTCAACAAAATTTGTTTTTAAATGTATTTTGTTTAAGGTTTTTTGTGACAATATAAGCCTTATTTATTACACAACAGATATAATTAGCCTAATTTAGTACCTAATAAAACAAAATACCAAATAGATTACCTAAATTGTTTCCTCAATCAATGTTTTGACGAATCTATACAGCATCCCGGCCTCCGAAGAACACGGAGAAGCCAGGATGCTGTTATAGAAGCCAATTTGGTGACCTTGAACCCCCAACTGAATCTTGAGTTGTCTTCTTTGAGGTTCATTCCGAACACATTCCGCTAGCAAGTGATAAAGACTAGAATAAAGTTAACGATAACACAGTGGCTTAAAAGCATACGACACCACAATAAATCAATACTTTCTGAGTTATTAAAGATCAAAGATTGTGATTTTTCGTAATAAAAATACATGTTATGAAGCGGTTTTTCATAAATAACTCAAAAACTGTGAGTTTTTACAAAAAACCTGTCATTAC
This sequence comes from Luffia ferchaultella, assembly GCA_949709985.1. Taxonomy (NCBI): domain Eukaryota; kingdom Metazoa; phylum Arthropoda; class Insecta; order Lepidoptera; family Psychidae; genus Luffia; species Luffia ferchaultella. Next base: position 15,233,427 of record OX453264.1, read on the forward strand.
CAAAATCGAATCCAATAAAAAAACAAACAAATCCCTACTTTGAAAAACCTTCTAAAATTAATTCAAAGCGAGCTATAGGTAATTTGTTCTAATAATTTTCAATTTCCAAGCTTCTTTTGTTCAACTTTTATGATTAAACTTATTAGTAATACGCAGCCAAAAATATAGAATAACATACGCATATTGATATATTAAATTACTTTCAAATAGAGTAGTAAATACTTACTGTATACACACATTATATATACTTGAAATATTACACTGGTAATGCACAAAAAATATTCAAATTACAATACATAATGATTCAGCGTCACCGACCCAAGCGTGATCGAAATCCGACTGCGTGGCAATATTTTTAACAGTTTAACGCATCCGACAGATCGAAATCGACGAAATGACGTCAAAGGCTTTAGACTTCAATTGGACATGGAACTTGTGGAAGACGGGCTTGAAGTTGGCATGCGGCGAGCTGGTGCTGCTGCTGGTCGTGAGGGAGGTGACGTCGCGTTGTGAACAACTCTTGGGCTTCTCATTGCCGCTAAGTAACGATGAAGAAGTCGTCGACGAAGAAAGCTTTGGAAAGCTGAGGTGATTAAAAAAACTTGGTTATTGCACGTGTGTCGTGATAGCCGCGTGGCGGCGAAAAGGTCCTGGTTCGAATCCCAGGGCATGTACCAATGAGATTTTTTGACTTGAGTAGGTACATAACTATCACTGACTCCGTGTCTTGGAGAGCACGTTAAACCGTCGGTCCTGTTATTAAAATTTACCAACCTGCACTGGAGCAGCGTGGGGGATTATGCTCCAAGCACCCTCTCTCTCAAAGGAGGCCTAAGCCCCTGCAGTGGGGCGTATGGTAAGCAAAGAGCTTCATCAACTGTAGGCTAGTAAAGATGTGAAAATTCCTGCGCCTATTCGAATAATTCGAGTTCAATATTTATTACATACATAATTCTAAATATAATTAGGATTTTTTATGATAACTTTATAACAGCAAGCGAAGCATTGGCCGCCCCCTGACCAGGTGGACAGATGACCTGAAGCACCATACCGGGGGTAGTTGGATGCGAAAGACGGAGGACCGTGTGTGGTAGCGAACCATGGGAGAGGTCTATATCTTGCAGTGGAGAGACACTGGCTGATGATGATGGACGATAATGAACATCCATTACATTCGATACTCTGATGCCGTATATCACAAATTAATATCTCGATATCTTTAATTAGGAGAGTTAATATTTTCAGTGGTGGAATCATATTAGAAATGAACTAATTACCATTAATACTAAATTCTTATAATCAATACTTATCGAGAATCTTGATTTCATTATACGAGTTTGAAAAGATATTATATACATAATAGATACATCCATTAGGATCGTTTTGTTCGTTTCAAAAATTATATTTGGCTGTCACATCATAAATAAATAAAATAAATCAAACATTACAAGCTATTTAGTTTGATGATGAACTCAATAACGCAAAACCACTAATTTACAAAGTTTTTTTAAAATGCATATGTGTATTAACCCAACGAGTAGAGAAAAAAATTATAAATGGTGGCGTTTTGACATATCTTGAACGTATGAGTTGTAATAAAAACATTTGGGCTGTTAGTATCTGCCTTAATTTAATGCTATCATATTAAAAATTTTAATAATAATGATAATAATAATAACGTATACATGACAACAACGTCTAGGCCCCAAACTAAGCATTAGCTTGTGTTTTGGGTACCAAGCGAAGACACCACATACATATAACAACCAAGACCCTGTACTAGTATCAATATTCATCATATAAATACTGACCCGACCTGGGATTCGAACCCGGGACCTCCAGCTTCGTAGGCAGGGTCGCTACCCACTAGGCTAAGCGGTCATCATCTCGTCATTTTATATACTAAAAAAACAATTAAAATGAAATGAAAAACAACCGGCCAAGTGCGAGTTGGACTCGCACACGAAAGGTTCCGTTCCACAGCACAATATTTAAAAAACAGGTTCCTTTTCTTTTTCTCTTTATTTTATTTTTATTGATTATTGTTATAGCGGCTATAGTAGTACACATTATGAAAATTTCAAGTATCTACCTATTACGGTTCAGACAATATAACCCTGTGACGGACGGACGGACAGTGGAGCTTTAGTAATAGGGTTCCCGTTGGTACCCTTTGGGCACGAAACCTTAAAAACATTTTTCCGCAATTTGTATTTTGTTTTCCAGAAAAAGTTGAAGGAACTTTCGTTCAAGTATTTTCAGTCTGGAAGTTATAACGTTATAGATACAGATCACTCAGATCGTCCTGTCACCGGTTGGCCTTTAATATCTGAGATGTGTGTTGTTTCGTTTAAAACGCATTTAATCTTCACAGATTCAGACTCCATCAGGAGGGTGTGTGGTGCGACTTGGACGCGTAGTCGTCTAGCTGAGTGGAAACATTGCTGCCCGCGCAAGTTTGTGTCCTGAGACGAGAGGATGGCATGCCCATGGCGGGCTATCAGGTCTGTACACCACTCCTATTGTAAATAATCCAGTTCGGCACACTTCGTATTCCGAAGAAATGCGAGCGATATAAATATAGGTGAGGGCAAGCTTGCCTGTGTCTGCTCGAATGGCATCTGAGCCTTGCTTGTTCACAGTCGGGCCGTCCAGCTCGAACTGCCCTCCCCTGCCGAGGGATCGACACGCGTCGGCCCTCATCTCTAGATTAATTATACGCCGATGAGGCGGCGCCCTTAAGGCACCGCCCATCAATGGCAGAAACGCACCGAAGCATCCTCAATGCGTCCGGTCGTCGTTCATGTCAAATCCTATACACTCTCCGGAGTATAGGTTGAGAAGTCGTTTAGCCGGTCGGGCTACACCTTCTGTGTAGAAATCCCAACCCGGCACTATCTGCGCAGTAGGTCGGGCGCGCAGATGTCTGTAAGCAGATTCGGCCCTCACAAAACAAAAAAAAAAAAGCTTGCCTGTGACAAGTGGATGTTAAGAAGGGGTGGGACGCGTTCACGCCCATACAAACGCTCTTAAACGATTACGACGTTAATACGTATTTTAATCTTGTTTTTTTTTATTACCAAAATTCTATAATTAGAAAGTTTATACGAATTTCGAATTTTTGGCTCTACACAAACCTAGTTCTAACTAAGTGAGACTATAGTTTAAAAAACCAATATTAAAAAGCGTATTGACGACGCGACATAATCGCTTAAGAGCGTTTGTATGGGCGTTCACGCGTCCCACTCCTTCTTAAAAAAATAAACAATGATTTTTATCAATTAGACAAATTATGTAATGTGTAAAAAATCATACTTTGTAACATTTGTACCTACTTTATATTTTTTGTCTGTAGTACGACATCCGGTTTTGTAATGTCCCTTTCTTGTGCGTCTCTTGTTCCTTGCCGTTTGCTTTTGTCATACACATATTGTTGTGGATATATTTAAATACTCATACAGATTATATATAAGTAGTGCATTTATTTCTGTTAGGCCACCATTTATGAGGATCTGGTTATTCAGTGTCGAAGAGTTGTTATTATTCTATATCTGGTTCTGCAAATTAAAAGCGCACGCGCATTTTAAAATTTATTATATATTTTGTTTTTCAATGGCTTTCGTAATCGCGTCTGCATTCAAACATAGACACGTCGAAAATTCGAATAATTTTGGAATAAGGAAGAATTACGCCTTGGGAGATAGGGGTCAAAATATATTCTGTATTTGGAGGAAACATGACTAATGAAAGCATCGTGAGTTTTAGTTCAGCCAGCCAGCGCCATCCTAATTTAATGGTTTATGACGGACACTTTTTCAGTTTGACCCTCATATAAAACGGTCACCTACCCTCCATAGCCCGTTCATTTGACTCGTTGTGTGCTATTGATGCTTGTTGACTACATTCTGTATATTTTTGTCTTCTTTACTTTCAGAGCAAAAGTTGGAGCCGAACCCTGAAGCGCTGGCGCGGTTGCTGGCTCTGATTTCAGACCGTGTGGATTTGCTGTTCGAAGATTGGTATCCGTCTTTGGGTAAATTAATCCAGTCAATGAAGGTTTTCACCTCCGATTTCGTTGAATCTCCATCAATTTTCATAAAAATTGGTGAGTAGGTGGGGGATACCTTAAGAAACAAAAGTGACATAGTGTCAACTTGCGCTTTTGCCCTAGGGGTGGATGCCACCCCTTTTCGGGGTGCAATAACGACAGAAATCGATAGAGACAAATTCTAAGCAAAATTTGTTATATAAAGTTTTTGAAATAAATCAATACTTTCTGAGTTATTAAAGATCAAAGATTGTGATTTTTCATAATAAAAATACATGTTATGAAGCGGTTTTTCATAAATAACTCAAAAACTGTGAGGTTTTACAAAAAACCTGTCATTACCAAAATCGAAGCCAATAAAAAACAAACAAATCCCTACTTTGAAAAACCTTCTAAAATTAATTCAAAGCGAGCCATAGGTAATTTGTTCAAATAATTTTCAATTTCCAAGCTTCTTTTGTTCAACTTTTATGATTAAACTTATTAGTAATACGCAGCCAAAAATATAGAATAACATACGCATATTGATATATTAAATTACTTTCAAATAGAGTAGTAAATACTTACTGTATACACACTTTATATAGTTGGAATATTACACCAGTAATGGACAAAAAATCGGTATAGTCATAAAAAAACTCAGAAATAAATGAACACATTTTATAAAAGTACCTATTTCATTTTACCTGATAAAGTTGTTTCAACTGATATTAATTAGTATTCTGATTTTCAACTGAATTATCAAAATTCGACTGTTCGATCAGCCGAGTGGTTAGAGGCCTTAACTGCGGAGCCAACACATATTTCTGTGCACGAATATGTCATGTAGGTATGTCATGAAAATAATAATAATAATAAATATACCAGTTGTCTAGTACCCCATATTGCAAGTATAATAATTATTATTCTTTACTTTCAGCATTATCGAGACTGGGCTCGGTGGAATGCGCTCTGAGCGTTCGTATAAACGTGGGAGACGAACCCGAGACGGCATCGATAGCTTATAGGTGGACTGTCAAAGAGTGTATTCTTGCGGCATGCAGCAACGGTAGACTGCAGTGTCCAACACACGGCGACCTGAGGGTGGCCGATTTGGCACCAGCTACGGTACGAAATGACACGACGACGACGCCTTTTAAGTATTACAGCCTGGTTTTTACAGTAATAGATTTTTACAGAAGTGACAATGATAAATCGCGATAGTAATAACTAGGCTGCAGCTTCTAATAAAAAATTAATACCACTATACGATAGCTATGCCGATTGCGTAAACTAGCGACACCCCATGGTCTAACTTAACCAGGTCCGATTCTGGCCCACTTTGAAATTGTCAAACTATTCCGTTTAAAAAAATGTTTTTTAAATAGCAAATGAAATTATTGAAAAAGTCGTTTATTGCGTAGTATTATCCCGCTCCCACACATGTGGACAAATATGCCGAATATTGACCATCACGCATGGGTGAGAGGTCAGTCGTATTCGGGAATGCCTTGTGCGGTAAACATTTGTTATTAGTGATAGCGTGTCGGTTTTCTTGGGCACTTCAAAGTGGCCGCACGGAAAACATTCATGTACTTCCCACACACGCCCGAATGACCAGTCGCGCGTGCGCTGCAACAAAGATAAAACGTTACGTGACATCGTCTCTGAAGTCAAAAAAAATTAAGTGCAAGCATTTGCGAAGTAAGTGTATGAAGTGCAATTACGACAAACATTAGTTAATTATTTTCAAAGAAGCATTTGCTGAAGTAGTTCCGTAGTTTAGATGTGAAAAAATACTCATACAGATGTATTTCCACGGTAGAAGTCACATATGTTCGTCTTTAGAACGCAGGCTGTCTTGTTACCAAGTTTTATAAGAATTGATTCTGCGGCTTAGCTTAGACGTAACAAATATTTGAACACTTTTCCGCAGTAATTAGTAGCTGTAACAGACAGACAGACTGACAGACAGAGACACTTTCGCATTTATAATATAATTCAATACTAATCCAGTTATTTTTTTATCAGCTTCTACTAGATGTAGAAGAGAACCGTCGATGTCGCTGGGACAGCATCACACGCGGAAGGTTACTCGGCCGAGGTGCTTTCGGGGTAGTGCTGTTCGCCGAATGGAGACGATCAGGGTCGGTGGAATCTGTCGCTCTCAGCGACTTCCTACCTTCACGCTCCATCATCAGACCTTGAAACTTAATCATGGTCAAAGTTCATTGCAAGTCCTTCAGCCGGTGCTTCCTGGAGCACATGGAGCAGCCAGGCAGTCTTAGAAGGTAAGAATAGGTAGTTTTGAGGTTATACAGCATATAATGTCAATATGTTTCATAATCTCTGGGGGACAGTGTAGGTCATCTCAAAGGCTATGATGCAGGCGAAATCATAGAGTAAATTAATTTCACAGCAGCGTTGGTTTTAATATATATTTAATTTATGTAATTTTGCGGGGTTGAAGACTGGCGCATGGGGAATGCGCACTAAAACTCCGACTAAAACTCGGCATCTTACACGAGTATTAGTGGTTAGATGGCAAACGCGGTACGAAATAGAATGATAGGGTAAGGCCCTTTGCTAGGAAAAATAATATATAATTTATATATGCACCTGTAGATACTGTTATTAAGGGATGATATTGATCCCGATGATAAAGTATTTGCTATTAAATAAAAAATAGAAAAATAAAAATAAAAAGAATATTTAAATGAAAAACACTAAAAATACACGCTTTTATAAGTGAACGTAAAAGCAATAAATAATTTATAGTAATTCAAGTTATCTTTATCCCCGGGTTGGAGTGTAAATCATATAGGTATAATATTGTGATTGAAAAAGTGTGGGGTGCTTTTTTCATGACATTTCAAAGAAATACAGGGTGTTAACAATCTTATTTCGCTTCAAATCTAATTATCATCTTAAAATTGAGTTCTGCTCTCAGAGGACAAGGTGCTCCGAGCTCAATTTATATGGCAAAGTTACAGAAGCAAACGAAACACGACCAACCACTATACTATAAGAAACGACGGTAGTGATTGTTGTTAATTTCTGACAGGTTATCCAAATAAAAGCGCCCCAAGATTTTACAATCAAAATATTAATTTTGCTTAAACGTGCACTTATAAAAGCGTCTATTTTCAGTGTTTGTTAAACTATTATTTTATTTTATACTTTTTAGTCATTAGTAAACTTATTTTTTGTACGAAATAGAATAAATTAATATTTATTTCAAGAAGGCGACTGAACCCGTATCCTCTCCATTTCCTCCAGTGAATCTGTATTGCATGGTGTTTTATCTGTGAGCTTAGAACAGTCAAGTTCTTCAATCTGAAGATTACTAAGAGTTTTTACTATACTTAGAGCAACATATGCCTGCCCAGACGCAAAAGTATGGGACCCTAAATACACCACTGCGTGGTCTACTGTGCAGCCTAGCATCTTGTTCACGGTTGATGCCCAACTTAAAATTACTGAGAGCATGCGTCTTTCCACCGTACCGTAGCTCTACTTGGCCGGAAATTGATTGCCTATCGGTTTGACAAGTTGTTCACCATCGTTTCCAAAATTAACTTTAATGAATCAAAATCTATCATCAGACATTTATAACAAACCAAAACACAGCTATGATACGATGTGCCGTTACAGAGTTCCAGTTCCTACCTTCCAGCTCCATCATCAAAGCTTGAAACTTAATCATGGTCAAAGTCCACTGCAAGACCTTTCTAGCAAGCCCAAGCACGGCTATGATACGGTGTGCCGTTGCTAAGATCCAGTTCCTACCTACCAGCTCTATCATCAGACCTTGAAATTTAATCATGGTCAAAGTTCACTGCAAGACCTTTCTAACAAGCCTAAACACAGCTATGATACGATGTGCCAGTACAGAGTTCCAGTTCCTACCTTCTGCGTCTATCATTAGACCTTGAAACTTAATCATTGTCAAAGTTCACTGCAAGACCTTTATAACAAGCCCAAACACGGTTATTATGATACGATGTGCCGTTGCAAAGTTCCCGTTCCTATCTTCCTGCTCCTTTATTAGACCTTGAAATTTAATCATGGGCAAAGTTCACTGCAAGACGTTTCTAACAAGCCCAAACACGGCTGTGATACAATGTGCCGTTGCAAAGTTCCCGTTCCTATCTTCCTGCTCCTTCATTAGACCTTGAAATTTAATCGTGGTCAAAGTTCACTGCAAGACGTTTCTAACAAGCCCAAACACGGCTGTGATACAATGTGCCGTTGCAAAGTTCCCGTTCCTATCTTCCGGCTCCTTCATCAGATCTTGAAATTTAATCATGGTCAAAGTTCACTGCAAGACCTTTCTAACAAGCCTAAACACGGCTATGATACGATGTGCCGTTGCTAAGATCCAGTTCCTACCTTTCAGCTCCATCATCAGAACTTGAAACTTAATCATGGTCAAAGTTCACTGCAAGACCTTTCTAACAAGCCCAAGCACGGCTATGATACGATGTGCCGTTGCAAAGTTCCCGTTCCTATCTTCCTGCTCCTTCATTAGACCTTGAAATTTAGTCGTGGTCAAAGTTCACTGCAAGACGTTTCTAACAAGCCCAAACACGGCTGTGATACGATGTGCCGTTGCAAAGTTCCCGTTCCTATCTTCCTGCTCCTTCATTAGACCTTGAAATTTAATCATGGGCAAAGTTCACTGCAAGACGTTTCTAACAAGCCCAAACACGGCTGTGATACAATGTGCCGTTGCAAAGTTCCCGTTCCTATCTTCCGGCTCCTTCATCAGACCTTGAAATTTAATCATGGTCAAAGTTCACTGCAAGACCTTTCTAACAAGCCTAAACACGGCTATGATACGATGTGCCGTTGCTAAGATCCAGTTCCTACCTTTCAGCTCCATCATCAGAACTTGAAACTTAATCATGGTCAAAGTTCACTGCAAGACCTTTCTAACAAGCCCAAGCACGACTATGATACGATGTGCCGTTGCAAAGTTCTCGTTTCTATCTTCCTGCTCCTTCATTAGACCTTGAAATTTAATCGTGGTCAAAGTTCACTGCAAGACGTTTCTAACAAGCCCAAACACGGCTGTGATACAATGTGCCGTTGCAAAGTTCCCGTTCCTATCTTCCGGCTCCTTCATCAGATCTTGAAATTTAATCATGGTCAAAGTTCACTGCAAGACCTTTCTAACAAGCCTAAACACGGCTATGATACGATGTGCCGTTGCTAAGATCCAGTTCCTACCTTCCAGCTCCATCATCAGACCTTGAAATTTAATCATAGTCAAAGTTCACTGCAAGACGTTTCTAATAAGCCCAAACACGGCTGTGATACGATGTGCCGTTGCGAAGTTCCCGTTCCTACCTTCCGGCTCCATCATCAGACCGATTTAAATTCTAAACCGACGAAATACGAAACAATACAGAGAGAAATAGATAAAGTACGTTAAAGGCACTAAATACATGCTCGGTAATGTATAAATTTTTAAGTTTTTGTATTTATTAGGGACCGTTTGAAGAGGAAATTCCAGACTTAAATATTTATTTATTGTAGTATATTGTCTAAAATGTTTGTGGGTATAAAGGCTATTAAAAATGTGAAATAAAAATAATTGACTCGAATTTTCGTACGTTTAACATCGTTTTGAATACAATTAAATGCCAGTTTTATAAGTATTCATAAAGACTTACGGTTTTCGATTCGGATATTTTGCTCACGTTTTCGATTGTTCCCCAGGACGAGACACTCAGGCGCACTCGATCAGAATGTAAATATAATTCTTAATGCGGTGTTTTAATGGTAATAGGGATTTAAGTATGAAACTACCGTCCTAGCTCTAGCTACGGGGCATTTTGAATGAAAATTAAAGCTCGTGGCAAAGTACCTTCCACGTACTTTGACCTTCGATTCTAACGCCGGTTTACGAATATTTAGTGCGAGACACACGAGTAGGGATGTCGACATTGCATCGCATATACATATCAAATCTATAAGACACACGTAAACTTCTGTGACATTTTAGTATCTTTTTTAAAAAAAATTACTAAACCTTTTGGTTCGCTCTCCCGATGCCCGTGGTAGTGATCGTAGAGAGGCATCTTCTGCCCCACCGCACCGCTTCTTCCCACTTGTGTCGCTTATTTATCGCGAAGCTGTTCTACTTATAGAATCTCAAACTGCTTTGGTACAATAAAGATTAGAAACGTTTATCGTGTTTGATTTTTAATTACAGGTGGTTTGTTTCTCGTACGGGATGTTGCTCTATGAAATAATGTCTTTAAGACAACCGTTCGAGGGGCACGAGACGGTGAAGGAAGCGGTGTTAGACGGTTGCAGGCCTACTTTGTCGCCTAGGGTAAGTATCTAGGTTGGATATACTACTTGTAAAAGTCAATTTCTTATATACAGGGTGTTTGGATGAACTTGCTCGAAGCTTATAGAGAATTAGAGCTTACCGAACTGGATAAAAAGATTCAAAAAAAGATAAGTGATGAAAAATTTAAATTTAAACATGTTTTTCTCGATAACCGTTAGTTTGCACCATCTGTTCACTTTAAACTTTTTCTTTAGTTCGAGGAGCTCTTCACGCTCTATGAGCTCGGTACTTTCTGCCGAACAGACGTTTATAATATGTACAATACACTGCGTGTTCGGTTGAACGTAGTCCAAAATTATAGAGCTTGTAGAGTTTACCTAAACAAAAGGTTTTAAATACTGTGTAAAAAATTAAACTTTCAATATATTTTTTCGGTACCCGTTAGTTTGCGTTGTCTGCTCACTTAAAACTTATTGTTCAGTTTGCTAAACTCTACACGCTCTATAAGTTTGGATTACGCCAATCACCAAAAAAAGGCGCCACCCACACAATGAGGGCGCTTGTGAAAAGTTATTTGTCAATATTTATTGTTGTTTTAGTTTTCATTAGGCGCGGAAGAAGTTTTTAGGTTTTGAACGTTGAATATTTTACTAGCCAATTGCGATTCGGACTCGCACACGAAGGGTTCTATACCACCGTACAATATAAAACAATACGTTTCTTGTATGGGGACCCTCTTTAATTTCTAACTTTATTTTACTTTTATTATTTATTGTTATAGCAGCATCCGACGGACGGATAGCGATGCCTTAGTACCTAATAGAGTTGCCGTTGGTGCCCTTTGGCCACGGAACCCTAAAAACTACTTTTGACATTAGAAAACAGCTCAAAATGTTAGCTAAGATTTTAAACAGCTGTTTTAAATACAAGCTTTTAAACAAATTAACAAACATCCATAATTACAAACTTTCGCGTTTATAATATTAGTAATATATACGTATGCATATAGAATTTTACACCCAGACATGACACAATGTGATGCATAGAAATATTTATCTCGGGCGGGAATCGAACCCGCGTAATTATATTTAATTCTGCCTAAATTTTGCTTTTAATTTTAATTGATTTCCACGTCTGTCTGCTAACAAAAAAAAATTAAAAATGTAAAATTCCATATAAGTAAATGTTGTGTGAAGTACATAACTATCACTGAATCCGTGCCTCGGAAAGCACGTTAAGCCGTCGGCCCCGGTTACTGCAACAGATGGCAGTCGCTAAAATCTATCAACCCGCACTGCAGCAGCGTGGTGGATTAAGCTCCAAGACCCCTCACCCTGGGAAGAGGCCTGAGTCCCTGTAGTGGGGCGCAATGGGCTGGTGGAATCGATTGGATTGTTATGTTCTTATGGAAAATAAAGATTCTGAATACCTAGCTATTATGGATTTTTTATGATTTTTAAAATAATGGTTCAAGAGTTGGGAGGGAAGGACATGTCCTTCACGTAAAAAGGCAGCTTCACTGTCTAGTATTTTGTAAACGGAACGTAGTAGTTTTGAAAAACTATCAAATCGCTTCATGGCGATTTTAAAATAGCTATACAACGATAACCCAAACGAGATGGTAAGTAATGTCCCTTACTGTATGATCATGACAGCCCGAACGCAGCGAACCTGTTTCAAAAAATCTATAAGGCCATGGGGCCGTTGTTCGAATCTAGGCATGTACCAATGAGTTTTTCTGACTTAAATCACTGACTCCAATAGATAGCAATCGTTACAATCCTCCAACTCACATTGGAGCAGCGTGGTGGATTTAAGCTCTAAGCCCCCTTATCTTGAGGGGAGCCTGCAATGGGGTATAAAAAAGGGCTGATGGAATTAAATGGAATGGAATAGATGAATGAATCATGGTGTAGAAAGAAGGGGGCATACTACGCTTGCGAAGCCTCACCCAGTTTTACGCACAAGTTAGGCGGTGCCTACGTACTGTTAGGACGTCACTTTTAAAACTGTTTTTAAAAAACAAATTTTAATATTAAAACACAATTTATTTATTTAATTCACAAAAGTTGATAACACACTAAGATCGATTTGGTCACTGCACTGTATGAAGGTCGGAAACGGAGTGAGTTCACGGAGTTGACGACTGGTATATATATTGATTTGATATTGCTTTGAAAGGGAATAATAAATGTTGAATAAGCGGTTTTTACATAGTATTTCAAGGGTATAACAGCCCCCGCGCTAGACGAAACTTACGCGGTAAAAGCGCGAAGTTTAGGTAGCGATCCGAATCCGGGGTAAAGAAGGGTCATTGTCAGTCATTGTATCGTCGTCTATTGTCGTGGGATTATAAGTTTTGTTTTCTTTATGGAGTAGTTTTGTGACCAAACCGAACTTTTTACAAATTATATATATGATAATACACATTACAAGTAGTAGTAGTATAAAAGTTATAATTGGATAAGTTGGTTTATATTCTAATAATACATCAGGTTGATTTCTTATAGAGTTTAACTTAAAATGTAATTTATTTGAATCTTCGTTCAACGTTTTTAATTTATCTAAGTTTACATTTGATAATTCAATGAAAGGAATGTCTGAAACTACTGGTTGGAATTGGTTTTCGTTACAGCAACTATCATTTATTAAATTAAAATCGGATGAAATTATATTAATATTTATTTTTGGTTGAGATTTAGTAGTTAATCGTATATTTTTGCAGTAGCCAGTACATTCTAGTGGTAGGCTAAGTATACCTGTACCAAGTATGTTCATTTCTTGCGTTTCAGAATTACATTCGATGGAAAGTTTACTGGTTTCGGATTGAACGAATATCCATTTGTTCAATTGCAATTGTTGCCAAATATCGATGTTGCCATACAGAAATTTAGTGTGGCATTGTTCAGGTAGTGATTTTAATACTTTCGACATTATTTGTGTTTCACAACTAGGGTTATTTAATGTAGAATAGATATTCGTCATATCGCAAATAAATAATTGATTAGTAATTTCTATACAATGATCAATATTATCTAAGTTACAATAAGTTGATTTATCTTTGTTAATACCAATGAAATTTGTTGAAGGGATGATCATGGCATATGAGGTAGGATGCTCTGGAGTATGGGGAATCGGTACTGGAATAGTTTTGTACAAATTATATTGTTCATGGGTTACCAATGGGATTTTTTGTACAAATACAATATTGTTATTTGCAAAATAACATATTAGTAGACTAATGTTTATTAAGATATGAATATTGTCCAGATCGACTGTCACAGGAAGTTCCTTAGATTTAGGTAATAGTCTCATATTATTTACTAATTCATTATATAATTGTTTCGGAGTAAGAACAGAAGGATGCAGTGTATGACTCTTCGCAAAAGCTATAGAGTTTACAATATCATCTAACTTAAAAGATAAAGCGAGTAAACTAGATTCTAAAACATTGAAAACTTCATTGATCCTGGATTTGAAATAAAGTTCATTTGTTGCTAGAGATAGGTTATTAAAGTTAAGTGATAGGTTGTCGACAATGCTTTTCAAACGGGCTTCGTTGATATTTAATATTTTTGTAGACTCTTCAAGTGTAGAGATAGTGGATTCCGATAATATTATATTTTGTTCTACAAGTGAAGCTAAATCTTTATCATTATTCTGTAGTTTTTGAATAGCATTGTTGTATTTATTAGCGTCATTTTCATCCATCGTGCCGAAGATATGTTTAAATACGGTTCCGATACCGGCGAACCATGCGGATCGTTTGGAGCGTGATGGTATTAAATGAGCGATAGTATCGTAATCTCTAACGATATCGTCGTAACGGGAAGTTAACGGTTGTATCATATTATGACATTCAATGTTTTCTATTTCGGTTTGTTGGCAAAGAAATCGGATTGTTCCAATAACAGAGTTGATGTTTGTTATATGTGGTTTTATGTGAGAAATATCTATTGGGATTAATATATGCAGATAGTCATCAATTAATCTTACAGATCCAGTAGGGTCAAAGTAGATTCCTGGACTGCTAGTCATTATTTTTATTATTTCCTCGTGACTTCGGGTGAATGCTCTGAAATTGAAAATTGAAATTGAAATTGGAATTGATTACGTCGCTAGTTTTACTTCGTCGAAGTGATGTTTTACGTATTTTCTGCCAATGAGAAGCGATAATGTATTATTTCCATGAATCTTGACAACTTTGTATGGTCCTTTCCAAATGGGCGAGAGTGCTTTTCGAAGTCGCACATGATTTTTAAGGTATACCATATCATTTATTTTGTATTTTACAGGACGTGTTCGTTTATCATAATAAGTTTTAGAGTAGTGCTTTGACTTTAGGATATTTTCGATGGCTTTATCTCGAGAATATTTAAGACGATGTTGTAGCATACGAGTGTAGGAAGGATATGTTGCGTCCAAAGAGGACTCATAAACAGAATTAGGGATAAAAGGTTTGTGTCCAAATAGGAGTTCATAAGGAGAATAATTAGTTGTACAATGAATGTTGGTATTATATGCCAGCATGGCTGTAAAAACGTACTGTGGCCAATTTTCTTGATTTTCGTCAATGTAAGACCTCAAATACTCTTTCAAAGTACAGTGGCTCCTCTCCAAAGCTCCCTGGGTTTGTGGGTGGTATGGTGAGGACCATAATTGTTTGATTTTTAAAAATTCGCAAGTGCGTTTGAATAAATCGGCTGTAAAATTTGTACCTTGATCGGTCAAGATAAGTTTTGGTATTCCGAATAAAGATATGAAATGAACAAGACATATACATGTTTCTTCTGCAGTCGCATTGGGAATTGGATAACTAGTAGAATATTTAGTCAAATCATCTTGCATAGTTAGTATAAATTTATGTTTGTTAGGGCCACTCTCTGGTAAAGGACCCACTAGGTCAAGGCTTACGCGTTCAAATGGTCGTGTAGATGTGGAAGTAATTTGCATTGGTGCACGGTTAGTTGCCCGAAGGGATTTGTTCATTTGACAGTTTGTGCAGTTTTTCACGTAGCTTTCTATGTCACTACGCATATTCTTCCAATAATATCTTTCTGTTACGCGACTTAACATTCGTTTAGAGCCGATATGTCCGGCAACTGGTATGTCGTGATTTTCTCTTAGTATTGTTCGAATTTCACTAAGAGTCGGGTAAATAATTTTATTGTAGTAAATATGAACTGTAATGTTGGTGTTATTAAAAAGATAGAGAATAATACTATATATTTTATGAAAGGAGTGTTTGTCGAAAGGGTTTTTGAAATCAGTAATAGCTAATTCATTAGTGTCGTTGTCAGTATTAATAAGTATGTGATTTCTAAAATTTTGTAGGGTCTCGAAGATGTCTTTGTAAGAACATTCATCGAAATGATGTATTTTGGTGAAAAGTAGATAGATAGATTTTTCTTTGAATTTAACGAGTTTAAAAGATTGCAAAGTTCGTTCGCTGCTTACGAGTTCATCTGGGTTATCTATATTATTCAGAATTTCGAAGATGTGTGGATTAGATTCATCGAGATCTAAAGAAGTAGGAATGGCAATGATTTCGCAGTTGCTTTTGAGAATGGATTCATTATGTTCACGTGTTTGTGCGTTAGAGTCTATGTTTTTATTTGAATTAAACTTAAGGAATTCGGAATATGTGTCGTCAGGATTCTCGAGGACATCAAGTAGGTCTGGAGCGCTGGTAGACGGTTGGTCTAGAGAGATGGGATTTACTGGATATCTTGATAAGGCATCGGCTGCATTATTGAGAGTGCCTTTTCGGTATATAATGTCATACTCATACTCCTCTAGTTTCAGTCTCCACCTCTGGAGTTTACTACTTGGGTCTGTGTGATTAAAAAGCCATTTCAAAGGGCGATGGTCGGTTATTATTTGGAATTTACGGCCATATAAATATGGTCGGAAAGTTTTGCAACCAAAAACTATGGCGAGGAGTTCTTTTTCCGTGGTACTATAATTGATTTCTGTTTTGTTTAGTGTTCGAGATGCATAGGATATTGGTTGATCATTTCCAACTTTACCTTGTGAAAGGATAGCACCTATGGCGTAGTTCGAAGCGTCGCATGTTAATATGAAAGGATGATTAAAATCGGGGTAAGCAAGAAGTGGAGCTGAAGTTAATTTGGTTTTCAAAGTTTCAAAGGCTAATTGTTGTTCATTTTTCCATAGGAATTCCGTATCCTTTTTAAGAAGAAGGGTCAGTGGTTTAGCAATTTTAGAGAAATCTAAAATGAATCTACGATAATAGGAAACAAGACCTAGGAAGGATTTTATGTCTTTAGGAGACTTAGGGGTTGGAAAGTCGTTCACTGCTTTGATTTTATCGGGGTTTGGTTTGACGCCTTGATCCGTGATAATGTGCCCTAGATATGCGGCTTCTTTACGCAAGAATTCGCATTTATCTGGTTGTAGTTTTAGATTATAAGATCTGAGTCTTTCGAAGACTGTAGATAGTTTTACAATATGAGATTTAAGGTCGTAAGAGTATACAACAATGTCGTCAAGATACACAAAACATTGGATTCCTTGAAGACCCGAGAGAGCCGTATTCATTAGGCGTTGAAAGGTTGAAGGGGCATTCTTCAGGCCAAAGGGCATTCTATTGAATTCGTAGTGACCTTGGGGTACACTGAAAGCTGTTTTAGGTGAATCTTCAGGAGACATTTGAATTTGATGAAACCCTGATGCGAGATCAAGTGTTGAGAAGTATTTGCTCTTTCCTAGTTGGTCGAGAATTTCAGATATTTGCGGTATTGGATAGGTATCCCCGATTGTGACGTCATTTAATTTACGGTAATCAACTACCACTCGCCATTTGCGTTGGCCGGAGGCATCAAGTTTTTTTGGGACAACCCAAATGGGTGAAGACCATGGCGATATGGAAGGTTTTATAATACCTTGATCTAACATTTTATTTACTTGTGAGTTCACTTCTTGTTTGTGTATTTCAGGGAAGCGATATGTTTTAGTATGGATTGGTTGTGGGTTAGTAGTGTTGATTTCATGTTTTAATGCATCAGTGCATGTTAGTAGATCGTTAGGTAAGTGAAATATATCGGAGTATCGTGAGCAAATATCATAAAGTTCGTTTGATTCCTCAGAATTTAAGTGTGATGTGCGTAGCAAATCTAAGACTTGTTGAGTTCGATCTTGTGTGGATGTTTGTGATTGGTGATTCGTTTTGTTCGTGATATGATTTATTTGTTCTATAGTTAGTTGTAAATTTGAATCTACGTTGATTGGGTCATCGGACACATTTACAACGGATATGTTTATTCTGTTATTCTTTTTAACTTTTACTAGGCAGTTTGCTACTAATAAATTTTTTGAGATATGTTGATCAACAATAATGCCTTCTTTTGTTTCGGGATTTTTCACTGTACATTCAATCATTGTTTCAGTACGTGGTAAAATTGTGTAGATAGGGTTAGAAAATAAAAGATTTATTTCATAATCATCAAGGTTTAGAGTGTTCTTTTGATAATCGATGGTGCAGTTAAGGTCATTTAAAAGATCATTACCTATTATGCCATCATAGCATAGGTTAATTTGTTCAATGACATGAAATTGATATGAAAAGGAGAATAGAGTTAAGTTGATTGAACCAATAGTTGACGTAGATTCTTTGTTATCGTTAATGCCTTTTATTTTGATAGGTTTTTCATTCAGGGTTGGCATGTATTGGATGGAAGAATATTTTAAAAGACAAACAGATGACCCAGTGTCGATAAGTAGAGATAAAGGGTTATCGGCTATGGTAGTTTTTACTACAATGTGAGGTAAAAACTTTTTATTTGTGTTTGAAGTGATTTCGTAGACGTCTTCTTCATATGATTTTTCGGGTTTAAATTTATTGTATTCATGTGTTGAACAGTGTCGTTCTGAATTGAATGATTCATAGTTAAGAGTTTGGGATTCATTACTTTGTTTGAAAGTTGATTTGATTGGTTCAATGAATATTGAAGAATCGGAATTTTGAGTTTGGGGCTGAATACCCTGTCCGTGAGCTAGTTCAATTGATTCAGTAGATTTTGTGAGTTTAGTGCCAAGATTTTGGGGCTGGTTACCCTGTCCGTAGGCCAAATTAATTGATTCAGTAGATTTTGATAATTTAGTGCCAAGAGTTTGGGGCTGGTTACCCTGTCCGTAGGTTAAATTAATCGATTCAGTAGATTTTGTGAGTTTAGTGCCAAGAGTTTGGGGCTGGTTACCCTGTCCGTAGGCCAATTTAATCGATTCAATGGATTTTGATAATTTAGTGCCAAGAGTTTGGGGCTGGTTACCCTGTCCGTAGGCTAAATTAATTGATTCAATGGATTGTGATAATTTAGTGCCAAGAGTTTGGGGCTGGTTACCCTGTCTGTAGGCTAAATTAATAGATTCAGTGGATTTTGATAATTTGGAACCAAGAGTTTGGGGCTGATTACCCTGTCCGTGGGTTCGTGTATTCGAGGAGTTTGAACGACTGTGAGTTTGGGGCTGATTACCTTGTCCATGAGTCGTTCTTTGTAGTTTTGCGTCGTTTTTGAGAATCACTCGTCCCGTACGACGCGTTTTCGGGACGGTTATTCGTTTAAATCAGTTGAGTTGCTTTCGAGATTTTCATTTTGTTGGTTTTCAACAAAATGAATGCGTGGAGTAGTATTGAATGAATTGTTTGTGTTAATTCCATTTTGGGGTTTGTTATTATTATATTGACGACGACGGCAAACATTAATTGTATGTCCTGGTTTTTTACAATAGTTGCAAGTTGTTATGTTGGTAGGATTCTGAGTAGATTGCGAATGTGAGAAATTCGATGTTTGTTGTCTATTAAAGTTAGAAGGTTTATACACTGGTTCAGCGTTTTTTGGTTTATTAAAATTGGTTTTGTTTTGTTTGAAAAAGTATTGTTGGATTTTTTCTTCAGACGAGGCGTAGTTGATTGCTTCATTCAGATTTTTCGGGTTTTTGCATCTTATAATATTTGATATACGTGGGTGTAGGCCCATAGTAAAGGTGTGTAGCGCCAGGTCATCCATAGCAGCCAGACGACCTGGTAGTTCGGATTTTTTGTTATTAGATATCGTGATTTCAGTGAGAAGTTTCGATAAGCATGTTTCAACGCGTAACGAGAATTGATTTACTGTTTCTGTGTTAGATTGCCTACACTCTTGAAGGTCAGTGAGAAGGTGAGCATAATGTTTGCTTTCGCCAAACTGTGTTTTTAAGAATTCTTTGAGCGAGTTCCACTCTTCAAACTCTTTAATGGAACACGCTATTTCAGCCTTCCCTTCTAGTTGGCTAAATATGTATTTAAATACGATGTCTTTTTGTGAGGTGGATGATAAGTTAATTGCGTTTGTGCAATTATTAATAAAAGCATTAAGTTTTTCGCGACTTCCGTCGAATGGTTTAATAAATTTTATTATTACGTTAAGCGGAATCAGGTCCGAATCTGTATCAACATTCCTTCTGGATTTATCGTCTTTAGTCGTCATGTTTAAATTGTTTATCTTAACCGTGAGTCAGTTCTCGGTACAGTGATAACGTTAGAGTTAGTCAAAACAATATGGGAGCTTCGCTCGGATTACTGCCGTGATAATAAGTGATGTTTAAATTATTACAAGTTAAAATTAGATTTAGTAAATTGTAGAGTTTTAAGTATAATAGTATTACAAATTATGAGATAAGATATAATTTTCTTTCGTTATTAATATAGAGTTTATGCGCACTCACAGTAATAGCAGGATATACACTATCTTCATGTTGGAATGACGATGACTGCCTCGTTGACTCCGCAGTTGCTGTGCTGTTGGTGTTGGACTCAGGCAGTTTCCGGAGAAGTACCTGTTGTAGGCGTTGACTGTCTGGTCGCTTACTGTACAGACAGTGGGCAGTGCTGACGATAGCTGGATATTTCAGCTGGTGCAGGGACACTTTATCGTTGGATACACTAGTTAGTGTAGTCTATTTTGAACACTGGATGTGATTTTAGGTTTTCACTTTTGCTTTTAACACTAGATATGATATTAGATTTCCACTTTTGATTTTTAGGCGTTACCGGGATCTCTGAAAATCCCTTTTTCGCTGCCACCAATATGTTAGGACGTCACTTTTAAAACTGTTTTTTAAAAAACAAATTTTAATATTAAAACACAATTTATTTATTTAATTCACAAAAGTTGATAACACACTAAGATCGATTTGGTCACTGCACTGTATGAAGGTCGGAAACGGAGTGAGTTCACGGAGTTGACGACTGGTATATATATTGATTTGATATTGCTTTGAAAGGGAATAATAAATGTTGAATAAGCGGTTTTTACATAGTATTTCAAGGGTATAACAGTACGATAAGCCTTCTTCGGGCTGGCTTGGGATCGTTGAATGAAAAAATGAATGAATACGCGCTATGTAGATTTACATGTTGTCTTTGCAGCCAAGCTCCGTCAGTGTAGTTCGACCATCATGCTAAGTCTCATTTAAGCCCCTGCAGTGGGGGTATAAAAAGGGCTGATGGAATGGAATGAAAACTGTATTATCCTGCCGCTATAAAATATTTAACCTATTAACAGTCATCTACATAGCGGTTACAAATATGTATAACTAAGCCAACTTTCAGCTTTAAAGCAGTAATAGTTAACGAGTGAACTGGCTATGACATACGGACAGACAGACAGACGAACATAATAGAAGTCCGAATCTGTCACAGGTAAAGTGTGTACCATTAATTAACAGCCGATGGATATTCTGTCGAAGGCGGTAAGTCAGATATGGCTTCGAGGAAATATAGAACCAAGCAGAGGATATATAGAATTTAAGCATTTTAAGTTTATTTTACGTCGTGATAGGCGGGTAGTAGCGAGCTCGTATCTTGTTTAGAAGACCGTGGTTTGAATCCCAAGGCATGTACCAATGAGTTTTTTCTACCTTATGTACATATAACTAACACTGACCCTGTGCCTCAGAGAGCACTTAAACCTTCACTTCTGGTTGCCATCAATAGATGGCAGTCGTTAAGACCCACCAACCCTCACTAGAGTTGCGTAGTGGATTAAACTCCAAGCGTTCTCACCCCTAGAGGAGGCCTAAGCCCCTGCAGTAGGGCATTAATGGGCTAATGAAATGCTATAAATATACTTTCTTATTTTATTTGTTTACAATAGATTCAGAAGAAAATTATTTTTCAGTTGAATGATGAAAAACGGCTTTTGTATCTAAAACAGGCTACTCTGTCAGCTGGGTTTAAACAGGCTGGATGATCTCCATATTCTTCGTTCAGGAGTTGCAGTATCCCAGCTGTATGTTGGAGCTGACGCGTCGTTGCTGGTCCACCGCACCGGAACACAGGCCCTGTTCTTTGGCGCTAGTCTCTCTGACTGCCGCCCCGGAGTACCTACACCGCACTCCAAGACGCATGCAGCGCCAGGACTGCGGTCTGCGCACATGCAGTGCCGATCGCTAAAGTGGCCGGTAAGTGAAATATTTAGTTGAAATAAAGCATATTCCTGTTGAAGGATTATATGAGTAGGAAAAGAATGGCGGTCGATAGTTTCTTAATGAAATTTATTATCTGGACAGACGATGGTTGAGGCGGCTGGGAGGTGTGGTGTGGCGGGGAAGGGGAGCGTGTGCACACGCTGCTGGCCACACCCACTGCCTTCACCTACCAACACTCGCTCAAAATATCATCAGGTGAGCACAACTATAAGGATACAAGGTTTTTCTTCTCAGTCGTACACTCCTGGCCGAGTGGCCGTTCTGATAAATTGTCTGATAGATGGGTTGCGACCTTTGCGAGACCTCCATCTTTTTCTATCCGTGGCATTGCGTGTACACTCAGTAAGGGAACACTTCGTAGACGATTTAATGAGGTTTGTTCATCTAGTAGGTAATCGACCACGAAAAAGTTGAGCCTCTACTTTTCCTTGCACCACCAATCGTTCCAGTTAAGTTTCGTTGCGGATATGTCCAAACATCTTATCGATAAATGATAGAAACCACAAAAGGCAACGCTGACGTCACATAGTCCGTGCGTGCGATCCTATGTCAAAAAATCGAACATCCCCTGCTCTCATTCTAAACGCATACATGATTTCATAAAAGTACGAATTGACTCGAAGCCATCTTCTGCGCTTAATGTCTAACCACTCATACTCTCGCTAACTGGTGTAACCGTTTGGCGAGATGGCGAGTTTCAATGCGCGAGGTCCCCGCTCGCCGGCATTCACCACCGCGAAATTGTGTTTGACATTGACATTTCAAATTATTTTAAATCGAGCGCTTGGCTTACAACGAGCCAGCTCCACAGTACTCTATATTATGCAAAAAGTTGTTTCGTTTCGTTGCTCTATTACGACATGAAGAAAGGACAAACAAATGAACATACTTTTACATTTACTAGTGGTCGAAATTCGACCGTATTCACTTTGTTGAAACCACTAATAATTAGGCAAGAACTGATGGCAAGAGTAAGACAATTAAACTGCAACAAACAATGGACTATCACGTTCAGAATTTTATGCCATAGATAGCTCGGTCCGGCCAGGATAGCTCGATGGACGACCTTGTACCGGTGCTGGTTACTGCTGGATACGATTCAAAACACCAGTATCACTTTTCAGGTATAGCCTCCCGCCAGCTTGCTAGTACTTGCTCTTCATGACCTGTTTCAGAGGTCTGACTATGCAGAGCTTGAAATTAGAAGTGTCGGCATGGTGGATCGTTCGCCCTTTTATACTCTATTTTCACATATTTTTTATTTACTCTATGTAAAATTTTCCCACGTTTTCAGCTACTTTTCGCACCATTTTCAGCGGACTAATTAGGGCTTTTTCGCATCCAACTACCCCCGGTATGGTGCTTCAGGTAATCTGTCCACCTGGCCGGGGAGCGTCCTACGCTTCGCTTTCCGGTACGTGGCCTCCATTCGAGAACTCGTCTACTCTATCAGTTATCAGTTCTACGGCTAATGTGACCGGCCCATTGCCACTTCAGCTTGCTGGTCGCTTCGGCTATGTCGACAACTTTAGTTCTTTGACATCAAAGAAACACCGAGCATAGCCCGCTCCATAGCACGCTGAGCGACTTTGAATTTATGGATCAGTCCTGCCGTGAGAGTCCATGTTTCGGCACCGTACGTCATTGTAGGTAGGACGCATTGGTCCAAGGTCCAAGGACCAAGGTCTTCAACCAATCCATTATCCGTAGTAATCCAATCCGTAGTAATCCATAATACAAGCATATTACTCACTTTAGGACTAGATGGCGCTGTGTGGGATGTACCAGGTATTATTATTTTCGGTTGGTGTCATACGCCGCGTTTAGAACTCCGCACAGTAAATGGCGTAACTTTCTGACAACGCCACAGACCGTTTAATAGTAAACGCCGACGTACACAGCCGATGAGCTTAAATAAGTTTTGTATTTTTGGTACATCCGATGAAACTTCAAGTATCTACTACATAAACGAGCCTCGAGAACTGATCACGCGAAACTATGTCATAACATTAGAATTTGTTTTTTTGTATGTGTTAGTAGTAGACTTACTTTAATGTTAGTATCAAATGTACTTACAATTAGTCAATTATTTACAATAATTTACATAGTTAGTTAATTAACAGCCTCACCCAATGCTTTAAAATGGGCTATCAATTCTGTCTGCAATGACCAACAGGGCGCTGCCGCGGCCGGCCCGCACTCTGCCCAGCAAGGAGGCCACCTTGCTGGCTACCCGCTTCCGCCTTACGCCCTAGAAGTCGTCGGTGTGCTCCTGCGCAAACATTAGTAATGCGCTACAGAATCGGGGCAGCCGCAACAGCCCCCTGAAAGCATTGTAAGCCCTCTGAGTATAATTGACCCACAGGCTGCTGCACTAGTAAGGAATACTTGACAAAAGGCTTTATTTAAACAGGACAATCTTCATACTGATGCACAATTGTTAATATATTGTTTAAATTATATCTTGGTCATCTCACTTTAATTCACACACACAATTCAACCACGAGAATAAGTATCTATTTACGCGCTTAATCTGATATTTTTTTCTTGAATCTATATTTAGTCAAATCTTTGTCTATATCCATATAGATAATAATAATACCTGAGACATCCCTTACAGCGCCGTCTAGGCCCAAAGTATTATGCTTGTGTAATGGGCACTACATAATATATATATATTCATACTTAAATATTATTTGCAATACCTATAGATATATACATAAATTGATACGTTTACGTCCAGACACTGAACAAAAAGAAAGAATGCACAGAAATATTTGTTCCGAGCGGAAATCGAATCCGCGACCCTTCACTCCGTATTTAGGGTCTCTAAGATTGTAAATCCAATTTAGTTAGCATTTGTGTACACGGAAATATTTCAGCCAAGTGTACAAACACAGGTATACTTTATTCGGATATGACAGTATAATTTCGTTCCCTTTACGCTTACAGCGCTTCGACCGCGCGCTTACGTCTGGGGCTGCTGCGTGCAAGAGTCTGTGGGTGGAGGACCGCGAGCGTCAGTCGCGGCGATGCAGCCGCTGCCGTCGTTGGCTCGCGTCGCTGTTGCTCTCGATTCTGGAAGGTCATCATCATCATCAGCCCGTGTCTCTTCACTGCAGGATATAGGCCTCTCTCAAGGCTCGCCACCACACACGGTCCTCCGCCTTTCGCATCCAACTACCCCCGGTATGGTGCGTCAGGTCATCAAGCTTCGCTTTCCGGTACGTGGCCTCCTTTCGAGAACTCGTCTACCCCATCGGTTATCAGTTGTGATAACCGATGGGGTAGACGATCGGTTATCAATGTGACCGGCACATTGCCACTTCAGCTTGCTGATCGCTTCGGCTATGTCGACAACTTTAGTTCTTTGAGGTATTTCAGTGTTTCTGATTTTATCCATCAAAGAAACACCGAGCGTAGCCCGCTCCATAGCACGCTGAGCGACTTTAAATTTGTGGATCAGTCCTGCCGTGAGAGTCCATGTTTCGGCACCGTACGTCATTGTAGGTAGGACGCATTGGTTGAAGACCTTGGTCTTCAGATATTGTGGTAGTGGCGACGAGAACAGATGATGAAGCTTCCCGAAAGCAGCCCAGGCCAGCTGAATTCTTCGGTTGGCCTCTTTGTTGAAGTTATGTTTGCCTAACTGGACAGTCTGTCCTAAATAGACATAGTCTTGCACAACTTCTGGAGTCGCACCCTCTACCGGTCTCGGAAGAATATGTTCGTTGAACATGACTTTCGTCTTGTCCAAGTTCATCCCGAGCCCCACCCGTCGAGAGGCGATATTGAGGTCGTTAACCATTCCGCTGAGCTCCTCCAGCGACTCTGCCATGATGACTATGTCGTCAGCAAAACGGAGGTGAGAGATGTATTCGCCGTTGACATTAATGCCACGATATTTCCAGTCCAGCGTCTTGAAAACATCTTCCAAAGCGTTGGTGAACAGTTTCGGGGATATAACATCCCCCTGTCGCACTCCTCTTCGCAATTGTATAGGTTCCGTTCGCTGGTCCTTGTTCCGTTTGCTGGTTGTCAATTCAATATCTTCCTCTTGTAGAGAAACCGCCATCGTAACAATAAGAACTATACAATGCAACACACGTCTATTTCATGCGCGTCCGCAGCCCGAGTGACAAAAAGTTGCCCAGTGAGCGCACTTCCATGTAAATGTACAGGTCGGGTGACAGTCACGTCACCTAGTGTCGCCAGGTCGCTGGAACTATTTGTCACCGTAATGTCACGTCACCACAGTCAGCACACTCCCATAAAACTTCATAGCATTCGATTTCGATTCGAACAAAAAGTCACATTGAGCGGCGGCCCTAAAGTTTATATAAAGTAATATTTTTATATACATATCAGGTAAACGGCTGAACGTAGTTCAAACTTAAAGAGCGTATAAAGCTCACCGAAATAAACAAAAAGTTTCAAGGTAGCACATTGCGCAATCTAAAAAAACATGTTGAAAGTTTCATTTTTTTTGTTTAAACTTTTTGTTGAAATCGGTAAGCTCTGAACGTTCTAAAAGTTTGTACTACATTTAGCCTTGAGCGAGCTCGGCGCCGCCAGCGAGCTACGGTGCCTAGCCGCCGTGCTAAGACCGCATGGGTGCGTACCGACATAAAAACAATTTTGACCTATTGAAGTCAATGATATTTTATGTACTAAAGGTAGTGGATGTGTTTACCCATTATCTCACCAATACTAATCGTTTTGTTATGATAAGTAGATTTCGTATACTACCGGCATTCATACCGAAAGAATGCTTGTATTATGGGTACCAGACGACTGATATACCTACTTAAATGTTCTTTATAATATACATATATAGATACTTTTACACCCAGACACGGAACAAATAGACATGTTCACGCACGCAAATATTTGTCACGAACGGGAATCGACCCGTGACCCTTGACTCCGCAGTTAGAGTCTATAACCACTTGGTCGTTCGGTAAGTTTAATCAGCAAATCGCAAACGCTTGCTAAACTCAACGACTCAAAATCGATAAATTATGACAACTTTACCCTCTGGATGCTTGGAGCAGAGGATCATGGTGGCCATGGTCACGTGGTGTGCCGTGGAGGAGGCTTATGTTCAGTAGTTGACAGGTGTAGGGTGAAATGATGATGATGGACTAGTTATGACGAGTAATACACAAACACCTAGACACAACATAGACATCTAGGTAACCAATCGCGCGTCTTGCCCATCGCCCTTCTTCATCCTATGGCTCAAATGTAATAAACTTCGGGAAGCAATACCCTTCCAGCTTGTGTATAAATTTAATGTTATGACCCTTAGTTGGGAGGTGTGGGCTGGTGGCGCAGGCCTGTACGCTTATGCTGTGAACGCCAGTGGCACTTGCGGCGCTGAAGAACTACATTCGCCTGGAAGGATGGCGCTGCTTGCAGCCGTTAACGACGAGCCCTATGTGTTTACCCTTTCGCAGCCTGGTGAGTGGCGATCATACGTAAATTATTGACATAAATCCGATATTCACATAACTATTATTTAATTTGATGGAATAGTAATATCCTGTAATGAAATGACAAATACAAAAATGAATGATTCATTGAGTGATTTGTGAGATATAAATATTTTTTAAGTATGTACTCGCGTTGCTACTTTTTTCTGCCTGTCTGTTTGTCCGTGGCATTGTAAATCCTAAACTGGTGAACCATTTTAGTATAGTATTTTTTTTATTTGAAAGCTGGTGTCTTCATTTTGGTTCTTAGACTCTTGTCTGTCTATGGCATTGTAACAAATATGGCTTTACAACGGAATAACCGCTTTCAGTACGTTTTTTTTTTGTAAAAATCAGATATTATTGTAAAAACATTTTTTAAATTGCTTTACTTTAGTTTTGTTTTTATCCACGTTGCGTGGTTCAACAGGGATCGGTGCGCACGCGTGAAGTGACAGCTCGCCTCGACTGCAGCAAGCTGGTGCCATGCTCCGAGAGTCTGCAGTCCATAGCGATTGACGAACACCACCCTCACAATTGCCAGGTATAGACTTGAGTCGGTAGACAAAGTTCTTACGAGGCGAGTTTTGTCGCATCACTATCGAAACATGTGAACGCCGCGGCGTATTCAACTGGAGCAATTTTTATTTTCAATTAGCTTTCCGCCCGTGGCTCCGCTCACGTGGACTACACAGTTGTACCGGGACCGCTATAATTTATTACATAGGTATAGTTCATAAGTTAAAGAGTGATATAGTGACGTAAATACCGATCCAAAAGGAAAAATTCAAAGTAGTTTCTTAAAATTGCCTATTCTTAAAAAAAATTATAACGGACTTCAGTTCAAAAATTTGGGAATGGTCAATTGTAAGTGATAACTATTGTACGTAAAACTGACACGTATGTCACACATGAAGATTGTATCTACATTAGCAGCGTGTCCCCCAGCTATGTCCCCAGTAGTAAGGGCACGTTGCCCGCATCACTAACTACTGCCCGGCGGCATTCAAATGCATATATGTATAACTTATTGCGGTGGGTGCGGCGGTATACTGTAAATGTGGACGAAGCCGCGGAAAGTTAGCGTTTAATATACTAGTGACACGCCAAGTAAATGCGGCGATCATGAACCCTTTGATGGTTAAATCATCAACAAAACACGAGTACCCATAATACAGACTCCAACTAGTTTGAAAATAGACAACTACATTATTTCGTGTGCTTATAAATCATTAAAATGTAACCACGTCGGCAGGTGCGTGCCTTGTGCGGGCACAAGTCCCAATTGTATGCTGGCACTGCGTGGGGCTGCATGGTGGTGGCGAACGCGGTCACTTTGCGTCCAATCACCGTGTTCCGGCCCTACGAGAACGAGGTCAGTCAAAATCATAATTAAAAATGAAAGGGGTCCCATATAAGGAACATGTTATTTAACATTTTACGTAGGTCGGAACTCTTCGTGTGCGAATCCGATTCGCACTTGGCCAATTTTATTATTTTACATACACATGTTTATATAAATAACACCGCTCAGATTTTTTTTTCATAAATTTATAACTGCATACACGATGTTGTCGGGCCGTATAAAACAATGTTAAATCCCGGTTAGTGTGAAAGAGTTACAAGCAAACTTTTAATAGCTTAAAAGTTTTTCATTTTTCAGATGATTTTAATTTTGTTTTTAGATTTTAACTCTATTAACATGGCTTTTCGATCGAAACACATTTTGTATACACGCTGTAATTTTGTTCGTCTTAAAACTGCATCTACTTTATATACCCAATGCTAAATATCTATTTGTATGCGACAAAGATTTCAAATGATGACTGAAAATGAAAATGAATTCAATTCATTAAGGAACAGGTATGGTCACGATTCAACACAGGGAATGCGGAAGTCATTCAATCTTACTCAAAATAAGTTCGCTGGCGCCTAAATGGTTGCTTAATTCACGTGGCTTTCACTCTCCTTGGGATGAGAGGGCTTAGAGCTTAATCCATCACGCTGCTCCATTGCGGGTTGGGTGGATTTTAAACGGTACCGACGGCTAAACGTGCTCTCCGAGGTATGTACATAAGTTGAAAAAAACTCATTGGTACATGCCCTGAGATTCGCACCACGGCGTTCTAAACATGAAGCGAGCTCGCTACCACTTGGCTTTCACGATATTTACACGACACGACGTTCGTTTTGTTAAATGAATATTAGCATTCATCTGCTTCTCACTTGGATATACTTAAAGGGCTCAGGTGCCTTACAGGAATCCTCCACCAGGTGTAATTGTAGCCCACATCACCCTCCAATCCTTAAATCATCATTATGTCAAAGATCATGATCGCTCGGTTATGATACGAGGAAATGCAAACTGAGTTCTGCTTTAATATGGATTTTTTTTCTTCCAGACATCCACGTCAAACACATACAGTGGGATGGAGAGTGGACCGTTGGCTGCCCGACTAAATAAAAATTTTGGCGGGAAAATAACTACAATGAAAGTAATCTGATGAAGAGGATATTGTTTTTTTATATTTATTTTTTAATAATCTTAATTAACAATAATTACGAGTATTGTATGTTGTAGTACAAAGTAAGGTGCCTAATCAACTAAACTTAAATTAAAATTAAATGGTTGTACAAAAATTGCATAACTTAATACAAAGTGTGGCCTTCTCTGTTATGGAGAACTTGCTGGCACCAATTATTCATAGAATCGATGAGACTGTTTATGTTATCCTGCGGCAATTGCTCCCAATGAAATTTCAGTAAGTCCATCAGTTGTTGGGTTGTTGTCACTCCATCCAAGTCCTTTAAAATACGCCTCTGGAGCATGTCCCATGCATGCTCGATGGGGTTGAGGTCTGGCGATTGTGTAGGTCAAGACAATACCAGAATGTTTTCCCTTGCCAAGTACTCCCGTGTGTGCAAAGCTGTATGCGAAGGCGCGTTGTCATGCATCAACGTGAAATCGGAGCAAAGCGTTTGAGCGAATGGATGGACATAAGGCGTTAGAACATGCTCAACGTAATTTACAGCGTTGATGTTACCATTTACAAAAACGAGCTCAGTTCGTCTCTTCTTCATAATACCCGCCCATACCATAATTGTTGAGCCGTTGTATGGACGTGTTACACTACTCCTGTACGTGTTCCTGTTTTTGTTCTCTTTGTTTACTGTATATGTATGGGCTGATCGACCTCTGTGGAGTAGTTTATGATTTTCTGAAATTTTAAAATAGGAATGATGAAAATTGGAGAGGATTGGACAGCTGTCGTGGAGTAGAAAACGGTTTGGAATCAACATTGATATTTTAGGAATTTTGTTATACACAAAGCCGTACCTGATTGTTTAATTGTACAAAAAGCTATGGAATGGTTCGATTGAAAGTTTCTACAAAACACCTCCTGGCCTTCAGTTCAATGATGAAGTGCTCGAAGAACATCACTTCACACCTTCAATGTTCGTTATGTATAATATATGACGAGCTTGAAAATTGAGAAGCGAGAGGAAATTCAACTCGGATGAAGATAAATTTACGTCTTAAGAGGTCGTATCATGGTCGTAATTAATATTTAAATTAGTGAATTCTGTCTGTATCTAAATCTGCGTTAAATTACTATTTAATTTTATTAATTAATTATTTTTCCTTTATCTCTTTTTTTATGTTACAACCCTGAGATCACTACTACATTTCTTTAATTCATCTATAACGTGACTGGTGCAGTTCCTGAACGCACCTCAGTCTTTCAGTATTTCCAGGATGACGGTACACTCTTACCCTTTTAGTATCAGGCTTGAACCCAAATCGAGACTCATCGATTTAATAATATAAAATTAAATTTTATCCCATTGTTCCCGGGTCCATGTAATGTGTTCGCTACACTATTCATTTCGACGAGCGCGATTCCCGTAACGTATCGGTGGGCACCTAATTGGCCATCATGCTCGTAGGCCATATAGGCTAAGAAAACAAGCGGAACCTGGAAAAAAACCGATAACTGTAATTTTCTTTTTCGATGACATAAATTATTGTTAGTAATAGGTAAAATAAAAAGAATTAAACATTTTAAAGCTCCGCGTCAATGCGAAAAAACTAATAAACAATTTTTTTAACTTTATTTGATTTCATAAGTACAGCATAATAAATAACTTTGTAAAAGTACCTCTTTTAGAATATAACGCTTGCATTCTAGTAAAAAAAATCAAAATTAAACTAATAAATCAATCGGGACTATCATTAATAAAGAAGGTTCCGTAAGCTACAAATTTTTTGGCTTATCTTACCAGAAATTATACGTAACTGTAATTTAACAATTTATTCTGAATAGAATAATAAGTGTGTTAATAACTTATTAAAAATTAAACAAATTCACTTTGCAGAATTCTAAAGTCACAAATTTTGTAATTTTTTGGAAAAGCAAAATTAGTAACTACTTCAAAAGTGTTTAATTTATGCCTTTGTATTATTATTAGTATTTGAAATAAAAAATTAAACAATAAATGTGTACGATTAATTAACTAATGTAAAAATTAATAATTAATTGATAATTTTTCATAGTAACGTTTCAATATAAACGGTATTTCTTGTAGAATAAGGTCGCAATTTCTTTGTGTTTAACTCCCGACCGCGCTGTCGCAAGTCGCAAGCGTTGCAATGTTCATTGTTTATGTAGATAATACCTAACTAAATTGTTTAGAAAGATGAGATATATAGGCCCTTAGTTTTTTGTATAGAATTATCAACAAGCAAATTATGATACTTAAGCAGACAACATGATAAATAATTCTACTGATTTTGTAAAGATATAACAGCCTGTATTATTGCACCAATCGATATTGTTGCGAATAAGGATGAAGTCTTGCAACGGCACGTCATATGGAAAATAAAACGAAATAGCTTTTATACAATTTTCTTCAATTTTTATACAATTAATTGCCACGTTAATTCCCCCCCTCCCTCTTAGTGATATTTCGCGATTTTTGTCAAACCTTTTGAGCGTCACGTGATTAATGGACAACCCACAACCAAACTCGTAGTATATCATCAAAGCTTATGAAATTTCGAAACTTTTTGCTGGATATACGACTCATGTTTTTATAACTGGCCATTTATAAAACAACTAAAAAACACTGTAAATTTTAAAAAAAAGATCGCATTACATAAATTTTAAAATAGAACATAATATGTGTGACACCCTGATTTAGTTTTTGAACGTGCTGTGTGTGTGCTAATTATTAACTCTTCTGTAAAAACTTTACAATGTAATGTAATGTAGAATTTAATTTACAAACAATGTACGTTTTGATTTGATGGAGGTCTACTATCTTAATCATAAAAATTTACTCGTGCCCTTGATTGGTCCTAGAACAAATATTCCCGACGCATACATTTTGAAATGAGTTGATATAAAATAAAACCACTCAACAGAAACGAGAAAAAGTTATTAGCTGAAAAAAGAATTAAGCAGATATTAAATTATACTATCATACAGAATCAGATATGACTTTCGCGTGTACGCCGATCACGAATCTGTGGTCGAAATTTAAAGATGTGGCCGCCATTTTGAACTTTTTAGTAACTGGACCGATTGCTTTCAAAATCAATATTTATGGGTCCGCGTGGACTTCAATCACGAATCTGTGAACAGTCGAAATTGAGAAATGTGGCCGCCATTTTGAATTTTTTAGGAACTGGATAGAGTGCTATCAAAATTTACTAAAAAACTTACTAAAAAGTTTGTTATGATGGCCACTTTTTTTCAATTTTGACCAGAGATATGATCAGAATCTACGCGGACCCATACATATCAATTTTGAAAGCAACCGGTGGCAGAGTCCGACTCGCACTTGGCCAGTTTTTAAATATTTTCTGAACTACATTCATAACCAGTAACATAACTACTAACCACAAAATATTTTTTTCTAATAATCAGATGACAGTTAAGTATCTGGCAACACAATTTTTCTGCACACTGGTATCCTTGCAAATTGTTTTACACACACTACAATGTAAAGTAGGCGCATTCACAGAGCTGCAGTATTTAGATAGCGCGGAACCTAGTAATAGCGCACGTGCGGCGACCGATCAATCGTCTATTTTAGTTGCTGTCTTAATGTTAAAAATATTTTCTATAGTTTATGCTAAAATCGTAGTATAAAGTGTTATAATATATTATATATATTAAGAATAAGCTGTTTAATATTTTTCATTTGATACCCATATAGCTGTAATAATGAAAAAAATTGTATACATTTCATCCTAACTTTTTTGAATCACAGGCCTTATATTGAAATATGATGTCTCTCCAACAATTAAGACGAATCCAAAGGCACTTCACATGTTCAAATCCATCAATCTGTTTAGGCTGTACATGCGTGCGTACATACATGTATACATACATATATATACAAATTGAAATTTTAAAAACCATCCAAAAAAATTCTTATAGTTAGGTATCATATCACCAATAGACTTCATTAAGTAAATAAAAAATAGAGGTTGACCGAGATGATGCACGCTACGAAACTAAGGGCCTTCGCGCACTTGTGATTTCTAGTTGTTGGCCGATCGTTTGATTGTTCAGGGAATGAGTATGGAGCTATAATATGGCAGTGCGCGCATTTGACGATTACAAGTCGAACGATCGAACTATCGAAAACCATTGCCGATCCCTATTCAATCAAACTATTAAACAACTATCGGCCGACTAAAAATCACTAGTGCACTATAGCACTAAACCCTGCGCGATCGTTCGACAATTAGCCAGCTGATTCATGTGGCGGGCGACTGGGCAACAGTACGCGAACTCATGTCAGCATGTGAGCACGCCTGTCAAACTTTCATTCGCTGTGTCAACCTGACGCGTGCCCGTGTATATCATAGTGTATAGTCAGACGCAACGCAGTGGTCACATCGGGTGTCTTCAAAAATTAACCACGATGGCCGAAATTAAACAACACCAATTACGACTGAATGTCGACTTTATTGTTGTTTCTAACTTTATTGTCGTTTACAATAAAGTTAGAAACAAGATCGTTTGCAATGTGTAAATG
Organism: Luffia ferchaultella; assembly: GCA_949709985.1. NCBI lineage: Eukaryota > Metazoa > Arthropoda > Insecta > Lepidoptera > Psychidae > Luffia > Luffia ferchaultella. The sequence goes on from OX453264.1 coordinate 15,267,772, forward strand.
ATAATTATTCGGTTACGTTGGGCCATTGCTAATTATCAATTATCATAGTTAATTATCTCAGAGACCCAAAACGACCTTTGCCTTGCGTCTAACTGTAAATTGTTGTAAATAAAACATCTGCCCTCCTTAAACGTAAACCTCAGCTCTGATAACTTATTCTGCTTCCGAGAAGGCAATCAGCCCTCCAAAGGTGGTGTGGGGTTTTTTGTCAACATAGTCCTTGTCAACAACGTACCGGAGATCTCCAGTGTGTCGACTCCTTACCTTGTATTGCAACTAACCGACAGGTGATGCCTAAAGGTTATACAGGTATAAGCCAACTTCGACTCACTCGGACGACGGACGACGGCAGTGTATGACGACGTAGCGAAAGCTATGCATCATACGGGCTCGATTCAGTTCACTGTTGTTATGGGGGACTTCAACGCCAAAATGTGAGTACAAAAAAGCGACAAATCCAAGATGGGGCAAATGCTGGTAAACTTTCTCGAAATGAAGAGTTTGTTCCTGATAAACTCCTTCTTCAGGGAAACGTCACAGAGGAAGTGGACCTGGCAAAGTTCCGATAAAGTGACCAGGAACGAGATAGACCTTATCATGACGAATAAAAGGCGAATATTCAGAGATGTCTCAGTGATCAACAGGTTCAACCACGCTGTTCCACTGCGGTTTGGGGCTTGTAACGACCGCTATCTATTGACAGCGTCCGTGATAGTAATGTACTTAAGTCAGAAAAACTCATTGGTACACGCCCAGGTTCGAACCATGGCCCTATGGCCTAATAAATTTGAGACAGGTTCGTTGCGTTTTGGGCTATCACGACTCACTAGTCCGATAAACTCTGAATATCAACTACAGGCTTGAAAGAGTCCGTCTGATGAAGTTCAAGCTCTGGCCGCCATCGTCCTAAGCCAACACCGGCTCCGAAGCTTTTCAGCTGGAGTTGAGAAACCGATTCGACGCGCTGTAAACCACGGCGAATGTTGACGCCATGGCGGGCAACCTGATCAGTGTTATCAGAGAAGTGGGCAGAAAATATTTTAATGGAGGTGGAAAGGCGAGGAGTCTAAACTCTCCAGCGAGACACTGGATCTCATGCGAAAGGGACGTGAGAAGTTACTAGAAGAAGTATCGTTAGACCTGGCTCTGAACAGGAAAATCGAGAAGCTGATACGACGGGACCACCGCCTCTTCAATACAAAACGTATCGAAGAGGCAATCGAGTGGAACAAAGGTTTGAAAGTGTTCGTTCAGCAACTTGGTAGAAGCCAACTGGCGAAACTCAGGACTCGCGACAACAAAATTGTCTCCTCAAAATCAGAGACAGTCGCTGAGATAGAGACATTTTAATAAAAAAATATATGCCGTACATGCACCTCTCCCTGCAGCCCGCGACAGCAGTGACCGGAGAGCTCGGTTGACCCGACACTACACAGATGATATTCCTGATGTCGGCCTGGGCGAGGTCAGATTAGCTCTGAGGCAGCTAAAAAATGGCAAAACACCCGGCGCTGATAGCATCACGACAGAGCTTCTGAAAGCAAACGGGGCGCCAGCCCTGAAAGAGCTTCAGAAGCTATTCAACTCTGGCATACGCAGAGGTGTTACGTCGAGTACATGGAGTGAGAGTACGGTCATCCTATTCTTCAAAAAAAGGAGACAAAACGCACCTTAAGAATTATAGACCGACCTCACTCCTCAGACACGTGTACAAGTGTACAAGGTGTTTTCGTTTCATCATGAGTCGCCTCGCCCAAAGATTTGACGGCCAAAGAGTTCAGCCCCATGAGCAGGCCAGGTTTCGGAAAGGCTACAGCACCATAGACCACATACATACGCTGAAGCAGATTATTCAAAAAAACGGAGGAGTATAATCAACCTCTATTCTTTGTGGACTGGAGAAGGCATTTCACTCCGTGAAGACCTGGGCTGTTCTGGAATGCTTACAGCGATGCCGAATCGACTGTTATTATACTGAGGTGCTGAGATGTCTGTACGGAACCGCGACAATGACTGTCCAGGGCCAGCGAACGGAACCTATTCAATTGCGAATAAGTGTGCAACAGGGAGATGTGATATCTCCAAAACTGTTCACCAACGCATTGGAAAGTGTTTCCAAGATGCTGGACTGAAAATTTGAGGCATTAATGTCAACAGCACATACATCTCTCACCTCCGTTTTGCTGGCGACATAGTCATCATGGCAGAGTTGCTGGAAGAGCTCAGCGGAATGGTTAACGCCCTCAATGTCGCCTCTCGGCGGGTAGGCCTCGGGATCAACTTGGATAAGACGAAAGTCTTGTTCAACAAACATATTCTTTCGAGACCGGTAACTGTAGAGAATGCGACTCTTGAAACATGAATAAGTCTATCTAGGACAGACTGTGCAGTTAGGCAAACACAACTTCAACAAAGAGGCCGACCGAAGAATTCAGCTGGGCTGTGCTGCTTTCGGGAAGGTCCATCATCTGTTGTCGTCGTCACTACCACAATGTCTGAAGACCTAGGTCTTTAACCAATGCGTTATACCTACAATGACGTACGGTGCCCAAACTAGAACTCTCACAGCAGGACTGGTCCACAAATTTACAGTCGCTCAACGTGCTATGGAGCGGGCTATGCTGGGTATTTCTTTGATGGATAAAATCAGAAACAAGGCAATCCGTCGAAGAATCAACGTCGTCGACATAGCCGAAGCGATCAGCAAGTATAAGTGGCAATGGGCCAGTCCCATTTGCGGTAGAACTGATAACTGATGGGGTAGACGAGTTCTCGAGTGTAAGCCACGTATTGGGAAGCGAAGCGTTGGACGCCCCCCGGCCAGGTGGACAGATGACCTGAGGCACCATACCGGGGGTAGTTGGATGCAAAAGGCGGATGACTGTGTGTGGTGACGAGCCTTGGGAGAGGCCTATATCCTGCAGTGGAGAGACAGGGGCTGATGATGATGATGATGATAGTATAATGTAACATTTGAAAAAACGCATTAGTACATACATACCTGTTACCCAGAATTTAAACTTACGACCTCTCGCATTCGAAACGGAGCTGTTACGTACCACTAGATTACCACCATTTAGGTTTTAAAGAATATTCATGCAAAATTTCAGGAAAGTTGGACAACTCGTTTGGCCGTAGCTGTGTTACAAACAAATTTATAAGCGCACAGACAGTCGAAAGCTGGTCTTTACTTTACAATTTTGAATTTTTTTTATATTGCCGTTTTTGAGAGTTCATCGATTTCCATAGTTCGCAGTGTGTGTAGTCGCTAACGCCAGTAAGCGATTGAACGCAATTTGTTTTCTGATTTGAAAAAAGTCATTTTTTCGCCCCCAACGCCTGAAATACTTTTTATTTTTGAGTCACTCTTGTCCTTAACTGTAAAAAGTCATGCAATTGATTCGGTGTTATCCCGAATTATATTTTATATGGCCCCCCGATTTCAACAACACACATAAAAAGATGGCAGCCTGGAATAAAATTTAAAAAAAAAAACGGTCAAGATGGTAAGAAATACAGTATAACTATATTTATGCTGTAAAATAACTGACGTCATGTCATTCTTTCGTTCATATGTATAAATACATATATGATTCAATCAAAACATATTAACTATTCATTACATTGTTATTAATAAGGAAATATTTACAACAATAATAAAAAAAATACAAAAAAAATTTTACAGTTTACAAAAATACAAAATATAAAAAATCGACTTCAAAAACTTAAACCCAAAAATTAAAAATAATATTTATACTTTAGAGACAAGTGGATATATAGGATAATTTAATTTAGAGATAAGAGGATAATAGGCAACATATAGTTTACGAAGTCGGTGCCAAGTTATTCTTCGATGACATGCTGAAGATGATAAATGTTGGCGTTTTTCATAATTATCAATCCAGACATGTATACATCCATGGCCACCGAGCAGCTCGCTTGTCCTCCACCGCACCGTATACATCATAGTACACTACTGTAACGTGCGTATTTTTAAAGTTTCAATTTCATAGGCGTGATATTAACATGTTTAATTTTGATGAAAACGTGATTGCAGTACACGAAAATGTATTATTAAACAAAAAAATCGCAGTTACTATTTTTAACTACTGAGAAAATCCATTATTATTAAAACGTAAAAAGTAAATGTTTAATTTTTGTCTTAAATGTTTAAAAAGACGCAAAATAGCATAAGCAGAAACAAATATCATAGTTATCATTTTTGCTTATCTAGATATTGAACTCAAATGAAAATTGTGAAGAAAACATACTTGCGAATTTGGTTTCAGTTTAATTTTGCTATTATGTGATAGCATTTTATTGCACCACAAAATTATACTAACAAGGTATTTGGTTACCTATTTTGCTTTTAGAAATAAGTTAGGTAGTAAATGAAATGTCATGATTTTTATAAAAAACGGTTACCACCGGGGATTTTTTACATCATGTATCTAATTAATATTTTATACTCAATAACAATATTCGATAAAATATTAAAAACAACGAGTTTCGGAATTATGTCTAGGGGGCCGTTACTTTTCTTGGCCTAATACTCATGCAGTCTGGCAGCTAACAACAACACCACTTGAATTTTGTAGCCTTATACCTATATCTCGGGTGGTTGAAACAAATGATACTAGATTTTTTTTACAACCAGCCAGTATGTCCACTAGATCAAAAAAGTTTACATAGGTATTACCTACTTGGTAAGAAATGATATAATACTTGATTAATAATTTGAAATAGTATGTGTTGCTTAGACTTGTTTGATGTGTGTAAATTTAAACATTCCGGAAGAAATTCCTTTAATGAGTAAAACCTGTATCAAAATCTGTTACATGGTTTAGAAGAAGTGAGCGGAGAAACGGAAGAAATGAATCCTGAAGCGCCAAAGCGGCGACGACTCGACGGCGAATGATGCGAGGGGAGCGCCGCGCGTCATGTTGATACTAACTTAAAGAGCATGTAGAACTCACCGAACCAAACCAAAAGTTAGGAAAAAATAATCATTTTTTTTCTCGTTAACCGTTAGTTTGCGCCGTCTGCTCACTTGAAACTTTTTGTATACTTCGGTAAGTTCTTCATTTTTGAAAGTCGTATTTATGAAAAACCAGTACTTTTACTATTATACAAATTTTCACTCTCATGTACTCCCATTTTTCCTTCAGCCCTTTTTATACTCCACTGCAGGGACTTAGGCCTCCCCTCAAGATGAGGAGTTTAAATTCACCACGCTACTCCAATGCGGGTAGGTGGATTGTAACGACCATCGTCTATTGACAGCAACCGGGACCGACTGCTTAACGTACTGTCCGAGGCACGGAGTCAGTGATAGTTATGTACTTAAGTCAGAAAAAACTCATTGGTTCACGCCCGGATTCGCGCCACGACCACATGGCCTTGTATATTTGAAATAGGTTCGCTGTGCTCGGGCTATCACGACACTCAGCTGTAAGTATAGGAAATACATATTCTTGCATAGGTACACATTCAGTGCAGAAAGTTAAAATCTATATACAGGAGAGTTTTTGAGATGGGACTGTATGGCTAAATCCTAAACAATAAGAAATAGCGAAAAGTGTTTAAAGGAATCATGACCTCGATTTTTGAGAAAACGAAAACAACCCACATATTTGAAAAATATGTTAATTCAAAAGGGACTCAAAACCTTTTGATTTGATAATTATATATTAACATGTGAAGAAAAAACTTTAGACCCCTTTTAAAGTAGGTATATTGCAGGTATGGAAGAATGTTAAAAGTTTATATGCAAAAGGAGTGCCAATATAATTATACTGGTGTACGAGTAGTAAGAAAACAAAATCGTATGCGATGAAAGCCCTCACCAAAATGTTTCCAACTACAGAAATTATAATAAAGTCAAATGGGCTAAAAGGCGCCGGTTGGGAAGAACTAAGTAAATGCCAGCAACCGAAAAATGTAAGAAGGGTAGCACTCAGTGCCCTTCTGTCATTGCTTCCACGGAACGAAATTATGAGTGGTCTGAACTAAAAACAATCTGTCGGGACAATGATGATTCAGAATAAATAGTATTAACTATATTAAATTCAACAAATTTTAAATTACAAAAATTTTCAAATAAAAATTTCAGGAATGTTTTTTGTTCCGCATTAAATAACATATGCGTTATTTTCTTAAAAATAAATAACTCAGACTTCTTTTTAAAATAGCTTCGCTTCAAATCAATTAAAAGACTGAATTGTTAAAATACTTTTTTTCTAGATGTATGTAGTTACCTACTACTTAATGCGGAATTGGATTGTCGCGTATTTGAGATATCCCGGTGATTCGTTGAATCTGGTTGGCTGATAGTAGGCCAGCTGACTACTGCCTAATTAATGTCTAACCATTTCCAAAACTGACCTATTGTTATGTCATCCATTTAAAAGTATAGTTAAACATCTTGAATAAATTCGTCAGTGAGTATGAATTTCTTCAATAGTTGTATAAGAGGGTTCGCTTTATTTCTGAGACGAACATCACATGTATGTTATTCCATTCCATCAGCCCTTTTTATACCCCATTGCAGGGGCTTAGGCCTCCCCTAAAGATTAGAGGGCTTGGAACTTTAATCCACCACGCTACTCCAATGCGGGTTGGCGGTTTGTAATGACCGCCATCTATTGACATCAACCGGGACCGACTGCTACGTGCTCTCCAAGGTACGAAGTCAGTGGTAGTTAATGTATTTAAGTCAGAAACAACTCATTGGTACACGCTCGGATTCGAACTACGGCCACAAGGCCTTATATGTTTGAATTAGGTTCGCTGCGTTCGTGCTGTCACGACACCACATAAGTTATAGTAGGAAGCCTGTTCTTATAAAACTTTGAAACATTTGGGGTTTTTTTACCGAACGACGAAACAACGATCTCACACTCACCAATCACTAAAAACGTCGAAAAATTACGATTCTTGTCCATACAAAAAAGTTAAAACTTGAAGAGGATTCCCATGAAACCCCTTTCATTTTTAATTTTATCTTATTATTTGTTATTATAGCGATCATAGTGATACATCTTTCATGAAAATTTCAAGTGTAAGAAATGATCTTACAACCAATAATCACCAAAAACGTCGAAAAAAATACGTTTATTGTATGGGAACCCCCTTTAAATTTTATTTTTACTTGAAGGTTCCTTAGTATCTAAGTATCTGACCTGAGATGATATCTATGTAACGCTAAAAACTTCAACAGAACAAGCCCGCAGTTTTTATATTATAGAAACACGCCGGATGCAGCACCTCCTGCTGGTCTATAACCGTAAAGCCTATCCGATTCTCATCTGAGAATCTGACCTGAGATACATAATATATAATATCTATGTAACGCTAAAACCTTATCAAAATCAGTCTATATTTTTTTATATGAACAGGGTTATGCAGCACATACTGGTGGTCTAAAATCGTAAAACTCATTTGACAATCTAATCTGAGATAATATCTACGTAACGCAAAAAACCTCATCAAATTCAACCTAGTTTTTTCATAGAAGCACGTCTGATGAAGCACCTTTTAGTAGTCTTTAGCTGTAAAACCTATCTAAGAATCTGACCTGAGATCATATCTCTGTAACGCAAAAAACCTCATTAAAATCAGCTCTGTTTTTTTTAGAAACACTTATAACGCAGCATCCCCTAGTAGCTGATAACTATAATTCTGATCTGAGATGATAGGTAGGTATCTATGTTACGATAAAAACCTCGTCAAAATCAGTTCCGTTTTTCAATGAAACACGCCTGAAGTAGCAATTTAAGATTCAAACCCGAAATAATATCTCTGTAACGCAAAAAAACTCGTTAAAATCAACCTAGTTTTTCTATTAGAAACACGTATAACGCAGCATCCTCTAGTCGTTGGTGACCATAAAGCATATCTAAGAATCTGATCTGAGATATCTATGTAACGCATAAAACCTCATCCAAATCAACTCAGTTGTTTTATGGAAATACGTCTAATGCAGCACCCCCAAGTGGCTGTTATCATCACCCTACTAGGAGTATTTTTAATGTGTTTTATGTTCAATTCTGCAAATATTTGAAAAAGTATACGTTATATACATAAAAATAAACTAAAACATTTAAATGTTTCTTTGCGTACAACAATGACAACTTCCGCTTACGCATGTCGCGTCGATTGTAGGACCACTGAATGGATTTTATCGCGCGACAGTTTTAACTTAATATCTTATAATTATTACTCCTAAGATATTAATTTAAATTGTATGGCGTAAAGGACAATTAATTATCACATCATATGACATTTTTTTTTAAATTGTAATAGGTCTAGTAAGCTATCATTTAAAGAAAGACTTGCCATAGCGGATTTTCCTTTAGACCTGTTATAGAGAAAAGCTTCCTTTATACATTGGTTCGTTATGCCTCGAAGAGGTTAGGCAGCGTTTTCGATGTAAGCTCCCAGTCGGTTTGATTTTTTCCCAGATTTTCAACAATCATGGTCATATTTCAACCAATAGAAGTGTAGCGTTTCAATGAATTTTATAACCGAATCTCATTGCTTTAGCTAAAAATATTTGAATTCTGAAAGAATGTCGTTTCCAACGGAGTATTGTTCGTCAAGAACAACAAAAGGAGGATTAAAAGACCCAGATTATTTGGCATCATTTTTAATTTATGTAATACTAATAAGTACTGTAAAATTAAATCATACAATACAAACACAAAAAGTGGACATCCAAAAAACAGATGACTGTCCACGCAATACTCGTTCGCGCGCGGTGTCCCCCTCCCACTAATTCCCCTCGCTGCACCTGCGCATTGTCTCATTAACAGACAGCTCAGTTTAAAATGCATTGATTTTAGGTCTGGAGAGGTGCGGCAATAAGTTAATATTATATTTAATAAAATACCGATGGCTTACATCTTAGTTTTAATTTATTCATTTATTTACAGAATAAAATATTCCATCTTAAACACAACAATAAATTGTAGAAATAAAAAACGAAAATTTACATGTGTCGTTCTAGCATCCTCTTACATTCGATTACCAGACGCACAATACCACATAGAAATATAGCCCAGTCGGGTGCACAAAAGAATTGACTATTTCTATAGCTCTCACTACTGGGGAGTTCTTATATAGCTGTGTTCGCGAAGAGGGCAACGCCAGGAGCCTCCTGCACGTGTTCCATCTACCATACGCCTCGCGAGGCACATGCATGGGACACAAGATCTTCTTCGCGACATATGCTTATTCCAGAATTTGTTCTTAATTTACTTCTTCTTTTTCTAGTCATAATGGTCTGAAAAAAAAATGACACCTAATTATCATTCATAACAGCTCATTATCATTCGCAAATAGTGTGGACAGGAATCAACGGTAATTAGATAAATGGTAATTAGATTTGTAAACATTATGATCAATTACTCATCTATACTTAATATTATAAAGCTGAAGAGTTTGTTTGTTTGTTTAAACCCACAAATCTCAGGAAATACTGGTTCGAATTGAGAAATTCTTTTTGTGTGGGGTAGTTCATATATCGAAAAATGTAAACGGTTGATGTTAAGCAATAATCATGTATTAATGAATTGTTCCCCTTTAAAAGTTCTAACCAAAAGTTCGCGACAGCATATGTGTGTATTTTAAGGTTTTTTAACCTTTTTTATGGCAATCAAATTTGTTGCTAGACGCGCCAGAGACTTTCTTTGTTTGAATGATGACGATGATACCATAGTATGATACTATATGGTTGGACCAGCGACCCACCCCGACTTCGCACGGGTGCAGTGTACTAATGCGTGGAACGGGAATAGGAACGTTTCCGTAGTCCACCTGGGCAAAGCCGGGTACGACCGCTCGTTGTATTGTTAACTATCTGAGGATATTTAGGCATTTTCCGAGCTGATGTTTTTAATTCATTTTAGAAGTTAAATTCGGTTTATGTTTTGCCAACGGTACAAGTAGATGTTTTAGACAATACCGGTAAAACACTTATGTCGCGCACTGTTAGGCTCTGGCAGTGAGATAAACCCCGTATCTAAAAATGTTCTACAATCATTGCATTTAAGTATCAACCCTCGGATTTGACAATTATATGTTTCAATTTCAATTATTATTTCGTTATAAAAACGGATACAATTTCCCATGAAAGAGTTATATACACAGGCACAAGCCACGGTTTGTATCGAGTTTTCGACGTGAATACATTATCGTCATCTTTTGCAAAAAGAGGGTGCACGCCAGAAATTCGAGCGACATATAAATTGTGTAGGTACAAAGACACGGCAATTTCTCGGAAACTATAATTGATTCTAAATGGTATAACGTCATGTGTCCGTGGCTTAAAAATATGACGATTACGTGTTAACGATTAGTAATTCTTGTTTGTCCCCGCTTGCAATGCTATGGTGCACTCTACGTTGCGTTGTTCAAATCAAATTCTATAGAATATGGCTTGTTTTTCTCTTTTTAGTTCATAACTTTTTCTTGTACTAGTCGGTTTTTTTTCTTTAGTGTTACTTTTTTCGTAAAAGTGTTATATCACTGGAAAAAATGACAAGATGCTGTTGATTTTACATACGACATATTCATTTCTTGCTAATCCATTTACAAATGTAGTACTAAAACTGTGTCACTTTCTTGTTTTATGTTACGAATTCCTGAAATAAAAAATGGTATTCTTTGAAAAGAAGAGCGAATAGAAAGGACAGCCTTGTTTTATATGTGTCAGCTATAAAGTGATACGTGATGTGCTACGAAGCACTGTGTCGTTTCACCGAAACTATTGATGGAAAATTTATTATAATAGACTAACAAGTCGACCCTGAACCAAATTTCTTCTAATCTTAATCATTTTCTTTGCATGTTTAACAGATACAAGTGATCGCTTAGTGGTCGAAAGATTAAGTCAATTCATATTGCATCAAATGACACACCCGTTTACCCGTATGGTTGACAGTATTTATACCGCATGTTATATTTATTATATAGATTTTTTCTTTCGGCACTCCTTTTCGATACGAACTTCAACTATACCAAATCTCCGTACCCACTATATGCTTTAAAAGGAATACAAAGTTTTCTCTTCACGTAGTAAGATATAGAAGATTATCAAATCAGTGGTTTCCTTATTAAAGTGATAGATTGTTTAAAAGCGTGAATGCTTATGCAGTTTTTGTTTTCTCAAAAATCAAGGTCATGATTCCTTTGTACACTTTACGCTTATTCTTATAGTTTAGAATTTATCCATACAGTCCCATCTTAAAAACTCACCTGTATACATTATATTTTAGCATCTTGCCCTCCTACTCCACATAAACTGTAACTGTGAGGAATATGCCTGCTTAAAAGGGATTAAAAGCTTTTCCTTCGAAAGAAATATTTGGTGCTATTTATACAGTTTAAATTAAATAATCGAAATCAGGAAAAAATCACGAGCAAAGTCGCCGGTAAAAGGTGGTATAGTATTAAATTTGAACTATGTTACTCTATGTTATTCATCAAAATTCTACCAAGTTCCTACAAAGAAAAGAACACCTGTCCAGCCCACAGTTTTCGACCCATTCCAATATTTTTTTCTAAACGGTAAACAATCGATTTTTTTTTAAATTTTTTTCAATAACAAAAGCCAACTTTTGTTTTTGAAATATTATTAACTTTTGTCTGAAACATTAGAAAAATTCGTCTTTAATTCACCATTTTCGATTATCCGGAAAAAGTTATAAACAGATTTAAAAAAAATTGTATACATACAATGCATCACAAACCTTTGCATATTTTCAAACCACTGCCTTTTGTCTACCATTCTAAATTTCAGAATTATATCCGAATTACACTCCCCTACGAAAACAATCAGATAAACATTTTCAAAGTTAAAAAGCTCACTCCTGAGAACGTCCTTTTTATGTCTGCACAGTTTTGTTGAAATCGGTTCAGCCATTATGGAGATCAACCCGGACGGACAAACAGACAAACAAACAGAGACAAGAAGTAACCTATGTTCTTTTCTAAAGTCTAATCTATCTCCGTACCGAATTCTATTAAAATCGGTTAAGGCGTGAAAGCGTAACAAACACACATTCGCATTTATAGTAGTTATTGGTTAAGATTATTCGTATAAACTGGAGATTTGGATCCAAACTGAAAAACCCAACGAGTACAGTTACAAGCCAAACACGACATATAAATTTTATGAGACAAGAAACTAGTCAGTCAGTCAACGCCATAAAAATAAAAGTAGGTAACCAAGGTATACTTCAAGACGTCTGGAAGAATTTCAAGGTTCCATATTTCAAATGCCAAAAAACCTTCAGAGTCAAACCAGATAGTCAAACCGATCACAAAATGACTTCACAAAGCGGGTGCAGACGTATGCAATGTAACTCAATGTGATTACTAGCATTACATATTATTATATAATGATTGTAGTGCCATAGACACAAAGATTTTGCGTTGGGTTACCTTTCACGTCACTTTACACTCCCTTGGTCTATCTTTTTTTAAATATTTTTCCCCTTTCTATTTTTAATAAAGTTTTTGACTTTTCTAATCAGACTATTCTAAAAATCTAGGTCTCTCAACTTCAGCTCTAGACCAGAATACTCTCGACCGACTGCTGGAGATCCCTTCTAAAACATAACATATACATGCTTCGAATTGCCAAGTACAAATTCGGAGCCTATATCATTCTCGGCGATCAGCGCTACGCAGTATTCGTTCACGTATTTGCGTCCACTCAGCTGGGAAACATATTTTTTTGGCAAGTTTTACGTAAGCAATAAGTATATGTACCAGTCAGTTAGTCATACCTTGGAATTGAACGCGATAGCAGCGATCGGCGGTCAGCGGTCGCTGATCTCAACTCGGCAACGACCCAAAAGGCCAATACCAATTATCATACATTTAAATTGAAAATTAACGGGAGTCCCATACGTTAGTGATTTAATTTGCTTTTTTCAAACATTTAACTTCAAAAATGACGGATTCTCCATACAAACTTACTCGATATATTGAGCGTAGTATGGGTGAAATATCAAAAAATCTTTTAATATGAATAAACCACATTGAAACCATCAATGAAAGTTTTGATTCTACAAGGGCTGCTATTTATGACCCGGAACAGGCCATTTCCAAAAATTATTCAAAAAGTAACTACAACATCTAACTTTTTGGCTGTAGAATACAGTTTCTTTCATATAACCGTCAAATTTTATTTCATTGTGGCATTATTTTGAAAATTGCGTGTCTTCATCACCATGGATTCGACTCGTGAACATTATCGTTCTGAAAATGTTTAACTCTGACTTCGACTTTTGACGATGAAGTACCATCGAATACCACTGTGTATCACTGGTTCAGTGAGTTTAATTGTAGGCGGTAATTGGCAGTATAGATATCGATGCTGTGCGGAAATTAATAATGCAAGATCGTCATGTTACATATCGTGAAATAGAGGCGTTCCTGGGCATAAGTATGGCGAGAATACATAAGATACTACAAGCACATTGGCTGTAAAAAAAATTTCTTCGCCTTAGATTTCACACAACTTGACAATTGATCAAAAACAGGCTTGTGGACCTTTCAAATATTTTTTTGTAAATGGCCAGTTCCGGATTTATGCCCAGCCCTCATAATATGATTTTAGTTTTAGTTAAAGGAATATAAATGCCTCAATTGGAACACATGCGGAAATAATTTTATCATCAGATGTCAGACGAGGGTAAATTTTTGAAGTATGATTTTTTCGTTATTTCGGTGGCACATTTTTCTCACAAACTATCAAATTAATTATTAAACATAACGAAAGGCTCTGGAATAAAAAAAAGGTGCGCTTTAAAAATTTTGTGCTACCGAAATTACGAATGCACACCTTTCACTTTTTAATAAGTTAACGTATCCATGTATTCATCTAGAACTTTTAATGAAGATACAATCAAGCATAACTAACCGAAATTTACTCCCAAACACCTCCCAAAATTAAGATTCTGTTTCACTGCTTTTCAATGAAATCCAGCTGTCTAATAGTAAACGTCCCAAAGGTTATTGCTTTCGGTCCATAGGTTTTCACATTAATTAAATTAAATTTTGACAACTGTATTTCATTTATGGGCCCTTTTGTTTTTTGTTCATGTTCCGAAATAAATAATACTTTGTGTGCGACACGGTATAGATTTGGTTTGATTTACATTACAAGTGGAAAAAACTCCATCAAACTAATTGGAAAACCAGTTTTCATGTGGTCACTATTATTCTATGAAATATAAAATAAAAACAATAAGTAGTACAGCGTGTTCATGTTCTAGTTGGCTGTTATTTTCAAATTGCGACGCTTTAAAATAGTGTCTCTATACAAACGCAAGCAAACACGTCCCTCCGAACTGACGCAAAATGTGAACAAAAATGTACCATCGTGCAAAAAACTGAATCACGAGTACCCATAATACCTATAAACGCAGTTGTCTGCCAAAAGCCCGGCGACGACATCCGCACGTGCGAATTTAATATTATTACATTTAAATGCCGTTTTCACAAGAGTCTGGTCTTATGCAAATGGACTAAAACAAAATATTATGATTTTAGCAGTGGGATCTGATCCTAGACTTTTCAAATTTATTCTAAGCATTAGGTTTAAGAATTATCAGTACAATTTGGTAACCAAGTACAACGTAAACATATGAAAAAGGTGTAGCCTCGAGTCTCGTGGAAAGGGATATCCCGCCGACGGGCACAGTCGGGGGCCGTCTGTTGGATACTCCTTCTCGGTTTGACTCTACTCATTATTAATATCGAATGATTTTTTCGATATAAATAATGAATCCAACAATTCGTAAAGTTTTAACTTAAATTTGAAATAAAACATTATTAGTGTTGTGCACGCTTTTTGTTTAGAAAGTCGTAGTTTGAATCCCAGGGCTTGTACCAATGAGTTTTTTCTGACTTGAGTACGTAGATCACTGACACCGTGCCTCAGAGAGCACGATAAGTTGTCGGTCCCGGTTACCATCATCAAACAGCAGTCGTTAAAATCCACCAACCTGCATTAGAGCAGCGTGGTGGATTAAGCTCCAAGCACTCTGATCCTGAGGATAGGCCTGAGCCTCCGCAGTGGAGCATTAATGGGCTGATGTGGTATGGTAACTATTGTTACTGTAACGTATAAATTTAGAATCTAATTATGTTAGAGAACTTCAGCCTCGTCAGCAACCGAATATCTTGGATTACTTATAATGTACAAAATATATAATAAATAACAAACTTTGAGTAAATATTGAAAATCGTGTGATTGTGATTGTTTTCACGAGCCACCTGTTGATTTGCGAACAGCGTTGCAAATATGCAATGCAAAATGCCTACTCTATAATTTATTAAAACTTCGCCGATGCGGCTGGTACTTTATAATTTTGGTAGAGAGGTAGTTTGTCGTAACGTCGTCATTTTTCAATGGCTGTTTTTTTATGTTACTAGTTCCTAACAGAATTCTTTATGTTTAACACTTTGAAAAGTTTTCTTCAATTTAGTTATAGGGATATTATAGAATATTATATTTTTTTTAGTAAAATTGTGAATATAAAGATATTCGTTTTTCCTTGTGTTTTGTTGGCAGCGATTTCCTTTTCAAAAATTTATTTTAATAAAATATATTTACCACAAAGAATCTCTTTTCTTTTCTGAAACATATATTGAAAATCAATGACGCAAAAAACACTAATACATAAATATCATACTTTAAAATAGTTATTTTGATATAGGATTTATATTGATTTAGAAAGCCCACGCTGCCGACAGTCTTAGAAAATTACCTAGGTATACTCTAAAACAAAAATAACTTGCCATTAGAAATAAATCCCTATTAATTCTGCTACGTCCATTTAGTGGAAAGTATTCTTTCATCAAGTAAGTACGGTTCTGTTTTTAACTGAAACTGGGTGTTATAAGTTTGACGTGTGTGTGTATCTATGTATCTGTCTGTGGTATCGTAGCTCCCAAACGGATGAACCGATTTGGATGCGAATTTTTTAATATGAAAGGTGAATTAATCGGGAGTGTTTTTAGCTATGCTTGATGAAAATCAGTCCAAGATGGCCGCCGCCACAAAATGGCGAATATTTTTCACTACTCCATCAATATGGGTATCAAATGAAAGAGCTTAACTAGCAGAATACTATATACTATGATAAAGTTCAAATCCAAGATGGCCGCCACTACAAAATGGCGAATTACATTTTTTTCACAAATCCCTCAACATGGGTAGCAAATGAAAGGGCTTGACTAGTAGAATAATGTGCACTACATTGAAAGGGAATGAGGATTTTTAATTTACGAAATGAAAATTAAAAATTTGAAAATTATTTTTTTGTCTGATCATGTATGAATTAGTTTAACTAAATGACTAAGTTTAAAAATTTTGAAATAAAACTTAAATTTAAATTTAAAAAACCCCCGATAAAGAAATAACCTTTAAAAAGTGTGATATAATACAAGTTTGTTCATTGTCAAATGATTTTTGATCCTTAAAGGCGTCTGGGACCGCTCAGTAAACTTAAAATACTTGCCTAATAATTAACGGTCCCAGACGCCTTTAACAATCAAAAATCATTTGACAATGAACAAACTTGTATTATTTCCCACTTTTTAAAGATTTTTTTTTGCCGAGGTTTTTTTTAAATTTAAATTTAATTTTCAAGTACATATTGTAAAAGTTCGTTAACAACAATTGTTTATATGTTTTTTTTTTTATATAGAAAAGCGCGTCCCTCAGTTTGTTGCGTATTTTTTTGAACGCGCTTTTCCTACTTCACATTAGCACGTAGGTACACCATTAGAATTATGTTGGCCCTCCTTTTGCATATAAACTTTAAACTATGCCAAATTTACATTCTTCCATATCTGCAATGCACTTTAAAAGGAGTCAAAAGTTTTTTCTTAACGTATTAATATATAATTATCAAATCAAGTGGTTTGATTTTATTTTGAAGTAGGTAACAGATTTTGCAAAAATGTGAATATGTAGTTTTTGTTTTCTCAAAAATCAAGCTCATGAGCCTTTGAACACTTTTCGCTATTTCTCATAGTTTAGGATTTGGCCATACAGTCCCATCTCTAAACTCACCTGAATATAGATTTTAGCTTTCTGCACTGAATGTGTATGTATGAATATGTATTTCATATAGGTACTACACTCATTACATTATCATATATACATCTCAGCGTCGTGATAGCTTGAGCGCAGCGAACGTGTTTCAAATTTACAAGGCCATGAGGCCGTGGTTTGAATCCGGGCGTTTTTCAGACTTAAGTACATAACTTTTACTGACTCCGTGCCTCGGAGTGTACGTTAAGCAGTCGGTCCCGATGGCTGTCAATAGATTTTGGTGAATAGTCAACCCGCATTGGAGCAGCGTGGTGAGTTTAAGCTCCAAGCCCCCTCAGCCTGAAGGGAAGCCTAAGTGCCTGTAGTGGGGTATAAAAAAGCTAAAGGAAAAATAGGAGTAAATGAGGGTGAAGGTGAATTTGTATAACAGTAAGGTACTGGTTTTTTATAAAAAATTGTATTCTTTAATTAAATATATTAATATTTTTGCATAAAAGTAAAAAACCTATAACAGCTGTTGGGCTGAACGTAGTCCAAACTATAGAGCATGTAGAACTTACCGAACTAAACCAAAAGATTAAAAATAAAGATATTTTAAACATGTTTTTCTCGATAACAATTACTTTGCGCCATCTGCTCACTTGCAACTTTTTGTTTAGTTCGGAAAGTTCTGCATGTTCTATAAGTTTGGACTACATTCAGCCGAACACCAGGTATAAAATACACCTAAGTGCGTGATTGAGTTAGTATTAACATGACGCGGCATTCTCCTCGCATCATTCGCATTCGCAACCGTCGAGTCGTCGCCGCCGCCTTGGCGCTACAGGATTCATTTCTTCTGTTTCTCCGCTTACTTCTTCTAAACCATTTTTAATCATTTAAGGAATTTCTTCCGGGAATGTTTAAATTTACCTATAATACACACGCTTTTGCTTCCTGCTTCGTGTAGGTTTTGTAATATTTATTTAATTTAAATAGGACATTCTTGAATATGCATTATCTTATTTGATATAAACGAACATTATGAAATTTCCTATGCCCCCATCCCCGCTCACTTTGCTTTGATAAGAATGGAACCGAAAACGGGACGGGACCGAGGTCCAGAACAAGAACTATAATGGCCTAATGAAAATGAGAAAGAAAATAGCGGGTATAAAACTGAAATAAATAAGAGAATACTATAAGAAACGAGTAACCGGCGAGCGGGGCTACGGGCGGGTCGCTAGTTACTTATATCAGTATATAGATATTTTACACCCATACAAGGAGCAATCAGACATGTTCATGCACATAAATAAATATTTGTCCCAGGCGGGAGTTTAACCCGCTATTTTTGGTTCAGGTCAGTCGACCAGATAAATAAAAGACATAAAAAATGCTAAAATACATTTATTTCACTTACAAATATCTTTGGTTTCTAAAATCAAATCTTTAATCACAATTTATTAACTATAATCAAAGGCGTTGTTCATAACATTTTACATGCTAAAGCTATAAAGTCATATGTGGCGTTTTAGTCTTTTCGCCAACAGGTAGGATAAGTAGTTCGTGGGTTCTAAGTGAAACGGAAAATTGTTAGAACAAGTGCTGTATTCAAGTATAGCCCGGCCGACCCCGTTCCAAGATTGTAGCGACGCCTAGTGACCTAGCTGGATACCAGTCGTATGGATCGTATTCCAGGACAGTCTTGACCGCTCCAGGAGAGGTGGCGCAGTACTCCAGAGTAACACGTAGGCTGCTGTCGGCTCAACTGCGCCTTGAACGGAAGACCTCGGAAGGAAGAGGATGCTCCAACTAGCTCCAACAACAACCAACACTCCAACCAGTACTACGTTCCTGGAAGCAGTCTTAACTTGTAGGATCGCCCACAGGTACCAATACGATGAAAACCAGTTCAGCAACTAGGCTCACCCCAGCAGTTGGTACCTATAGACAGCTTACAATTTATATAGTAAAGGAATGTAAACTCACCCCAGCGGGAACGTTGATAGATATTATTAATATAGATAGATAGTTTAATATGCAGCAAGGCAGCATTCAATAGAGCAAAATCCGATAACAGGTCGTGTCAGCGAATCCGCCCCCTCAACTGTCAGATCGGAAGTTGACAGCCCGTATGTTTTTAAATTAAGGGCAAGGCGCAAACACATACCGCTTTGAGTTGTACGTAGCGTTTTTAGCGCAACGTTACACATATTTCGAGATATTCAAAAATACATTATTGCCTCCATTGCGAAAATCCAACAAATATTTAATTATAAATTTTATTCACAATAATATAAACACGTTTATTGGCCAAAGTAGTAGACGACGTAAGTACAAATAGAATACAACAGTTGAGTGTTTGTCTACAAGTTCATATTTCTGCAAATTGGAGAAAAAAATCTTATTTTTTGTCACATTTCTCTAACACTGAGAGGTTCTGGTTGCTAATGTAGGTAATTGCTTTTTTGTATTTCATATTTATCATGGACAGAATCATATCGGAATTCAAAATAAGGGGACGATATGTAATCTTAAAATTGTAAATGTTAAATGAGATTTTAAAATAGTTTACATACTTGAACGACGTTGATTAGGCGCATCGGAATCGCTTGTATTCCCGAACCCCAAATAATAATTGTTAATTAATAATTGGCAGTGGCTAAACCATGGAACATGGTACCTATTAAGGTTGGACGCTACCTGTTTAGTACGGCTGTTTAATAACAGATGGAGCCACCATACAAAGAAATTATTTATATTTTTCATGACCACATTTCTACGTTTCAGTTGATGAAACATAACATGCGACTATAAAAAATTTTTTCTTTAATGTTTCTACCTGACATCATTGATTGTTTCAACAGTTTCGTAGAGTTTGTGCAAAAATCCAATGTTTGAGTGATTCAGGTAGTTCCTGACGCCCTAATTTATTGACGAATAGCTTTCCGCCTGCGGGTCCGCTCGCGTGGACTACACATTTGTATCGGGACACCTTTTTCCACAGTAAAAAATAGCCTATGTCACTCTTCAGCCAATGAACTATTTCTATGCAAACAATTATAGCGGTCCCGGTACAAATGTGTAGTTCACGTGAGCGGAGCCGCGAACGGAAAGCTAGTTTGAAAATAAAATACAGCCCATGTTACTCAATGATATTGTAGCTTTCTATAGAGGAAAGCATTTTTAATAGTAGGTACATTATGATGCAAGTACGGTAAGCTGCATATTATAGTCGAGGTGTTTATAGGTACGAAACGAAGCCGAATGTGTATGATAAACCGATGACTATAATAGCCAGCTTACAGTGTACGAGCATCATACGACGTTTTTCAATACATTTACGATCAAAATTAGGTAGATACTTTAATGTAATAATGGCGGGAACGGAACTGATTTTCGCGGTTTATTTTAGACGGTTTATAAGACTTCATACCTGATAATGTTGGTTGAATTCCTTTATAACTTCAAATTTTCTAGAATAATGCGATGATCAATACTGAGGTCCCGTGATTCAAGGTTATATAACGCACTTATTAAACTGTTTCATGAAACGCTCTTACTTAAACTCTTAAGATAAAAAGTTAATAATACGCGACATTGCGAAATATTTGTAACTAAGGTTATTTATTTTTGAGCAAGATTTACCTTTGACACTACTCGATATTCGTTTTTCGCAAGATTAGTCAAATTTCGATTTTAAAAAGACTTTTTTAAGCCGGTGCTGCCATTATAATAAAATTGTTACCATTTTCAAAAATTGGCATACCATTATGTAGTTTCTTAAAAAATAACTCGCCTCGTTAGTCTGGCTTATCAAAAATATATAAAATAGATAGATCTTCTAATAACTAAAAACAACAGTATTCACATATATTTTTCAGTTTTCAAAAACACTCTGTCCGCTAAAATGTCCGGTCTATTAGTCACAAAAAGAATGCTCGTTTGTGATTGGTGTAAAGTAAAAAGGCCTAGTACTCTAAAATACAACATTACGGTACAAGTTTCGATGTCGTAAAGACCGTATTAATAGCAAACGTATTGAAAATGAATATTAGAAACTTGTAGGAACAAGAGGTTAGGTGACAAGATCTGCACATAACAAAAAATGTTGTCATCATGGTGAGGCAGATCAGGAGAAAGTAAAGAGTCAAACCCAGCAGATGTTAGCTGAGAACGAAAGGAACTGCATATTATAACGAGTCGAGCTAAGTATCAGTAGGCTTATGAATGAGCGTGATAGTGGATAAGAAAGAACGGGCGTCAGAAAGTCCTCACGTCTAAAGGTGGTAAGGGAGTGACTGTAAGGGGTAGTTGGAGGTCACTATAGGGATAAAAAATCCCGCGGTTAAGTTAACTCATAATCTACGTATGCTTAGAAATATGAATTCCCCAAAACGAAAGATGCGAAGTCGCATCTTTGTAATTGTAAATCCGTGGAATTGAGATGCTATGGGGAATGTAATTAGGTAACTGACTTCTGAGCCGTCAACGTATTCATCTGTATTTTGCGTATATAACTTAAATATCATCATCATCATCATCATCATCAGCCCATTTTTACCCCACTGTAGGGGCTTAGGCCTCCCCCAGGGTGAGGAGGGGGGCTTGAAGCTTAAGTCCACCACGCTGCTCCACTGCGGGTTGGGAACTGTAACGACCGCCATCTATTGACAGCGTCCGGGACCAACTGCTTAACGTGCCCTCCGAAGCACGGTGTCAGTGATATTGTGTACTTAAGTCAGAAAAACTCATTGGTACACGCCCGGATTCGAACCATGGCCTTATGGGGCCATATAAATTTGAGACAGGTTCGTTGCGCTCTGGGCTATCACGACATATAACTTAAATATGTGCTGCAATAAATCTTTCATATAACAGACACTCAAGGACGGCTTTCAGACAAAATTTCAGGCAAGAATATCGCCAAAAAAATGGTAAGTGTTTGACCTTGGCGACAGCAAATGTGTAAATCCATCACTGCATACAAATAATTAGAAAGGGTGACCATAATATAAAATAGTAAGAATATCAATCGGCCAATCTATATACTCTTCATCAGATTACTTCCATTGTAGTTATTTTCCCGCCAAAATTTCTATATAGTCGGGCAGCCAACGGTCTACTCTCCATAACAGAAAGTACATCCCACTGTATGTGCTCGACGCAGATGCCTGGAAGAAATAAATCATATATATATATATAAGCAAAAGTCAGTTTGCCTTTCTTCGTGTCATAACCGAGCGATCATGATCTTTGATATGTTGATGATTTGAGGATCAGAGAGTGATGTGGGCTTTATTAAACCAGGTGGAGGATGCCCGTAAGGCAGTTGGACACTTTAAATGTAGTATATAAGTGAACCGCAGATGAATGCTAATGTACATTTAACAAGTACAAACGTCGTGTCGTGTAAATGTCGTGATAACCGAAAGATAATCACTTACTGAGCAGCCAACGCTCTGCCCTGCTTTTCCAAAACGTTTATCTTGTCATGATCTTGTCTTTGACGGCACCCACCCCGGCCGTCAATGAGTAGTGACGCCTGCGCAGTTCTCTAGCCGCATCCAAGTCATGCCTGCGCTCCGTGCTTGTGAACATGGCGGATATCCCTGTTAAATGTACAGAACAAGAATTTTTTTACAATGGTATGTTTACACAAGTTTGTATTATGGTGTTCTCATTCAGTATCCTATTTAACAAATAATTCGCCTAAAGTACTAACTACAAAGGGTTCAATTCTAAATGAACTTTAAACAATGCGTGATACAACGTATTCCGATTTTAATTAACTAAAAGCTATAATTTTGCAAAACTACAAAAAAATATCTATTTTATTAATTATAATACTTGTACATATATAGTACTAGCGAAAGCCCGCAACTGCGGTCGCGTGGTTTTCAGAAATTCTACAGTTTTTCAAATTTAAGATTAAACGATAACGCTGATTTCATACAAAATTTATTTGACCAAAAGTAAAGAACTACATTTTGTTGTGTTTATTTTACCATTTTAATAAGATAAGTGTATCATAAACCTATCGTTGAATTTATAAAATATGTTCTTTCTTAAACCAAGCATTTCTAAATTCTGGTATTCGAAAAAACTCACTCGCACATACATATCTAAATGGAAAATTTTGAACTTTAAACACCAAAATTAGAAGTATTTTCTGTTAGAAAAACCATTTTAATAATTTGACGACAATTTTACGATGTATTTTACTTATTAAAATGATAAAATTAATATAATAACTTTGAATTTAATTTCCATTCTACCAGCCCATTATGCCCCACTGTAGGGGCTTAGGCCTCCCCCCAGGGTGATGGGGCTTGAAGCTTAATCCACCACGCTGCTGCAGTGGGGGTCGGTGGATTTAATGTTTGCCATCTGTTGATGGCACTCGGGACCAACGGCTTAACGTTCTCTCCGAGGCACGGAGTCAGTGATAGTTATATACTTGAGTCAGAAAAACAAAGATGGATGGCAAGTTCGTACCTTGGATTGTGAAATTATGAAACCTTTACCAATAGTTAGACGTTTGATTGTTTGATTTTGAAAATTCCTAGATGTGGCATTGAAAAATATTAAATCATGTTTAAGTTTTTTACTGCTATAACACAACAACAGTAGAATCTAGTGTGGTATTTGACAGATAATATGTAGTTTACAGTGTTGCGGATAAAGAACTTCTCCTCGAACATTTTAGTAATTATCTAATCAGGGTCAAGTTGTACAGGTAAATTAGTAAGCTATATGTTCTTTAACTAGTGTCTTTAACACAAAGAAATCTTTGTTATAATTTCACAACTTAAAATAAATTCAGGTACACCACATGTATGGGGACTCGCCGTTGTTATTTAATACTCCTGGCCAAAATAATATTGTATAGAAATCAGCGGTGTCCCTTAACCTGAAGTTTAGTTTAGTTAGAATAAAATGTAGCCAATAATATTCTCTGGAATGTCCTTTACTTGCAAGTGAAACTATCATCAAAATTAGTTCTATTTCAGAGATCAGCTCTAACAGTCATACAAACAAAAAAATAATTAATACGCCTGTTTGACTTAACCTACGAGCAAATAAACATATGAGCACAAAAAAAAGCCTTTATTTTGAAATTATATACATAAATTTCATTTTTATTTATTTGTATTGATATAGATTTATTTGAAGTGTATTTATTTCTGGCTATTCCTGTAACATCTCACTTCGATTATAATAAAACGCTCTTGTTTTATTGATTTGTCCGTCTTTGAACCAGAAGAGTTTCCATAGTGAAGTTATTCTTTCGAGAAATACTAAAAATACAACCCACCTCTTTGTTCGGTCGCTGCAATAAGCTGCCTCCATTCTAATTGCAGCGCTTTAAGCGTGGCTTGGACTTCTTATTCTGGGCCGAGTTGCGCTGCCAGCGCTGCAATTTCCGCTACTGTAGCTTCCTTAGCTGCTAATTCCGCTCTGAACGCTTGATGCTTTTCTAGTTTCTTGATTTTGTCGTCGAAAGGCGTCACTCCTCCTGTGGATTTTTAAAGTCATCGTTTAAACGTACTGCTGCCTCCGATTCGTTGTGGGTAAAAAAACAATCTACCCTAGCTAGTACGGAGTGAACTGTGTTGTAGTAAAACATAGTATGATAGCAAGCAATATTTCTTCCCATTCCATCAGCCCTTTTTATACCCCACTGCAGGGGCTGACGCCTCCGCCAGGGTAAGGGTGTAGGGAGCTTAAATCTACCACGATGCTCCAAGGCGGGTTGGCGGATTGTAACGACCGCCATCTAATGACAGCAACCGGCACCAACTGCTTAACCTGCTCTCCGAGGCACAGAGTCAGTGATAGTTAAGTACTTAAGTCAGAAAAACTCATTGATACACGCCCGGATTCGAACCATAGCCGATTTTTATATTTCCAGTGGATTGGAACAGTAATCGGTGTGCCCATATATTCAATTTTTATTGTATTTTTATTTTGCTTTACCGTAAAAGGTTTAAACCGTAAAAAAAAGAAGCGTTAGAAATAAATAGTACTATTATATTCAATGACTAGAATGTGAAAATTATTGATTATGGAGATATAATAATTAAGTAATGGAAAAAAACAATACTTATTATACATGTTTTTTTTTATTATGCCTACATCGCCTATCTGTTCTGTACGCTAAATTGCCAACCCCATTTCTAATTTTTGTCCAAAGTCAGCGCCTGCAGCCAATTCGGGACACAACGCCAGCAGCTGAGACACTCCTTTATGTAGAAACTGGCACCAAAACTCCGGTCGGTTCAGCGGTCGGTAAACGGTTCGAAGCATATGCGAAAATCACTCGAAAATCAGACGTTCAGAGCAAGACTTTTTTTTATTATTTTAAACGTACCTTCTTCCTGCATGCATTGACGGCTAGAAGCTCATCAGCTATGCGTAGACTTTCCACGTGGTTCTGTACTAGCAGTTTATCGCTGTGGGTGTTCAAAGTAGCCAATTTCTTGTCCTGAAAATAAGTTTACATCATGGTAAAATCGTGGAGTAAAATAGTTCGGTCAAATAGTCTAAGCATGACGAAGCATGGCTAAGCATTGCCAAGCATGGCTAAGCATGACTACCTCATAGGTATACGTGCAGCGAGGCGGGAGGAGTCGTAGTTCCGTAATATTTACAGGTGTCATTATAACTATACATTTTGAACGCCAACCGAATAAATTCGTCATGCAGTAGAGTATCATGATAAAGTCGCTCGTAATAAAATTCGAATGACAAGATTAATATAGTGGTTCGTAACACGAGAAGGCCCGTACTGCAATATGCGGTTAAACAACCTGCTATCGTTTGCGATTATGAATTGTAATCCTCATGAATCAATAGAAATATTATGACTTTACACTTGACGTCATAACCATATTTAATATTTTTTCGGAAAAAAATAATTAAGAAAATTAACGCCTTAATTTTTTATTTTAAAGGGAAGGTATAGGTTGGACTATATTTTTGGGAAAAAAAATAAAAACTGAGTTAAAAATTCGGTACAATCTTTATTGTAATATATCTATCGTAAATATTAGAAAAAAACAAAAACTCGCCGTTTCCACCCCTAGAGTCCATAAAATAAGTAATTCATTCAAAGGTACTGTGTACGATTTCATAATAAACTTCCAAGCAATATAATAGACTTGTCAATAAATAAATTCAAGAATTATGTGAAACGATAACTTATGTCTCAAGCACCCACTTAATTTTTAAGACAATGGTTTCTAGTGCCGTCACTAAAAAAAATAAGCCATTCAAGTTTCTTGCAGTGTTCTTTTTAGAGTGGTCGCATACGAACCTGCCTGTACGAGCCTGAACTTAGCTATGGGATGGTCAAAAATGACAGCAGAGTGTATTACTTGAAAAAATAAATAAATATGTTCAGTAATAATAACGTATACATCATAACAACGTCTAGGCCCCAAGCTAAGCATTAGCTTGTTTTGGGTACCAAACGAAGTCACCACATACATATAACAACCAAGACTCGAAACCAGTATCGATATTCATCATATAAATACTAACTCGACCTGGGATTCCAACCCGGGACCTCCAGCTTCGTATGTAGGGTCGCTACCCACTAGGCTAAGCGGTCGTCGAGTTGTCGTCGTCAGTCAAACATAAGTTAAAAATCGGCTGATGATGAGAATTTCAAATTCTCAATAAACATAAATATAAATCTCAAGATATCACCATCACCATTAACTAAATCATCTTCATCATCTCAGCCATAGGAAGTCCACTGCTGGACATAGGCCTCCTCTCAAATAAAATTATCGTCATAAACAGTCAAAAGTCTACATGGAAATTTATATAGCGGCAAATTAAAAGAGACCTTAAAAAAACATCTAATCACAATCACCTATAACTCTGGTCGTTGGCAGTTGGCACGGAGCTCCTCCGCAGCAGCTACAAACAGCTGATGTGCCAGACTGGCTTGGAGCTCTCAACGTCGTTCGGCGGCGGCACTTCCAACCGCTTACAACTTGCGTTTTTCTTACTTCTATACTGGAGTAAAAGTATATTATCGTCATTACAGTTCGATTACTTTATTGAGAGACTCTTTCGTTGTATTGCGCGACTGACCGATTGCCCGAGCAGTTAGGCACCCTAACTGCGGAGCCGAGGGTCGCGGATTTGATTCCCGTCCGGAACAAATATTTGTTTGCATGAATAAGTCTATTTGTTCCGTGTGTGGGTGTGAAAAGTACATAAGACAAGCTCTACTAACTTTGGAACTAGATGGCACTGTGTGGGATGGCCCAGGTATTTATATTGTAAAGAGGGCGGTGTACAGCTGCAGGTATAAATCTAGTTTGACGTTAATAACAGGACTAACCTTTCAGTTTTTCATCAGGTGTATGTTCTGCCTCATTCTTAGTAAAAATGAGTGAAATTGTTTAAATCAGGCACCTTGTGACTACGCTTTGAATTTATAAACCATAAAAAATAATTATCTATTTCATTTACCTGCTGTCTCGTGACAAAAAAAAAATCAAGGTATTTATATAGATTGACTGTTGTTGTTGTTGTATAACTGACCTGTTGGTCGAGTGGTCTGAGGCGCCAACTGTAGAACCGAAGTTCGCGGGTTCGACTCCCGCCCAGTACAAATATTTGTGTGCATGAACATGTCTATTTGTTCTGTGTCTGGGTGTAAAATATCTATATATGTATTAAAAAAATATATTTTGTTTAGTACCAATAATACAGGCCTCTGTCTAGTTTGGGACTAGATGACCTTTTGTAAGCGCAGATATTATTATTCAGCATCTTCCGATGTGACTGCTTAAAGTATTGTGTATCATATAGATAGCAGTGGCGAAGGGTGGTATACGAGTATAAAAAATGTAACCTGGCCCGGACGTGACGATCCAAGGTTCTAGGTAATGAACACACAGTCACGACCGCTTAGCCTAGTGGGTAGCGACCCTGTCTACGAAGCTGGAGGTCCTGGGTTCGAATCCCAGATCGGGTCAGTATTTATGATGAATACTGATACTGGTACCGGGTCTTGGTTGTTATATGTATGTGGTGTCTTCGCTTGGTACCCAAAACACAAACTAATGCTTTGTTTGAGGCCTAGACGTTGTTGTGATGTATACGTTATTATTATTATTTCTAATATTGAGATGGTCTATTCTAATGTTTATGATCAGACCCTACGCCACAGGTGTCTAGCGCCTAAATTATTGTGACTGGTATCCTTCACCACTGTCGAGTAGAATGTATTAAAACGCTTTTATTTCGAAAAAAAAACTGTACAACACCAATGATGACCGATTAATTTATGTAATTAACTACGACATGTAAGTACGTACTGTTCATTAGCATAGTGAAGTATTCGAAGAAGTGTTTTGGCGTTGTTAAGGAACGCGCGTAAGCGGTCGTCTTGGGCGTGAAGTCTCGCCTCCAATTCCTCGTGACGCTTCAGGAGAGCCTCTGCTTCGTCCACCGACAACTGTAATGCGACAAAATATTATGAAGATGCAAGTTGATTTGAAAATTGTTACATACAGGATATTTAGTTAAACGTTGTCCAAACTTATAGAGCGTGTAGAGCTTACCGAACTAAAAAAAAAGTTTAGTCCAGTAACTGTAGCTTATTTGTATTTAGTAAGAGTAGACCTTCTAAGTAAGTCGTCTGTGTGTCTGAGTGTCGTGATAATCCGAGCGCAGCGAAGCGATTTCAAGTTTACAAGGCCGTGCGGCCCTGCGTGCGGTTCGAATCCAGGCGTTTACCAATGAGTTTTTCTAACTTAAGTACATAACTATCGCTAACTCCGTACTTCGGAGAGCACATTAAGCTGCTGTTGATGGCACCCACGATGGCACGACTGCTATCTAGCAGTCGTTAAAATCCACCAATCCACACTGGAGTAGCGTGGTGGATTAAACTCTAAGCCCCTTCACATTGAGAGGAGGCCTAAGCCCTTGCAGTGGGGCAACTGCGTGAGTCTAAATACGCTAGTCAAAGAATCAAAAGAGGCCTGTCTTTGTAAGGGCTCCGTACAAACGTATTTGAACGGTTTTTATACCTTTTGGTTATAACAAATTAAGGGTAGGTTACATTTTTCAATTAAACAATGTCATATGTACTTACCGGCGAATAATTTATAGCCCAGGTCTAGGGAAATGGTATAGAACTAAACTTGGTTCCTCAGCCATGGACTTCCCGCGTTTGGCACACTTTCTGCTATCTTTTTTCACATGTTTCATGTTCGAAAACATGTCAACAACTTATAATTAGGAATAATGAAATAATAAAATTAGCAACAAATAAACAAAATATAAAGAACAGACAACAGAAGACAACAGTACTTTTAACGATAAAACACTGCTGATCTATGAAAACTTAAACTTCCTCGTGGCCATGCAAATCGACAGAAATTATATGAATGAAATTATATAAACCATGCACAGCAATGCACATGTACCGGAAACAATGAGAGAGAATCAGTAAATATTACAGAACAAGTTCGCTTCAATCGTAGCCTAATCCAGCCTAATCATGCCTAATTCACGAAACGAAACTTTAAACGAGGCGCCCGTTTTTAAGCGCACCTATCAAAACACTTTTATTTCAACCAATCAATGAGAGCGACGAGATCTTGTTATTGGACGTTTGCGCTAGTTTGCATCATTTACGATTTTTCTCGATGAGTGATTGGTTGGTACGTCGTGCTACCAACTGACTGGTCTCTTGATCTTGACGAATGTGGCGTTGCGTTTGCACCAAAGGTTGGTTGCACTGCCGAATTATGGCGGCAATAACTTACATCTCTGGGCTTACATCTTAGTTTCAATTTGATGATGAGAAAAAAATGTTGCCATAACATGTAACTACAAAAACTAAAATTAATGTTTCCACTCAGGGCGGCAAAGATCCGTGCGTATTATTGTATTCCTGAGTTTATGAGAGATATCAAAAAATTATATTCTACCCAAGAATTTAGGCGATCGTACTAGAGGGAGAATTTTGAAAATGCATTTTTTTCCATAATCATTTCATAGGTATTATTTATTATAAAATCGCTTTTGGCTGAACTGAAAACCTCTGGATTTAGAAAATAGCAATGAGAAGATTTACCCAAAGGCCGAAAGCTAAAGTTTATATTTTCATCTTTTAATTTATGCCACCTCATTTAGATATGAAAATTACCAATCTAATACAATATAAATAACGTAATCTAGTGGTGTAAGTAACTGAAAATAGACAAGTTTTATTCATTTTAGTAATTCACAGTTGCTCCAGTACAAATCACCTATTTTCTTATAACTTTAAAAAAACTTTTATTTAATTTCACTTGTAGTACGGTCAATGAAGGCAAAAATCAGCTACAACCTCCTATTTCGTTGAACCTCCATAGATTTGGATGAAAATTTGGGATTGAGTATGTTTTACCCTCTACTTCAAAAGTGACATATTAGTTCCGTGGCCTACTCTATTCTATTCTCATTCTATTATCTCTATGCATACCACAGACCACAGAACTAGCCACAGAACAAACAATGAGCGCACCGAACACACTGTACTAGTGTTGCCGATCGTTAAAAAAATATATGAAATGGTTTGAATGTACGGTATTTTGAAATAAAAATAGGCAGAATAATATAAAATGTAATTTCTTCAAATGCCACTGAGCATAAAACGCTGCCGTATCTGTAGATGCAAAAATATAGTATTATGATACTGGTTAGAGACCTCGCAGTCTTACAATTTCTAGGTGGCCGACTATCGAACAACTAAATTGCTTACTTTCACAACTTTATTGAAATCGGCCAACTTTATTGTGTTGGCTGCCAGCCGCAGACCTAATTGATTTTATTATTACGTCCATGATCCTCGATGACAAATCATGATAGCACTCTCTCTGTAGCAACACTCTCACCGACTTTAGTCGGTGTTGCTAGAGAGTTGACGTTTGCATGAAAATGCAGGAAAAGAACGCTCTAATTGCTATATTGATAATAAAAGACGAAAACGAAACTGAAAATTTTGCGTCACCTATATTCAGTGACAGATTAGAACAGGGGAAACATCATACCCTGTATTCTAAACTGCATGCCAACTTTTTATTTGTGCCTAATCTGAAGGGAATCTCGGTTCTGATAGGTACGATCGGTGTCCAATTAATTCGTTGGACGATGTAGTTGGATAAAATGTGCGGGCTATCATTAACTTATTATTATTAATCCTATTAGTCATGGGTGTATTATTGTCTGGATAGATAGTCGACGTCACAAGACGTAGATTTATTAGGCTCCTAATAGTTCACCGCAAAACGTCTCAAGCTGTCTTAGTCATTTGATCATTACACTTTGCATAACTCCATCTATATTAAACGAAAAATATGAGTTAAAGTCGGAATGGAATTATGAAAGCAATATAAATATAGTCACTTACCTTCATTGAGTTCAAAATTTTTAAAATTCAATACATATTAATGCCAAGTTATGTTTTTCTCATGGACGTAATACTAGTTTCAGGACAGTGAACTCAGCTTTGCGAAACGAAGAGATGAAACAGCGAGGTCCAAGTCCCTTTGTCTCTTTTCTTCTAGGGCGACAATAATTTATTTTCATTTTTTTCTTCTCTCATCTTGACTTTTGTTGTTAGTGCCACTATAATATCAAGTTTACTTAAAAAGAACGAGATTAAACGAGAAAAGATGACAAAAATCTGAATAGCGGATGTGCGTGATGGAAAAGTTGGCAGATATAGAAAGATTTTGAAAGATTAAAAAAAAGTAAGCGAAAAATTTAAATTGAAATAAAATTGCCGACACCTTAAAAAACTGCGGAAGAACAACAATTGCGTGTCGAATCACATGGTTTCGTAGCCATACCAAGAACAATAATTAATCACAAAGTCATCAAAAAGTGCATCAAGTCAATGAAGTCAAGTGCCTAAACCAGAAAATAATCAGAAATCTATAACTATGATCAAACTTATGATTATGGTTCGTCATAAGTGTTTGTATAGTATTTATGCTATCTTTTATTATTACCTATTAGGAAACTTTTTTATATTTTTCTAAAACGTAGTTCAAGAAAGCTAGTCACTAAAAGCGGCAACCCGTATTAAAATATGATCCTTCGGCAGAGAAATATCACCTCCAAAATAAATTGTGAAGCAGTTAGGACTCTTAAAAATCAAAGCTTTAATGATAGATACATTAATCGCCTTAATAAATTAGCGACAGACTCCCCTTATATACAATACCGCTTTGAATATAAATCTCCGATTCGATCACAGAAATAACGGTATCTAGATTGTAATTTATAATTAGATGGCTGACCGCCTCTATTTACAAAGTAATTAAGTCCTACACGAGTAAGAAGCCAAGCACGATAAGTTACGTATGTTTGCACGCCCGTGTCCCTAAGACCCATCACTTAAGAAATATCTCGTTAAAGGATCCCAATAGGCCTAAGCACACTGCACCCTAGAATGGGAATTTCTAAATATCAGTATATAAAATATATTTCTCATACATTTTGTCACGCTTTACTGCCTTATACGAATGTGGGAACCTAAAAATATAATTTTTTACAGGTGACCAGTTCCTTTCCTTTCCAAAAACAACCAACAATTCCAAAAATCCCCAATAATCCAGTGGATGAAAACTAATATAAAATACCCAAGCTTCCGAAACAGTATTTCTAGGGCCGAAATGTCTTGCACTTGAGTGCTGGTGCGAGACTCAGAGCTATGAAATATTGGTTAGGTTAGGCCGGAACAGACAGACAGACACTACGATTTTATTTATATGGAAGATGGATCTATTACTTATTTCGTATTTAACTAAGGGAGAATACAGTTTCCGTAATGACGTCAATAATGACTGATGAATAATGACACTTTTATTTTATAAATTACAAGCAAATCGCAATTTATTATTAGAAACCTTCCAAAACTTGTTCTTGGTTTTCTCCACGGGACTGCTTTAAATTCCACAATGTAAGATTTACTACTGACCAGTTTTTTTAAAACTGTATTTCAAGTCATCTGCTAAAAAAATTGCCACAACGACCCACCGATTCTCTTCCACAAAAAACCAATGCAGGAGAAATTTTCAAGAACCCAGTAATTTCAATTGATAAGTTGATTTTAACTTACTAACTAATAAAACCAAAAGTAACACTTTTTAATGCTAGTACTAACGTGATAACGTTTTAGGTCACATTTGGGACGGTGAACGTTTTGATCCATCGTCATCATACGATATCAATATAAAAAGACGACTCGCATACTATATATGTAACAACCGTAATCAATTTCGTGATGGAAAACAAATCGTACTATATGCCGCGATCGGTCGAATGATCATCATCCTGTTTACGGTGTGTCATCTATCTATATAATGAATGTTGTTGTATCAAGTTTAAGAAATGATCTTACAACTAATAATCACCAAAAACGTCGGAAAAGTTACGTTCCTTGTATGAGAGCCCCCTTTAATTTTTAACTTTATCATATTATTATTATTCAGTATTATAGCTTTTGTGGTGATACATCTTTCATTAAAAATTACAAGTGTAAGAAATGATCTTACAACTAATATTCACCAAAAACGTCGGAAAAGTTACGTTCCTTGTATGAGAGCCCCCTTTAATTTTTAACTTTATTTTATTATTATTATTCAGTATTAGAGCTTTTGTGGTGATACATCTTTTATGAATATATCAAGTTTAAGAAATGATCTTACAACTAATAATCACCAAAAACGTCGGAAAAGTTACGTTCCTTGTATGAGAGCCTCCTTTAATTTTTAACTTTATTTTATTATTATTATTTGTTTTAATAGTTAACATAGTAGTTCATCTTTCATGAAAATATCAAGTGTAAATAATTATCTGACAACCACTAATCATCAAAAACATCGGAAAAGTTACGTTCCTTGTATAGGGACCCCCTTTAATTTTTTACTTTATCTTATTATTATTATTTGTTTTAATAGCTAACATAGTGCTTTATCTTTCACAAAAATATCAAGTGTAAATATTGATCTGACAAGCACTAATCAACAAAAACGTCGGAAAAATTACGTTCCTCGTACGGGAACCCCCTTTCAATTTTAACTTTACTTTATAATTATTATTCAGTATTATAGTTATTGTGGTGACACATCTTTCACAAAAATATCAAGTGTAAGAAATGATCTTACAACTAATAATCACCAAAAACGTCGGAAAAGTTACGTTCCTTGTATGA
Organism: Luffia ferchaultella; assembly: GCA_949709985.1. Classification (NCBI taxonomy): domain Eukaryota; kingdom Metazoa; phylum Arthropoda; class Insecta; order Lepidoptera; family Psychidae; genus Luffia; species Luffia ferchaultella. The sequence continues at coordinate 15,302,067 of OX453264.1, forward strand.
GAGCCCCCTTTAATTTTTAACTTTATTATATTATTATTGTTCACTATTATAGCTTTTGTAGTAATACATCTTTCATTAAAAATATCAAGTGTAAGAAATGATCTTACAACTAATAATCACCAAAAACGTCGGAAAAGTTACGTTCCTTGTATGAGAGCCCCCTTTAATTTTTAACTTTATTTTATTATTATTATTCAGTATTAGAGCTTTTGTTATGATACATCTTTTATGAATATATCAAGTTTAAGAAATGATCTTACAACTAATATTCACCAAAAACGTCGGAAAAGTTACGTTCCTTGTATGAGAGCCCCCTTTAATTTTTAACTTTATTTTATTATTATTATTCAGTATTAGAGCTTTTGTGGTGATACATCTTTTATGAATATATCAAGTTTAAGAAATGATCTTACAACTAATAATCACCAAAAACGTCGGAAAAGTTACGTTCCTTGTATGAGAGCCCCCTTTAATTTTTAACTTTATCATATTACTAGCGACCGCCCGCAGCTTTGCTTGCGTAGACTACACATTCCTGTTTTAAGTAGTATTAACATTCGAAATGGTTTATACGTACTTTTTGCTGAAACTAATATTAGGTACACCCATTCAAACTTTCAATCTTCATTCTCCCCACTACTTTAAGAAAACCGATACTCCCATACTTTTCACCTCCCGTTTCCCACCCTTAAAATGTGGAAATCCAAAAACCCCGAAAAACGTCATTATTTATTTATGTTAAAATTTTTATGTTTCTAACTTCAAAGAACAAAGACTCTCATACAATAACTCCATCCCTCCCTCCTTAAATTTGAAATTTCCAAATATTCCTTTCTTAAAAAATTAATACTCACGTTATAAAATAAACCACTATTCCAAATTTCGACTTCCTAGACTTAGTAGTTTCGGCTTTATCTACGCTGATAAATCAGTGAGGACAAACGACAGACAGCCACAAAAAGTAGCTGATGTCACTCTTGACAACCTTCTTTCACGTCTGCAAAGTGTCATTAAAATCTGTTCAGCTGTTTTGGAGATTAGCTCGAATAGACACATAGACTTACAGACAGACAGACAGACGGACAAAAAGTAGCGTATGTCACTTTGACCACCTCCTTTTCATACCCGTGAAATTTCATTAAGGTCGGTTAGCCATTTTGGAGATTTACTCGAATAGACAGATGAACGTACATACAGACATACAAAATGTTGTGTATGTCACTTTTGACTACTTCCTTTCCACATTCGTGATGTTTCATCAAAATAAGTATAGCCGTTTTGGAGATTTCCTCGAATAGACAGACAGGCAGATAGTATTATTTTATACATATAGCCTATAGCCTTCCTCAATAAATAGACTATCCAACACAAAAAGAATTTTTTAATTTGAACCAGTAGTTCCTGAGATTTGCGCGTTCAAACAAACAAACAAACTCTTCAGCTTTATAATATTAGTATAGACTAGCTATGATACCCGGCTTCGCTCGGGAGTTGGTATGAGATTACGTGGTAGTTGATAGTTGAAATAAAAAAATAAACTATGACTAAAAAAGTGAAAAAAAATTTATTGAAAACATTTTCTCATAATTTACACGACTTGTTTATAAACAATATTTTTCATTTTATTGTCCGGGGTATATATATATAAATTTTTCAAGTTTCCTACTTTTGAGCAAGCTACATATAGCTGACCGTGAGAGAAGCAGGATTCTTTAAGGTTGATGCCACAATATTTACAAAATCGTTGATTTTGTAAACGTGCTTCATGCTCTTCTTCCGTTTCATTTCTTCGACATTCTTTTTGTTTCCGTCGTTTCGCTGCAAAGCTGGCAAGATCTCCTCCTCTTTTACGTCTAGGCATTGTATTCTGTAAAATATAAATTAAATAAACATTCTATAAACAAATATATTGTTACGTGAATGTGGGGTACGTTGAGACAAAGAAAAAAAATTATTTAACCTTCAAGCGATCGCGTGATATTTTGTTTACGGCCAAAAATATATAGAAGACATCGATTCAACGTCGCGCAACTGCTTGAAGGTTAAGGAAATTACAATTAAAAGAATAGAAAAAAAAAACCATTAGAATTAATTAAACACAATGTTAAAATACTCACATTTGATATTTCACAATAAAGGCTCACAGACAACTTCTTTCTTCTCCACTTCAAAATCGAGAATTAATTAAACACACTATTAAAAGTACTCACACGTGATACTTCAAAATAAAGGCTCACAGATAACTTCTTTTCTTTTCGTTTCGAAATCGCTTGCTTAGCTGTTCAAATCAAACTAACTTTGGCGGGCGACACAGGGCTCTTATATATTCAGAGAGCTAGGCTCTAGGATATTTGAGAAAGTTTGAGAATATTTTCTTTCTCACACCTAGAATGTAGCATACGTAGTGAAGGCGCGAAATTTAAAAACTTAAATTTTAAAATGTTTTCAGAACTAATTTGAATAACTAAAATTATGTCGCTTTAACTCCAAAATATAAGTTCGCTACTGCTGTATAAATACACAAAATTTAATAACTTTATTATAGTAACAAATGTAATTAAAGAGTTTATTGAAACTGGAATTTTAAATTTCGCGCCATTACTACACATGCTACAATTGCTCGCAGCGCCTTGCGGAATGCAACCCAAATGATCGTTGTTCTGAATGAAGTTCGAATACTCGACAACAGATGGCGCCACTACACTTAATTTCCAAGTTGAAGGGTTGGAAAAGTCCATAAATCTTTAAAAACACGCCCTTTAGGTTAAAACGGGAACTTTCTTGTTCGAGGGGAGATAAAGGGCTATCACACTATATAAGTCCTTTTATCGTGCCGGGACTCCTTTTTAAGTTTTATCGGCACGCACATTTTATTAACTTAGTTTTATTATATATAATGATTATAATTCAGTATTATAGCTTTTGTGGTAATACATCTTTCATTAAAAATTACAAGTGTAAGAAATGATCTTACAACTAATATTCACCAAAAACGTCGGAAAAGTTACGTTCCTTGTATGAGAGCCCCCTTTAATTTTATTATTATTATTTGTTTTAATAGCTAACATAGTAGTTCATCTTTCTTCAAAATATCAAGTGTTAATATAGATCTGACAACCACTAATCATCAAAAACATCGGAAAAATTACGTTCCTTGTATGGGAACCCCCTTTAATTTTTTACTTTATTTATGTTTCATTGTTTTTAATATTAACAAGTACAGTAATACATATTTCATAATAATTTCAAGTGTAAGCAATGCTCTCACACTCACCAATTATCAAAAATGTCGGAAAAATTAGGTTTCTTTTATGGGAATTCTTTAATTTTTGACTTTATTTATGTTTTATTATTTTTAATATTAACAGGTACAGTAATACACATTTCATGAAAATTTCAAGCGTAAACAACGCTCTCACACTCACCAATCACCAAAAACGTCGGAAAAATTAGGTGTTTTTTTATGGGAATTCTTTAATTTTTAACTTTATTTTATTATTATTATTTTTTATTATAGCGATCATACTGATACATCTTTCATGATAATTTCAAGTTTAAACAACGCTCTCACACTCACCAATCACCAAAAACGTCGGAAAAATTAGGTGTTTTTTTATGGGAATTCTTTAATTTTTAACTTTATTATTATTATTTGTTATTATAGCGATCATAATGATACTTTTTTCCTAAAAATTTCAAGTTTAAGTTATGATCTAACAACCACCAATCACCAAAAACGTCGGAAAATTAAGTTCCTTGTATGGGAACCCCCTTTAATTTTTGACTTTATTTAGGTTTTATTATTTTTAATATTAACAAGTACAGTAATACACATTTCATAAAAATTTGAAGTGTGAGCAACGCTTTCACACTCACCAATCACCAAAAACATCGGAAAAATTTGTAATTTTATTTTATTATTTGCGATTTGTAGCGATCATAGTGATACATCTTTCATGAAAATTTCAAGTATAAGAAATGATTTTACAACAAATAATCACCAAAAACGTCGGAAAAAAATCCACAGATCTTGCAGTCCCCGCAACCATCGGTTTCATTGAAAATGAACCTACCCAAATAAGATTTTCACAGATTATTTTATTTTATTGCCGCAAAATCGTGGCATTGCCACGTAATAGTGGTTTTGCCACGAAAACGTGGCACTATTCTTTTCAACTCTTTAAACTCAGAAATAAATCAACGAAAAAAAATATTTTCGTTTGTTCAACATATTTGAAACACTTGGGTTTTAAACTGCAGCATCTGATATCCTTAAAGGTTTTGAACTCGATAATGAAGCATTCGAACGAATACAGGCCGAAAGGCGATGACCGTAATGTTAACAAGTTCCCAATCGTCCATAAAATCTAACATGTGATGTCAAATTTCTTGTTCGATTTCCAACCGATATCTAAAATTTTGGTCTCAAACTGTAGCTACCGACACCCTCTAACCTTTTGTACAACACTTTGAAGTGATCCGACGAATACCCTCTGAAATATATTTATAACTTATAACTATGTAACTTATATCCACAAACACCAGCGATCGACCAAAAAATCTCATCTTTCGGAAATAATTTCTCTTACAATTACCAACCGATTTCCAAAAACTTGGTTTCAAATTGTAGCTACGTCAATGGCCAAGACAGAATTTTTTTTTTATTTTCGATATCGGTCCCCGATCTCGAAATATTTTGGATTTAGTAAAAAAAAAACCGAAAAAATCCCGATTTTTTTACATTTTCCAATTTTTTACAAAAATTGCTATACCGATTTCCAAAATTTTGGTGTTATAAGATGCGCAACTGAATTCTTGATCTTTTAAAATCTTAAAATCTCGGCTAAACTCCATACCCTCGGAGTTATGGCCAAAAATGCGTCTCCTGTGAAAGGGATTTGATAATCATTTTCAATGACAAAACGTCGAAAATACGTTTCTTGTATGGGAACCCCCTTTAGTTTTTGATGTTTACTTGAAGTTTTCTTAGTATCTAAGGATCTGATCTGAGATGATATCTATGTAACGCTAAAAAATTCAACAAAACCAGCATGCTGATTCTTTTATAGAAACACTCCGAATGCAGCACCTCCTGCTGGTCTATAACCGTAAAGCCTATCAGATTCTCATCTGAGGATGTGATATAAGTTAAGTACATAATATTATAATAATATATATGTGACGCTAAAACCTCATCAAAATCATTCTTTATTTTTATTATAGAAACACGATTAATACAGCACATACTGGTAGTCTGTAACTGTAAAACCTATTTGAGAATCTGAACTGAGATAATATCTATGTAACGCAAAAACCTTATCAAAATGAACCTAGTTTTTCTATAGAAATATAACTGATGCAGCACGCCTTAGTGGCTGATAACCATAAAACGTATCTAAGAATCTAATTTGAGTATATTATGTCCATGTAACGCATAACACCTCATCAAAATCAGTCAAGTTAATTTATGGAAACACGTCTAATGCAGCACACCCTAGTGTCTGATAACCACACAACGTATCAAAGAATCTGAATTAAGAAGATATCTATGTGACCCTATGTAAGCCTATTACAGACAGGAATAAGAGAGAAATCACAATTTTTTGGAATGCGCCTTTGTGGTGACGTTTTTCCACAAAATAAAAAATTCCTTTTTTATGACGTATTTCAAGACCATTTTACATAAATACGAAATAAAGATATTTGACTTTGACTTTGACTATCCATGAATCTGATTTGTAATGTTATTTATGTTATGCAAAAAACTTCATTAAAATCAGCATAGTTTTTTTCATAGAAACACGCCAGATGCAGCACCTTCTGGTGATCGATCATATCTGAAATGATTATTATTTAACAAAAAAAAAACTCATCAAATTCCACCTAATTTTTTGTCATTGAAAATGGAAATGACTTTCATTTCGTTGGAGTATATGGGGTCATTTGGGAGTTTTGTGAGACAGGCAGATTATACGAAGAGTTTTCGAGATATCGGAATGAACGTGTTGTCAAAAGACGTAGCTCGGCGAGCTCTACAAGATGGTAAAAGACAATTTGAAAAAAGTTCAAAAACAAAAAAAAAATTGGCAAAAAACGGAAAAAATCGCATTTTTTTTCCCCGATTTTCATTTTGGGAGCCCGATATCTCGAGAACTAGGTCCGAATAAGAAAAAAGTAAAAAACGACTAGGGGTAATTAAACGGGGGGTCGATTGAGACTAAAATTGTTAGAATCGGACACCGGAAGTAGTGGTTAAGTGTGCCCTTAGTTGGAAGTCGGACATGCGTCGATGTTACATTTCGTACTAATTCGGTTTGTTCGATCGAAATGTCGTACAGAATGTTATATTTCGAAGTTTTAAGCTTATTCAGATACAGTTGTGTTATTTTTATTGCGAATAAAATTTATTTCGAAAAATATTATCCAAAATATGTGTGTTTACTTTATTCCGTTAGGTTCATTTCCAATGTCGTAAGAAGTTCGTGGGAAAGCAGGAGATCCGTTAATTTTTCAGAGAAGCACGCCTGATGCAGTGTCTTCTAGTAGTCTTCAACCGTAAAGCCTATCTAAGAATCTGACCTGAGATCATATCTATGTAACGCAAAACACCTCATCAAATTCAACCTAGTATTTTCATAGAAGCACGCCTGATACAGTACCTCCAAGCGGCTGTTATGTTTACCCTACTTGGAGTATTTTTAATGTATTTTATTTTGACAAAGTAAAGAATACGTTATGATACATAAAAACAAACGAAAATATTTAGGTATTTCTTTGTATACAACAATGATAAGTGCTGTATACGCGTGTCACGTCAGTTGTAGGACCACTGAATTTATTTTATGGCGCGATGGTTTTAATTTAACATAATATCTTAAAATTATAACTCCTAAGATATTAATTTAAATTGTTTGGCGTATAAAGGACAATTATATAGTGCGTGAAATGTTTAAAGTACTTGACGTATTTAATTTGATAAAGATTAACAGAGTATCCTTGTAAATAGCTTTCCAATTATCACATCATATGTGACATTTTTTAAAAATAAAATAGGCTTGTTTTCAGCAATGATCGTCATATTTCAACCAATTTAATTAAGCAAGACATTAATAAACTTTATACACAAACCCTCCTCTTGAATCACTCCGTCCATTGGAGAAAACCGTATGAAAATCCGGTGGGTAGTTTTTGAATTTACAGTCAGACAAACAGACTTTACACGAACAGTTCTTTTTGTGAAACATCGGAGAATATAACTGAAATTTAAAATTATATAAAAGTTTTGTGTTTGTCAAAATGAACTATAATAATTATATTCTATAGGTATACTTAACTATTAGCATCACAGAAATGTAATGCTTATGAGATTTTTCTACTGTGTTAATATTTTTAGGTTTAACCATAAAAGTGCGAATCGACTAGAAGCCCTCATAGATTTCAGTGCGCAGGCTTCACCCTGAGAAATCCCCGCGTGCCGGTCTTCGCCCCGCGAATTAGCGGTTGGCATTTTCGGTACTGTGAAATGACATTTGTGACTCTATTAAAACCAAACGCTGCTGTCAAATTTTTTTACTCTATGGGTTTAACAAAGTGATAATTTTTTTCGAAAAATATTATCCAAAATATGTGTGTTTACTTTATTTCGTTAGGTTAATTTCCAATGTCGTAAAAAGTTCGTGCGAAAGCAGGAGATTCGTTGATTTTTTTCAGAAAATTATGACTAATTATGAATATGAATACCTAAACATTTATTTTTATTAAATACAAAAATTTTAAAAATATTTCAAGTTGCTTATGCTAACATTTAGTTACTGGCCGGCAGTTGATTAGTTGATTCGATACTATTAAAGCGAGTTAAAAAAAAAAAACAAAACTTAATATTTAATAACATACTTAATAAAACATAAATAAATAGAAAAATATAAATGAATGGAACTTAGGAATTGATACCCAACTTTAAAAACGTAAGGTTCTTTTTAAGCGACTTCAAAAAAGAAGGAGGTTACTCAATTCGACCGTATATATGTTTTTTTTTTTATGTGTGTGTTCAGGGATAACTTCGTTGTTTATGAACCGAATCGGATGATTTTTTTATGAAACGAAGATATCTCCGAAATGGTACCATGATAAGAAAACCAGGATCTGATGATGGCATCCCAGAGAAATCGAGGGCAACCTTCGAAAATCGTATTTTAAAGTATCGTATTTTAAATATTTTAATAAAGTACTACTACTAGTACTATTTAATGAAGGTCGGGAGTCGATCTGATGATGGAGCTGAAAGACAGTCGAGGGAACTCCTCAACGACTTGCAGCAATTACCTGGTGTTTGGACTTGATTCATTTCTATTGATGAGATCTTTGCACCCATATGGATTATAAGTGCCATTACAGGTCTGATGATGGAGACCATACACAATCGAGGGAACTCCTTCACGATTTACAGCAATTATCTGGTCTTTGGACGTAATTCATTTCTATTAATAAGAACTTTGCACCCATATGGGTCATAAGTACCATTATAGATCTGATGATGGAGACCATACACAATCGAGGGAACTCCTTCACGATTTACAGCAATTACCTAGTGTTTGGACTTAATTCATTTCTATTAATGAGAACTTTGCACCCATATGGGTCATAAGTACCATTATAGATCTGATGATGGAGACCATACACAATCGAGGGAACTCCTTCACGATTTACAGCAATTACCTAGTGTTTGGACTTAATTCATTTCTATTAATGAGAACTTTGCACCCATATGGGTCATAAGTACCATTATAGATCTGATGATGGAGACCATACACAATCGAGGGAACTCCTTCACGATTTACAGCAATTACCTAGTGTTTGGACTTAATTCATTTCTATTAATGAGAACTTTGCACCCATATGGGTCATAAGTACCATTATAGATCTGATGATGGAGACCATACACAATCGAGGGAACTCCTTCACGATTTACAGCAATTACCTAGTGTTTGGACTTAATTCATTTCTATTAATGAGAACTTTGCACCCATATGGGTCATAAGTACCATTATAGATCTGATGATGGAGACCATACACAGTCGAAGGAACACCTTAACGATTTACAGCAATTACCTGGTGTTTGGACGTAATTCATTTCTATTAATGAGAACTTTGCACCTATATGGTTCATAAGTACCATTATAGATCTGATGATGGAGACCATACACAATCGAGGGACCTCCTTCACGATTTACAGCAATTACCTGGTGTTTGGATGTAATTCATTTCTATTAATGAGAACTTTGCACCCATATGGGTCATAAGTACCATTATAGATCTGATGATGGAGACCATACACAATCGAGGGAACTTCTTCACGATTTACAGCTATTACCTGGTGTTTGGACTTAATTCATTTCTAATAATGAGAACTTTGCACCCATATGGGTCATAAGTACCATTATAGATCTGATGATGGAAACCATACACAATCTAGGGAACTCCTTAACGATTTACAGCAATTACCTGGTGTTTGGACTTAATTCATTTCTATTAATGAAAACTTTGCACCCATATGGGTTATAAGTACCATCACAGGTCTAATGATGGAAACCATACACAGTCGAAGGAACACCTTAACGATTTACAGCAATTACCTGGTGTTTGGACGTAATTCATTTCTATTAATGAGAACTTTGCACCTATATGGTTCATAAGTACCATTATAGATCTGATGATGGAGACCATACACAATCGAGGGACCTCCTTCACGATTTACAGCAATTACCTGGTGTTTGGATGTAATTCATTTCTATTAATGAGAACTTTGCACCCATATGGGTCATAAGTACCATTATAGATCTGATGATGGAGACCATACACAATCGAGGGAACTTCTTCACGATTTACAGCAATTACCTAGTGTTTGGACTTAATTCATTTCTATTGAAGGGAACTTTGCACTCATATGGGTTATAAGTGCTATTACAGGTCTGATGATGAAGAATATAAACAGTCGAGGGAATTCCTCAACGATTTACAGCAGTTAACTTTTGTTGGGCTTCCTTCATACGGTTGAATATGCCAAAATGTTCAGTTCGCACAAAAATAATACTTAATTAAGATTGAAGTTTTACATAAGAATACCATTACCTACTAGGCATGCTAATGCGTCAATTTGACACTGAATTGACGTTGCGTAATCGCGGTGCTGTCTCATTAGAGTAGCGCGTTTAGTAGCCCCATTTATACTAAATACAAATATGTTACAGATGCGTTCAACTAAAAATTGAAAAATAAAATAATTTGAAAAAAAAATAAAAACCGACTTCAAAAACATAAACTAAAAAGTTAAAAATAAAATTTTCACTTTAAAGAAAGGAGCATTAACAGGCGGCATATAGTTAATGAAGTCGGTGCCTACTCACTCAGACACTTTAAATTGTGTTCTATATTTGTTATAGTTATAAATATATCATTGTTGTAATTGTTATTACCTGGTAAGTACCCATTTAAAATGTCTGAGTTGGCACCGACTTCATTAACTATATGCCGCCTGTTAATGCTCCTTTCTTTAAAGTAAAAATTTTATTTTTAACTTTTTAGTTTATGTTTTTGAAGTCGGTTTTTATTTTTTTTCTTCTAAGTATATAGCCATCGCCACGCCAACAATCAGTTATTAGGTACCCTCGCCAAAGTCGCCAATACAGATGTTTCACACCAAAACTAAATTTACTGACTTCAAAGTGTTTTATTATATATTTTCTAGAATTAGAACAGGGATAATATAAAAATATAATATAATAAAGAGGTGCTTGGGAGTTTCGTTTGTCCAAGGTGACCTCTGGAACTATTAGATTGAACTCAAAAATTTGTCGTTTGTGTAAATTTGGACGGAAGCGTTCTTTTGGGTATTTTCGGAGGAAATGAAGTTTAAGGAATTTCGTTACATCATCATTAGCCTATTTTTACCCTCAAACTAAGGGAGGCTTAGGCCTCCCTTAGTTTGAGGAGGGGGGTTTCGTTACATATTTAACTGGAACTGTAACTTATACTGATACGTGATAGTAACACAAATGAAATTGAAATTCTAGAACGGATGATGCAAATACCGAAATATATACTTATTTCATTAAAATATTTGTGTATTTTAATTCTTCAATTATATAAATAACATTTTAGGTTTTTCCCGAAATGCCTTTTGGAGGATGGGGGTTACAAATAACATATAACTTTAAAAAACTTTTATTTAACTTCACTTGTATATGGAATTTGGCGATCAATATTTCACCCACTTCCACTGAAGCTACCGGGCTAAAATTTTGAAAATATGTAACTTCGATGGCAATACACTAAAATGATAAACATGACCTGATGCTACAGCCAAAATTGTCTTCTCATAAGGGGCAGTCCTCAACAGTTAGTAGCGCGAACACAAAATTTTGTATATACGTTTGATGGTTCTAATGGTTAAGCATAATTTTCACCATAAACTGATGATGCATCTAGGATAATTTGCTCGCACGAGCGAACTCCTCGTTTCAGCTCAGTTTAGTTAGTACATTAGTAAGTATTTTTAAAGAATTTGTTTCACGTACCGACTACGAGATTTGATTTCGATACAATGACGGAAGGAGACGACGATGATTTATCTTTTTGGGTAGGAATTAATTATGAGCAGTGTAACATTATTTTAATTATCATGTAATATATATCTGTATGTTATGCCATTTTAAACGTTTTTCAACTAATGTTTTACTCAAACGTCAACTTACGGGTATAAACTTACTGATTAGTGATTGAGAGTAAGTCAATTCAAACTGCATCAAACGACAGACTATTAAACTCGTATGGTTGACAGTATTTTAACACATATTAAGTATATATAGATTTAAGCTTTGGCATTCCTTTTCCATATAAACTTTTCCTTCGCGTATTTATATATAGAGATATCAAATGAAGTGTTTCGATTCCCTGTTAAAATAAAAGATTTTTCAAGAATGTTAACTTGCAGTTTTCTTTTCTTAAAAATCGAGCTCATGATCCTTTTGAACACTTTTCGCTATTTTTCATAGTTTAGGATTTGGCCATATAGTCCCATCTCAAAAATTCACCTGTATATATATTTTACGTTTCTGCACTCCTATAATCCACACAAACTTTTACAATGCCAAATCTCACACTCTTCTATGCTTAAAAAGGGGTCTCTAAAGCTTTTCCTTCACGTATTTATATTTAGATTAAATAACTTTTTAAAAGTATTTTAAGTGTTTTATTCTATCCTTTTTTATGCCTTGGTTCATCACCACCCCATCTATATCGAACATAAAATATATGTAAACGTAATTTAGACTTGGAATACATCACAACATATGTTTCTGTTGGTTTTACGCCCAGCTCCCATAGTAAAATGCCCATCATCTTTTATTTTAAACAATATCAAAACGGTTTTTCTGATGTAACTGTCTTAAGTATTTCGACATTTGCAAATTATAATAAAAAATTATGAAGTAATATTACATATAAGTTTTTTATATAATTGCTGTAAACAGTGCCAAAGCTACGTTTCTTTGGGATCCCTACAGCCAACATCAAAAATGTCTTCCTGAAAAACTTTTACTGAAGACTTTCGGCCATTCATAAATGATGAAAAATGATTAAAGAACATATAATAAAAATTTTATTTTAAGTGCTGTACGTAAACGCTAACTCGTCCAAGTCTGTTACGTAAAGGATCTTGATTATAAAAATCTCTTTACAATCTTTTTTGAAAAACATTTATTATACGTCGTTATGAGCAAGTTCAATTTGAAAAGTTGTAAGTGACACTAAATCATAGTCACAATAAAGATACTTTTAAGGCAACGTTTCAAATATAAAAAATTGCCAAGAAAAGTTGAAGGTGAAGTAAGCTTTTAAATTATGACAATTTACACAAAACCTTTACGAAATTTATAGACACTGAATTCAAATGCTTTTGCATCTATTTATTTTATATGGGCGGTAAATAAATATTTTGTGTGTCGTATATTTTTTTTGTAATTTTTCAAAATTCTCACTATATCGGGCAAAAATAAATTATCTAAAATTTTCGAGTTTCTGTTAGAAAACATTGGTTAATGAAATCGACAAAGAACAACAGCTGTTATATTTTTTCAAATACTTTGCAAATTTTATATTGGGTTTCTTCTCTCTAGAGATCAAGAAATAGTTTTAATGAGTATTTGTGTGTTTGTGATGCATTGAACACGAATCAAAGGCACTTTATTTTATTTTCTAATGATATTCCTTCAATAGTCAAAAACCAATTAAAAACTAAAAGTATTTACAAATTAAAAAATACTATGTAAATTATGATAAATGACAAAATTTTAAAGAGACGATGGGTTCAGGGTACCAAGGATGTTTGCCGCGTTGCCGCGCTGTATTGCGACACTGATCCTCTGAACAAAGTACTCCTTGCTCAAAGGATCCCCTGTCAACAGACACAGCGCGACACCCAAATCGTGGACAAATGATTTGGTATCCTTGGACCAGGGACCCATCGTCTCGACAGCAAAAGGGATGAAATGGTAACGATTTAAAAGTTCCATGTGCTTGGCTGTTTTCCTGCGAGCTGCTGTCTCAGCAGCTGCTCCAGTTTTTTTAGATGTATTTTTTATATAACTTTGAAACAAAGTATCTACGCAAGTTACATCCCAAACAAGAGCTTTACCACTTTTGTATGGAACCATAGTGACACCATCGGGTCTCTTGCCGTCCTTCAATAGGTTTTTGTGAAAAAGAAAACATTTGTAATGAATTAAATATCGTCCTTCAAAGTGTGAAAATTGAGATTTCGGGCGTCTATTCCAACTTTCTTCACATTTTTTTCTTTAGCTTTATTTTCCGTATCATGTTTTTTAGGTACTTTGAGTAAATTTTCATAATGAAAGCCAAAGTGCCATGTCTTACTTTTCTTAGAAATTGTGTGCATTGCAAATTTCTTCGTTTCGATAGAAAGTTTTTTTTTAATTGCTCAAAATATTTTTCTACGGTTGCGTTGTTTAATCTGCCTTCCCCAGTTAAACTTGTCCATAATGGTATGGTAAATATTTCTCAAAAAATACAAAAGACTTATTTTAAAATACGGGTTCTTTATCGCACCGGCTTTGACTATATCTATTTTAGCAACAATTTTCATAAAGTGTTTGTAGGTAAAAGAGACTAGATTTATGTGTAGAGGAATTTGAATCATTTTGAATGCTCTCCGATGCATGGTCATCGAAGTTTGTATAAATATTTTTTGCTTTACACAAAACTTTCAGTGTTTCTTTAGCATTAATAACTTGACGGTCAATGAATGATGATTTTATAATAATAATAATAATAATAATAATAATAATACATGAGACTTCCCACACAGCGCCATCTAGTCCCAAAGTAAGCAAGTATTATGCTTGTGTTATGGGTTACTAGACAACTGATATACATACTTAAATATTCTTTATAATATATACATATAATTTTTTTTTTTTTTTAATATACATAACAACCAAGACCCGGTACCAGTATTAATATTCATCATATTAATACTGACCCGACCTGGGATTCGAACCCGGGACCTCTAGCTTCGTAGGCAGGGTCGCTACCCACTAGGCTAAGCGGTCGTCTTAATTTAATAGAATTTTAATAGAATGTATAAGTTTTTAACAAAATCATTCTTTTTTTCCAATATGAAAACAGCATAAAACTAACAATTAAATCTTCAAAAAATTTATATTCTTGATTCTTATTTCGAGTAATATCTTCACATATTCTTTAGGCAAAATGAGCACAACATAAATTTAATGGTATTTAATAGCGCGAAAAATTCGAATTTCGGTTACGAGTATTATACGTATAGCAATCAAAATAAAAATTCAAATAATCTATCAAAGTACAATTATTAAAAGATTTACAAAGAGCATTCAACATGGTAAACGAAAAATCTACCACAACACGAGAAAATGCTGGCCATTTACTTAACAAAAAAATTAAATTCATCTAGCAATTTGAATGTTGATTGAACGCCGTGTACCACAGAGACCATGGAAAATACTGGATAGAATCTATTAGTATTTTTAAGGTTTATAACTCCGATATAAAGTTCTTTTACACACAATTGTTTCATTTTTTTAAAGCCGAACCGATGCTACTTCCAGTAGAATAAAAATGCAAGAACGGCATTTCTATACAATTTAGGAAAAGTTACTTCTTTAATATGTTCACCCTGTTGCCCTTTTACTTGCGGGTTTTACATATTTAAAAACAATTTAACACTGTTATTAACACATGGAGATATTTTTCCTTAACACGCAACGATAAAATTGTGCGTTCTGTTACAAATGATTCAGTAATTTCACTTCTAAATCGAAACTATGACCTTCTGATACATTGCAAGTTTTATTGCGAATTTCTTTCGATAAATTCACTTTACTGGAATGCAACAGTGTGTTCATGCTAAAAATATTTAATATTTTTTTAAGAACTATGTCAAAATACGATGAAATATTTGACTTCAAAAAATAAAATTAAAATAATCAAATAAAATAAAATAAAATAAAATTGTTATTTATCCGTAGTTTCATTTATTCAAATACCATAATTCAAACTATTCATAACAGTACAATAACCATAACTACAAAATAATACATACAAACATACAAAATAATACATAACTAAATAACAATTGTGGAATTCCCTGTAAAAAAATTAATAGTGCGAATGAATTTACCAATAGAAAAAAGATTAAATACGTAAATTAAAAAAAATCTAGGAAAATAAGAATTAAGCAAGTTCTGAATGAAAAGACCACGAAGAAAAATTTATTTGCACTATTAATTTTTTTACAGGGAATTCTACAAAATGGATTGTTTTGTATTAATTTTAAAGATATTTTGTGCAATTTTTGATATTTTATCATATTAGTAATAGTTGATTCTAGTGATTCTAAAGTAACATGGTGATATTTTTTTTTGTTGAACTAAATCCTCAAGAATCATTAGGTAATCCGCCTTAAAACCATAAAAGAACTAATTGAATATAAGCCCTCTTCTGCTTTTACTGTCTAAACACTCATACTCTAGCAAGTTCGTATAAGATGGTGAGTTTTAGTCCGAGTTTCAGTGCGCAAGGTCCCCGTGCACCGGTCTTCACCCCCGCGAAATCCGCGCGTGCCAATCTTCAACCCTGCAAATTTGCGTAATGTTACTTCGACATTGTGAATGACATTTATGACACTATTAAAACCAAACGCGGCTCTCAAATTAATTTACTCTATTATTAAAACGATACTGGGATAGTCATACTGGAAACTTTATACCATACTACCAGAACCTGTGACCAGAACATACTAGACCCAAAAATTTGTTAAACTTATGGATAAGTTCACGTCTGATTTTTATATCACAAACATAAAGACAGTTAATTTATAATTATGAAATAACAGTCGTTAACATCCGCCAACCGGCACTGGAGCAGTGTGGTAAATTAAGCTCCAAGCACCCTCATCCTGAGGAGAAGTCTAAGCCACTGCAGTGGGGTGAAGTAGGCTGGGAAATTAAAAATGACAACAAAGCTAATACATTTTATAGAAAACTGCTGTTCCGATTTTAATGAAACTTTTCAGATACAAAGAGAACGTTGTCAAAATGATATACTACTTTTTGTCTGTCGGTCTGTACGTTTAACTGTCTATTCGAGCTAATCTCCGAAACGGCTGATCTGATTTTAATGAAACATCACAGGTATGAAAAGGAGGTGGTCAGAAATGACATACCACTTTGTGTCTGTTTATCTGTACGTCTATCTGTCTATTCGAGCTAATCTCCAAAACGGCTGATCTGATTTTAATTAAACTTCACAGGTATGACAAAGAGGTGTTCAGAAATGACACACGACATTATCTGTACTATCTGTATTATCTGTAGTGTCTGTATTATCTGTACGTCTATCTGTCTATTCGAGCTAATCTCCATAACGCTTGCGGCATTACCGTATCGTATTGCTATGGCGAGCCTCTGTGCCCGAAACGACACAGAGCGGGAGTCACAACCCTCTATATAAGTCGGCGACCGACGCTCCTAATCAAATTTTGGGCCTTGAAACTCCAACAGCCGGTCATCGTCACAGTAAAAGGAGCGAAGGTATAGGATTGTTTCGAAATTGTGTATTTGCTGTGTTTAGACGGGCCGCGGACTCGTAGTTGAGTTGTTAAATCGATTTTTGCCTACCCTAAACTACTTTTTTCCTTGGCACCATATACTCGTGTGAAATATTTGTGAAGTCAGATACTCGAGAAGTGTACCTACCTACGTCGTAAGAAAGCTTTGACGAATGTGTTTAACTTGTTCTTGACTGTACATAGAGTCTACTTTAGAAACGTTATATTTTTAATATAGGTATGTTTGCATTTTGCGGTTATTGAATTAGAACTAATCTAATATTTTTCACATACATGGACGGATCAAACTAACATTCTTGGCGAAGTCGGCCAGAAAGTAATTTTAAACATGAGTAACTTAAATAATTTATTTCCGAAGTCAAATTCAGGTTAATGTTTTGCCAACGGTACAACTAGATGTTTTAGATAATGCCGGTAAAAACACTTATGTCGCGCACTGTTAGACTCTGGCAGTGAGAAAAACTCCATATCTAAAAAAATTGTACAATCTTTGCATTTCTGTATTAACCCTCGGATTTGACAATTATATGTTTCAATTTCAATTATTATTTCATTTTAAATATAAACGGAAACAATTATCACACTACTGCCTTTCGTCTACCTTTATAACTTTCTGAAATATAGCCGAATCTCACTCTCCGGTGTAACTGATCTGATAGTCATTCAACGAAAAGGGGAACCTCCCAGCCCACAGTTTTTGACCGAATCCAAAATTCCTTTTCTCAAATGGTAAAAATCGGGAGTTCTTTTATTTTTTCGATATTAGCTTTTGTTTTTGAAATATTTATTAACTTTTTGTCTGAAACATTAGATCATTTCGTCTTTATTTTCACCATTTTCGATTTACCGAAAAAAGTTACAAACCAATTTTAAAAAATTTGATGTCATACGATGCCTCACAAACCCTTGCATCTTTTGATACCACTGCCTATTTTCTATCATCCTAAATTTCTGAAATATAACCGAATTACACTCCCCCACGAAAACGAACAGATAAACATTTTCAATGTTAAAAAGCTCACTCGTGACAACGTCCTTTTTATGTCTGCAAAGTTTTATTGAAATCGGTTCGGCCATTTCGGAGATCAGTTCGGACGGACAAACAGACAAACAAAGAAAGACAAGAAGTGACCTATGTTCTTTTCCAATGTCTAATCTATTTCTGTACTGAACCCCATTAAAATCGGTTTAGGCGTGAAAGCGTAACAAACAAACACACTCACATTCGTATTTAAATAATATTGGTTAGGATTATTCGTATAAACTGGAGACTTGTATCCAAACTGAAAAACCCAACGGCTGCAGTTACAAGCCAAACACGACATAGAAATCTGGCGACACAAGAAACTCAACCAACCACTCAGTCAACACCATAAAATAAAAGCAGGTTTGTAAGGTTGTAAAGCAAAAACAGCATAAAAATAAAGGCCTACTTTAAGACATCTGGAAGGATTTCAAGGTTCCATATTTCGAACTCCAAAAAAGTGGTCAAATTCCAAAAAAAAACGTCAGAGTCAAACCGATTACAAAATGAGTTCACAAAGCGGGTGCAGACGTATGCAATAAAACTTAGTGTGATTACTAGCATTACATGTTATTATATAACTAGTCGCGTGGACTACACAATTGTACCGGGACAGTTAAAGGAAGGCGACGCTCCAGAAAATTGTAACACTTTCTAGAACATTCTGAAAATTAATTACCTAAGAAATCTCTGTACTTAATTTCATAAAAATCCATTTAGCCATTTTAGCATGAAGAATAGCTATCCCACAAATCGCTCCCAAAATCAGTCAGCCGTTTTGGAGATTAACCGGAACAGACAGACAGACTAACAGACACAACGATTTTTTATATGTATATAAGAAAATAGTTTTTCACTCCTGACAACGCATTCTTTATGTTTTAAAGTTTCAGTAAAATCAGATCAGCCATTTCGACGATTAGCAGTAACAAACACACAGACACAAACCAACTTATTTCACTCCAGATAACCTCCTTTCTATGTCTGCGAAGATCCCTAGAAATGGTTTAGTCATTTTGGAGATCAGCCAGAACAAAAAAACAGACAGACAACCACACAAGGCTTCCCATCGCAAGGGTAAAACAAAAAAAAACGTTCTAAAAACAAAATATATCTCCAAATTTTCAAACCAAATTCGGAGCGTATATTCATGGTTCCGAACACACTGGTGATCGCTTTCTAAGCGATCAGCGCTACACAGTATTCATTCACGTATTTGCGTCCACTCAGCTGGTGTGCTAAGGCGCGGTGCGCCTACGATTCTAGTCCATTTTTTTTGGCTAGTTTTATGTAAGGAAAAAGTATATGTACCAGTCAATCTTTCATACCTTGGAGTTGAACGCGATAGCAGCAAACAGCGGTCAGCGGTCGCTGATCTCAACTCGGTGACGACCCAAAAGGCAAATACCAATTATCATACATTTAAATTGAAAATTAACGGAACTCCCATATGATCATGCTTTAATTTACTCTCTTAAGGTTTAATTCTTCAAAAAATTTTAAACACTGACGTTTACTACTGATTTTCAAGCATTCAACTTCAAAATTACAGATTTTTATCCAAATTTACCCCCGTTTTTAGCACCTTAGGGGTGCAATACAAACTTACCCGCTGTAACTTTAATATCTAAGGGGTGAAATTTCGAAAAATCCTTTAGTCAGATTAAATCATTTTCAACACTAATAAAATATGCTCTGTATGTCTGTGAATGAATGTTTCCATGATACAAGGGTTACTATTTCTGGCCATTTCCAAAAATTATTCAAAAAGTTATTAAGACATCTAACTCTTTAGCTGTAGAATACAATTTGTTTCGTATAACTGACAATTTTTATTACGGTTTTCGACGTAAGCTAACTCAAAAACAGTGCATCGATCAACTGACTTCGAGTTTTGAGAATGAAACACCATTGAATGCCACTGTGTATCACGGGTTCAGTGAGTTTAATTGCAGGCGGTAATCGGCGGTATAAATATCGATTCTGTGCGGGAATTAATATTGCAAGATCGTCGTGTTACATATCGTGAGATAGAGACGTCCCTGGGCTTAAGTATGACGAGAATATATAAGAAAGTACAAGGAAATTTGACTGTGAAAAAAATTTGTTTCCCTTGGAATTTGCACAACTTGATAATAGATCAAGAACAGTCTCGTATCGGTTAGTGCAAAAAAAAAATAGTTTTCAACAGTAAAAAAGCTTCAAATATAAGGGCCAGTTCCAGATTTATAAATAGCAGGCCACATAACATGATTTTAGTTTTAATTAAACGAATAGAAATGCTTAAATTAAAACACAACACATAATTTTATCATCTTATGTCATACGAGGGTAAATCTTTGAAGTACGATTTTTTCGTCATTTCGGTAGCACATTTTCAAAACAAACTATCAATTTAATTATTAAAAATAAGAAAGGCTCTGGAATGCAAAAAAAAATGATGTACAAGGCATTTCTTTTGAACAAATACTTTAAGCTGCAATGCCACTTTTTAAAAAGTTTTTTGCTACCGAATTTCGATCAAACCACTGAAATGACGAATGCACACCTTTTAATAAGCTAATGTATCCACATATCTAGAACTTTTAATGAGGATACAATTAAGCATAACTAATCGAAATATACTCCCAAACATTAAGATTCTATTCCACTGCTTTTCAATAAAATTCAGCTGTCGATCAGCGGTCTATTGTTAAGTAGGATTTTTCAAAACAAATTCTGTATAGCCTTGAATGTTTACGTGGATGTCCCAAAAGCGATTGCTTTCGATCCATCGACGTTTTCACTTAAATTAAATTTAATTAGATTTTGACAACTGAATTTCATTTATGGGCCTACTGTTTTTAGTTCACGTTCCGAAATAAATATACTTTGTGTGCGACACAGTGTAGGTTTGGTTTCATTTACATTACAAGTGGAAAAAAACTCTACTGAATTGATGAAAAAGTAGTTTTCATGTGGTCACTATTATTCTATAAAATATAAAATGAACCAATAGTACAGTAAGATCAAGTTCTATAGTTGGCCGTTATTTTCAGATTGTGACGCTTTCAAATAGTGTCTCTACAAACACAAGCAAGTCCTCCGAACTGAAAGAAAATGTGAACAAAAATATACCATCGTACGAAAAACTTAATCACGAGTGCCCGTAATAGATACCTATAAAAGCAGTTGCCTGCCAAAAACCCAGCGTCGACATCCGTACGTGCGAATTTAATTACAATTATATAATTACATTTAAATGCCGTTTTCACATGAGTCTGGTCTTGTGCAAATGGACTAAAACAAAATATTATGATTTTAGCAGTGGGATCTGATCACTTTTCAAACTTATTCTAAGCATTAGGCTTAAGAATTATCGGTACAATTTGGTAACTAAGTAAAACGTAAACATATGAAAAAGGTGCGGCCTCGGGTGTCAAAAGGGGTCAAAAGTTTTTTCTTAACGTATTAAATATATAGTTATCAAATCAAATGGTTTAATTTCATTTTGAAGTAGACAGATTCTTCAAAAATGTGAAAATGTAGTTTTCGTTTTCTCAAAAATCAAGCTCATGATGCCTTTCAACACTTTTCGCTATTTCTCATAGTTTAGAATTTGGCCATTGGCAGTCTCATCTCAAAAACTCACCTGTATATAAATTTTAGCTTTCTGCACTGAATGTGTATGTATGAATATGTATCTCATATACTACACTTATTACATTCTCTTATACTATACTTATTACATTCTCATATACACATCTGAGTGTCGTGATAGCCCGAGCGCAGCGAATCTGTTTCAAAACAAGGCCATGTAAATCCGGGCGTTTTTCTGACTTAAGTATATAACTTTCACTGACTCTGTATGTCGGAACGTACGTTGAGCAGTCGGTCCCGATTGCTGTCAATAGATGGTGGTCGTTACAATCCGCCAACCCGCATTGGAGCAGCGTGGTGAATTTAAGCTCCAAGCCCTCATCTTGAGGCGAGGCCTAAGTACCTGCAGTGGGGTATAAAAAGGGCTGAAGGAAAAATAGGAGTAAATGAGGGTGAAAATTTGTATAACAGTAAGGTAATGGTTTTTTATAAATATTACCTTCAAAATAAAGTAAATCTATACTAATATTATAAAGCCGAAGAGTTTGCTTGTTTGTTTGTTTGTTTGTTTGTTTGTTTGTTTGTTTGAACGCGCAAATCTCAGGAACTACTGGTTCGAATTGAAAAATTCTTTTTGTGTTGGATAGTCTATTTATTGAGGAAGGCTATAGGCTATATGTATAAAATAATACTATCTGTCCATTTGAGCAAATCTCCAAAACTGCTAAACCGATTTTGATCAAAACTTCACAGATATAGAAATAAAGTGGTCAAAAGTGACATACACTACTTTTTGTATGTCTGTATGTACGTCCATCTGTCTATTTGAGCTTATCTCCAAAACGGTTAAACCGACTTTAATGAAATTTCACGGGTATGAAAAGGAAGTGGTCAAAAGTGACATACGCTACTTTTTGTCTGTCTGTTTGTCTGTACGTCTATGTGCCTATTCAAGCTAATCTTCAAAACGGCTCAACAGATTTTAATGAAACTTTGCAGACGTGAAAGAAGGTTGTCAAGAGTGACATCAGCTACTTTTTGTGTCTGTCTGTCGTTTGTCTTCACTGATCTATTAACGTAGATAAAGCCGAAACTACTAAGTCTAAAAAGCCGAAATTTGGAACAGTGGCTTATTTTATAACGTATCAATTTTTTATGAAAGGAATATTTGGAAATTTCAAATTTAAGGAGGGAGGGACGGAAGGGCTTTGTATGAGTCTTTGTTCTTTAAAGTTAGAAACATAAAAATTTTGACATAAATAAATAATGATGTCTTTCAGGGTTTTTGGATTTCCACATTTTAAGGGTGGGAAACGGGAGGTGAAAAGTATGGGAGTATCGGTTTTCCTAAAGAAGTGGGGAGAATGAAGATGGAAAGTTTGAATGGGTGTACCCAATATTAGTTTCAGCAAAAAGTATGTATAAACCATTTCGAAAGTTAATACTACCTAAAACAGGAATGTGTAGTCTACGCAAGCGAAGCTGCGGGCGGTCGCTAGTCGTATTATATTCTTTAATTAAATATATTTATATTTTTGCATAAAAGTAAAAAACCTATAACAGGTGTTCGGCTGAAAGTAATCCAAACATATAGAGCACGTAAAACTTACCGAACCATACAAAAAGTTTCAAGTGAGCAGATGGCACAAAGTAACTGTCATCGAGAAAAACATGTTTAAAATTTCTTTTTTTTAATCTTTTGGTTTAGTTCGATAAGCTCTACATGTTCTATTCAGCCAAACACCAGGTATAAAATAGACCTAAGTGCGTGATTAAGTTAGTATCAACATAACGCGGCGCTCTCCTCGCATCATTCTTCGCCGGCGAGTCTGCTGGAGCTCTCTGGTACGCAGCCTGGGCGCGAGTAGACAACGCTACGGGATTCTTTTCTTCTGTTTCTTCGCTCACTTCTTCTAAACCGTGAAAAAGATTTTGATACAGTTTTTAATCATTTAAAGAATTTCTTCCGGAATGTTTTAAATCTATAAATCTATAATATAGAATAAGATATTCTTAAATATATATCTTATTTGATATAAACGAACATTATAAAATTCCCTATGCCCCCATCCCCGCTCACTTTGCTTTGATAAGAATGGAACCGAAAATGGGACGGGACCGAGGTCCAGAACAAGAACTATACGACGAGCAGGGCTACGGGCGGGTCACTAGTACTTATATCAGTATATAGATATTTTACACCATTACAATCAGACATGTTTATGGACATAAATAAATATTTTCCCCAGACGGGAATCGAACCCGCTACCTTTGGTTCTACAGTCGGCGTCTCTGACCACTAGATGAACAGGTCAGTCGACTAGACAAATGAAACACATAAAACGTGCTAAAATACATTTATTTCACCTACAAACATAATACAAAGGCATTGTTCATAACATTTTTACATGCTAAAGCTATGAAGTCATATTTCGAGAGATCATTCAACAACAAATCATTGCCTCCATTGTGAAAATCCAACAACAAACACAACTTATTTTATATTTTTGTTTATATTTCAAACTAAAGTGTGAAATATGATTTAATTTTAAAATTTTATTCACAATAATGTGAACACGGTTATTAGCCAAAGTATAGACGACATAGGTACAATAAGAATACAATAGTTGACAGTGTTTGTCTACAAGTTCATTTTTCTTAATTTGAGAAAAAAATAATCTTATTTTTTGTAATTTTTCTCTAAAACTGAAGGATTCTGGTTCCTAGTGTAGGTAATTTCTTTTTTGTATTTCATCTTTTCGTAGACAGAATCATACCGAGTTTCCAAAATACGGGGACGATATGTAATCTTAAAATTGTAAACGTTAAATGAGATTTCATAATAGTTATACCTACTTGAACGATGTTGATTAGGCGCATCGGAATCGCTTCTATTCCCGAACCCCAAATTATAACAATTGTTGTTGCTAATGGCAGTGGCTAAACCATGGAACAAGTTGCCTATTAAAGTTGGAAGAGTTTCAACGTATTTTAGCGAAATTCGGTGTGGTCATTCTCACATCGGCTAACATAACATCTAGTTAATGGGTGCCTTTTTTTGTAATGAGGGCCGAATCTGTGTACAGACAACTGCACCCGATCTTCTGCACAGATAGTGTCGGGTTGGAATATCTCTGATTTAATACGTTTAACAAGTTCACCCTAAAACGGCGAAATAGATTTGAAATTTAAGAAAACTGATGCGAAAACGGTTGTGCACGTGTTCGCGGGTGGTCGTCGTCAGCTGTTTCGCTTACGAACTGGCAACATATACACCAGTAAATTAGTGTTTAGGTGATTGGACTGTGCTGAAATGGACGCTGTTATCAATTTTGATTCCTTTATGCTGTGAGCGTATAGATCTACCTTTGATTACATATAATGTCTGGATAGAGAGAGTCGGCGTCAAAAAACGTAGATAAAAATATCCCCTACCGTTCGGTTAGAATTCACGCACACAGAAACGGTTTGTACATGGTTAGTATAATGTAGCGAATGTATGTGTATGTGGTCTGTTGAGTCACGCACACAAGTATGTAAAAGTTTTTCTCGACATTGTATTGCCAGGGTCCATCCAGTCGCCGCGTGGAAACTCCGGTCGCGTGGAAACTCCGGTCGCGTGGACTACACAGCTGTACACTGATTTTAAAAATTTCTTCCCTATAGAAAGCTACATTAACAGCGAGTAACATGGGTCATGTTTTATTTTTAAACAGCTTTCGCCCACGACTACACAGTTGTACCGGGACCGCTATAATTGTTAGCATAGATATAGTTTGTAAGCTGAAGAGTGACACATAGGCTACTTTTTATTATGGATAAAGGAGTTCCGGCACAACTGTGTAGTCCAACCGAGCAGAGCTGCGTGCGGAAAGCTAGTCGTCAATAAATCAGGGCGCCAGGGTCTACTTGAATCGCTCGTTAGTTTCACAATTCACCACAACGAGAACGGCGCTTTGGTCGCGTCGAAGTTATCGCCAACTTGTAACGTCTAGGAATAACACAACGCTTATTCGAAACAATACTGCATTAGACTTTTATACATAAAATAACATACAAACCGTGGTGGATTTACTAACAGGCTAAATAAGTTGGAGCCTATAGGGCGGCAAATCTGGGACCAAAATATTTTTTTGTTTTACACTGTAAGTAAACGCAATAAACACTATTGAATTACGTTTACCAAATGTACGTTATTTATTGTGTAAGTAGTATTAAGACATACCTTACCCCGCCTTCTTAGTAATACACGATTGAGCTTTTACTAGCGGAAACCCAAAAACTATTTCTCGTGCAATCTCAACTAAATCGTTGGATTGTTAAAATAATCTAGGAACTGACACACCGAGCCCTTAGTACACAATCATACTAATTACGAGAAAAAAGAGGTGTAATCAGAACGATCGATTGCGCACAAATCATAAAATTACAATATAATTGATAAAAAAATTGTAATAAATATATTTGTGAACTAGGATATCGAATTGTAGAGGTCATTAGAGGCGGCAAAATTTTAATAGCTTACTGGTGGCAATTGTGTAAATCCACCACTGCATACAAATAATCAGAGAGGGCGTCTATGAAATACTATAATATACACAAGTATGTATATCGGCCGGTCATTCTACATTTTCTTCATCGGATTACTTCCAGTGTAGTTATTTCCCGGAAAAAATTCTATTCATTCGGGCAGCCAACACAACGGTCCAGTCTCCATAACAGACAGTACATCCCACTGTATGTGTTCGACGCGGTTGCCTGGAAGAAAAAAAATCCATCACTATATATTATAAAATAAAGTCCCCCGCCGCGTCTGTCTGTCTATCTGAACGCAATAAACTCAAAAACTACCGAACGGATTAGCATATTATTGACACCAATGGACAGACTGATTCAAGAGGAAGGTATTGTATATTTCTATATATGTATAAAGTATAATTTATTAAAGTTTTGTGGAAATTTGTTGAAATATGACGATTATTGTTGTAGAAGTCGAAAAAAAATCAAGCCGGCTGGGAGCTTTCATAAAAAACACTGGCTAATACCTTTGAAATATAACTAAATAATATATGGAGGAATTGTGTCTCTTTTGTAGAACTAAAGAAAAGTCCGCGACGGCATATATCTATCTTTTATGGATAGCTTACTATACCTATTTTTAAGCGACTTCAAAAAAGAAGGAGGTTACTCAATTCGACGGTATATATGTTTTTTTTTTTATGTGTGTTCAGGGATAACTTCGTTGTTTATGAACCGAATTGAATATTTTTTTTGTGGAAGGGAAATATCTCCAGAGTGGTACCATGATAAAGAAACCAGGATCTGATGATGGCATCCCAGAGAAATCGAGGGCAACCATCGAAAATCGTATTTTAAAGTATCGTATTTTAAGTACTTTGATAAAATACTACTACTAGTACTATTTAATGAAGGTCGGGAGTCGATCTGATGATGGAGCTGAAAGACAGTCGAGGGAACTCCTCAACGATTTACAGCAATTACCTGGTGTTTGGACTTGATTCATTTCTATTAATGAGAACTTTGCACTCATATGGGTCATAAGTACCATTACAGGTCTGATGATGGAGACCATACACAGTCGAAGGAACTCCTTAACGATTTACAGCAATTACCTGGTGTTTGGACTTAATTCATTTCTATTAATGAGAACTTTGCACTCATATGGGTCATAAGCACCATTACAGGTCTGATGATGGAGACCATACATAGTCGAAGGAACTCCTTAACGATTTACAGTAATTACCTGGTGTTTGGACTTAATTCATTTCTATTAATGAGAACTTTGCACTCATATGGGTCATAAGTACCATTACAGGTCTGATGATGGAGACCATACACAGTCGAAGGAACTCCTTAACGATTTACAGCAATTACCTGGTGTTTGGACTTAATTCATTTCTATTAATGAGAACTTTGCACTCATATGGGTCATAAGTACCATTACAGGTCTGATGATGGAGACCATACACAGTCGAAGGAACTCCTTAACGATTTACAGCAATTACCTGGTGTTTGGACTTGATTCATTTCTATTAATGAGAACTTTGCACTCATATGGGTCATAAGCACCATTACAGGTCTGATGATGGAGACCATACACAGTCGAAGGAACTCCTTAACGATTTATAGCAATTACCTGGTGTTTGGACTTAATTCATTTCTATCAATGAGAACTTTGCACTCATATGGGTCATAAGTACCATTACAGGTCTGATGATGGAGACCATACACAGTCGAAGGAACTCCTTAACGATTTACAGCAATTACCTGGTGTTTGGACTTAATTCATTTCTATTAATGAGAACTTTGCACTCATATGGGTCATAAGTACCATTACAGGTCTGATGATGGAGACCATACACAGTCGAAGGAACTCCTTAACGATTTACAGCAATTACCTGGTGTTTGGACTTAATTCATTTCTATTAATAAGAACTTTGCACTCATATGGGTCATAAGTACCATTACAGGTCTGATGATGGAGACCATACACAGTCGAAGGAACTCCTTAACGATTTACAGCAATTACCTGGTGTTTGGACTTAATTCATGTCTATTAATGAGAACTTTGCACTCATATGGGTCATAAGTACCATTACAGGTCTGATGATGGAGACCATACACAGTCGAAGGAACTCCTTAACGATTTACAGCAATTACTTGGTGTTTGGACTTAATTCATTTCTATTGATGAGAACTTTGCACTCATATGGGTTATAAGTGCCATTACAGGTCTGATGATGAAGACCATAAACAGTCGAGGGAATTCCTCAACAATTTACAGCAGTTACCTTTTGTTGGGTGGGCTTACTTCATACGGTTCAATATGCTAAAATGATCACTTTGCACAAAAATAATAATTAAGATTGAGGTTTTGCATAGGAATACCATTACTTACTAGGCATGCTGATGCGTCAATTTGACACTGAATTTACGTTGCGTAATTGCGGTGCTGTCTCATTTGAGTAGCGCGTATAGAAGCCCTATTTCTACTAAATACAAATAAGTTACAGATGCGTTTAACTAAAAATAAAATAATAAAATAAAAAAAATAAAAAACGACTTCAAAAACATAAACTAAAAAGTTAAAAATAAAATTTTCACTTTAAAGGATGGAGCATCAACAGGCGGCATATAGTTAATGAAGTCGGTGCCAACTCAGACACTTTAAATGGGTACTTACCAGGTAATAACAATTACAACAATGATATATTTAAAACTATAACAAATATAGAACACAATTTAAAGTGTCTGAGTGAGTAGGCACCGACTTCATTAACTATATGCCGCCTGTTAATGCTCCTTTCTTTAAAGTGAAAATTTTATTTTTAACTTTTTAGTTTATGTTTTTGAAGTCGGTTTTTATTTTTTTTTTAATTATTTTTTATGTTAAAAAAAATGGTGTTGTTATACGGATACCGTATTAATCTTTATCAAATTAAATATGTTTTTACCTTCAGCATTTCGTGCACATTATGATTGCCCTTTACACTATACAATTTAAATTAATATCTTAGGAGCTATCGCACGACGCACGATATAAAAATATCGCACGACCAGACGGTCATGCGGGACGACGCGACACGTGTGGTTAGGTTAAGTTAGGTTATTATATATATATATACTTTACTTTGTCAAATATTTATAGAATTGGAAGTAAATTACTTTAAAAATACTCCAAATAGGATGAACTTACGTTACATTTAAATATAATTAAATCCAATCCACATATTCGACGCAATAAGCTGATATGACACTACGACAGAAAAAACATTACGGCTTATATGCTCTGCTACCCGTGCGAAGCCGGGGCGGGTCGCTAGTATATTATAAAAGTAAGAGTTTGTTTGTTTGCCTTTCCCCGTTTCATAACCGAGCGATCATGATTTTGACATGGTGATGATTTAACGATCGGAAGGTGATGTGGGCTACTATTACACCTGGTGGAGAATTCCTGTAAGGCACCTGAGCATTTTAAGTATATTCAAGTGAAGAGCAGATGAATGCTAATATCCACTCAACAAAACGAACGCCGTGTCGTGTAAATATCGTGATAGCCAAGTGGTAGCGAGCTCGCTTCATGTTTAGAAGGCCGTGGTTCGAATCCAACGATATGGTACCGATGAGTTATTTCCAACTTATGTACATACCTCGGAGAGCACGTTCAGCCATCGGTACCATTTAAAATTCAACAACACACAATAAAACAGCGTGGTGGATTAAGCTCTAAGCTCCCTCATCCCGAGGGGAGTGAAAGTCGCGTGGACTAGACAACCAATTAGGCGCCAGCGAAGTTATTTTGAGTAAGATTCCGCATTCCCTGTGTTGAATTGGGACCATACCTGTTTCTTAATGAATTGAATTGATTTTCATTTTCAGTCATCATTTGAAATCTTCGTCACATATGAATAGGTACTTAGCATAGGGTTTATAAAGTAGATGCGGTTTTAAGACAAACGAAATTGCAGCGTGTATACAGAATGTGTTTGTTGTCAACACCGACCTGCGCGGGCGCATAAATGGGCAGTAAAGGGCGATAGCCATGGTCGAGTGTGGCGAGGCGACTCGCACCGTCGACCGCCTCGTGCGCCGCCGCCATACCAGTAGGATTATCGCTCGCACCTCGTACCTGTTATAAAAGCCATGTTAATAGGGTTAAAATCTAAAAACAAAATTAAAATCGGCTGATAAATGCAAAATTTTTAAGCTATCAAAAGTTTGCTGGCAACTCTTTCACGCTAAACGGGATTTAAGAATGTTTTATACAGTCCGACGTCATCATGTATGCAATTATCAATTTATGAAAAAATAAAAAAACTGAGCGGTGTTATTTATATAAACAGATTTTGACTGACCTCGTAGTCGTAGGGCCGGGACACGGTGATTGGACGCAAAGTGGCCGCGTCTGCCACCACGATGCAGCCCCACGCAGTGCCGGCGTACAATTGGGACTTGTGCGCGCACAATGCCGCCGACCTGCCGACGCGGTTACATTTTAATAATACGAAAAGGCTTCATGATCGCCGCAATTGCTTGACGTGTCACTAGTATATTAAACACTAACTTTCCGCCCGCGGCTTCGTCCACATTTATAGTGTAATCGCAATAAGTTATACATATATGCCGTCGAATGCCGCCGGGCAGTAGGTAGTTAGTAATGCGGGCAACGTGCCCTTACAACTGGGCACATAGATGGGGAATATAACAATAATAACACACACAATCACAAGAAAGTCTAGGTGCCAAACTAAGTATTAGCTTGTATTTTGGGTACCCAGCGAAGACATCACATACATATAAGAACCAAGATCCGGTACCAGTATCAATAAACATTTTTTTTTTTTTTAGATAAACATTTATTTCTCTTAAAAACCTAAAAAGTATACATTAAATGACACAGTTTTATAAAATGGTATATAGGCTATGTTACTCTATGGTTATTCATTGACGCTAAAATGGGTCGAAACCTGTTCTATAGCGTCAACAATATTCATCATATAAATACTGACCCGACCTGGGATTCGAACCCCGGACCTCCAGCTTCGTAGGCAGAGTCGCTACCCACCAGGCTAAGCGGCCGTCAATACGGATTGAAAAAAAAATCACAATTTCAAAATGACGCCGTCCGAAGTTGTACGTACTTGCGTTTCTGTGGATTTTCGATATTGAAATATAAATCTTAGGTATTATTATAAAGAGGAAAGATTTGATTTTCTGTATGTTTGTTATGGATAACCTCAGAAACTCCTAAACTGATTTAAAAAATTCTTTTGATTATAGAAAAGCTATATCACCAACAAGTAAGATGAGCTATATTTAATTTTCAAAAAAATCGCAGTTTTGGCGTACGCAGTGAAAATTATTGATGAGACATAAAATAATGTACTGCATATTTATAGTACATATATGTCTGACTATGATAGTTAAGTCACAATAACAGTTTTTTTTTTTTAATCACTCAATAGAATCGAAAGATGATGACATTCGTATCATAAAATTAATCGTTATCCGACTAAATTGTTTCCTAATCAAGGTCGAATACGGGTATAAAAATGCTAGAAGTAAGAAAAATGCCGCTGTGTGAGCTCAGTCTATTAGTTACATACACATTTTATAATTTGTAAGCTGAAAGCAATTGAATAGCAGTTTGTAATTTTAATGATTCCACTAGTATCACTAACACTTTACAGCTCCGCTCGCGTGGACTACACAGTTCTAAAGGGATCCTTTTTTCCGGGATAAAAAGTAGCCTATATCATTCTTCAACTTATGAACTATATCTATGTAATAAATTATAGCGGTCCCGGTACAACTGTGTAGTCCACGCGAGCGGAGCCACGGGCGGAAAGCTAATTGATAATAAAAATAGCTCTAGTTGAATACGCCGTTCACACGTTTTGATGGTGATGCAACAAAACTCGCCTCATAAGAACTTTGTCTACTTTGTCAATACCTAGCAATTGTCAGAGTGGTGTTCGTCAATCGCTATGGACTGCAGACTCTCGGAGCATGACACCAGCTTGCTATAGTTGAGACGAGCTGCCACTTCGCGCGTACGCACCGACCACTGTTGGAACACGCAACCTGGATAAAAAGCAAAACTAAAGTAGAACAATAAAAAAATGTTTTAACAATAATCGATATTTACAAAAAAAAGCACTGAAATCGGTTATTCCGTTGTAAAGCCACATTTGCTTCAATGCCACAGACAGACAAGAGTCTAAGCAAGATTGGTTACCTAGATGCTACTGTTGTGTCTAAGTCTTTGTGAATTATTCGTCATAACTAGTTCAATATCATCATTTCAGTCAATATCTGTCAACTGCTGAACATAAGCCTCCTCCACAGCACGCCACGTGACGTGATCCTCCTCCGCTCTGAGCGTCCAGAGGCGACCTGCCGCCTTTTTTATGTCATCGCATCGGCCTGACGAGACGCTTTCCCATTACAACTAGTTACATACGATTGATTAAAAGACGAATGCCGATTTATAATAATAATAATAATAATAACACACACAATCACAACACAGGTCCCAAACTAAGCATTTGCTTGTATTTTGGGTACCAAGCGAAGACACCACATACATTTAACAACCAAGACCCGGTGCCAGTATTAATATTCATCATATAAATACTGACCCGACCTGGGATTCGAACCCGGGACCTCCAGCTTCGCAGGCAGGGCCGCTGCCCACTAGACTAAGCGCTCGTCAAAAACCGAATGCCGATTTAAAAAAAAAAGTTGTCATAATTTATCGATTTTGGCAAGCGTGCGCCTTCCCACTTGCCAAGGGTCGCGGGTTCGATTCTCGCCCGGGACAAATATTTGCGTGCGTGAACATGTCTATTTGTTTCGTGTCTAGGTGTAAAAGTATCTATATATGTATTATAATATATAAAAAAAGAACATTTAAGTAGGTATATCAGTTGTCTGGTACCCATAATACAAGCTTTGCTTAGTTTGGGACTGGATGGCGCTGTGTAGGATGTCCCAGGTATTGAAACACATGAAAAAAAATTATGTATAAACAGTAAAATGGAAAACCTGAAAATAAATAAAAAATAGATAAAAAAAGCTCCTCAGTTTCGATGCGATAATGCCATATTCACCGTTTTTAGTACATGAAATGTCATTGACATCAATAGATCAAGATTGTTTTTATGTCGGTGCGTACTCGTGCGGTCTTGGCACGGCGGCTAGGCACCGTAGCTCGCTGGCGGCGCCGAGCTCGTTCAACACGAAGCTGCCTCCCGCGGCGGGCCGCGACGACGACACCAAAAACAGCCTGTCAGACAAGTCATCTTTATTAATACAAAAATATATATAATATTAGGTCATACCAATGAAGTTGCCGTTTGGAATGAAATTATTTTAAAAGTATTATTTTTACAAACATCTTTATTTCTGTTATTCAAAGTACTCACCCGTGCAATCGATGCATCTTTGCCAACGCAGTGGCAGTTTATTGATGCCCTTCTTGTAAAAATCAACTGGACGAGAGGCAACAAACTCTTTAAAGGCATTTTGTACTGTCTCTCGGGAATTGAATTTTTTTTTCGTTAAAAGTTGTCCAAATTTTGAATTAAGTTATAGCCGGTAAGTGCAAGGTCTGGTAAGTATAGCGGATGAGGGAGAACTTCCAACCCCAACTCTAGCAGCTTGGAGACTGTCGTATAATAATATATAATAAGCTCGTATTATAAAAAAAGCGTTTGTTTTGAAATTTCAGACACTTCTACTTTATTCATATAGATTGACTAGCGAACGCCTGCGTCTTCGTTTTCATTATTTTCAGTTTTTTTTTTCAGTTCACGCAGGAAACTTAAACATTTCAGGAATAAATAGTTGTCCATAATATGCTGTAAAAATTCCTCTACCTACCTACTCATATTTATTAAATAGGAAAATTGAATATAATATAATTTAAAATAACTAATGATTTAAGAAAAAAATATATATATGAAATACTTCACGTACGTAATCGCAGATTTGCCAATCACCTTTGCCAACTTCACACTCATTACTTTCCTACTCAAATAATCCTTCAACAGGAATATGCTTTACAACAACTAAATATTTCACTTACCGGTCACTGTAGCGATCGGCACAGTATGTGCGCAAACCCAGTCCTGGAGTGTCTTGAAGTGCGATGTACTCCGGGCGCGTCAGTTAGAGGGACCAGCGCTGAAGAACAGGGCCTGTGTTCCGGTGCGGTGGACCAGCAACGACGCATCACCTCCATCATGCAACTGGGCTACTGCAACTCCTGAACAAAGATATTATACATATATATGTAAATGAGCAATTGACATACATCAGTTGCATACAATCACCCAGCGTGTTCAAACCCATGACACAGTAGCCTATTTTAGATACAAAAACCGTTTTCCATCATTCATCTGCAGAATAATTTTCATCGGAATTTATAATAAATAAATATAATAAGAAAGTCCTC
The DNA here is from genome assembly GCA_949709985.1 of Luffia ferchaultella. Taxonomy (NCBI): domain Eukaryota; kingdom Metazoa; phylum Arthropoda; class Insecta; order Lepidoptera; family Psychidae; genus Luffia; species Luffia ferchaultella. The sequence continues at coordinate 15,336,828 of OX453264.1, forward strand.
TAAGGGTGAGGGTGCTGTTAGCTTAATCCACCACGCTGCTCCAGTGCGGGTTGCCGGATTTCAATGAGCGAGACCGACGGCTTGAAGTGCTCTTCGAGGCACAGGGTCAGTGATAGTTATGTACATAAGTTAGAAAAAACTTGGTACATGCATTGGGATTCGAACCACGGTCTTCTAAACAAGAAACGGGCTCGCTACCACTCGGCTAGCTTGGTTCTATATTTCCTCGATGCCATCCATGTCTGACTTACAGCTTTCGACAGAATATCCATCGCCTGTTACACACTTTGACACCTGTGACCGATTCGGACTTCTTTTTTGTTCGTCTGTCTGTCTGTCTGTCCGTATGTCATAGCCAGTTCACTCGTAAACTATTACCGCTTTAAAGCTGAAAGTTGGCTTAGTTAAACATATTGGTAACCGCTACATAGATAACTATTAATAGGTTAAATATTTTATAGAAAGAGGATAATGCAGTGCCTTTACTGCAATTATTTACTTTCTCTTTTAATTGGGATATCGTTGTATAGCTATTTTAAAATCGTCATGAGGTCCATTGATAGTTTTTCAAAATATCGTTCCGTTTACGAAACACTCGACAGTGAAGCTGTCTTTTTACGTGAAGGACATGTCCTTCCCTCCTAACTCTTGAACCATTATTTTTTAAAATCTGAAATAACACAATATTTCATTCCATTCCATCAGCCCATTATACCCCACTGCAGGGACTTAGGCCTCTCCTCAGTCCCCACAGGGCGAGGTGGCTTGGAGCTTAATCCACCACGCTGCTCTAATTCGGATTGGTGGATTTTCACGACTGCCATCTGTTGATGACACCCGTTACCAACGGCTTAACGTGCTCTCCGAGCTACGGAGTAAGTAATAGTTGTACTTCACACAACATACACTTATATATGATAGAATTTTACAATTTTACATTTTTTTCTTAGTAGACAGATAGACGTCATCATCATCATCAGCCCGTGCCTCTCCACTGCGGGAGATAGACGTGGAAATCAATTAAAGTTAAAAGCAAATTCACCAGAGAACGTCAAAACACAATACAAACAAAAAACTACACGAAGCAACAGTAAAATATACACCACTAAACAATTTAAATATAATTACTTATGTTATTAAAACAGTTAACTGACCAATGGGCGGAACTGTTAGAGGCGGCGAACGACCCTAACTGCGAAGTCAAGGGTCGTGGGTTCGATTCCCGCCCTAGACAAATATTTCTGTGCATAAACATGTCTATTTGGTCCATGTCTGGGTGTGAAATATGTATATACATATGTATATATTACAAAGAATATTTAAGTATGTATATCAGTTATCTAGTAACCCATAATACAAGCATAATACTTGCTTCATTTGGGACTAGATGGCGCTGTGAGGAATTCCCTAAATATTATTATTCGCAGGTATTACCTATCTTAAGTACTGTTAATAGAATTTACTAGGAAATTATCATAACATAGGGTCAAATAGTTGACAAGCTAAAGCAGATCCAATTAATTGAATAATCCCATAACTTTGGTAATGAGTATTTATTGACCTCATCCCCTCGCAACCTGGGGGGAGGCCTAAGCCCCTTCAGTGGGGCATAATGGGCTGGTGGAAATGGATTCATTGACTACATTTTTTTTCTGATACAATAACGGAAAGTTCTTGATGGTTCACGATGATCTCACAGTAGTTATTTAAAAGCTTGTATTTAAAACGACTGTTCAAAATCTGAGCGAACATGTATAGGCTGTTGTCTCCTGTCAAAAATATTTTTTAAATTTCCGTACCCTATTACTAAGGCTCCGCTGTCCGTCCGTCGGTCTGTCACAGGGCTATATCCCTTGAACCGTAATAGGTAGACACATGAAATATTCCGTGTGTATCATTATGGCCGCTATAACAACAAATAATAAAAATAAAATAAAGTTAGAAATCAAAGGAGATCCCATACAAGAAACGTGTTGTTTTATATTGTACGGTGATACGGAACACTTCGTGTGCGAGTCCGAAGCGCACTTAACTAGTTCTTGAGGTTTTATCTTTATGTGATACCATCAATGGGGATAACAGCTCTTGTGCACACCACCGGGCAGGGATAATGCGTAAGAAGTATGATCAGGAAATGTCAAATATCGTCAGCAAAATATTCAACATTCAAGACCCAAAAACTTCTGCCGCGCCTAATGAAAACTTAAACAACAATACAAATAATACTACCTCAGAAACCCCACACAGCGCCATCTAGTTTCAAACTCAGCAAAGCTTGTACTATGGATACCGGACAATTGATATAATTACTTGAATAATCCATATTTATAATACATTTACATACATTTATTTTTTTACCCCCAGACATGGAACAAATAGACATGCACACAAATATTTGTCCCAGGCGGGAATCGAACCCGCGACATTCGGCCAACCGGTCATCAAATACACACAATCACTATTGACAAATAACTTTTCACGGGTGGCGCCTTTTTTGGTGAGTGGCGTAGTCCAAACTTATAGAGCGTGTAAAGTTTACCAAACTGAACAATAAGTTTTAAGTGAGCAGACAACGCAAACTAACGGTTACCGAAAAAATATATTGAAAGTTTAATTTTTTTACACAATTTTTAAAAACTTTTTGTTTAGGTAAACTCTACAAGCTCTATAATTTTGGACTACGTTCAACCGAACACGCGGTATATTCTACATATTATACACGTTTGTTCGGCAGAAAGTACCGAGCTCATAGAGCGTGAAGAGCTCCTCGAACTAAAGAAAAAGTTTAAAGTGAACAGATGGTGCAAACAAACGGTTATCGAGAAAAACATGTTAAATTTCCATTTTTATCAGTTATCTTTTTTAAGCGACTTCAAAAAAGAAGGAGGTTACTCAATTCGACCGTAGATATGTTTTTTTTTATGTGTGTTCAGGGATAACTTCGTTGTTTATGAACCGAATTGGATGATTTTTTTTTGTAAAAGGGAGGTATCTCCGAAATGGTACCATGATAAGGAAACCAGGATCTGATGATGGCATCCCAGAGAAATCGAAGGCAACCTTCGAAAATCGTATTTTAAAGTGTCGTATTTTAAGTATTTTGATAAAGTACTTCTTGCAACCATATGGATTATAAGTGCCATTACAGGTCTGATGATGGGAACCATACACAGTCGAAGGAACTCCTTAACGATTTACAGCAATTACCTGGTGTTTGGACTTAATTCATTTCTATTAATGAGAACTTTGCACTCATATGGGTCATAAGCACCATTACAGGTCTGATGATGGAGACCATACACAGTCGAAGGAACTCCTTAACGATTTACAGTAATTACCTGGTGTTTAGACTTGATTCATTTCTATTGATGAGATCTTTGCACCCATATGGATTATGAGTGCCATTACAGGTCTGATGATGGAGACCATACACAATCGAGGGAACTCCTCAACGATTTACAGCAATTACCTGGTGTTTGGACTTGATTCATTTCTATTGAAGAGAACTTTGCACTCATATGGGTTATAAGTGCCATTACAGGTCTGATGATGGAGACCATACACAATCGAGGGAACTCCTCAACGATTTACAGCAATCACCTGGTGTTTGGACTTGATTCATTTCTATTGAAGAGAACTTTGCACTCATATGGGTTATAAGTGCCATTACAGGTCTGATGATGGAGACCATACACAATCGAGGGAACTCCTCAACGATTTACAGCAATTACCTGGTGTTTGGACTTGATTCATTTCTATTAATGAGAACTTTGCACCCATATGGGTTATAAGTAACATTACAGGTCTGATGATGGAGACTATACACAGTCGAAGGAACTCCTTAACGATTTACAGCGATTACCTGGTGTATGGACTTAATTCATTTATATTAATGAGAACTTTGCACCCATATGGGTTATAAGTACCATTACAGGTCTGATGATGAAGACCATAAACAGTCGAGGGAACTCCTCAACGATTTACAGCAGTTACCTTTTGTTGGGCTTACTTCATACGGTTCAATATGCTAAAATGATCACTTTGCACAAAAATAATAATTAAGATTGAAGTTTTACATAGGAATACCATTACCTACTAGGCATGCTGATGCGTCAATTTGACACTGAATTTACGTTGCGTAATTGCGGTGCTGTCTCATTTGAGTAGCGCGTATAGAAGCCCTATTTCTACTAAATACAAATAAGTTACAGATGCGTTTAACTAAAAATAAAATAATAAAATAAAAAAAATAAAAAACGACTTCAAAAACATAAACTAAAAAGTTAAAAATAAAATTTTCACTTTAAAGGATGGAGCATCAACAGGCGGCATATAGTTAATGAAGTCGGTGCCAACTCAGACACTTTAAATGGGTACTTACCAGGTAATAACAATTACAACAATGATATATTTAAAACTATAACAAATATAGAACACAATTTAAAGTGTCTGAGTGAGTAGGCACCGACTTCATTAACTATATGTCGCCTGTTAATGCTCCTTTCTTTAAAGTGAAAATTTTATTTTTAACTTTTTAGTTTATATTTTTTTGAAGCTCTACACGCTTTATAAGCTCACGTTCATTCGATAACTTCGTATATAAGAAATTGACACTTATTTTACAAGGTGTTATACCTAAGTTAGATACTTACCCTAGACGACAAAGTAGGCCTGCAACCGTCTAACACAGCTCCCTTCACCGCCTCGTGCCCCTCGAACGGTTGTCTCAAAGACATTATTTCATAGAGCAACATCCCGTACGAGAAACAATCCACCTGTAATTAAAATATCAAACACGATAAACGTTTCTCATCTTTATTGTACCAAAGCAGTTTGAGATTCTATAAGTAGAACAGCTTCGCGATAAATAAGCGACACAAGTGGGAAGAAGCGGTGCGGTGGGGCAGAAGATGCTTCTCTACGATCACTATCACGGGCATCGGGGGAGCGGACCAAAAGGTTTAGTAAATTTAAAAAAAGATACTTAAATGTCACAGAAGTTTACGTGTGTCTAATATGTCGACATCCCTACACATTTGTCTCGCGCTACATATTCGTAAACCGGCGCTAGTATCGAAGAATTAATTACTTACTCGGGCCGCTTGCTCCATATACTTTGCCACGAGGTTTAATTTTCATTCAAAATGGCCTGTAGCTAGAGCTAGGACGGTAGTTAAATACTTGAATCCCAATTACCATTAAAACACCGCATTAAGAATTATATTTACATTGTGATCGAGTGTCGACAATTTGACCGTAGATAGCATAATAATCAGGATAGAGCGTCTCGTCCTTCGAAACAATCGAAAACGTGAGCAAAATATTCGAATCGGTGATAAGACAGACCATAAGTTATTATGAGCACTTATAAAACTGGCTTGTTAGTGTATTCAAAACGATGTTAAACGTACGAAAATCCGACAGTTAATAATTTTAATTTGACACTAAACGGTAGGCTCTGTCGTGATAGCCAGCGCATCGAAACTGTTTCAAATCCATAAGGCTATGTGGCCGCGGTTTCTAATCCAGGCGTGTACCAATGAGTTTTTTCTGACTTAAGTTCATTTACTATCACTGACTCCGTGCCTTGGAGAGCACGTTATGCAGTCGGTCCCGATCTCTGTCAATAGATGGCGGTCGTTACAATCCGCCAACCCGCATTCGTGCAGCGTGGTAGATTTAAGCTTCAAGCCTTCTTATCTTGAGGAGTGGCCTAAACTTTACCGAGCTATATCCAGCAACATTTATGGCGGTCGTTACAATCCGCCAACCCGCATTCGTGCAGCGTGGTAGATTTAAGCTTCAAGCCTTCTTATCTTGAGGAGTGGCCTAAACTTTACCGAGCTATATCCAGCAACATTTTTGGACAATATCCTGAAATAAAAATAAAACAATTCAAGTCTGAAATTTCCTTCTGAAGTGGTTTCGCATATAATTGTGTATTACACACACATATGGTTATTATGTAGCCATCATAAAGGACTGACAAATCTACATTTATTTTTTTACTAGCGACCGCCCGCAGCTTCGCTTGCGTAGACTACACATTCCTGTTTTAGGTAGTATTAACTTTCGAAATGGTTTATACATATTTTTTGCTGAAACTAATATTGGGTACACCCATTCAAACTTTCAATCTTCATTCTCCCCACTCCTTTAGGAAAACCGTTACTCCCATACTTTTCACCTCCCGTTTCCCACCCTTAAAATGTGGAAATCTAAAAACCCTGAAAGACATCATTATTTATTTATGTCAAAATTTTTATGTTTCTAACTTTAAAGAATAAAAACTCATACAAAGCCCTTCCGTCCCTCCCTCCTTAAATTTGAAATTTTCAAATATTCCTTTCATAAAAAATTGATACGTTATAAAATAAACCACTGTTCCAAATTTCGGCTTCCTAGACTTAGTAGTTTCGGCTTTATCTACGTTGATAAATTTGAGACAGGTTCGTTGCGCTCTGGCTTATCACGACATATACGACGAATATACGACATAGCTATAACGACCGAGCCCCCCTCCTCACCTTGGGGGAGGCCTAAGCCCCTGCAGTGGGGTAAAATTGAGAAATAATGATAATGATGATCTACGTTGATAGATCAGTGAAGACAAACGACAGACAGACACAAAAAGTAGCTCATGACACTCTTGACAACCTTCTTTCACGTCTGCAAAATTTCATTAAAATCTATTGAGCCGTTTTGAAGATTAGCTTGAATAGACACATACACGTACAGACAAACAGACGGACAAAAAGTAGCGTATGTCACTTTTGACTACCTCCTTTTCATACCCGTGAAATTTCATTAAAGTCGGTTTCACCGTTTTGGAGATTAGTTTGGAGACAGATGGACATACATACAGACATACAAAAAGTAGTGTATGTCACTTTTGACCACTTTCTTTCCATATCTGTGAAGTTTCATCAAAATCAGTTTAGCCGTTTTGGAGATTTGCTCAAATGGGCAGACAGACAGATAGTATTATTTTATAGATATTAGTTCCTGAGATTTGCGCGTTCAAACAAACAAACAAACAAACAAACAAACAAACAAACAAACAAACAAACAAACAAACTCTTCAGCTTTATAATATTAGTATAGATTTTTACACAATTCTTTGGTTAATTATGAAACGAATTTTTAATTATTAGTCAGAGAGTACTAAAATACTAAAAAATACCACGTGTATTTTAGTCCACTTTTGGAAATATACTGAAATATTCAATAAACACACATCATTCTAGAAAGCCCCACCACGTTTTCGAGCAGATGTTTACCATTCTTTTCACTTTCTCTATCTTCAAAACACACATACACACACACACATACATGTGTATTTAGTAAGCATGTACCTATTGAAACGTTTTCCTAAAATATATGCAATATGCATACCAAATATCTGCTCCAAAAATTTTACCAAAAAAATATAATTTGTTTTTTTACAATAACTCCGTTAATTTTTAAGATATCAGGTTCATCCAAAAACCATTTGAAAGGTAATTTCAAGAGCTATAAGATCATCTTAAATAAGGTTTTTTAAAACCCTTATTTTTTTTAATAAAGGTTAAAGGCTTCCGGTTACATGGTTCTAGAAGTAAAAGTTATAATATATGGTTATAATATAAGTTATAACATATATAAAAAAATAACCGAGATAAACGTCTTTATCTCGGTTATTTTTCATCGTAAAAACCAAAATCTTTATTAAAAAACGAACTCAAATTTCGTTCTAGATTTTACGAATATCGAATATTTTTGAAGTTATTTAAAAAAAAAATTAAATTTACGAAAATTTGAAAAACTTCGATTTTATTAAATCATACTTTTTTTCCTTTAAGTCCTTTAGGGATAACCGTAAGTTTGAATATTTATGGAAATGGTGAAGGTTTTATTTTTCGTTTTTTCCAAAAAAAAAAATTGATAGAGTCACCTTATTTTTATCATAACTTGCTCAATTTTGATGCTATTAACTTTTTACAATGCTCATTAGAAAGGTATTTTTAAGTACCTACTTTAAAAAATGTTCAGAAAGTATATGTCTTAAAATGTATCGGATTCCCGTTATTTAAGTGTGAATACTTAGATTTAAGAACTCGCCGAAAAAAAATTATACATACAATTACCTATAGCTCGCTTTGAATTAATTTTAGAAGATTTTTCAAAGTAGAGATTTGTATGTTTTTTTATTAGCTTTAATTTTAGTAATGACACATTTTATGCAAAAACTCATAGTTTTTCAGTTATTTATAAAAAACCGCTTTAAAACATGTATTTTTATTACGAAAAATCACAATCTTTGATCTTTAATAACTCAGAAAGTATTGATTTATTCTAAAAACTTTATATAATAAATTTTGCTTAGAAATTTTCTATCGATTCCTGTAGTTATTTTTATTAAAATAGTTTTCACACCCGAGAAGGAGTGGCATCCACCCTCAGTGCAAAAGCGCAAGTTGACACTATGTCACTTTTGTTTCTTAAGGTATCCCCCACCTACTCAATAATTTTTATGAAAATCGATGGAGATTCAACGAAATCGGAGGTGAAATGAAAACCTTCATTGACTGGACTATTTATTCATATAGATAGACCAGCAAACGCCTGCGTCTTCGTTTTCATAATTTTCAGTTTTTTTTTCAGGTCACGCAGGAAACTTAAACATTTGAGGAATAAATAGTTGCCTATAATATGCTGTGAAAATTCCTCTACCCACCTACTCATATTTACTACATAGAAAAATTGAATATAGTTTAAAATAACCCATGATTTAAGAAAACAAATACATGAAATACTTCACTTAAGTATTCGTAAATGCCAGACATTTGCCAACTTCACACCCATTCCTTATCTACTCAAATAATCCTTCAACAGCAATACGCTTTATATCAACCAAATATTTCACTTACCGGTCACTGTAGCGATCGGCACTGCATGTGCGCAGACCGCAGTCCTGGCGCTGCACGCGGCTTGGAGTGGGGTGTAGGTACTCCGGGGCGGCAGTCAGAGAGACCAGCGCTAAAGAACAGGGCTTGTGTTCCGGTGCGGTGGACCGGCAACGACGCATCAGCTCCAACATGCAGCTGGGATACTGCAGCTCCTGAACGAAGAATATGAGGACAATCATCCAGCCTGTTGAAACCCAGCTGACCAGAGTAGCCTGTTTTATATACAAAAACCGTTTTTCATCATTCAACTGAAAAATAATTTTCTTCTCAATTTATTGTAAACAAATAAAATAAGAAAGTATATTTATATCATCCTCTAGAGGTGAAGGCGCTTGGAGCTTAATTCGCCGCGCTGCTCCAGTGAGGGTTGGTGGATTTCAACGACTGCCATCTATTGATGGCAACCAGGATTGAAGGCTTTAAGTACTCTCTGAGGCACAGGGTCAGTGTTAGTTATATGTACATAAGGTAAAAAAACTCATTAGTACATGCCTTGGGATTCGAACCACGGTCTTCTAAACAAGATACGAGCTCGCAACTACCCGGCTATCACGACGTAAAATAAACTTAAAATGCTTAAATTCTATATATCCTCTGCTTGGTTCTATATTTCCTCGAAGCCATATCTGACTTACAGCCTTCGACAGAATATCCATCGGCTGTTAATTAATGGTACACACTTTACCTGTGACAGATTCGGACTTCTTTTATGTTCGTCTGTCTGTCTGTCCGTATGTCATAGCCAGTTCACTCGTAAACTATTACTGTTTTAAAGCTGAAAGTTGGCTTAGTTATACATATTTGTCACCGCTACGTAGATGACTATTAATAGGTTAAATATTTTATAGTGACAGGATAATACAGTTTTCATTCCATTCCATCAGCCCTTTTTATACCCCACTGCAGGGGCTTAAATGAGACTTAGCATGATGGTCGAACTACATTCACGGAGCTTGGCTGCAAAGACAACATGTAAATCTACATAGCGCGTATACTTCGGGGCTGTGCTTTTCATTCAACGATCCCAAGCCAGCCCGAAGAAGGCTTATCGTACGTAGGCACCGCCTAACTTGTGCGTAAAACTGGGTGAGGATTCGCAAGCGCAGTATGCCCCTTCTTTCTACACCATGATTCATTCATCTATTCCATTCCATTTAGTTCCATCAGCCCTTTTTTATATTCCACTGCAGGGGCTTAGGGCTCCCCTCAAGATAAGGGGGCTTGGAGCTTAAATCCACCACGCTGCTTTAATGCAGGTTTGCGGATTGTAACGACCGCCATCTATTGACAGCAACCGGGACCGACTGTTTAACGTGCTCTCCGAGCCACGGAGTCAGTGACAGTTAATGTACTTAAGTCAGAAAACATTGGTACACACCCGGATTCGAACCACGACCACATGGCCTTATAGATTTGGAACAGGTTCGCTGCGGCTCGGGCTATCACGACACAATGTAATTTAAGTCAATTAGCGTCATAGCTTTTCTTCATTGCCACAATGCGTTGTGGTCGTATAACATAATAGCCTTGACACAAACTTCGCTATGTGGCCTTTCTGTGATTACCACAACGCATCGTGAGCGTTTTCATAAGAACCATTACACGAATGTGGATGTTTTACAGTGACCACTAAGCGTTTTGAGCAATTTTTCGCTCGGTGAGCATCTTCGAAATTTTAGCGTAACATATAAAAAATAAAGCCATTAGAGTGTTCTTTCATTTAACTTTTGTTGATGAAACTAATTGAAAATTAAGTTTGACTCTATAACCACGGGGCATACCGAGACAGGTGTTTGTGTATCATTATTTTGCAGGTGGGTGTACTCACTGACAAGTTTCGGGGAATATGTGCCGGACGAACTAGACTCCTTTGGTGCTGATGATAAATTGGACGGGATCCAGGCGTGCACGTTACAGACCGTAATTGCAGAACCAAAGGTCGCGGCTTCCACTTCCGCCTGAGACACATATTTGTGTGCATGAACAAGTCTATTTGTTCCGTGTCTGGATTTACTAGACAATTGGTATAAATATTTAAGTATTTATATCGGTTTTCTAGTACGCATAACACAAACATAATATTACTTGCTCAGTTGCCGTGTCGTGATAGCCGAGTGGTAGCGAACCCGTTTCTTGTTTAGAAGGCCGTAAGTCGAATTCCCCAGGGCATGTACGAATAAGCTTTTTCTAACTTATGTAACAATGACATACGGTGCCGAAACATGGACTCTCACGGCAGGACTGGTCCACAAATTTAAAGTCGCTCAGCGTGCTATGGAGCGGGCTATGCTCGGCAATTTCCTTGATGGACAAAATCAGGAATACTGAAATCCGTCGAAGAACTAAAGTTGTCGACATAGCCGAAGTGATTAGCAAGCTGAAGTGGCAATGAGCCGGTCACATTTGCCGTAGAACCGACAACCGATGGGGTAGATGGGTTCTCGAATGGAGGCCACGTATTGGGAAGCGAAGCGTTGGACGCCCTCCGGCAAGGTGGACTGATGACCTGAAGCACCATACCGGGGGTAATTGGATGCGGAAGGCGGAGGACCGTGTGTGGTGGCGAGCCTTGGGAGAGGCCTATATCCTGCAGTGGAGAGACACGGGCTGATGATGATGATAATGATGATGAACTTATGTAACATAACTATCACTAACTTTGTGCCTCGCAGAGCACTTTAATCCGTTGGTCCCGGTTACCATCAATAGATGGCAAATCCACCAACACGTACGAGGGCAGCGTGATGGATTGAGCTCCAAGCCCCTCATCCCGAGGAGACGTCTAAGCCCCTGCAGTGGGGTATTGATGGGATAATGGTACTGGATTATAGTTCTATAGTTCCATTCAACCTTTATGGCAGATGTGAACATAGGCACAAGTCGCGTCACAGTAACCAGTTTTAGGTGTAGCGGGACGCAGTGGAGCGAGGGGCATATGACTGAACCTGCGCAAGCATGCATAAAGCGTTGTTTTCCGATCCGCCATAAAGTTTGATTGGAATTATACTGTGGGACTAGATGGCCCTGTGTGGATGTCCAAGGCATTATTATATTGCTACCTGCCCGTCACCCTTGACGCCTAGCCCCGCACATAAGACTATGCATGACTTTAGCGGTTTCTCTATAAGGAGCATGAATATGTATACACACCTGGGCATTGGACTCGCGGGCGGGTAACAAAGGAGGTAAGTACCAGTAGCGCCCGGCCATCCCAAGCCAGTGCCAACTCGAATTTGTTCAACAGCGAGACACAGAGGGCGCGCGCCTCTTCACCTCTCCTCAACAACGGACTCACCTTGAAAACGTGAGCTAGGTCGTCTAGCTTCATTATACCTGTTGATGAAACCGTGCTGTTAAAGATGTTATGGGCTGGTAGTAGGTCCATATATTTAGGATGCACTAGAACACCGATTTAAGGTAGGACGACGCCTGTCTAGTACGGCTATTTAATAATAGATGGAGCCACCACATAAAGAAATTACTTTTATTTTTTTATTATCACGTTTATAGGTTTCAGTTTATAAAATATAACATGCGACCGTAAAAAATATTTCTCTTTAATGTTTTTAACTGACTTTACTGATTTTTTTAACAGTTTCGAAACGTTTGTACAAAAACCTAAATTTTTGGGAAAATAAGGTTGTTTGATAAACGCTTCCAAACCATTTAAAAAACCATAATTCAAATCAGTCGAAAAAACCTTATTTTCTACGAATTTTAGGTTTTTGTACAAATACTTGGAAACTGTTGAAACAATCAATAATGTCAGTTAAAAACTTTAAAGAGAAATATTTTTGATAGTCGCATGCTATGTTTTATCAACAGAAACCTAGAAATGTATTATGAAAAAATAAAAATTATTTATTTATTTATTTATGAGGAAAACCAACAGCTGTATTATTTTAGAGTAACAATGGATTAAAATATCAGATTACCAATAAAAGGTTCTTACATGTAAGAAACTCTATAGAAATTTCATTTCTTTATATGGTGGCTCCATCTATTATTAAATAGTCTTACTAAACAGGCGTCGTCCTACCTTAAGTTGTATTTATACTTTATTACGAAACATAATCGCAAAACTTTTATCACACTTGTGTCGCACTTTGCAGTTATGTTCGCTATTGACTCTTCCAAAAACTGACACGTTGACAGCGCACTAGCCTTGTTATATATGCGCCGAAATCATCACCCGCAACATCTGGAAGTTTCCATCATCGAACATTCCAATTTGAAATTCTAATCACAATTTATTGTGGGAATAATTAATAGCGCTCGGCACCACCTGTGAGTGCACGCGACGCTGCCTCAAAAATATGAATCCGAGCAGCGCAATTCTTTTGATTTGCGCCGCTTCTAAAATATAATTTCATTTATTTTATTTTTATTTCGATTTTCTAGTAATTTCTGTACCTAGTCGACATGTTTGTGAAAGCGTGTGACAATTCGAGTACATTCCACAATGCGTCGACGTGCTTCTAAGCATAGACGTCACTATACGATAGGAGGCTAACATTGAAAATATATTTCTCAAGGAATAAAATTGAAATGTCTGTCTACAGTTATACATAAAAATGATAATTTGGTCAACATTTAGCAACATGGTCTAAATTTTTAAGTAAAAAGACAGTTATATTTTTTGGAGGTCTAATAACAGAAATTTATAATGACGTACGTGTACCTATCAATAATATCACAACACTAACTGTCGGTGATTTAAAGTTATGTAAAATAACTTCAGGTATAGTTCCAATCAACTTTTATGGCGGATGTGAACATAGGCACAAGTCGCGTCGCAGTAACCAGTTTTAGGTGCAGCGGGACGCAGTTGAGCGAGGGGCATATGATTGAACCTGCGCAAGCATGCATAAAGCGTTGTATTCCGATCCGCCATAAAGTTTGATTTGAACTATATCAAACATGGAAGCTATAAACCGTAGTTGTTACGTCATAGGTATTTAAGTTTTAAAATCAATTATTTAAGCTACCGATATCTGATTGAATTAAGTGTTAAAGTACTTTTGAGCAACTTTTATATTGCAATATCTCTATTAACCGAGGGCCTATTGATACCTCTTGATGGAAACCCTTCACATTGCGACACAAGCATGGAGCTTGGCACATGTGTTCCCTGCATAAAACAAATTAGATTGAGCTCAGTTCCCAGCAGTTCCACCCGCAAGGGGGTGTGGGGGGGTACGCAAAGTTTGCATCCGCCGTGCTCCAAACAAAAAATTCTCACTGATGCAGTTTTACTATTAAGACATTTTTGGTATCGTTTTCGTATAAAATAAGGACGTGGATTTGATTTCTGATAGCAATTTAAAATACATCCATACAAAAAATGATTTTATTTGCAACTAGATTTCCGCCCGCGGGCTTCGCTCGCGTTGAGCACAGTTGTACTGGGACAGTTAAAGGAACGCGACGCTCTAGAACATTGTAACACTTTCTAGAACGTTCTGAAATTTAACTGCCTAAGAAATCTTATGAAATTTTTATGAAATTAGGTAATATGACATGGTCACATAGATTTCGTCAAAACATCAAGTTTGAGTACCAACACGATAGGTCTGGGATTGATGGTTTCGAAAATATAAGCATTTAAATATTTGGTTACGTGGTCACATAGATCTCGTCAAAACATCAAGTTTGAGTACCAACACGATAGGTCTGTGATTGATGGTTTCGAAAATATAAGCATTTAAAAATGTGGTCACGTGGTCACATAGATCTCGTCAAAACATCAAGTTTGAGTACGAACACGATAGGTCTGCGATTGATGGTTTCGAAAATATAAGCATTTAAAAATTTGGTCAGGTGGTTACATAGATCTCGTCAAAACATCTAGTTTGAGTACTAACACGATAGGTCTGAGATTGATGGTTTCGAAAAAATAGTCATTTAAAAATGTGGTCACATGGACACATAGATCTCGTCAAAACATCAAGTTTGAGCACCAACATGATAGATCTGCGATTGATTGTTCGAAAATATAAGCTTTTAAAAATGTGGTCACGTGGTCACATAGATCTCGTCAAAACATCAAGTTTGAGTACCAACACGATAGCTTTGCGATTGATGCTTTCGAAAAAATAAGCATTTAAAAATGTGGTCACGTGGTCACATAGATTTCGTCAAAGCATCAAGTTTGAGTACCAACACGATAGGTCTGAGATTGATGGTTTCGAATAAATAAGTATTTACTTTGGTCACGTGGTCACATAGACCTCGTCAAAACATCAAGTTTGAGTACCAACACGATAGCTTTGCGATTGATGCTTTCGAAAAAATAAGCTATTAAAAATGTGGTCACACGGTCACGTAGATCTCGTCAAAACATCAAGTTTGAGTACCAACATGATAGTTCTGGGATTGATGGTTTCGAAAATGTAAGCTTTTAAAAATGTGGTCACGTGGTCACATAGATCTTGTCAAAACATCAAGTTTGAGTACCAACACGATAGGTCTGCGATTGATAGTTTCGAAAATATAAGCATTTAAAAATTTGGTCACGTGGTCACATAGATTTCGTCAAAACATCAAGTTTGAGTACCAACACGATAGCTTTGCGATTGATGCTTTCGAAAAAATAAGCATTTAAAAATGTGGTCACACGGTCACGTAGATCTCGTCAAAACATCAAGTTTGAGCACCAACACGATAGTTCTGGGATTGATGGTTTCGAAAATATAAGCTTTTAAAAATGTGGTCACGTGGTCACATAGATCTCGTCAAAACATCAAGTTTGAGTACCAACACGATAGGTCTGCGATTGATAGTTTCGAAAATATAAGCATTTAAAAATTTGGTCACGTGGTCACATAGATTTCGTCAAAACATCAAGTTTGAGTACCAACACGATAGCTTTGCGATTGATGCTTTCGAAAAAATAAGCATTTAAAAATGTGGTCACACGGTCACGTAGATCTCGTCAAAACATCAAGTTTGAGTACCAACATGATAGTTCTGGGATTGATGGTTTCGAAAATGTAAGCTTTTAAAAATGTGGTCACGTGGTCACATAGATCTCGTCAAAACATCAAGTTTGAGTACCAACACGATAGGTCTGCGATTGATAGTTTCGAAAATATAAGCATTTAAAAATTTGGTCACGTGGTCACATAGATTTCGTCAAAACATCAGGTTTGAGTACCAACACGATAAGTCTGAGATTGACAAAAAATAGCCTTTGTCACCCCCGATAATGCTCTCTGCACGTCTGCGAAGTTTCATTGAAATCGGTACAGTCGTTTCGGATATCAGCTCGAACAGACAGACAGACGGACAGACAGAAAAACAAAAAGCAGCCTATGTCACCCATGATAACACCCTCTGCACGTCTGCCAAGTTTCATTGAAATCGGTTCAGCCGTTTCTGAGATCAGCTCAAACAGACAGACAGATGGACAGACAGACAGATAAAAAGTACCCTATGTTACCCGCGGTAATGCTCTCTGCACGTCTGCAAAGTTTCATTGAATTCGGTTCAGCCGTTTCGGAGATTAGCCGGAACAGACAGACAGACAGACAGACAGACACTTCAATTTTATTAAAATAGATAAAGTAAAAAACTTGTTTGGCATTTTTTTCTTTAATTTTCTATTACTTTTTAAATCGTAAATATTTTATAATAAAAAAAATTTGTTTAGTTACCTTATTTACTCTAATTTACAAAAATACATAATATGTTCACACTTAATTAACAAAAATTTGTAGGAAAAAAACTGAAATGTGACGCGAAGTCGGGGTCGAGCGCGTCGCTAGCAGCGGTTTGAGGTGACACAGCTGAAATTTATTCATCATCATCATCAGCCCGTGTCTGTCCACTGCAGGATATAGGCTTCTCCCAAGGCTCGCCACCACACACGGTCCTCCGCCTTTCGCATCCAACTACCCCCGGTATGGTGCTTCAGGTCATCTGTCCACCTGGCCGGGGGGCGTCCAACGCTTCGCTTTCCGGTACGTGGCCTCCATTCGAGAACTCGTCTACCCCATCGGTTATCAGTTCTACGGCAAATGTGACCGGCACATTGCCACTTCAGCTTGCTGATCGCTTCGGCTATGTCGACAATTTTAGTTCTTTGACGGATTTCAGTGTTTCTGATTTTATCTATCAAAGAAACACCGAGCATAGCCCGCTCCATAGCACGCTGAGTGACTTTAAATTTGTGAAATTTATTAGAATGATTTAAATATTTTTGGTTAATATTCAACGACTGTGAAATAAATACAATTTTAACAAACGGTAAATTTCTGCATTTTAGAATGAATCTCAACTCAAATTTGAAAAATAAATAAAAGTAGATTATTACGGTGAGATGAATCATTTAAACTTTGCGTATGCCACTACATATGCACAAGTCAGTGCAATTCAGTCCTTGTTTGTTGCAACTGCACCTGTTGCCGCACTTTTGCTTACACTTGCATCTTTTATGTTCTAAGCATGCGCGTGCAGCAATGGCCACAGTTGTCCAGTTGGCAACCCATACATCTCCTTCTCTTGTCCAACCGTATTTCTGGGGATTGGGTAGTTGGGTAGAATTTGTTGTGGTGTCGTTAACTGACCCTACACATGTACACCTAGATACACTGCACGCAATAATATGTAGATGCAGCGCATTTTCTCTCGGCGGAACATTGTCCAATTGCCGATCTTTTTAAGTAAATAAATGTTTTCGGCATTCATTAATTTTTGTAATGTTAATGAAGCTTTTTATATGTCACACTGGACCGAATTGGCTAATTTTGGCCTGTGTTTTTCTATCTGTCTGTTCGATTGTTGTAAATAAAGCATACTTGTTTAACGCGATGTGGTCGTGAATAATTTTATTGTTAGATTGTATTCTTTCCTCGCAGAAAGTTAAATACTGAAAAAGTTAAATACTCCGTTTATTTCTATAGGGTACTTTTACTGGGTACTTTTTGGGCGTTACTCCACAAGATCATTGGGCGCCAATGATTGGGCGCTGTAAAAATTGAAGTTAAAGTGCAAAACTGATTTAAAAAACGTAATAAATACTTACATGAATTGACTTCAAAACATCAAATAAAATTGCAGCCACAAACACAAAAAAAAAACAATTAAACCGCTTTTATTTAAACTTGATAAACGGTTATTTTGATAACAAACTTTGCGCCCAATCCGTCCAAACACCCGGAAAACTAAACAGTTTACTGCACGCACTGAGATTCGAATTCAAAGGCGCCCGCACTCCACCGCCGCACCGCCCGCGCGGTCGCCTGTCAATGCATCGATTCGCCGCCTCACCTTCCGAAATTTTTTCTTAGTATATATTTTTATAAACTAGAGTAAATAATGTAATTAAAAAAATTTTTTTTATTATAAAATATTTACGATTTAAAAAATTATAGAAAATTAAAGAAAAAAATGCCAGACAAGATTTTTACTTTATTTCAAATAAAATCATTTTTTGTATAGCTGTATACTAAATTGCCATCAGAAATGAAAGCCACGACCTTATTTTATACGAAAATAGTAAAACTGCATCAGTGAGAATTTTTTTGTTTGGAGCGCGCCCCACACCCTCCTGCGGCTGGAACTGCTGGGAACTGAGCTCAATCTGATTTGTTTTATACAGGGAACACATGTGCCAAGTTCCATGCTTGTGTTACAAAGTGAAAAGTTCATGTCAATAGGCCCTCAGCTATATGTGCGCCGCCTGGAGGTGAACTCACACGAATCAGCCCTTATCACGCAGTAAAAAATAAATTTTTCTTTACTCACACTCGGAAAGTACGCTTGAAGTTACTTGATAAGAGGGATGAAAGTAGTACTTTTCGTCTCTGGGAAACTATTTTCCCTGCTGTCCAATAAACTTTAAAAAAAACTATACAATGCATGTCCCAACTTTTATACAACTCTGTTGAATCGCGGAGTAAAATTGTAATATTTGCTTTGAAATAAATTACTATTTAATTTACATACCTAGACTTGAGGTAAATATTAACCATCATCAACGATAAAAGATACTGGCTGGTGGAATGCCACAGTAAAAGAAACATATATAAGGCGAGAAAGTGGCTAATTATTTACGTATAAAGTTAGTATAAAAGTATAATAGTAAGTAAGTAGTAAGTAAGTATATAAAATGAGTTTGTCAGATTCAAATATGGATTTTACGCGTTTTTTTTTTTTTTACTTTCCTCATATTCGTAATGAAAAGCAAAATGTTTACCTCGGGTGAAAGGCCTATTTAGGCACTGAACTAGTTTTCGTGTAGGAACATTGTCGCTCGGTGCAATTCCGCCGCGTCTCGGAACATACGATGATTTTTCTGCTGCATAATATATTGCGTCACCTGCATATTAAAAAATCGAATTTCAGACCGATATTACACCATTTTTCAAAAAATAAAAACATTTTTTTTTGTCGTCCAAAGAGCAAAGCTGGAATATTTACGTTTTCAAATTTTAAAATATTTATTTAATAGATTTTTTTTCACTTACGAAGGTAGTCCTTAAGCGACGCAAGGGGAGGGGCAAAGTATGAATTAAAAAGGTTATGAAAACTTCAAAATGCTATTCTTTACTTGACTGACCGGTTGGCTAGGTTGGCCGAGTGGTTAGAGATGTTAACTGTGGAGCCAAGGACCTCGGGTTTGATTCCCGCACGGGACAAATATTTGTGCGCATGAATATGTTTAATAGTTCCGTAAGTATGTGTGTAAAAGTATCTGTACACCATAATACAAACAATACTTGCTTACTTTGGGATTAGATGGCGGATGTGTCCCGATACTATTATTATTATTAAATGGGGTAGAAAATACATCTGAATGCTTACCAATTTTTTATATTCATCGTGTCTCCTAACTGGTTCTTTCAACTCGACGGCGAGGTGTGTCACGCATTCTTCGTAAGCCAAGTACATAGCAAGCACTCTTTGTTCCAGCAGTGGTTCTTTGCTACCTGTTTCAGTAAAAAAAATACCAAGATCCCATAAACATATAGGCAAAAAAACAAGCGACACAGACTATCGTGTTCTAGGCATTTATAGGTGATATTTATTATATATTTATAGATAGGTGAAACAAAATCGTGTTGTTCTCTTTTAGTTGTCTGTTCGTATGTCACTAACATTGTCTGAGTTTTAATGTTTTTATTTAAACGACTTCAAAAAAGAAGGAGGTTACTCAATTCGACCGTATATATATATATATATGTATATATATATATATATATATATATATATTTTATGTGTGTTCAGGCATATCTTCGTTGTTTATAAACCGAATTAGATGATATTTTTTTTTTGGAAGGGAGATATCTCCGGAGTGGTACCATGATAAGGAAACCAGGATCTGATGATGGCATCCTAGAGAAATCGAGGGCAACCTTCGAAAATCGTATTTTAAAGTATCGTATTTTAAGTATTTTGATTAAGTACTACTACTAGAACTATTTAATGAAGGTCGGGAGTCGATCTGATGATGGAGCTGAAAGACAGTCGAGGGAATTCCTCAACGATTTATAGCAATTACATGGCGTTTGGACTTGATTCATTTCTATTGATGAGATCTTTGCACCCATATGGATTATAAGTGCCATTACAGGTCTGATGATGGAGACCATACACAATCGAGGGAACTCCTCAACGATTTACAGCAATTACCTGGTGTTTAGACTTGATTCATTTCTATTAATGAGAACTTTGCACCTATATGGGTTATAAGTACCATTACAAGTCTGATGATGGAGACCATACACAATCGAGGGAACTCCTTAACGATTTACAGCAATTACCTGGTGTTTAGACTTGATTCATTTCTATTAATGAGATATTTGCACCCATATGAATTATAAGTGCCATTACAGATCTGATGATGGAGACCATACACAATCGAGGGAACTCCTCAACGATTTACAGTAATTACCTGGTGTTTAGATTTGATTCATTTCTATTAAAGAGAACTTTGCACCTATATGGGTTGTAAGTACCATTACAGATCTGATGATGGAGACCATACACTATCGAGGGAACTCCTTAACGATTTACAGCAATCACCTGGTGTTTAGACTTGATTCATTTCTATTAATGAGAACTTTGCACCTAAATGAGTTATAAGTACCATTACAGATCTGATGATGAAGACCATACACAATCGAGGGAACTCCTTAACGATTTACAGCAATCACCTGGTTTTAGGACTTAATACATTTCTATTAATGAGAACTTTGCACCCATATGGATTATAAATGCCATTACAGGTCTGATGATGGAGAACATACACAATCGAGGGAACTCCTCAACGATTTACAGCAATTACCTGGTGTTTGGACTTAATTCATTTCTATTAATGACAACTTTGCACCCATATGGGTTATAAGTACCATTACAGGTCTGATGATGGAGACCATACACAATCGAGTGAACTCCTCAACGATTTACAGCAATCACCTGGTGTTTGGACTTGGCTCATTTCTATTGATGAGATATTTGCACCCATATGAATTATAAGTGCCATTACAGATCTGATGATGGAGACCATACACAATCGAGGGAACTCCTCGACGATTTACAGCAATTACCTGGTGTTTGGACTTAATACATTTCTATTAATGAGAACTTTGCACCCATATAGAAAGAAAGAAAGAAAGAAAGAAATTTAATCAAAACCACGGATACATATTTCACAATACAAAAAATTAGACACAAAAAAAAGAGTCTCCGCAGCGATGACAGGAGCTGACTCAGCATCCGCTGCAGGTGTGTGTGACCACGCCCACAGCACTGATTTTCAGTCAGCCCCTACGCATACACCAAAGCACAAAAAAAGCAATTCTAAAAAAAAAAAAAAAAAACATAATACATACAATGAATACTTGTCAAAAAATGGAATAAACTACAACAGTGTATTCTTACAAAAAACACAAAAAAAATACATGAGTAATATACGGAATAAAGAAATATAGAAATAAAAAACATTTATAATATATACATAATGACATTTCACTGATAGTATTGAATTACACATAAATGCTCGTGCTCGTGAATATGTGCTCACATTTGTGTAGTCACAATACGATATCTTTATGTACATCAATTCATACATCGTTATTATTACAATACATAAATGAAAATACATGAAACATACATATTTCAAACAGAAAAGAAAAAGTTACACATTAAAAACAACATTACATATTAATTACTCAAAACGCACAGGTACAAAAATCATTAAAGAAAATAAAACTAATGTGAGAAAGATGTTAAGTGCTGAAAGAGGTTAACATTTCTGTACTGCCAACAAGTATTTTTTAAGCTTTCGCTTAAAACTAAACCTACCGCGAACATCACGGATAGGCGGTGGAATATCATTCCAGCACCTGGACGCCGCAAATCTGAAACTACCCCTAAATATTACTGTCCTGTGTCCCGGCAAGATTGCTCTGACTTTGTACAAACGTTGACTGGTTGACCATGTTAGTTTTTTATACAGATATGCAGGCGTCTCCTCACGAACCACATCAAATAACAAAGCTGCAAAATGCAACTGCCTACGCGCCTGCATATTTAACAAATTAGCACTGTTCAGGTACGGTGTTATATGAGAACGAGGAGAAACACAGAAACAGAAACGCACACATGCATTCTGCACACGTTGTATCAACCTTTTAGTCCGACCGAGTATACAACCACCGAAGACAACATCACAATAATTCAACTTTGACAATATTAGCGACTCACACAGGTGGATACGCAAATCAACACTGAGGTAATTACGAAAATTGTAAAGGGTCTTTAGGCGATAGAAACAGTTACTGACGGCCTTCTGAATGTGGCTCTCAAAACGCAATTCACTATCTATTAGTACTCCAAGGTTCCTGGCTTCCGTTACTTGTTCAATAGGTTGACCGGAGATAGAAACACAAGTGGTGGCAAGATTGCTTGACGTGCCACTGACCTGAGACTTAGTTCCAAGCACCATATACTTAGATTTGCCAGGGTTCAGAACCAAGCAGTTTCTCTCTGACCAGGCTGCAATGCGATCCAGGTCAGCATTGATTCTCTCGACCAACGGACAAGCGTTATCCGGTGTGCTTGAAGCATACAGCTGTAAATCATCAGCGTAAAGATGGTAGTGACAATTTTCTATACTGTTAATAATATCAGCGCTGTACATCACAAACAGAAGTGGTCCCAGTATAGATCCCTGCGGAACTCCCCTTGTCAGGGGACTCAAAGAGGACAACAGGGTTTGTACCATTCACTTGACGCAAATTAACCAACTGCGTGCGACCAGAAAGGTAACTGTTGAACCACTTTACCGCTGCATTATCAAATCCATAATACGACATCTTAGATAGTAGCAATGGGATACTTAAGCAGTCGAAAGCTCGAGAAAAGTCCAGCAATACTAGGATCGTACTCTTCCCTTTGTCTGCGGCGTGGAGGATGTTATCTACTACATCGAGTAATGCAGTGGCCGTAGAACGACCCTTGCGGAACCCGACTGCAACTCCGGTAAGATATTACAGTCCTCCAGATATTTTGACACCTGATTATAGACAACCCTTTCCACTATCTTCGATGCACAGGGAAGAATACTGATGGGACGCAGATCGGTCATATCGACAGGATTAGAAATCTTAGGAAGTGGTGTCACATATGCAATCTTCCAGTCGATCGGAAACATCGTACTCTTGATACTCTTGTTCACAATGCTAGTGAGAATTTCAAACGTTGTGGGCAGTGTCAGTAGCAACATGTCAATACCAATTCTGTCAGACCCTTGTGCGTTAGTCTTTATTCCTAGGATTGCTTTGATGACTTCGCTAGTCTCGACAGTCTTAAGAGTGAAATTCGATTTGCCATATTTTTGAAATTCGTAATAGGTCAAGTCAGATATTGTTACATCGGTCTTTCCTGGTACAGTCAAAAAGTGTCGGTTAATAGCGTCCGGGTCGTCAAAGTGTTGCGGTAAGTCATCATTACGCTTATTTGAAAGAACGAATTGGTTTAAGTTTTTCCACAACTTTTTCGGATTTTTGACATTATCGTTTATACATTTATCAAAAAAAGCCTTCTTCTCGTTACAAACTGCTGAGGTAACAAGGTGTTTGAGGTCTTTGTAGTACTGTCTATGCGTGTCATTCCTTGTCAACTTGTACTTTTCATGAGCTTTGTTCCTTAGTCTCATCATGAGTTGAACAGTATTTGTTAACCAAGGCTTAGAAGACTCAGTTACCGTAATGACCTTCTCCGGTGCATGTTTCTCAAAAAGCCTAATAACAAGATAATAAAATTCTCGTACCATGTCGTTCACATCATCATATAATTTTAAACGATCCCAATCTATCCTTTGAAGGTCTAGTTCAAAATTACTAATGTTAATCATCCCTTAATGGCCTGTAAATAATATGTCGCGCATTGACTTTTTCTTTTCAAATTTAATTCAACTGTAATAAAAGCGTGGACACCTAAGTCCGGGATATGCTTCACAGATACATGGGAAACCGTCATGTCTGTACATACTAAGTCTATTGTCGATTGACTGTGTTCTGTAAAGTGAGTCGGTTCGTTTATTAATTGGTTCATATTAACTGTATCAAAAACTCAGTCAAAGTTTTGTGGTTGGTGTCATTTATGTCATTAAAATTTATATTAAAATCCCCCAGCAACAAAAGTCGGTCAAAATTGTAAAAGAAGTGACCGAGTCAGTAATCGCGTCAAAAAAATTGTCAGCATTAAGCCACGGAGGGCGATATGCAGTGCCTATAATCAACCGTATACCACCTACATATAAACGAAGCCACATCTGTCAATCATGGAGGCAGGGAGGATGCGCGCACGCACGTACATTGAGACCCCGCTGCACGTAAAAGCCGACACCACCGCCGCGCGAGCGGATTGAGAGCGGGCGCGGAACATGCCGCAGCCGGTACCCCGCACAGAAGGAGCGCGCGCCTCCCCTCCCTCACGAAGCCATGTCTCGTTTATTGCAATTAAGTCCGCGTTACTACTCATCGTAGCGACTGTAAACTCAACATGTTTTGTACCTAGGGATCCAGCATTAAATAGACCAACTTTTAACAATTTAGATTGCACCATGCAAGCAGTGATAAAGAACATTTGCACCTTCACACAAAAAAGTAGGTACGTACATGTTATTAATGATTTTTATACTGGCGCTTAGATACATTTCCAACAAATAATAAGTATAAATAAT
Source organism: Luffia ferchaultella (assembly GCA_949709985.1). Taxonomy (NCBI): domain Eukaryota; kingdom Metazoa; phylum Arthropoda; class Insecta; order Lepidoptera; family Psychidae; genus Luffia; species Luffia ferchaultella. Next base: position 15,361,968 of record OX453264.1, read on the forward strand.
ATACCTTTCAATTTTCCAGACATATACTGAGACTTGGCGTATAACAGATACTTATAACCATAGACACATACACATCCAACAAATTAAATAACTTAAAAGAAACATGAAAAACATAAAATGGGAAAAAATAACTACCGATCTATAGACTACAGATGATATTCAAACATACAATTACACACCAATTGCATTTTTAAAACCTAATAAGTAAAAAAGTAACACCGCGAATAGTCTGCTTCATGTACTAACTGGCCGCGTATTAAAAATATTATCTATGTCGGACATCTTTCGAATACGATGAGCCGGTCGGCCCTCACTATGGCGGGCAAAAATCCGCCCTCTTTCGTCCACACGAATTTCCAACCGTCGAGACGCTGTCGATCGCGGGCTTTGTTAAACAACGACCGGTTGTGCCATGTGAGACGCTCATTCAAGTAGAATCGACGTGGTTCTCCAGCGAGGCCCATCTCAGCGGTGGTGGCACCGCGGCGCACGCGGGCGGCACGCAATAGCGCATCGCGCGTAGCCCGGCGCGCCAGCCGCACGGCGATGGGGCGAGGTCGCTCGCCCACGGTGGCGGCGCGCCTGGAACCCACACGCTCAGCGTGGACTACATCCCGCTCGTCCAACTCCACACCCAGTTTTACAACAATCAAAGACACCAGATGAGACACATTCTCGCCCTTTTCCTCTGTTATATTCGACAGAAGGACGTCATTGTTTAAGGCATCCTGGTCCCGATCCTGCAGCTCCATCTGAAGACTCTCAATTGCCTCCTCCAGAAGCTTTGTGCCGGTGGATTCGGCGTCCCCGGAAACTCTGCCCTCGATCACTCCAACACGCCGCTCAAGTGACTCGACCCTTTCCGCGCAATCTGACATTGTTGCCCGGATTCCGGCAAACTCTCGCTTAAAATCCTGGAGCTCTAGCCTTACGGAACGTAATTCCTCGCGAAAGAGACGAATCTCGAGGCCTAAGTCAATTTTCTCCTCCTCGATGTCCCCGCTGGCAGGGCCGACATTCACGGTGATTTGCTCATCAGTCCCTGGCACCGCTGTGAACAACTGAGGACCCCTAACGGGAGTCTCGTCCTTATTATCCCTTGGCAGATTCCTTTTGCATTCCGGACAACTCCAGTTCCGCTTAGGCACCGTGGAATGCAGCAGCCCCACGCAAGGTCGATGGTAAAAACGCTCACATTTCGTACACTCAATGAAATCTGTACGCGAAGTAAATTTACCGCATACACCGCACCTTCCCATAATAATTTTATACTATAACGCTGTGATGAGAAAAGAAAACGAGGGTAGGTATACACGGATTTCTCTGTGAAATTAGTTTTAAATGGATAAATTTAACATGTTTCCTATTTCTATACTGCACATAAATAACACACACAAATAACTTTTTTAAGTGATTTAAATGTAAAATCAAGCAAAAACCCAGTCTGCACACTTAAAAATCTGTTCTTAGTATTTTTAAAATAAAAACTTTGCGCACCGACAACAGTCACGCTATCGCTTTGTGTTGCGTTTTTGGGTTATAAGTACCATTACAGGTCTAATGATGGAGACCATACACAGTCGAAGGAACTTCTTAACGATTTACAGCAATTACCTGGTGTTTGGACTAATTCATTTCTTTTAATGAGAACTTTGCACCCATATGGGTTATAAGTACCATTACAGGTCTGATGATGGAGACCATACACAGTCGAAGGAACTCCCTAACCATTTACAGCAATTACTTGGTGTTTGGACTTAATTCATTTCTATTGAAGAGAACTTTGCACTCAAATGGGTAATAAGTGCCATTACAGGTCTGATGATGAAGACCATAAACAGTCGAGGGAATTCTTAAACGATTTACAGCAGTTAACTTTTGTTGGGCTTCCTTCATACGGTTCAATATGCCAAAATGTTCAGTTCGCACAAAAATAATAATTAAGAATGAAGTTTTACATAGGAATACCACTGCCTACTAGGCATGCTGATGCGTCAATTTGACACTGAATTTACGATGCGTAATCGCGGTGCTGTCTCATTAGAGTAGCGCGTTTAGAAGCCCCATTTATACTAAATACAAATAAGTTACAAATGCGTACAACTAAAAATTAAAAAATAAAATAATTAAAAAAAAAACCGACTTCAAAAACATAAACTAAAAAGTTAAAAATAAAATTTTCACTTTAAAGAAAGGAGCATTAACAGGCGGCATATAGTTAATGAAGTCGGTGCCTACTCACTCAGACACTATAAATTGTGTTCTATTTTTGTTATACTTATAAATATATCATTGTTGTTATTACCTGGTAAGTACCCATTTAAAGTGTCTGAGTTGGCACCGACTTCATATATACTTCATATAGACTTAATACGATATACGTTGGCGTAATCTCTTTTGGTACAACTCACTGTAAATGTATAGAAATTCTGTTTTTGGGCTTGAAGAGCTCGGAAAATGCAATATCATGAGCTCACAGAGCTCAAAAACTACGAAAATCGATATTTTGAGTTCGAAGAGCTAAATAGCTTTCTAATTTTCGAGCGCTTTGAACTCGAAAATAGCGGGTAGTTTCAGAGATGGCCTGCAGAGTCAACAGATTTTTTTTATAGATAATGTTTTCAAATATATATTGAGACGACAATTTCATTGTGTTAATTTCCCTTAATTTGTCTATAAGTGATACTTTACGCCTTTGTTTAAAAATTGTTCGAACAGCTACTGAAGCACGAAGATTGTATTTACACTAGCAGCGTATCCTCACAGCAGAATACCATAAGTCATCAAGATTTTATACGTGCTGAATTTTACGACTTTGGTCGAATTTTGGTTTTCGCATCTAGTCCCAAATTGAAACATTCACATTCTAACAAATAAAATCTCATATATACAAACCACTCGCGCTACTATATTTTAGAACCTTTATAAAAATCCTTCTATAGTTTTAATACATGTCATAATTTCTGAGTTGTTTCAACGTAAGTACCTAAATCAACTTTATATCGCCAAAACCCAAAAAAAATTGCTCTTTTTCGATGACTTAACAGATAAATAAAATTATATATCACTATTGACCCGCCCCGGCTTCGAAAGGACAGATAGATAAGAAAACAAATAAAATTAGTATTTTGAATTAGGACTTTATTTAGACAAATAGACGATAACAACAATTCCTTGTTAACGATTTCAATTTTCATACCCGTCGTATCTTCGATACGAACTATTTTAGTTTTTTTTTAATTAAACATTATTATTTAATGTATGATTGGATTTCATTTAGATAACAACATAATATAAACACTAAACATAAAAAATATCTAAATCAGTGCCGTGCGGCAAAGTGCCCAAAAAGTTGGTTATGGATAAAGTAATATCCAATCCAATGATTAATAAATAGCTTTTTATAGGTGAAAGAGTTTTTAAAATCAGTTAAGTGGTTTTTAGTGTATCCGTTACAAACAAACAAACTTACGAAAAATCAAATCTTTTCTTTTTATGATGTGAGTTTAAATAGGTACCTATAACAATAAAATTTAAATTTGACTCGTTCAAATGCCTATATACAAATACTAACATAAAAAAGATTACCCAGGCTGAACTAGCGGTGCCTTGAAGTGAGTGTCAATTGTAGCGACCTTCAGTCCGATGATGACTCTATGATCTCAGGGTTTTGGGTTCGAGAGCTGACCGAGTATGGTCGCGTACAATCAAACCAGTCTATATAGGTATAGTTGCTAAGCTCTCTAAGGATGTTTTTTCGGTTTGTCAAAATTAAACAACGTACGTACCTAGGTATACACAAAGACTATATATCATCATGACCACACACATAAGTATAAACAAAGATTATGTTTTATTAAAAACTATGGTAGACTGTAAATTCAGCAAATACAAAAAATAATTAGTTCAGAGTTATTCAAGATATTTATACTAAATAAAATTTAACTTTAATAGCCAGACTACTTGGCATATGAAATCTAATTAGAAACTATATGTACTGTAAAGTGGGTAGCCTTTTGACTAAATATTGATAAAACGAATTGCTTTCATGTTACACAATTTAGTTTCCCCTGATAATGTATTTGGTACCATTTTTTAGGCCAGTCTCTTCAGCTAACTATTAGATTACTCGCCGTAATTCCAAAGTTCCTTAGCTTTATAACCAAAGGTAGGTATTTTCCGATACCATGCGAATTGATGAGTGTTAAAATTCATACCTCCAAAAGTAAATTTAGGTACCTATGCGCCGCATCGAGGATTACGTCCTGGCGGAGACTTGGCAACAGGCCAAGCTAACCTTCGTTTCGAGGTGTACGAACACTGTTACACTGGTTCACTATATCACTTTATGACGCCACACTTCGCTTATTTATGACAAGAAATGTATATCTTCAAGGGGTACCTACCTACCCAATTGTAACGAATATGGCTAGTTAAAAATATATGACGGTAACCGCTAACACGGCAAACGGCAATCCTCGACCTTTGAAATACGATTGTGTGGTGTGTGTATTTGTATTATTACCACCGGGAATCGCGAATCGGCGCGCTCCTCGCGGCTCAGCCAATGAGCGGGCAGCGTTTGAATTCTTCCGTGAATTCACTTTTAGTAAGAATAATTCTAGAACTTTCGATTGCCAACGTTTTATACGACAAAGCTACTTAAACCCAAATAAATAGAGGTCACATTTCTCTCAAGGTATTACGAGGTATGTTACATTCTTAACGTCGCGCCGGTTTTGTATGAGATAAACCAATTTTGTTAATTGTTAAAGTTTATAGTTTTGAAGATGTAAAGATGGTTCAATAAGCACGTAAAATAAAACTGAGTCAGAGACAAGAGCAGTGCGTCAAGTGCGAGCTCAGTTTTATTAATAATTTATTGATTTTAACTAAGTTATGACGGTGTCATTTTATGTTTAAAGTTTCGAAACCATAAAACTAAAAGTGTATGGTGTTTTATAGGAAAATATACTACAAACAATACACGCATTTTCTAATTTTTAAGAAAGTTTGAATTGTATTTACGATGTTGAATTCACGTGTTTATTTCTAATTACCTATGTGTTAATATTATACTACAATTATGTTGATTTAAGCATTTCTCGCAAGTCGATGTCAATGACCGCACTTTTTGCATTCACGCACATTTTTGGTATTGTTATTATGACCTAATTACTCATATATCATTTTGTATACTTAATGACATTTATCTTATATCAATGTGTATATTTCACAATATGTTATGCTACAGCCACATTTTAGACAGTTTAAATATTGACTAAAAAAATTTTACAATTTTTTTCAAAAGCGTAGGGGGATACTATAAGGGTATTGACCGCTTATACTAAAGTCCAAATCAGTGACCTCAATGTGATTTCAATATTTCTTTTTAAATATATTTTTTATCCTATATGGGATACCTACACAATAGTACACATATCGAAGGTTTGTCATGCGATGAAACCGCATGGCGGAGAACCCTACAAATGTTAGAGAGTGTACATTAAAGATTAAAAACGCTTATCGTGTTTGGTATTTTAATTACATGTGGATTGTTTCTCGTACGGAATGTTGCTCTATGAAATAATGTCTTTGAGACAACCGTTCGAGGGGCACGAGGCGGTGAAGGAAGCTGTGTTAGACGGTTGCACGCCTACTTTGTCGCCTAGGGTAAGTATCCAACTTAGGTATAACACCTTGTAAAATAAGTGTCAATTTATTTTATAGGGGTCAACATACCTCATAGTGCTATCTAGTCCCAAATGAAGCAAGTATTATGCTTGTATTACGAGTTACTAGACAACTGATATAGGTACATACTTAAATTCTTTACAATATAGTACTAGCTTTTAAATTATAGCCTATGTGTTATTCTGGTATATAAGCTATTTTATTGTAAAGATTCATTACAATCCATTCGGTAGTTTTGCGTGAGAGTAACAAACATTCATACATACAAACTTTCGCGTTTATAATATTAGTAATATATACATATGTATATAGATATTTTATACTCAGACATGACACAAATAGACATGTTTATGCACAGAAATATTTGTCTCGGGCGGGAATCAAACCCGCGTAATTATATTTAATTCTGCCTACTTTCTGTATATTTTACTGTTTCTTTGTGTAGTTTTTTTGTTTTTATTGTGTTATGATGTTATCTGGTAAAGTTTGTTCTAATTTTAATTGATCTCCACGTATATCTGTCTGCTAACAAAAAAAATGTAAAATTTAAAATTCCATATAAGTGAATGTTGTGTGAAGTAGGTACATAACTATCACTGAATCCGTGCCTCGTTTAGCCGTCGGTCCCGGGTGCTATCAACAAATGGCAGTTGTTAAAATCGACCAACCCGCACTGCAGCTGCGTGGCGGATTAAGCTCCAAGACCCCTCACCTTGAGGGGAGGTGTAAGCCCCTGCAGTGGGGTATAAAAAAGGCTGATGGAATGGAATGAAAACTGTATTATTCTGCCGCTATAAAATATTTATCCTATTAACAGTTATCTACATAGCGGTTACAAATATGTATAACTAAGCCAACTTTCAGCTTTAAAGCAGTAATAGTTTACTAGTGAACTGGCTGTGACATACAGACAGACAGACAGACATACAGACAGACAGACAAACATAAAAGAAGTCCGAATCTATCACAGGTAAAGCGTCAAAGTGTGTACCATTAATTAACAGCCGATGGATATTCTATCGAAGGCTGTAAGTCAAATATGGCATCGAGGAAATATAAAACCAAAATATGTTATATATAGAATTTAACATAAAAGTACATATTGACTAGAAGCCCTCTGCGTTTACCGTCTAACCACTCATACTATAGATAGCCGGTGCATGATGGGGAGTTTTAGTCCGAATTTCAGTGCGCAAGATTCCCGCGCGGCGCTCTTCACCCCGAGAAATCTCCGCAAAACGGTTTCAACCCCCGAAAATGTGAAATGTCACTTCGATACTATAAACTGACATTTATGACACTTAAAATCAAACGCTGCTGTCGAATTAATTTACTCTATGGAATTTAAGCATTTTAAGTTTATTTTACTTCGAGCCCGCTTCTTGTTTACAAGACCGTGGCTCAAATCTCAAGGCATGTACCTATGAGTTTTTTCCAACTTATGTACATAACTATCACGGACCCTATGCCTCGGAGAGCACTATAAGCCGTCGGTCCCGCTTGCCATCAATAGATGGCAGTCGTTAAAATCCACCAACACGCACTGGAGCAACGCGGTGGATTAAACTCCAAGCACCCTCATCCCTAGGAGAGGCCTAAGCCCCTGTAGTGGGACATTAATACGCTGATGATATCGCACTGATACCACAATACTGTGTTAACCCGAAAAGTGTTTTTTTTTTCAAAACCGACGAAAAACCAATTACTTCCAAATATAGTTTATTAAGTTTTTAGTATTGTATGACATTTATTACTAGGATAAAAACAGTATTATGCATATCTGATATTTTAAAAATACACAGAGTAACGGTAATTTAAAAATTTTGACATAAGACGGTTTTGGATAAAACAGAGCTTTCAAAATTTTGTATTATTTTTAGTTGCGTACATATTGCAAAAAAAATTTGATATACTACAATTTTAAAGTGATTTGTTAAACTCAAAACTTTAGTGACTATTTTGCAGTTACAACAGAACTATGCATTTTAATAATTATCTTAAACAGTTAGGTATTTTATGTTTTATAAGTTGGGATATTGATGAATTAAACCAGATAATCATAGCTTCAAAATATTTATAAAAGAATGCATAAAAATCTGACTTTTAACGACAGTTGATTATCTATTAAACAATATCAAAGTAAACAGTAAGAAAAAAAACCTAAATTAAAATTAGTCTCAGAACCATATTGCTACAAAAGTCATCATGGACAAAACAAAGTAATATTTATACTTGTATTATTTTACGGACACAGCCATGATAATTATTCACAAAAGTACTTAAGATGAGCCGCCGTTTTAATACAAAAATAACCATAGACAAGTAAATTGAAAAAAACATATCTGCACATAACAAAGGAAGTAAAATGTCATCATGGTAAGGCAGATCAGGTGAAAATAAAGAGTCAAATCCAGCAGGTATTAGCTGAGAACGTGAGGAACTGCATATTATAACGAGTTGAGCTAATTATCACTAGGCTTATGAATGAGCGTTATGGTGGGTAAGAAAGAACGGGAATCAGAAAGTCCTCACATCTCAAGGTGGTAAGGGAGTGACTGTAGGGGGTGGATGAAAAACATCCCGCGGTTTAGTTAGCTCATGATCTATGTATGCTTAGGGACATGAATTGCCCTCAAACGAAAGATGCGAAGTCGCATTGTCGTAATTATCGATCCGTGGAATTGAGATTCCATGGGGAATAGAATTAGGTAACTAACTTCTGAGCCGTCAACGTATTCATCTGTATTTTGTGTATATAACTTAAATATGTGCTGCAATAAATCTTTCATAGAACAGGCGAAAGCCGTCCTTGAATAAGGACGAACTTTGCCACCTAAATCGCAAGGTACCCGAACCCACGCATATGGCCTGGGTGGCAAATTAGCGCCCAAAATATGGGGCCCCGCTGAGAGGAACTAGCCGTGGTAAAATTAGTTGGTCACCCTTCATTAGACACCAATAACATCTTTTTTTTTCGTTACAAGACAGACAGAAATATATCGTATTTAAATCAACAGCATCTCGTCATTTTTTCCTGTGATACGAAGAGTGCACCATGGTATTGCAAGCGGGGATAAACAAGAATTACTAATCGCTAAGACGTAATCGTCATATTTCTAAGCCCCGGACGCATGACGTTACACCATTTAGAAGAGTCGCCAAAACGAACTTCACGATGGTGACTTTACTTTTTCACTATCAATTATAGTTTCCGAGAAATCGCCGTGTTTTTGTACCTACACAATTTATATGTCGCTCGAATTTCTGGCGTGCACCCCCTTTCTGAAAAAGAAGACGATTAAGTATTCACGTCGAAAACTCGATACAAACCGTGGCTTGTACCTATGTATATCTTTTATGGGAAATTGTATCCGTTTTTTTTAATGAAATAATAATTGAAATTGAAACGTATAATTGTCAAATCCGAGGGTTGATACTTAAATGCAATTATTGTACAAAATTTTTAGATACGGAGTTTAGTGCCAGAGCCTAACAGTGCGCGACATAAGTGTTTTTACCAGTATTGTCTAAAACGTCTAGTTGTACCGTTGGCAAAACATAAACCGAATTTAACTTCGAAAATGAATTATTTAAATTACTCGTGCTTAAAACTTCTTTCTGCCCAACTTCGCCAAGAATATCAGTTTGATCTGTCCGTGTTACATTAATTAATATTTCCGTCACTTATAATATTTGAAGGTTTTTCATTACTGTAGTTGTCATAATGAATCAAATGATTATGTTTTAACGAATATTTACAAGAACCTTTGTTTCTGAATAAAACATACATCTGTACCATCTGTATGCTTGCTGCTTATAAGGTGGCTCCCGTTGCCTCCTTGGTAGCATCTGTCAATCGCACGGGCGAGAGTATTTTAGTCCACCTTCGTCCGCCATAGCCGGTGATAATCTGAATTAGGACTTATTGATTCTCAAGAAGCATCGTATGTGTAAAAAAGGGTCGTCAAAACAGCTCTTTGCTGAAAGTTCTGTCAAACTCTTGCCGTTCCCTTCGCAAGTTTGCATGAATTAGTGATAGTGAACTGTCAAGGTCCTGGAAGAGTGTATTAAAACACAATAAAATTGTAAGTTCGTCCCAGCAAAGTACATCAGTCGAAAATTAGTTTCAGCCACGTGTGGTTTGTAAACTCTCATAGATTTCATCGCTTAGGCATAAGCTCGGAAAATGCCGAAATATCATCAGATGGTTAACTTGCGGTCGTACCCGGTTTAGCCCGGGTGGACTACGGAAACGTTCTTCTTCACGCTCCACGCATTACATTGCACCCGTGCGAAGTCGGGGTTGGTCGCTTGTCCAACCATATAGTATCATTACACTATGGTATCATCGTCATCATTCAAACGAAGAAACTCTCTGGCGCGTCTAGCAACAAATTTGATTGCCATAAAAAAGGTTATAGTAAGTCAACCTTAATAGATACACATAAGCTAATGCAAACTTTTCTTTTGGTTAGGGCTTTTAAAGGAAACAATTCCGTATTACATGATTTTTGCTTAACGTCAACGGTTTACGCAGCACGCGTAATGGAAGCTCACAAAAGGAATATCTTGCAAGCAAGCAAGCAAGCAAGCAAGCAAGCAAGCAAGCAAGCAAGCAAGCAAGCAAGCAAGCAAGCAAGCAAGCAAGCAAGCAAGCAAGCAAGCAAGCAAGCAAGCAAGCAAGCAAGCAAGCAAGCAAGCAAGCAAGCAAGCAAGCAAGCAAGCAAGCAAGCAAGCAAGCAAGCAAGCAAGCAAGCAAGCAAGCAAGCAAGCAAGCAAGCAAGCAAGCAAGCAAGCAAGCAAGCAAGCAAGCAAGCAAGCAAGCAAGCAAGCAAGCAAGGTTAGGTTAGGTTAGGTTAGGTTAGGTTAGGTTAGGTTAGGTTAGGTTAGGTTAGGTTAGGTTAGGTTAGGTTAGGTTAGGTTAGGTTAGGTTAGGTTAGGTTAGGTTAGGTTAGGTTAGGTTAGGTTAGGTTAGGTTAGGTTAGGTTAGGTTAGGTTAGGTTAGGTTAGGTTAGGTTAGGTTAGGTTAGGTTAGGTTAGGTTAGGTTAGGTTAGGTTAGGTTAGGTTAGGTTAGGTTAGGTTAGGTTAGGTTAGGTTAGGTTAGGTTAGGTTAGGTTAGGTTAGGTTAGGTTAGGTTAGGTTAGGTTAGGTTAGGTTAGGTTAGGTTAGGTTAGGTTAGGTTAGGTTAGGTTAGGTTAGGTTAGGTTAGGTTAGGTTAGGTTAGGTTAGGTTAGGTTAGGTTAGGTTAGGTTAGGTTAGGTTAGGTTAGGTTAGGTTAGGTTAGGTTAGGTTAGGTTAGGTTAGGTTAGGTTAGGTTAGGTTAGGTTAGGTTAGGTTAGGTTAGGTTAGGTTAGGTTAGGTTAGGTTAGGTTAGGTTAGGTTAGGTTAGGTTAGGTTAGGTTAGGTTAGGTTAGGTTAGGTTAGGTTAGGTTAGGTTAGGTTAGGTTAGGTTAGGTTAGGTTAGGTTAGGTTAGGTTAGGTTAGGTTAGGTTAGGTTAGGTTTTTTTTTTTTTTTTTTTTTTTTTTTTTTTTTTTTTTTTTTTTTTTTTTTTTTTTTTTTTTTTTTTTTTTTTTTTTTTTTTTTTTTTTTTTTTTTTTTTTTTTTTCAAAACCCCCTGACTTTTTTCTGGTCAGGCCCTTTGGCATGCATCAATCTTCCATTCAGGCATATCGCATCTTTTTGTTCCCTATATCTTAAAACTATAGGGTACTTAATTTATTGTTTATTTTCTTTATTTATTGTTCAATTCTTTAGTTTTTACATCTATATTCTATTTCACAACTTATACATTTATTATCTCTATTTACATTCATTATTCGTACACTTCTCAATTTCAACAATTTTCCCATATTACATTTTATATTATTTACGACTTTATATCTGTCTTTATTGTCTGCAATTGCCTATCATCTTTTTCACCATTTACAAATTTTACATTATTTATTGTTCTAACTAAAACATATAATTGAGGGCAAATGCATGGATTTTTACAATTTTTTACAACTCTTATTATCTATATCACATATCTATTTATACATTTATGTTTGTCATTATATACATCTTATTATCCATTACCTATTAACACATTTCCCTTTCTTAAATTCCTTTATTTACTTAAAGCTTATTTATTACATTTGCCTTCTTGACCAGTGCAGTCATAAAATCAATCAGATGTTGACTCTTCCCCTTATCCCCCAAAATTTCCCCAAGTTTATCCTTTTCTATATTCATGCCTATTCTGTTCTCCAGCTCCACTCTTTCCTTTAAGAAAATATTACATTCTACAATTAGGTGGAGTATCGTCTGCCCGCACGAGGGATCACAGACGCAGCACGGCGAGTCCCTCAACTTAAATCTGTGAAGATAATGTGCGAACCCGCCGTGCCCCGTCAACGCCTGCGCCAAATGCTGAGTCATCCTGATACCCCTCAGGACCCTGTACGCTTCTTCCACTCGGGGAAAGAAGCACTTCGTGACCGACGCCGTGCTTCCCTCAGCGTACCTGTGCTGCCACTTTTCCAGGGTCGCCGCTCTGATCACACGTTTAGCGTACGACAGCGGATACCGGTCGTAATCCGCTGCCGTCCGCTTGGTCAGAGCGGCGTTCCTGGCGAGCTCGTCCGCACGCTCGTTTCCGGCCACCCCGACGTGCGCCCTAACCCAGAATAGGCGCACCTGCCTGCCCTCCGCACGCAGATCCGAGATGTCGCGCCGAACAGCGAAGGCCAGCGGGTGGAAAGTCCGCGCACTGGTCACCAGTTCCAGCGAAGACTTGGAGTCGCTGAAAATGTTGACCAGTGGCTCCCGACTCCGAACCACCCACCGTACAGCCCTGTGCAGCGCGTACATCTCGGCCTGGAAAACTGTGCAGAAGGGCTCAAGCCGGAACGTCGAGTGCGCGACCTCCGATCCGTCCCGCCACACCGTCATGGCCGCACCTACTTTGTCGTCTATACGGCTTCCGTCCGTATAGATGTGCGGCCCGACGATGGATAACTCGTCTAACGTTTCGGGTCCCACGCACTCGACGCTCCCATACTCGATTTTAGGCTGGCGCGCAGGGTGTAGCGCCTCGTCGAAGGGCACGGGACTCTCGAACATCCGGTCGGCTGCAATTCTGTCTAGCCTCCTTCCCCGCCTCACCTCGTAGAGTTCAGCCGCCTCACTCACACGCAAGTCAAGCGGCAGAAATCCAGCGAGGATCAGCGACGAATGAAGCGAGACAGTACGGTAAGCCCGACATGCCTTCAACGCCACGCTCCGTTGCAGAGCATCTAGCATCTTACGCATGCCGAGCTTCTCAGCCGCCGGTGCCCAAGCGCACGCAGCGTACATAACGATTGGCTCTATCACGGAAATGTATATGGCCCTCACGATCTCCGGGTTCAGTCCCCACGTGACCTTGGCAGCGCGAGCGAGCTGCTTGTATATGTTGGCAGCTTTTGCGCACACCTTGGTCACGTGGGGAGTGAACGTCAGTTTCCTGTCTATTGTGAGGCCAAGGAGTCGGATTTCCTGGACCAGGCCTATCTGCTCGCCATTCATGTGTATGACCGGGACATCAAATTTCAGCTTTTTAGTAAGCACCATCGCGTTTGTTTTGGATGGTGCAAACCTCAACTTATTTTTGACGCCCCACTCATACACCGTGGCTAAGGCCTGGTTGGCCTGCACTTCCAGATCAGGACCCGACCGTCCAGAGAACATGAGGACCACATCATCCGCAAATGCCTGCACATGCACGCCGAGTTCCCCGAGTTCCCGGAGTAAGGAGTCCAGTATCAGATTCCAGAAGGTTGGACCGGCAATAGAGCCTTGTATACAACCCCCTGTAGTCCTTTTACGGAACTCCTCCCCAGCGTACTTAACCAAGACTTGACGATCTCGCAGGTAGTCCACCACCATGCCGTAGAGGTTCACGGGGCAGGCTTTGGCGATCAGCTGGTCCTTCAGTGCTGGCCACCAGGCGTTATCGAAGGCTCCCTCTATGTCCAAGGACACCATCAGGACAATCAACTTAGATTTAAGTTGCTGCCTCAGATGGGCCATCAGGTCATAGAGGGAGTCCTCGGTCCCGCGCTGGGGCATGAAGCCATACTGAGTCGCCTGCAGCTTCGGCAACAAATGCCACTGAAGGCGTTTGACCAGCAGCCTCTCCAATGTTTTGCCCAGGACCGAGAGGAGTCCTATAGGGCGACGGGATTTCGGCTGGGCATAATCCTCCCTCCCGGGCTTCGGTATAACCTTTATCACCGCTACCTTCCAGACCCTAGGAAAGCATCCCAGGGCCAAGCATTTATTAGCTATGGCCCTGAACAATCCCAGGTTCCGGAAGACAGCGGCGCGGCATATGTCGGCGGTGAACCCGTCACTCCCCGGGGCTTTTTTGGGATTAAAATCTACCAAAGCCTCATGCACTTCAGCCTCGGTGAATGACGGATCCTCCCCCGACAATAGACCGGCTGCCCGGGAGGAAGCGCCGTACCCCTCCGTCCGCTCCCTAACCTCGCTATGATAGGAGGTGTCAGTATCCACAGGATCATCCGGGAAGAACGTTTCAGCCAGGAGCCGCGCAGACTCTCGTGCGTCGAGAACGTTCCCCATGCTGTCCTTTAAGAGAACGTCCTCCTGGCGTCTTGCCGTATTCCGGATGACCCTGTAGATACCATCCCACATACTCTCTCGGTCCTGCGCACTACAGAAGTTTTTCCAGCTGCTGGTCTGTGCCTCTGCTGCCGCCCGCGCGTAAACCTCCTTAGCTGCAACATACTCAGACACGACATAAGACCGCCTGCTAGGGGCCGCGTTCCGGATGCGCCTCCTCTTCCTTCGCACATCCTTCTGCAGACCCTCGAGCTCGGAATTCCACCATGGCAATCTGACGCGACGAACAACGCCCAGCGCGGGTATGGCAGCTTCGCATGCTTGTCGGATGCACCCGGTGTAGAGCTCCACAACCCCCTCAAGTTCGTCACCCGACTGCACCAACTCCACCGACTCCTCGGTCAAGGCAGACCCCTGGATTGCTTCGTCCAGGACCCTGCCAAACTCCGACCAGTCGGCCTTCCTCGTGTTGTACAGTCGCGTTCCGGTACAGGGCTGAGGTTCGAGTCGCCTCCCCAAACCGACGGTGAATGTGACGGCATTGTGGTCGGACGTAACAAAGTCTCGATCCACAATCCACCCATCCACTCTACTTAATAGAGCAGAAGTGCACGCCGTCACATCCACCGCACTCTTGAAGAGGCGGCCCCCCCTATACGTCTCAAATGTGGGAATATTTCCCTCATTTAAGACGTTCAGCCCCATCTCATCAAGGAAGTCACAGACCTCCACACCGCGCGCGTCGTTGCGTTCGCTGCCCCACCACAGATTCCAGGCATTGACGTCACCGCCAAATATAATCCGGTCCGTTCCGAGCTCCGAGCAGACATGTCTGACCCAGTCGAGGTATTCCCCGACCGGCTCACCCCCCTCAAAGTACACCGAAACGACACCTATCCTGTCCCCTCCGGCTTCGATCACGGTAGCCGCGACGTTCTCGGTGTTCAGGCTCGGGTCCTCTATCACCTTGACGCCGCAACCCAGGACCACGATGGCTGCTTTGACGGGCTTCCGGCGCGGAGCCACCTTTTGGATGACTCTACAACCGGAAAACCGCCGAAGCTCGCCATCAGCACCCACATAGGGTTCCTGGATCATAGCCACCGTAATGTTTCGCCTCTCCGCACCAACCAGCATCTCCGCTGTTGCCAGCTTAGAGCGCTGCAGGTTGGCTTGGACGAACAGGAGTGATGTCCCTCCGGCCAACCCCACCCGGGATGAGGTCAGCCTGAGCCGCTCGCCAGTGGTGTTCCCCGTGACGCCTGCCGCTAACAATAGGCCACACGGGACCGAGCTATAGCGTCCCATTTGGCTCTGACGCCGCACTTTTCGCTGAAGGCCGTGTGTGCGACGTCGTCATTGCCGGCCGTCTTACAGTTTGGGCACGTCGGCGCGCCCCCCGCCCGCCTGACCGGGCACCCCACACTCAAGTGCTCGCCGCCACAGAAGCAGCATTTGTCGGCCACATCTTTGCAATAACGCTTTGTGTGGCCGAAGCCCAGGCAGCGCGAGCACTGGACCAGGGGTGAGTGATCCCGTACAGGACGGCGTTGGAGGCCCACGTAGACGTAGCCCGCCCCGGTAAGACGACGCCACAGCTCGGGCGACACCTCGACTACCAAATGGCACTCGAGGCTGTTCCGTGCCGGCCTACGATAGCGGACGTTCGCCTCGGTTGTCCCCCAATCGAGACCGTCCGTGCAATGCCGGTTTTGGGTCCTGAGCGATTCCAGGACGTCCTCGTCCGTGTTTACTTTTAAGACGTCCCTCACAATAACGAGGGGATTCCTAATTTCCGGTCTCACTACCCTTAGACCCTCTCCAGCCGCCCTCAGCCGCTCCTCTATGCGATTACTGTCGCTTTTAGTGGAACAGCTGAGGACGACTTTCTGATTGCGCGCCTTGCGCAGTCGGTCGACGCATACTCCCATCTCCCTCGCATTCACCACGCTGCGGACCCGAGCCGTAACTTCGTCCGCAGTGTGTTTTGTGTCCGTGGAAGAGATGATGAGAGCATGCGCCGCCCCACCATCAGGCCCGGAAGCGACTCCGGCGGCCGCCGCTATCTGGACTGCGGCCACCGGCTTCGCCGCCGCCTGCGCGTAGGTCAGCGAGACCGGTTTCTCCTCCAAAAGCTTTTTGACCTCCTCGATTCTGTGAGGGACGTCATAATATCCTAAGAGGTCACGGGTCCCCCTTGTCTCCTTTACCACCAGATCCATTTTTTCTTCTAGGGCGAGACAGCGAGTCACAGCCTGATCCAGGACTTTTGTGTGTCGCTTCTCGCCCATCTCGTTGTCCCGCGCCCGCCTCGCCTTTTCCCTTTCTAGTTCTAGTGCGTTGCGGGCACGAGACTCCTCAAGGCGAAGGACCAGCTCGTTGACCTGTTCCAACTTAGCCAGGACGTCCTCCTTCACTTCCCTGCTAATATTCTTCAGGCCCTCGAGCCGGCCCCTCGCCTCAAGGATCAGTCTGCCCGCCATATTTGCCGCCCCCGCTATCGTCGGCGCCATCGCAGATCCCACCAATGGAGAGAGACAACCCGTCGGCGACGGCGCCGAAGACAGCGCGGGAGACCCCGGTGGCAAAGGAGACCCCATCACTTGCGCGCGGGCCACCTCCCGCGCCAACGACACCTCCTTCCGGAAGTGGCCCACCGCTTCCACCCTCATGAAAGCCCCTTCTTCAGTGTCCGCGAGGGCCGCCGCAAAACGCGACCCAGCCGCCCCGTGCTCCGCCACCACCCTCTTTACTGCAGGTTTTGGAGACACTTGAGCCTCGGCAGCGGGCGACAACCGAGCGACCGGAACACCAGCCGCCGCGGCCCCCCCGGGCACCGATTCCGATTTCCTATCAACATTTGCGGGTTTCCCGTGACCCTCCCCCCCCGCCGCGGCCGCCGCCAAAGTCTCCCGCTTTACTCCCGGTCTTTTTACCGTCCCCGGTCTCTTACTTATGGGCCCTTTAAAGGATCCAGTGACCGGTGACGGCTTCTTAGTATTCGGTTTAGCGGCGACTCCGGCGACCGCCGCAGCCGGGGAGGACCCCGCGGACGAACTCTTATTGCTTGACATTCTCAAACACGGAATCAAACAGTGACCCTCCACGAGCAAACGAATCCAAATAACAAAACCGTCAGAACAATGGAGACCAAATCTGAGGAGTCAACACCCCCAATTCTAATATGGATTATGCAATTGTTATAAGGGGGTTTTTCGTCAAATTTTATAATATAAAAATGCAATACATTAATAATATTCAAAATGTCAAAATTCCAAATTGTAAAATAAAAATAAAAATTAATTCTATAAATATAATGCAATGTTCAATATCTGATAAAATTTTAAAATGTTAAAGGTTTAAAACTGCAAATACAAGTCTAACTCTATAATTAAAAACAGTGCAAACCAATAAAATATTCGAATGTCAAAACTTAAAATTTCAAGGTCAAACACAATGCAATACAATTAACTTAATCCTACGCCCACTCAGCAAGATCTAACTCTACAATAACAACAGATCAACTGACCGCCTCGCCTTCGTCACTCCGCCGCAGCCCGAACCCCGCTCCAGAGCGAGCAGCAGACGACGACGGTTGATGTCTCGCTTCCTCCACCAAAGATGCCGTCGGCCGAGCTCCAACAAGCGCCCAGCGATCGAGCGGGCGAAGCAAACCAGCCAGGAGACTTGTCCGGAATGAGTTTCCCTGCAGATCCCTAAGGAGACCCAGAAAAATTAGTCAGCTAAACCCCAATTATAAATTTATAATTTATTCCAATTCCCAATACAAATTCAATTAGGTAACCCCGACGAAGCTTCCCGAAAATCCAGAATTTCCACGCTTTCCAAAAACAAAGATTTCCCGCCAAATCGCCCCGAAAAGTGTCTCTCGTTTGTGCTCGACAAGTTGATTTCGGAAGTTTTCCTTTAAACTTTCCAACTCCTAGATATACAATATTCCACGAAGCGTATCCGAAGAACTTTTCAAATTTTCAATAAATCCCAAAATTTTATTTTTCTAAATCCAATTTTCCCAAAATTTTCTCCAATTTGCTTAGATTCCTTCCTTTAGTGTCGCGATAGTGTCCCTTTATGTATTGAAAGTGATTTATAAGAATTTCCCGGTTTTCCCAAAATTTCCCAAAATTTTCCAAAATGTTGATCCCTCGCCAAATCGCGCGGAAAAAAGTGCCTCCCGGTAGAACTCGACGAGCTGATTCCAAATCTTTTTTCAAAATTTCAAAAAGTTAATTTTAAAACCAAAATCCCCAAATTTTTCAAAATTTTTTGGGTTTTCTCCAAATTTTTTATTGGTATATGGTGCGCAACCCCCACAATCGCTTCTCCCCAAGAGAACCAAAATCGCCTCAGAATTGCGCTATCTCGCTCCGTTTCCGAGTTATGTGCGATTTTCCACTTGGAACCTTGGCACATACGACACTTTGTATAATTCTCTCCAAAAGTGATCCGATTTTAAAAATTTTTATTTTCTGTTGTTAAGTCGACTAAGGCGCTTCTTTTGAACCAAAATAACCACCCCAAAAATTTTTCCAAAATTACGGTTTTCGACGATATCTCCCTAACCACTGCTCCTATTTTCTCCGGACTTCTCCCCACCTGCAGAACTCGACGAGGCGCATCTAACGTAGTTTTCAAAATTTTCAAAATCCCAAAATATATTTTTCCAAAATTTGAATTTGAATTTAAAAGAATTTTTAATATCACTTAAATTTCTATTCTTTCACCTCCCAACAATGTCCCTTTTGTATATTAGAGTTATATTGACAAAAATTTTTCCCGAATTTCCAAGTTTTTAATGTTCCCCAAAAGAGATCCTTCGCTAATTTACCCCGAGAACCTTTCTCCGGTAGTATTCGTCGAGCCGATTCCAAAAATTTATTTTGACCCAAAGTCCCCAATTTTCCAGATTTCCGTGTTCCGAATTTTCAATTTTTGATTAACAAATTTATGCCCAAATACTAAAATTCCTTGATTTCCCTCTACTATATCATCTAAGTACCACTTTTTGGACCCAAAAATGATCACCCCAATTTTCCCAAAATTTTTGTTTTTCCGCGATGTCTCCCGAATCGCCGCTCCAACTATCCCTGGACCTTCCCCTATATATAATACTCTACGAAGCGTATCCGAAGAACTTTTCAAATTTTCAATAAATCCCAAAATTTTATTTTTCTAAATCCAATTTTCCCAAAATTTTCTCCAATTTGCTTAGATTCCTCCCTTTAGTATCGCGATAGTGTCCCTTTATGTATTGAAAGTGATTTATAAAATTTCCCGGTTTTCCCAAAATTTCCCAAAATTTTCCAAAATGTTGATCCCTCGCCAAATCGCGCGGAAAAAAGTGCCTCCCGGTAGAACTCGACGAGCTGATTCCAAATCTTTTTTCAAAATTTCAAAAAGTTAATTTTAAAACCAAAATCCCCAAATTTTTCAAAATTTTTTGGGTTTTCTCCAAATTTTTTATTGGTATATGGTGCGCAACCCCCACAATCGTTTCTCCCCAAGAGAACCAAAATCGCCTCAGAATTGCGCTATCTCGCTCCGTTTCCGAGTTATGTGCGATTTTCCACTTGGAACCTTGGCACATACGACACTTTGTATAATTCTCTCCAAAAGTGATCCGATTTTAAAAATTTTTATTTTCTGTTGTTAAGTCAACTAAGGCGCTTCCTTTAAACCAAAAATAACCACCCCAAAATTTTTTCCAAAATTACGGTTTTCGACGATATCTCCCTAACCACTGCTCCTATTTTCTCCGGACTTCTCCCCACCTGCAGAACTCGACGAGGCGCATCTAACGCAGTTTTCAAAATTTTCAAAATCCCAAAATATATTTTTCCAAAATTTGAATTTGAATTTAAAAGAATTTTTAATATCACTTAAATTTCTATTCTTTCACCTCCCAACAATGTCCCTTTTGTATATTAGAGTTATATTGACAAAAATTTTTCCCGAATTTCCAAAGTTTTTAATGTTCCCCAAAAGAGATCCTTCGCTAATTCACCCCGAGAACCTTTCTCCGGTAGTATTCGTCGAGCCGATTCAAAAAATTTATTTTGACCCAAAGTCCCCAATTTTCCAGATTTCCGTGTTCCGAATTTTCAATTTTTGATTAACAAATTTATGCCCAAATACTAAAATTCCTTGATCTCCCTCTACTATATCATCTAAGTACAACTTTTTGGACCCAAAAATGATCACCCCAATTTTCCCAAAATTTTTGTTTTTCCGCGATGTCTCCCGAATCGCCGCTCCAACTATCCCTGGACCTTCCCCTATATAATACTCTACGAAGCGTATCCGAAGAACTTTTCAAATTTTCAATAAATCCCAAAATTTTATTTTTCTAAATCCAATTTCCCAAAATTTTCTCCAATTTGCTTAGATTCCTCCCTTTAGTATCGCGATAGTGTCCCTTTATGTATTGAAAGTGATTTATAAAAATTTCCCGGTTTTCCCAAAATTTCCCAAAATTTTCCAAAATGTTGATCCCTCGCCAAATCGCGCGGAAAAAAGTGCCTCCCGGTAGAACTCGACGAGCTGATTCCAAATCTTTTTTCAAAATTTCAAAAAGTTAATTTTAAAACCAAAATCCCCAAATTTTTCAAAATTTTTTGGGTTTTCTCCAAATTTTTTATTGGTATATGGTGCGCAACCCCCACAATCGCTTCTCCCCAAGAGAACCAAAATCGCCTCAGAATTGCGCTATCTCGCTCCGTTTCCGAGTTATGTGCGATTTTCCACTTGGAACCTTGGCACATACGACACTTTGTATAATTCTCTCCAAAAGTGATCCGATTTTAAAAATTTTTATTTTCTGTTGTTAAGTCGACTAAGGCGCTTCTTTTGAACCAAAAATAACCACCCCAAAAATTTTTCCAAAATTACGGTTTTCGACGATATCTCCCTAACCACTGCTCCGATTCTCTCCGGACCTTCTCCTACCTACAGAACCCGACGAGGCGCATCTAACGCAGTTTTCAGAACCTTCAATAGTCCAAAAAAAAATATTTTTTAAATTTCCAAATTTTTAAATTTTTCAAGTTATCAATCTCAGTCACTATTCAGATAAAAATTTACATCAATTTAAACAGTCTCAGGTGTTTATGATTTGTTATAGTATTTTTCTTTAGCTATCGTGGGTAGTCAGAGATCGAAATTGTCTATTTTGGCGTCCAATAGTCGCGAAAAAACCTTTTTTGGGTAAAATAATGCCCACGGTTTCACTGGTGCTAGCTTCAGAAACCTCAGTTGTCACCAAAAACCACTTTTGGCACTTTGTTATAAATCTTTGGAAAAAGTACCTTTTTGGTTATAGCTCCAAAACCAGCCGTAGACAAATCGCGATTTCGAGGTCACTGACGTAGAATATCCCCCTCGTGAAGATAGCAGTCCCAAAATGGGGGGTTACCGCGACAAAAACGATGTTTTGGGCGGCGTACCCTCCCCTGCCGTGTTTCACTTTTCACAATTATAGTTTTAATTTCGAACTCCGTGCACTAAAAATTCTGAATTTTCGGCCACTAACACAACTTTTTAGCGCGCACACGATGATAATTTAGTTTTTTCAATTTTCACACTTTTGACTAATACTTTGAATTTTTGTATGGGGAGCTATTATAAAACGATCCGTACACCACGAGAGCCACTCTGAGACTGGGTTAGGTTAGGTTAGGTTAGGTTAGGTTAGGTTAGGTTAGGTTAGGTTAGGTTAGGTTAGGTTAGGTTAGGTTAGGTTAGGTTAGGTTAGGTTAGGTTAGGTTCAGGCGAATGCAATCTAGACCAAGTCAGAGTAGGCAAAATACGCCTCTCTCCCCGTCGACTGGGATCGGCTTGGGTTCGATGTCCACTGACGGCTGTCCGCAAGGTGACGGCTTTGCCACGGTTGCTTGTTGGGGACTGGATCTCGGCGCGAGTCGAGGTCTTAGCGGCGAGACCTCTACAGTGCTTCCGCTGTCTTGAGACTGGACACGTTCGAGGCCAGTGTCCAAATAGCGAAGACCGCAGTGCGCGGTGCTATGCGTGCGGAGAGCCAGGACACAAGGCCAGCGCATGCACCGCCGGGACGCTCAAGTGCCCGCTTTGTGCTGACCTGGGCCTCCGCTCGGACCATAGACTGGGTGGTAAGAAATGTACTCCGCCAAGGAAGGGGAGAGGAAAGAAGAAAGGAGAGCAGGCTCCTTCATTACAAAACAACAGCGGAACAGGTTTGGTTGTGCCGGGCCAACCGGGCAATAGCCCGCCGGAGGCCATGGAAGTCCAGAATTCCCACCCCTAAAGTTCATACAAGGCAATCTGAACCACTGCCGCGGGGCGCAGGACCTGCTACTGCAGAACCTCGCGGAGCGGAAGATTGCTTTGGCCGTAGTCGCAGAGCCCTATAGCGTGCCAAATCATCCTCGCTGGTTTGGCGATGACGGGGACTCTTTGGCTGTCTTTTGGGGAGGAGGTGAGTCGGATCCGCCGTGCTCGCTACTGGAGAAGGGCCAGGGCATCGTAGCGGTTCAATGGGGACCTCTTACCGTCGTTGGCTGCTATGTGTCGCCTAACATAAGTCTCGCACTATACGAAGCTTACCTGGATGAAGTCGCAGCGTGTATTCGTCGGCGTCAGCCTCGCCCCGTTATCGTCGTGGGCGACTTCAACGCTCACGCTCGAGCCTGGGGCGGGCTCTGGGACGATACAAGAGGAGAGACTGTCCTTGAGTGGGCGGCTAGTCTCGACCTCAGACTTTTAAACCGGGGCTCGGTCAGTACCTGCGTAAGGTGGCAGGGCGAGTCCATCGTCGACCTGTCCTGGGCAAATGCTGCGGCTTTCGGAGTGGTGTCTAGCTGGCGGGTGGCGGAAGAGTTGGTAACTCTGTCCGATCATCGATATATCCTGCTGGACATTGAGCTACGGCCACCTAACAGCCGACAAAGCCGTGACTTTGGCCGTCCCAGGCGCTGGGCCCTCGGGAGGCTGGACCGTGACCGGCTTCTTGCTGCCGCCACGACAGTGGCATGGTCCGAGACGCCTGACCATACCGACCCGGAAACGGAGACAGCATGGTTTGCGGAGGCCATGACATCCATCTGCGATGCCTCGATGCCCCGCGCCAGACGTACCGACCGCAGGGCGACGTACTGGTGGTCGGAGGAGCTAGCGGAGCTTCGCGTGACATGTCTGCGCGCCCGGCGGCTGTATACTAGAGCCCGGAGACGTCGCCTAGCCACGGCAGGGGAAAAAGCTGCGGCCTACTTGCAGTACCGGGAAGCCACGAAGACGCTCCAAATTGCCATTGCAGACGCCAAGAGCAAGGCCTGGGAAGAGCTCCTAAACATGCTAAATGAGGACCCATGGGGGCGCCCGTACAAAACAGTACTGGGAAAGCTTAGACCGTGGGTCCCTCCGTTGACGGAGACGCTCGACCTGGACCTTGTGACCAGAGTTGTAGATACCCTCTTTCCGAAAATTGAGGACACGACGCCCACTGCAGCGGTAGTGTTGCCGGATCCGGCCTCCTGGACCACCGACCTGGACGTGACAAAGGACGAGCTGGACCGGGCTGTGAAGCGTCTGGCAGTGCGCAATACCGCTCCAGGCCCTGACGGGATACCGGGCCGCGCCTGGGTGCTAGCATCGGATGTCCTAGGGGACCGGCTTAGAGAGTTGTTTAGCAAGTGCCTTCGCACTGGGACCTTTCCCCGGGACTGGAAGCGGGCGCGGCTAGTCCTCTTAAGGAAAGAAGGGAGGCCTGCGGACTCTCCCTCTGCGTACCGGCCTATATGTCTCTTAGACGAGGCGGGTAAGCTCTTTGAACGGGTGGTTGCTGAGCGCCTCACGCTCCACATGTGGCGCGTCGGTCCGGACTTGTCGGACTGCCAGTTTGGTTTTCGACACAGACGCTCCACAGTGGACGCCATCTTCCGAGTGCGCTCAGTTACTGAAGAGGCAATGTCACAGGGCAAGGTGGTATTGGCAGTGAGCTTAGACATCGTGAATGCCTTTAACTCCCTGCCTTGGAGTGCGATAAGGGCGGCGTTGGTGTATCACCAAATGCCCCCGTATCTTCAGACCATAGTCGGAGCTTACCTGTGTGGCAGGAGCTTTGAGTACCTGGGTCGGGACGCAGAGGTACATCAGCGAGAGGTATACTGTGGGGTGCCTCAGGGATCGGTTCTGGGTCCGCTGTTGTGGAACTTGGCCTACGACGTAGTCCTGCGCATCGCGCTCCCCAACGACGTCCACGTCGTCTGCTACGCGGACGATACCCTGCTCTTAGCAGAAGGGGAAAATTTTGAGCGGACCACTCGGCTTGCCGAAACGGGAGTCGCTTGCGTCGTGCGCAAAATACGAGAACTGGGACTCGAGGTAGCACCCCACAAAACCGAGGCTCTGTGGTTCCATGACCTCCCAAGGGGGGAGGAACCACCGATCTCTGACGTTTCGGTGAGTGGCGCGGTGGTGAAAACTAGCAGGTTCATGAAGTACCTGGGCGTCGTATTAGACGGGCGATGGGAGTTCGTCGAGCATTTCGACCGCCTGGTCCCTCGGATCGATAAGGTAGCGGGTGCTCTGCACCGTATCCTGCCAAATCTAGGGGGCCCAAGGGAGAGCGTACGCCGACTCTACGCGGGAGTCGTGCGGTCAATGGCCCTGTACGGGGCACCGCTATGGGCTGAACGGCTATCTAACGATCCACGCTGCAAAGGCAAACTCAAGGGTGTGCAGCGGCGGATAGCCATTAGAGTCGCACGCGGTTACCGCACGATTTCATTCGATGCGGCAACGGTCCTGGCCCGGTTTCCACCCTTGGACATATTGGCGGATATGGACGCGAGGGTGTATCACCGAATCCGCGACATCCGCCAAGGTGAGGACGCCCTGCTGCCCAGGGCGGTCGTAAGGCTCCGAGAGAATGAGCACCTGGAAGCACTACGCAAGTGGCGACAGCGGCTCCTAGAGCCAAGGAGTGCAGACCAACGGGTGGTAGGTGCCATTTTGCCAAATTTTGAGAAATGGTACCACAGGGAATACGGAAGCGTCACGTTCCGGCTGACACAGGTGCTCACTGGGCACGGTTGTTTCAGTGAGTACCTGAATAGGATCGGACGCGAGGAATCGGCGCGCTGTCACCACTGCCCCGCTGACTGTGACGACGCGCAGCACACTCTCGAAGTGTGTCCAGCGTGGCGGTCTGAGCGCAGTGAACTGGTGGCCCATATAGGAGAAAACCTTGCACTGCCTAGCGTGGTAGCAGCCATGTTGGACAACGAGGAGAAGTGGAAGGCCGTTACCTCCTTCTGTGAAGTTATAATGACCCAGAAGGAGGAAACAGAGCGAGAGCGTGAGAGAGCCGACCCCGCTCGGAGACGCAGCCGAAGACGCGACGGCAACAGGCGCCGTCAGCCAGGCCCTCAAGCCCTGTAGTTCCGGGCGAAGAATTGGACTACGGTATCCTCTGCCTGTCGTAAAAGCCGACTAAAAGAGGACCCAGGAGTCGTGGGCGGTAAGAGCGGGGACTCGATCCGTCCATTCAAACGGCTCCGGGAAGGCGGCAGGGTGTGGTGGTCGCACCTTGCCGTAAGGAGGTTGCAGACGGAGTCTGCATGAGATGGGTGCCATTAGGCACAGTGCGAGGGGGTTCCGGAGTGTTCAGCGAGTTCCCGGAGCTCCCTTCTTATCGCACGAAGAAGGCCACCGGGGGGGTTTTAGTTGGTGGAAATCCAACATAACCCGACTTTTTTCCCCAGGGAGTCAGGTATCTTTAAAAGATTTCCCCCTCGAAAACAAAAAAAAAAAAAAAAAAAAAAAAGGTTAGGTTAGGTTAGGTTAGGTTAGGTTAGGTTAGGTTAGGTTAGGTTAGGTTAGGTTAGGTTAGGTTAGGTTAGGTTAGGTTGGGGTGCGATGCCAGATAACCTCCTCGTGTGTTCTTCTGCTGCCGTTTTATTTGATTTCTTTAATCCAGTAGAAAGGCAGTGGCAAGGACCGGTGCACCCTGGGCGATGATCAGTAACTTTTCCCTGTGAGATCTTGCTGGTCATCGGCGAATAATCTGGCGGGGAGTCACCTGGGCACTGAAAAGCTCAGTGATCGGGCGGGGCATAACGGCCACTCTACTTTTAGAGTGTAGCTCGTTATGCGGATATATCGTAAACCCAGTCATGTCTTGGGAACGAGGGTCTTGCCTTAACCGGCCGGACCGCGAGGAGACAACCTCTATAAAAAATCCTCAATCCTCGGCGCTGAGGCACGTGGCGTCGGGGTGCTCGCAAGAGCGGCTGGGGAGCTCATCAGTCACTAGCGGCCAACCCTAGGATACTTCCCGACCTCCTAGGGGTAATTTGGGTTGTCTGGGTATAGGGAGCTCTGCCCAGATTGACTTTTATTTCTCCCATACTCGTGGGATTCAAAATGGAAATGACGAAAAAACCCCCCCTTAAACATTTTGACGAAGAAGAAGATGCTGCGGGTAGTTTTACTACTTCCAGCACCCAAGCGGGTGCTGGAAGTAGTGAGGCCGCGGCATGCGACGTTTATGAGATGTGTCCGATGGACACGTCAGAGAAGAAACAGCGGCAGCGAGCCGACTTTGTTCGGCCTGTTACAAGGAGTGGCGCTCTTCTGGTGAGCGGCTCCGATTCGGATACCTCACAGATGTCCTATACTTCGGTGGCATCTGTGAGTTCCCGACATCGGAAGCGTCGCCCTCCATCGGGCCACTCTTCTCAGAAGAAGTCGACTGGTCGGATCGAATTGGACCAATCGGAGGAATCAGCGGACACAGATTCGCATTATACAGAGTCGGACCCAAAGGAGTCATCCGAGCAGGCACTCGTCCGTGCTCCGCAAGTAGGACGAAAAAGAAGTAACCCCGACCGACGCGACCTGGCTGAGTTACCGGTGAAACTCACCAGCTCCCAAAGGGGAAGAGGTCGACCGCCGACTACTGGCCAATACATAGGTCTAGCAAAGGCTAAAGAGGCGGTCAATGCTGCAAAGAAAAAGGAGCTGGAACTCCAAGCTGAGGAGGAGGCCGCACAGTTAGCTCGCGAATATCGGACTAGGATATCTGCGCCTCTATCCAAAGCCTCCTCGACGACTTCGGAGCAGGCGCTGGCTGTCGACCTGAACAAACGGGTCCGAGATGGGGTGACCACTATACGCATGGTCGCAAGCAAGTCGGCAAACCTTAAGGGCACATTCGTCCGTGCTCTGAAGGATGTGGCCAACGCAATCGAGGCGGATTTTGAGTCCCTCAGCCGGATCCCGGGGGCCGAAGAGATGGCGAATCTGCAGGCAGAAAACGCGCGCTTGCAGAAAGAACTAGCTGAGCTCCGCGGAGATATAACAGCTATGAGAGCGGACATGGAGCGGTGTCGAATGGTCCCACCACCCGTCACTTCAACGGCTGGAGGATTAGGCAATGAGCCGCAGCCAGAAGAACTGACGAGAACCATAATGATCCAGGTGGGGACCATGGTGAACGCGCGGCTCGAGGCGCTGGAGGATAGGCTACTTCCAGAGCGGCGCCTCCGCCCTCCGTTGACTGCGGATAAAAAGAAGTCAGACGACAACGTGTCAGCCGTAATTCCCTCTCCAGAGAGGGTAGTTGCAGCTGAGCCTACGGTTCGATCTTCTCATGCTCCTGAACCCCAGAAGGGGAAGAAGGGGAAGAAAGGATCGAAGGAAAAAGATGGCACCGCGACAGCTGCCCATCCTCTGCCTTCCGCAAAACCTCGGAGAAGAAAGTCGAGGGGGAGGAAGAATGATGTTGCCGAGACTTCTGTCTCAAAGGTGGCCCGCCCCCTACCGCCGGCTCCCAAAAACATGGATGACAGCTGGGTCACAGTGGCAAAGCGCGGGACCAAGCCGCAACAGCCTAAGACCCGAGGACGAAAGGCGAAAGTCGCCCAGGTTGCAACAAGTAGCCAACCAAAACCGGCGAAACTGCGTCCCCCTCGTTCGGCAGCTGTAGTAATAACACTGCAGCCTGGTGCCGAGGAGAGAGGCGTGACGTATGCAAAGGTGCTAACCGAGGCGAAGTCAAAGGTTGACTTGACCAACCTTGGGATATCGGATCTCCGCT
Source organism: Luffia ferchaultella (assembly GCA_949709985.1). NCBI lineage: Eukaryota > Metazoa > Arthropoda > Insecta > Lepidoptera > Psychidae > Luffia > Luffia ferchaultella. The sequence goes on from OX453264.1 coordinate 15,390,360, forward strand.
TTCGGCGAGCCGTAACAGGTGCCCGAATTTTAGAGGTACCTGGCTCAACAAGTGGAGGAAAGGCCGACTCCCTAGCAGAGAGTCTTCGCAAGGCCTTGGGAGAAGAAGATGTGCGAGTCTCCAGACCGACAAAGTGCGCGGAGCTTCGCGTGACCAGTCTGGATGACACGGTCACTCAAGGTGAACTGGCGGAAGCGATTGCTCGAGCAGGAGATTGCCCTCTAGAATCCGTCAAGGTCGGCGAAATCCGCTGCGGCCTTGGTCCTTCAAGCACGGGGACGGCATGGGTTCGCTGCCCAGTCATGGCTGCGAAGAAGCTAGCGGAAGGGAAGCGACTGCACGTCGGGTGGACGTCAGTACAAATAAAGCTTCTCAACAACAGGCCGATGCACTGCTTCCGATGCCTTGAAAAAGGCCACGTAAGGGCGCATTGCACATCAGAGGTGGACCGCAGTGACCAGTGCTACAACTGCGGGCAAACTGGCCACAAGGCCGCAAAATGCTCTGCCAAGCCACACTGCTTTATATGTGCGGCGGCGAGCAAGCCTGACAGTCACAGGGTGGGGAGCACGGCATGTGCTGCCTCTCGCCCAGTGAAGAAAAAGAAAGGAGTAAGGACCGCCGCTGGAGCTAAGACTCAGCCGCAGCCCTCCTGCCCATCAGTGCCGATGGAAGAGGAAGGAGAAGCACAAATTGAAGTATGTTAGGGATGGAGTACAGAATGCTGCAGGCGAATATAAACCACTCCGCTAGAGCACAGGACCTTTTGGCTCAGTGCATGGCGGAGAGGTCAATACATGTAGCGGTGGTCGCCGAACCCTATTTCGTCCCTTCCAGCGGTGATTGGGTGGGTGACCTTGATAACGTGGTGGCGATCGTCAGTCGACGGGCTGCTGAGTCTCCTCCTTTAGTTGATGTTAAAAGGGGACACGGTTTTGTCTCGGCACAAGTTGGAGATATTGTGATTATCGGTACATATTTCTCCCCAAACCGAAGTCTCGCTGAATTTGAGATCTTTTTGGATGAAGTGGAAACTGCAACCAGGCAAAGCCACATGTACCCCGTGCTGGTCGCAGGGGACCTAAATGCCAAATCTGTCGCGTGGGGATGCCCCTCGACAAACGTACGTGGTGAAGCTGTGGAGGAGTGGCTGATGACTACCGGTCTGACCATCCTCAATCGGGGAACGGCTAACACGTGTGTGCGACTGCAGGGCGGATCAATCGTGGACGTAACGTTCGCAAGTCCTGCATTGGCGCGCCGTGTCCGAAACTGGGAAGTGCTGGAGAGTGTGGAAACATTATCAGATCACTGCTATGTCCAATTTACTGTTTCCGCACTTCCAGGTGCCTCGAGAGGTCCAAACTGTTTCCAGGGAAGAGATGGCCCTCGCTGGAAAGTCAAATGCTTAGACAGAGAGGCCTTACAGGAGGCAGCCATAGTCCAGGCCTGGGCAGCCGGATCTGAGATACTGTCGGATGTGGAGGAAGAGGCGGAACAGCTCGAAAAGGCCATGTCGTGTATTTGTGATGCAGCCATGCCTCGCGTCGGGCGATACTCGCCTAGACGTAGGGTGTACTGGTGGTCTGATGAGATTGCACAGCTGCGACAAGCGTGCGTGTGTGCGAGACGCCAGTACACCCGAAGCCGAAGGCGACGCAGAAGAAACGATTCGGAGGAGACCCTTCTCTATGCTGCTTATCAACAGTGCAAGAAGGCCCTCCAAATCGGTATAGCCAAAGCAAAATCCTTGGCGGCGGAGGAAATGCTCGAGACACTCAACAGGGATCCGTGGGGGCGTCCGTACAGAATGGTGAGGTCCAAACTTCGCCCATGGGCTCCCCCACTGACACAGAGTCTCCAGCCTCAATTGTTAGATCAAGTAGTGGAGGCTCTGTTTCCGAACATGGCTGACCATACTCCTCCGCAGATGGTGGCGTTGAATTTGGAAAGCGGCGAGGCCGGGAATACGCCAGAAGTGACTGAGGGCGAGCTGAAGGCGGCGGTGTTGCGGCTTAAAAGCAAAAACACTGCTCCGGGCCCTGACGGAGTCCCCGGCCGTGCCCTAGTGCTAGCTTTGGGGCCACTTGGGGAAAAGGTAAGGTTGCTGTTTAGCGCATGTCTTGCGCAGGGCCAATTTCCCATCCGCTGGAAGACAGGGAATCTGGTCTTGTTAAGAAAAGAGGGACGTCCGGCCGACTCACCGTCTGCATATAGGCCCATAGTTTTGCTCGACGAGATGGGGAAACTGTTTGAACGGGTGATAGCTGCTCGCATCGTCAACTACCTGGAACAGTCAGGACGGGACCTCAGTGTCCACCAGTTTGGTTTTCGTCGGGGAAGGTCTACTATTGACGCGATTACGCGGGTGCGGACTCTGGCGGAGGAGGCGGTGTCTCAGGGTGAGGTCGTTTTGGCGGTGTCTTTAGACATAGCAAACGCCTTTAACACCCTGCCGTGGGGCACTATCAAGGAGGCGCTGCGGTACCACAGAGTGCCCGAGTACCTATGGAAAGTAGTTGCGGCATATCTCTCTGAGAGGGCCGTCATGTTCCCGACACAGAGTACATGGCAAAGACGGAGGATGTCGTGCGGTGTTCCGCAGGGATCGGTCCTCGGACCGCTTCTGTGGAACATCGGATATGACTGGGTGCTACGAGGAGCTTGGTTAAGGGGTGTCAGTGTGACTTGCTATGCAGACGACACCCTCGTGATAGCCCGAGGAAGCACATACAGAGACGCCGCCATACTTGCCACGGCTGGGCTGGCCCAAGTGGTTGCGAGGATCCAGCGGTTGGGATTAAAGGTGGCTCTAAACAAGTCTGAGGCTCTGTGCTTCCACGGACCTCGAAGAGCCCCTCCAGTCGGATCCCATCTTGTGGTTAGCGGAACTTCCATCGCTGTTAAGTCGACGATGCGCTATCTCGGCCTCGTACTTGACAGTCGATGGAACTTCAAAGAGCACTTTGTCCGCCTGGCTCCGAAACTCGTCGCAGCTGCCGGCGCTCTGAGTCGCTTACTTCCCAATGTGGGAGGGCCGAACGCTGGCTGCCGCCGGTTGTATGCCGGTGTGGTAAGGTCGATGGCCCTCTATGGTGCCCCAATATGGGTAGACAGCCTGACCGAACATAACCTGACACTGCTGCGACGACCGCAGCGGGTCATGGCGGTCAGGCTCATAAGAGGATACCGCACCATATCGTGCGATGCAGCGTGCGTTCTGGCCGGCACCCCTCCATGGGAGCTGGAGGCTGAGGTGCTAGCCGAAGTTTACCGTAAAGTGTCGGAGTCAAGGTCACAAGGCAATCCTGCACCTCCAGGGGCAATCAAGCGTTGGAAAAAGAGGTTATTCGAGACCCTCTTGCAGAAGTGGAGGGAAAAGTTGGAAGAGCCAACAGTCGGTATCCGAATCATCGGAGCCATACGACCCGTTCTTGAGAAGTGGGTTGAAGTAAGCCGTTTGGGAGCACTCACGTTCCATCTTGTGCAGGTCCTCTCCGGACATGGTTGCTTTGGGGAGTACTTGTACAGGATGGCACGAAGAGAAGAGACACCGCAATGTCACAGCTGCGGCTGCGCCGAAGACACAGCGCAGCATACCTTAGCCGTGTGCTCAGCATGGGCGGAGCCGCGAGCAGACCTCGTGGCTGCGATTGGGTCAGATCTCTCGCTTTCGGCTGTAATCAAATCTATGGTCGACAGCGAGAATGCGTGGAAAGCAATGGTCTCCTTCTGTCAGGAAGTAATGTCGCAGAAGGAGGCGGCAGAGCGTATGAGAGAAGACGATGCCTCCGCTTCTCAACTTCGCCGGAGGAGGACTGGGCGCAGACGGCGGGCATTTGGCCGCGCAGTACCGTAAGCGCACGACGCCCTGTGGATTGGGGCTTAGAATACATCCAAGGTATCCCCTGCCTGTCGTAAGAGGCGACTAAAAGGGGTCATCGGGGTCACAGGCGTCTAGAGCGGGGAGGCTCTAACGCCATCAAACGTGACCCCGGGGAGGGCGGCAGCACAATCGTGGCATTGTACTGCTGCACACACCAGGAGGGTGTAGAGGGGAGTCAATCTGGCTCCCCTGAGATGAGCTGCGAGGTCGCAGCGTGGCGGTAGAGGGTCTCCGGAAGTTATGCTAAGGCGGCCCCCGGATTCCCTCGACAAGCGCCGGAGATTGGCCACCGTGGGGTTTTAGCCGGTAGGAGTCCGGCATAACCCATCGTCCCTCCCCAGGACGGCGGGTATCCATGACGGATTTCCCCACGAAAAAAAAAAAAAAAAAAAAAAAAAAAAAAAAAAAAAAAAAAAAAAAAAAAGGTTAGGTTAGGTTAGGTTAGGTTAGGTTAGGTTAGGTTAGGTTAGGTTAGGTTAGGTTAGGTTAGGTTAGGTTAGGTTAGGTTAGGTTAGGTTAGGTTAGGTTAGGTTAGGTTAGGTTAGGTTAGGTTAGGTTAGGTTAGGTTAGGTTAGGTTAGGTTAGGTTAGGTTAGGTTAGGTTAGGTTAGGTTAGGTTAGGTTAGGTTAGGTTAGGTTAGGTTAGGTTAGGTTAGGTTAGGTTAGGTTAGGTTAGGTTAGGTTAGGTTAGGTTAGGTTAGGTTAGGTTAGGTTAGGTTAGGTTAGGTTAGGTTAGGTTAGGTTAGGTTAGGTTAGGTTAGGTTAGGTTAGGTTAGGTTAGGTTAGGTTAGGTTAGGTTAGGTTAGGTTAGGTTAGGTTAGGTTAGGTTAGGTTAGGTTAGGTTAGGTTAGGTTAGGTTAGGTTAGGTTAGGTTAGGTTAGGTTAGGTTAGGTTAGGTTAGGTTAGGTTAGGTTAGGTTAGGTTAGGTTAGGTTAGGTTAGGTTAGGTTAGGTTAGGTTAGGTTAGGTTAGGTTAGGTTAGGTTAGGTTAGGTTAGGTTAGGTTAGGTTAGGTTAGGTTAGGTTAGGTTAGGTTAGGTTAGGTTAGGTTAGGTTAGGTTAGGTTAGGTTAGGTTAGGTTAGGTTAGGTTAGGTTAGGTTAGGTTAGGTTAGGTTAGGTTAGGTTAGGTTAGGTTAGGTTAGGTTAGGTTAGGTTAGGTTAGGTTAGGTTAGGTTAGGTTAGGTTAGGTTAGGTTAGGTTAGGTTAGGTTAGGTTAGGTTAGGTTAGGTTAGGTTAGGTTAGGTTAGGTTAGGTTAGGTTAGGTTAGGTTAGGTTAGGTTAGGTTAGGTTAGGTTAGGTTAGGTTAGGTTAGGTTAGGTTAGGTTAGGTTAGGTTAGGTTAGGTTAGGTTAGGTTAGGTTAGGTTAGGTTAGGTTAGGTTAGGTTAGGTTAGGTTAGGTTAGGTTAGGTTAGGTTAGGTTAGGTTAGGTTAGGTTAGGTTAGGTTAGGTTAGGTTAGGTTAGGTTAGGTTAGGTTAGGTTAGGTTAGGTTAGGTTAGGTTAGGTTAGGTTAGGTTAGGTTAGGTTAGGTTAGGTTAGGTTAGGTTAGGTTAGGTTAGGTTAGGTTAGGTTAGGTTAGGTTAGGTTAGGTTAGGTTAGGTTAGGTTAGGTTAGGTTAGGTTAGGTTAGGTTAGGTTAGGTTAGGTTAGGTTAGGTTAGGTTAGGTTAGGTTAGGTTAGGTTAGGTTAGGTTAGGTTAGGTTAGGTTAGGTTAGGTTAGGTTAGGTTAGGTTAGGTTAGGTTAGGTTAGGTTAGGTTAGGTTAGGTTAGGTTAGGTTAGGTTAGGTTAGGTTAGGTTAGGTTAGGTTAGGTTAGGTTAGGTTAGGTTAGGTTAGGTTAGGTTAGGTTAGGTTAGGTTAGGTTAGGTTAGGTTAGGTTAGGTTAGGTTAGGTTAGGTTAGGTTAGGTTAGGTTAGGTTAGGTTAGGTTAGGTTAGGTTAGGTTAGGTTAGGTTAGGTTAGGTTAGGTTAGGTTAGGTTAGGTTAGGTTAGGTTAGGTTGCGCAGCGGCTGACAGGCCAGCGGTACACGCGATTGGCAGAAAAGGGTACCCGTGCGGGGCTAAACCCACTAAACAAACACGAAGAAAGGTGACAAAAGGACCAGTAACGTCGCAGTCGTCACAACAAAATGCAGTGGTGGAGCCCATGCAAATAACATAATAAATGGCCCTAAAGTTTGTACAAGCAAATATTAACCACTCCGCCAGGGCCCAAGACCTTTTGATCCAGTCAATGGCAGAGTGGGAAATTAAGACGGCTGTGGTTTCAGAGCCCTACTTCGTCCCCACCAGGGACGACTGGATCTCAGACCATGACAACACAGTGGCCATAATTGCACCGACCTTTGATGGTTCTTCGTCCTTGCAAGGAATTATGAAGGGTCGCGGATATGTGCTGGCTATCATGGGCGATATCGCAGTGCTTGGGATATACTTCTCGCCCAATCGGAGTTTAGCTGCTTTCGAGCAAATGCTCACTGAGGTCGGGGCCCTTGTTGGACAGGTAGCCCCCACTCCCGTGCTAGTCGCAGGGGATCTCAATGCCAAGTCCACGGCATGGGGTTCTCCATCGACGAACGTGCGAGGTGATGTACTGGAGGAGTGGGCGCTCTCGCTTGGATTGGTGGTCCTTAACAACGGATCAGTGAGCACGTGCGTACGACAACAGGGCGAGTCCATCGTGGATGTTACGTTTGCGTCCTACGCCCTGGCCCGCCGTGTCATAAATTGGAGAGTGGAGGTGGGCGTGGAGACATTATCGGACCACCGGTACATCCGGTTCGATATATCCGCGCTTCCCTCCGTTACAAGAAGGGATAACAGACTCGCAGAAAGAGACGGTCCGCGATGGGTGTTGGGGCGGTTAGACAAATGTATCGCCAAAGAGGCCGCCATAGTCGAGTCCTGGCGGGCTAGTTCAGGTCTAGTGAATCAAGTGGAAGAAGAAGTCGAACGGGTTCACGATACCTTGACACGCGTATGCGACGCGGCGATGCCAAGAGCTAAACCACATTTACCGCGACGGCGGGTCTACTGGTGGCGTCCGGAACTCAGTCAACTGCGGAATACATGCGTGGTGGCACGCCGCCAGTACACACGATATAGGAGGAGGCGGATTCGAGACCAAACCGAAGAAGATGCTCTGTACAATACCTACAGAGTCGCCTGTAAAACCATGCAGACAGCCATAGCACAGGCCAAAGAAGCTGCGTGGGAGGAGTGGCTGGAGACTCTAGATAGAGATCCGTGGGGAAGACCATATCGCGTCGTGAGACAAAAGCTCCGACCCTGGGCTCCTCCGTTGACCAGTAGCCTCCAGCCAGAACTCTTAGAGCACGTGATTGGCTCGCTCTTTCCTGAGCGTGGGGAATTCGTGCCTCCGACAATGACGTCTGCCATTGGACCACAGGAAGTCGAGATGGAGGTGCCCTCAGTGACAGAGGCGGAACTAAGAGTTGCTGTCTTAAAACTTAAATTAAAGAAGACGGCCCCCGGGCCAGATGGTATCCCTGGGCGAGTCTTGGCGATTGCGTTAAGTGAAATGGAAAAGAGAGTGGGGGCCCTTTTCACTGCGTGCCTGGGTCAAGGGCGATTCCCGCAAAGGTGGAAAACGGGCAAACTCGTGCTCCTCCGGAAAGGAGGACGCCCACCCGATCAGCCGTCGGCCTATCGTCCCATCGTGCTCCTTGACGAGATGAGCAAACTCTTTGAACGTGTGCTCGCTGCACGTCTCGTGAGAAACATGGATCCGGGCCTCAGCGAAATACAGTATGGTTTTCGTCCTGGGCGTTCAACGCTGGACGCAGTCGCCCGGGTTAGAAATCTCACAGAGGAAGAAGTGCTTCAGGGCGGAGTGGTGATGGCAGTGTCGTTGGACATTTCCAACGCCTTTAACACTCTGCCTTGGGAGACTATAAAGGCAGCATTACGGTACCATGGCGTGCCCGTATATCTGCAAAGAATCATTGAGGACTACTTTGCGGGCAGGGCGGTTATCTACCCAACAAAAAATGGATGGGGCAGAAGGGCCATGACGTGCGGTGTTCCACAGGGTTCAGTCTTAGGGCCGCTCTTGTGGAATATTGGCTATGACTGGGTGCTACGGGGAGTCACTCTGCGGGGAGTCAGCGTGACCTGTTACGCTGATGACACCCTCGTGTTGGCCCGTGGCAACACTTACAAGGAAGCGGCTTATCTCGCTACGGCTGGTGTCGCACACGTGGTACATAGGATCCGCGCGTTGGGCCTAGAGGTGGCACTTCACAAATCCGAGGCCTTAGTCTTTCATGGACCTCGAAATGCGCCACCGTCAACGGCGGAAATTAGAGTGGGTGGAACTTCCATTCCAGTTGGGTCAACGATGAAGTATCTAGGACTCGTCCTCGACGGTAGATGGAAGTTCGAGGAGCACTTCCGTCACTTAACCCCGAAACTTGTGGCTGCAGCCGGAGCTCTTGGCCGGATATTACCAAACGTAGGGGGGCCGCGAGGGGCATGTCGACGCCTGTACACTGGCGTAGTGCGTTCAATGGCACTTTATGGAGCGCCAATATGGGCGGATACACTGAGCCTTCGAAATACGGCATTGCTGAGACGTCCACAGCGTGCAATGGCCCTCAGAGTGGCTCGAGCGTACCGCACGGTTTCATTCGACGGGGCGTGCTTGCTTGCCAGTAGCCCGCCGTGGGACCTCGAAGCAAGGGCTCTATCCGAAGTATACTGGCAAGTAAAGCAAGCGCGAGCGGAGGAGCACTGGCCTCTTCCACGCGAGATTCGGCGATGGCGAGAGGATGCCCACGACTGTGTATTACAGAAGTGGTCGGAAAGATTGGAAACCTCGAGTGCTAGTCGGGAATTGGTGACCGCTATTCGGCCCGTTCTCAAAGAATGGGTCGAACGCAAGCACGGTGCACCAACATTCCACCTCACCCAGCTCTTGACTGGGCATGGTTGCTTTGGCAGATACCTGTGTGAGGTGGTTGGCAAGGAGACGTCACCTACGTGCCATCATTGCGAAGGTGGACTCGTGGACACAGCCCACCACACGCGCGCAGAATGCCCTGCATGGGCAGAGGCTCGCGCCAACTTGTTGGCAGTCGTTGGAGATGACCTTTCCCTGTCGACCCTAATCACCAAGATGGTTGACAGTGAAGAAGCATATACTGCAGTACAAACCTTCAGCGCCGAGGTGATGTCGCTTAAGGAAGCAGCAGAGCGAGAGCGTGAGGACGATGCTTCGCTTTCTTTGCGTCGCAGGAGGCCGGGCCATCGACGAAGAGCCTTTGCAGGCCAGATGTTCCCGCCTTAACGAGGACCTGCAGGTGATGGATCGGGAGTCCCATTGCCTGCGTAGAGAGGTCAGGAGCTGGAAATCACCCCAAGTGTTCCGGGGTGATATCAGCGGAGCGGGTTGGGGACATTATAACCCCACTTCCCAGGCAAATGCCAGCACTTCGTGCTTTGAAAGTAGCGAATGGTCGATGCAGCGTGGCGGCCCTAAATGTAATAAAGAATAAGAGGAGGGCTCGAAAGAGCACCACTGACTGGGTACCGGATGTATGCAAAAGCGTTCCCGGAACTCCGTCCACAAGTGAGAGAAGGAACACCCCAGGAGTTTTAGTCCGCGCGAGTCGGACATACCCACTCGGTCACTCCCGGGCTGAGTGGCATCCATAACGGATTTCTCCTGGGTTAAAAAAAAAAAAAAAAAAAAAAAAAGGTTAGGTTAGGTTAGGTTAGG